>CM042557.1:7928483-8065983 GCA_023630585.1 Cranoglanis bouderius | reverse complement strand
TACATCATATATTCTATGTCCTCTCTTCTCAGGTGGTGTATTTTACAGCCCCTATGTGATGCTGCTTGTGTTGCTGAGTCGTGGACTGACTCTGCCTGGAGCCATGCAGGGTGTTAAATTCTACCTCTATCCTGATTTTCAATGGCTGTTGGAGCCTCAGGTGCTGCAGCTGCACCACATGCAAATAGATACAGTCATGGGAAAAAGAAACTACATCTTCTTTTAATTCTATATTTTTTAATGAACTCGCAGCAGCGGCAGGCAGAGCACAGACACACAAAGGTGAGCTGAGGGGAATTAGTGACAGTTTATTTACAATATTTACAAAACTTAAAAGGAAAAAGGGGGTAGCACGAAGAAGCTGAGTGAAGGGAGTGTTGACGGCAGTCTGGTGATCTCAGAGCGAGAATGCATCCGCAGAGGGAGCAGCGGTGCTTGGCAGCCGGGGAGCGTTGTCATCCACGTTGGCGCTGTCTGCTGCAAAAATGCACAAAAAGACACCGAGTTAGTCATTTCCAAGAAGAGTATGCTCACCTGGTTGGTCCCGGCACACCCTTTTGTACTCTGCTGCCATCTCCTTGAAGTTAGAGAGCCGCCACTGCAATTAGCGATCACCAGCTGCACGTGATTTGGAGTGCCCTGCCTTTCAGCCACATGCTGATACTGTCGAAACCACTAGGGGTGCTGAAAGGGACCTGTCCTTTCAGCACCCCAGCGGCAGTCGCACGAGGAGCGTTCTTTGAATTTTGGACGTGTACCTCCGGTACGACTTCACAGTTTTTATCTATCAGATGGCCTCATATTTGTCTCAAGAATATTCTGGTATAAAGTGGAGTTCATCGTTGTCTAAATGACTGCAAGTTTCCCAGGTCCCGTGGCTGCAAAACAAGCACAAATCATCACCCGCCACCACCTTGCTTGATAGTTGGTATGGGGTGTTTGTGGCAATATGCAGTGTTTGGTTTTTTCACCAAACATAGGGCTGTGCATGATGACCAAACATCTCCACCTTGGTCTTATAGTCCACTGGGTATTGCTCCAGAACTTTTGTGGTTTACTGAGATGCAGTTTTTCAAACCAAAGTCATGCTGCCACATTCTTTTCGGAGAGAAGGGGCTTTTTCCTAGCCACCCTTCCATGAAAGCCACATTTGTTCAGTCTTTTTCTGATTGTGCTGTCATGAACATAAACATTATTTTGTTGTGATTATATTTAAATTGTTGTTGCTTAAAAACACATGAAACACACACATATAAAAAGAGAAGGCATAATAGAGATGCCAGTACAACTGACAGAAGGAATCTTAGAAAGTAGGGAAAATAAACAACAGTGAACATGGCAAATCATGGCAGCAGATTAGTCAGTTATTAATCATTAAATACACGGCTTAAAATAAGGCTTGGACCATACCTACCCAGTAGTCGACTGTGTGTATTTTTCCCCCTACAGTGGCCTGTAGGTCACATGATGTAGCTTTTGGGTTTTTCATTATATCTCTGAGCATGAAACAATCTTATTTTTGACCGAATTTGCTGGGATGTGCACTCCTGGAAAGATTGCCAACTGCCTTGAAGGCTCTCCATTTGCAAACAATACTTCTTACTGCAGAATGGCGAATTTCAAATTGTTAGGAGATGGCCTTATAACCCTTCCCAGATTGATGAGCAGCAACAGAGGCTTCTCTGAGGTCAAGGCTGATGTCCTTTCTTCTTGGCATGATGTAGACACACACCTGAGTGATCCAGAACATCAAACTGCCAAATGTTCTGCTTTTATGTAGGTAGTCACATTTCTCTTAATGATTGTGGAAGTAGGAAGGGTGTACTTATTTTTTTCCCAGCTGGTTTCTAAATGTTGGTTTACTTTTTGGGAAGAGAATGACTACATATTGAAATCTGTTTGTTGTTGTCACCTCAGGTTATTGTTTGTTCATAGAATTGAAGGAGGGTGTACTTTCTTTTCCCCTGTGTATGGCATTGGGGGTGTTTAATTATCTTTGATGCTTGACTGTTATTAATAAGGATTTTATTAATACTTAATATGAATTTTGCAGCTCTGGCTGATTGTCCATTTGATTAAATCTTGTACTTCTGAATGGCATATTTTGAAGCAAATGGTCTACAAATTCTTGGCATTTAAAACAAAAAATCAGGTATCAAAGTTGGTGTAGTTTATTACTCACTGCAATTGTTCATTTCTCTGTCGTGTTTGTGTGGATGTGCAGGTATGGATGGAGGCAGCCAGTCAAATTATCTACTCATACAGTATAGGTGTTGGTGTATTGACTGTACTAGGCAGCTACAACCAGTACAACAACAACTGCTACAGGTAACCTGAACATTACACAACTCCTGACATTTTATCAAATATGTCTGAAAGTTTCTATCTGAGGAACCCAACTTGCTATAAAATTACTGTATTTATACAAAGTTTTATAATAGATAAATAAATATAGATAGATAAATATATAGAATTATGTATATTTATGTATCTCTGTTTTAGGGACTGCTTTTGGCTGTGTCTGCTCAACAGTGGCACCAGTTTTGTAACAGGCTTTGCAGTGTTCTCAGTTCTGGGCTTCATGGCTCATGTGCAAGGTGTTCCTATAGAGGATGTGGCCGAGTCAGGTATCACTTATCATATATACAGGTTTAGGATGTTTGGCAATATGATGCAATTTGATTTAGTAATTTTGCACTAAATATAAAAAAAGGGAAAAAAGATCATGTTTTTTCTTCAGGTCCTGGCCTAGCGTTTGTAGCGTATCCTCAGGCAGTTGCTATGATGCCTCTTCCTCAGCTGTGGGCTGTGTGTTTCTTCGTTATGATTATTCTGCTGGGTCTGGACACACAGGTACACACAGGCACGCACACGCACTCACACACACACACACACACACACACACACACACACACACACACACACGCATATACACACACACACACCTACTATTGTTTCATTGTACTGCTGTACTTGTCCTGTTTTCCAGTTTCTTGCAATAGAGGTGATAATTACATCAGTGACAGACACGTTTCCCCAAGTGCTGCGTAGAACTGGACGGCGAGAGATTTTCCTGCTTCTCTTCTGTGTTTTCTGTTTCTGCTGCCAATTCGTCTTGGTCACAGAGGTGAGGACAATGAGAAAAATTGACCCATCTGAAGCTCGAGATAGAAAGGCACACAGTAACTGAAGAAGCATAGTTGTAAATGGAATGCATTATATTTAAGATTGATTAATCTGCAGCAACACATTGGGGTTAAATGACTACATATTGAAATCTGTTGTGTTTTTTTGTGTTGTCACCTGAGGTTATTTGTTTGTTTATAGAAGTTAGTGAAAACCATCCATCTTCTGTACTGCTTATCCTACACAGGGTTGTGGTGAAGCCTGGAGCCTATCCCAGGGGACATGGACAGGGTGCCAACCCATTGCAGGGCACAATTGCTCACACACACACTCACATTATAGACAGTTTTATAGATGCCAATCAGCCTGGGGGAGGAAACCGAATCGAACCCCCAACCCAGGAGGAGGCAAACGTGCTAACCACTAAGCCACCGTGCCCCCCTGGTGGAAACCACACTATTTTCAATTAAATATTAAAATTATTTAAAACACCAACCTTAATTTGTGTAAAAAATTTACATAGATTGGGATAGCATAAAACCCGTTAGGATCATGCAATATTAGACAAATGACTTTCCTGTTCCATGTAATGGCAGAGTCTTCCCATGAGTAACGCAAAAAGTTTTTAGGGCAAAAGATAAAGATAAATAAAACTATTAGTGAACATGGATTTCATTTACTGAAGGCAAAACCAGAGCAAAAAAGAGTCAATTACCATTAGAAAATTTTTAAAAAGCCTGAATTTCAGATTGAGAGGCATAAAGAAAGATATCCAGTGTTTGGTTATGAATGTAAGTGTATGAATGGTTGTCAATTAGTCCAATTGTTACGGTCCCTATAAGGAATTAGAGGAATTCCATTTTCTACAGATTCCCTATGTTTCGTCGCATGTAGGTTCAAATGTCATGTCATTCTGCGCATTTTAACTTAATTGTTTTATGTATAATGTCCTGTAGTACAGTGACAAAACATAAACTTACCATTTATTCTTACCCTGCACATACAGTATCATTTCACACACGGCAAGACAAGATTAAATATTTAAGATTGAAGCCTTCACTGAATATATAGACAAAAAATAAGCCAATAACATATTAATTAATTAATACCTCCACACATCCATCACCTTTTCTATGGTGTCAGTTCTTCAAGGAGCTGGACGAATGTCTGAGGTCGTTGAAGATATGACATTGTCATACCCTAACAACATCATTAGGATGTGCTGGAAATATGTCACCCCATTTCTCTTACTGGTAAGCTTTTGTCTGTGTGTTTGCTTCATTCTTGTCTAAAGTATAAAGAATCATTTGAGATTTCTAGTCACGAAAAGCTATAGATCAGATATTTACCATCGTTACAGTTTTATCTCCATTCAGAAATCTGGAATCTACTTACCTCTCAAACAAAATGACCTTTTATAATGTATTTCATATTGTCCTCAAATATCATTCCCTGTTTATTGTATATACTATGTATAAGACATGTATTTATATATATAAAAAAATATACTGAACTAGTAGTGCTGAACTTAAAGCAGTTTGTTGAGAGTGGACAGTGCACCAGAAAATGTGACTTATGTTCAATGTTGGACTTTTCACACCAATATGCCTATTGTTCCCTGCTGCCATTCATACACTTTGTTTTCCACTAACAATAACTTCCCTCTCTATCCCAAGGTATGTCTCATATATTCCTTGGTTGACTATCAGCCTTTGAAATACAACCGCTGGTACGTGTACCCAGACTGGGCGTATGCGCTGGGCTCGTTGATGGCCCTCTCTTCAACGATGCTGGTTCCTGGATGGGTGTTGGTCCGCCTTTGCACATTGAAAGGAAGCCTCAGAGAGGTGAGGACAGACGGAAAGGACGTTCATGGAATGATTTTCAAACTGCGTTATTAGATTACACCCTCCTGATAACTAACTGCAAACTTTTACTTTTCATAATTCTTAGTCCTGTCCATTCAGTGTTCAGACGATATTTGATATACCAGTGAAAGACAATATCTGCACTATGGAGATATCACTCTTTTTGGTTTTCAAAAAAGAGGATTTTTTATTGATATTGGTTTGATTAATGTTGATTTACTTCTTAATTTCCTCCATACAGAAGAAATCAACTGACTTTTGTGTGCAGGTCATGTGTCATGGTAATAGGATCCTAATCACCTAATGATCTAATGACCATTCAATATTAGTTCTTCTTATACAATTTGAGATATGCTGTTAAAATAAATGAGAACACTGAGAAGACTTTGCTCCAAACAGCCATAACATTAAAACCACTGACAGGTGAAGTGAATAACATTGATTATTTCATTACAATAGCAACTGACAGGGGCTGGAATATATTAGGCAGCAAGTGAACAGTCCGTTCTCAAAGTTGATGTGTCGGAAGCAGAAAGGATTTGAGTGACTTTGACAAGAGTGACTATGCCAAATTTTGATTCCTAGATGACTGGGTCAGAGCATCTCCAAAACGGCAGGTCTTGTGGGGTGTTCCTGTTATGCAGTGGATAGTACCTACCAAAAGTGATTCAAGAAAGGAAAACCGGTGAACCGGCAACAGGGTCATGGGTGCCTAAGGCTCACTGATGTGTATGGAGAATGAAGGCTAGCCCGTCTGGTCCAATCCCACAGAAGAGCTACTATAGCACAAATTGCTGAAAAACGTTAATGCTGTCTATGATAGAAAGGGGTCAAAACACACAGTGCATCACAGCTTGCTGTGTATGGGGATGTGTAGCCGCAGATCGGTAAGAGTGCCCATGCTGACCCCTGTCCACCACTAAAAGTGCCTACAATGGGCAGTGAACATCCGGGCACAATGGACATTTTAATTGGTCCATGGAGCAATGGAAGAAGGTGGCCTGGTCTGATGAATCACGTTTTCATCATGTGTATGGCTAGGTGTATGTATGTTTCTTACCTGGGGAAGAGATGGCACCAGGATGCACTATAGGAAGAAGGCAAGCCAGCAGAGGCAGTGTGATGCTCTGGGCAATGTTCTGCTGGGAAACCTTGGGTCCTGGCATTCATGTGGATGTTACTTTGACACATACCACCTACCTAAACATTGTTGCAGACCAAGTACATGGAAACAGTATTTCCTAATGGCAGTGGCCTCTTTCACCAGGATAATGTGCCCTGCCACACTGCAAAAAATCTTTTTTTTTGTTTAGGAATGGTTTGAGGAACATGATAAAGTGATCAAGGTGTTGACCAAATTCCCCAGATCTCTATCCTGATCCATGGAGGCCCCACCTTGTAACTTACAGGACTTAAAGGATCTGCTGCTAATGTCTTGGTACTAGATACCACAGCACACCTTCAGAGGTCATGTGGAGTCTATGCCTCAACGGGTCAGAGCTGTTTTGGTGGCACAAGGGGGACCTACACAATATTAGGCAGGTGGTTTTAATATTTTGGCTGATCAGTGTATATGCCACTCTACTGATATAAGAACATTATTTTTAATGACAGATTTATTTGTGAATTTAGCTGAAGCCTCATTGAAGAAATATAGTGTGTAAATCTGTACAGAGTAAACAATATATTTTACCTAAAGCCATGTGTATCACAATGGGGTCCATGTAGCACAGGCAGACATGCATTAACTTTGTTACAAGCCAACATTATCAAAGTTATTAGATTTTATTTTATTAGATTTGTGAATGAGTGTGTGCATGGTGCCCAGCAGTGGACTAGCATCCCATCCAGGTTGTATTACTGACATTCGTCCAGTGTTCCTGGGATAAGCTCCCGATTCACCACAACACTGATTAAGATAAAGAGGTTACTGAACATGAATCAGTGAATGAATGCATCAAAGTAAACTCTGGTGCATGGTTTTGACTAGGATGTAATCAGTGTGTACAAAAAAAACAAGAAGAAACTATTTTCAATTAAACTTTAGGTTCAATTTATTTTTGGATAAAGAAAAACAACTTTGGGGGTATGTGTTGCTTGGATGAGCAATGCATGATGCTTGGATGAGTAGGTGTGCAGGTCTTTAAACATGGATATTTTATTACTCTGTAATTGCTTTTGGAATAATATAGCAAGTTAGTATAGAAGTAAAAAAAACAAAACAACTTGCTTCTTTCCGCAGCGCTGGTGTCAACTGTGCAGTCCTGAGATGAACTTACCTTTGACCCAGAAGCAGAGAGCTGAAAGACAGTTAATGACATCAGCTGTTTGACAAAGCCAACAACACTGAGGAACGTAAACTATACAATACTGAACAAATACTGCCATTGTCTTTTCATATACAATTGGAGAAATTACATTAGCTAATTCTATAGATAGAAGACAAATAATACTCTGAAACAGTTTACTTCTATGTGAAACAGTATTTGAATTTCTTTATGACAAGAAAAAAATCAAACAAACAAAAAAAAACTACTGTGACCAGAAGCTTAATACATCAAAACAGAAACAAAATAAGTTAACCTATTTTGTGCCAAAATTTGTCTTTGAGATTTAATTTATTTGAATGCCTGCCAACTTAATTAGCTGGTAAGAAAACAGAATGTAATTGCACAAGTGCCTTAATCACAGTAGTCAGGACAAAACCATGTGCTCATGAAACGTTGACTTTGCTGTGACCTTGACCCTGTTAGCATCAATTCCAAAATCTAACCAGTTCATCTGTGGATTACAGTGATAACCATATAAATCCTACAAACACAATGATAATTCCATATAAATCCTACAAACACAATGATAATTCCATATAAATCCTGCAAACATTCAACCACTCGTTCTTGAACAGTCATACTAATGAGACTCTTGGACAGGTGCACGGCCAAACAGATGCATGGATAACCTGATAAGACAATGTCCCCATCACTTAAAAAAAAAATAAAAGAATGAGCCTAGTACCTACCATTTTGCAAACCTGCATGCACAAAAAGTGACATACTGTATGTAATTGCAAAATTTAGAAAAAATCGTATGTTAAAACAAATGTGTGATTATGAGCCCCTCCCCCAAACAAGCCCAGAATTGGTCCTGGGTACGGAATCAAGTATTTGGGCCAATGGTTGTTGGTTGTTGATGCCAAATGGGCTGATTTGACTATTTCAAAACTGCTGCTCTCCTGGGATTTCCATACACAACAGTCTCTAGAGTCAACACAGAAAGGTGCAAAAAACATTGAGTGAGTGACAGTTCTGTGGGTGTTGATAAGAGAGAAAAGAGGAAAGTGGCCGGATTGGTTCAAGCTGCCAGGAAGGATATAGTAACTCATATAATCAGTCTTTACAATTGTGTTGAGCAGAAAAGCATCTCAAAAGCATGCACAAAACATCAAACTTTGTGGTGGATGGGGCTACAACAGCAGAAGACCACATTAGGTTCCACTCCTGTCAGCCAAGAACAAGTATCTGAGGCTATCATGGGCACAGGCTCACCCAAACTGGACAGTTGAAGATTAGAAAAAAAATCACCTGTACTTTTTCCAGTCTTCAACTGTCCAGTTTTGGTAAGTCTGCATGATAGCCTCAGATTTCTGTTATTTCTGTCAGACCACTGCATAAATGAGCATGTGTCCAGGTGGATGGTGAGTGTAGGTGAATTAACAATGAGCTAATTGATTTGAAAGAAAAATAGTTCCAAAACGTTCAGCTAGAAAAGTATGAGAAAGTGCAAAATCCCAAAAGATGAAGTAACTAAGGCACTATATCGTTTTGATACACTATATGGCCAAAAGTTTGTGGACACCTGACCATCACACC
Organism: Cranoglanis bouderius; assembly: GCA_023630585.1. Taxonomy (NCBI): domain Eukaryota; kingdom Metazoa; phylum Chordata; class Actinopteri; order Siluriformes; family Cranoglanididae; genus Cranoglanis; species Cranoglanis bouderius. The sequence continues at coordinate 8,057,120 of CM042557.1, read as the reverse complement.
CATATGTGGTTCTTTCTCAAACTGTTGCCACAAAGTTGTTAGCACACAATTGTATAGGATGTCTTTGTATACTGTAACTCTACAATTTCCCCTCACTGGAACTAAGATGCCCAAACCATGAAGGCACGGTTTGCCAAGGTTGGAGTGGAAGAACTCGAGTGGCCTGCACACCCCCTATCCTGTCCTCAACCCCACTGAGCACCTGTGGGGTGAACTGGAACGCCAACTACACCCCAGACCTCATCACTTCAAAACCTCACTAAAGCTCCTATGATTGAATGGTCAAATCCCCCAAAAATATAACTTGAAAACCTTCCAAGAAAAGTGTATGGTGTTATAGCAGCCTCTATATTAATGACCACGATTTTGGAATGGGATTTTCAACAAGCACATATGGGTCTGATAGTCAGGTGTCCACATACTTTTGGCCATATTGTGTAGTTTTTTCAACCACTGGACCATGTTGTAAGATGTTTAACTGTTATATCCAATTAATGTGTTCTCTGACTTTTAAACTGTATGTTGATATTTCAGCAGAAGTGTCACAACTGTGAAGACTTGGATACAAGTCAAAAGAAGATCCACAATCATATTGGAAAAAAATAGACACTGGATCAATGTATTACAAATAAATTCCCATTTTGTATCCTAAATGTTTCTTCTCTTCTATTTGCTGCTGATAAATTACAAGTGAGGTGACAATAGGGCTATCCAAAACAAATAAATCAAGGCAGGCAAGGTCATATGCAGAAGATACACAGCTCCAACCTCTCACAAATAAACAGGCAAAAGGTAAGGCATCACAGTGTGCCAAGTCCCTTTTATATGATGTGAAAAGGATATTGAAACAAGCAATGAAGAAGTGATAAAAAATTTAGGGGAGGATGCCCTCTGGTAGCATGGCAGTGAATTGTCTGTGATTGATGTGATAACTGCATATATTCTTTGAAATAAATAAATAAATAAATAAATAAATAAATAAATAAATAAATGAATCAAAGTGTACCCAAGATAATGATGTTAATAAAAATTATGTTGATGATATTAATTGGCATCTCTAAGTTGTCCGTAGTGTGCGAGCGTCTGTGTGATTGTGCAATGTAATGGGTTGGCACCCCATCCAGGGTGTTCCCTGCTTTGTGCCCCCAGTTCCCTGGGATAGGCTTCAGGCTCCTTGCGACCCTGTGTAGAATAAGCGGCATGGATAATAATAATAATAATAATAATAATAATAATAATAATAATAACAAGAAGAACTATTATTATTATTATTATTATTATTATTATTATTGGTAAATAAATATTAAAATTACACTTAATGCAGAAGTTACATTTTGCGTTAATCAAATAAAAGGTACCATGTTGTCTTCTAATAATATTCATGAGGTCAATTGAAATTGAAACTCTGTGTCACCATGTTGTAGAGCCATTGCCATGTTTTTAGGGGCCCTTGACATAACTCACAGACGGAAATTTCCACTCTCACATTTCACTCTTGCACATGAAGACTCTGAAAACTGTCTTGATTCATTGAGACAGGTAGGACTCGTGGTTAAACCCAAGAAGTGCTCAATTTGGCAGGTGGAAATACAGTATCCAGGTCATGGGCAGGTGCATCTTTAAAATATCTGAAAAGATTGCAGTAATTACATCTGAAGAACAGTTCCACAAATGGAGGTGCAGTTCCTTGGGCTAGCTGAATAATTAGGCATGTAGATTTATGATCAAAAATTGATGCCTTATTTTATCAAAAAGGACGAGCACACCATCTTACAGGCAGAGCAGATATTCCCACAGAATGTACAGTGCCATCTTCAAAACAATCTTTGTCTTACCCATTTTTTAAATTATGCTTGTTGGTTGTTACTATGTAAAACTATTAGGTTATTAAGGTCATTGGTAACACAGGAACTTAGTACTCTCATGTCCATAAAAGGGTTCCAACTCCCAAAGTTCTTGGAGAGACTGACATCTATCTTCTGCATACTGTATACCTATCTCTGATGCCATTCCACCCGCATCCTCTGCTTGCTTTAGGGTGGTTCATTTCACTGGCCTTTTCCCCCCATTCAACTTATTACAGAATTTTTCTTTGCATTGCATAATAAACTGGTTTAACAGATTTCTCCCTTAAGCATTCAGTTATTATTATTATTATTATTATTATTATTATTATTATTATTATTATTATTATTATTATTATTATTTAATTTTATTTATTTTTTAGAAAATAGAAAGTTCATTTACTGCCCAGAGGGAGATGAGTATAGCCGACTAGCATTTTCATATGGTATATGCTGAAAGAGTTTACATATTACATGCTAAAACAAAAACAAAAACAAACAAAAAAAATAAATAATAAAAAAATCTGAGACTAGTTTGCATAGTGCATGATTAAAGATACATAAATGTCCCTGAAACTGGTTTATACAGTACGTGCTTAAAGATAAATAAAAGCCTTTGAGACTGGTTTGCATATTGCATGCTTAAGGATGCATAAAAGCCTCTGAGACAAATCTTCCTTCCAGATTTACTGTATATAAAGCTGACCACATGTTAGTAATTGAACACTGACAGGGATAATACCTTTCCACCATTTCAACTAAAGTGCATTGTTTGTAACCAGTTACATTAGCCTTATTAATTGGAAATAGATTGCACTAAAGTTAACATTAGCTTTATGAATTGGACATAGATTGCACTTAAATTATAAATTGGAATCAGATTTTAAGGAAAGTGTAATTCATAAATTTTATCCATATATAATTTGATTCTTGACATAAATAATCACTTTGAAATGATTGAGATGTTGTTTCTTCTGATTGCTGTCATGTGGAAAACCCCCCCAAAACTTTTCAACAATATGATTAATTTTTGAATGGAAGTCCATTGTTTTGTGAATGTATTAATGTCCATAACACGAATTTCTGGTCAAATACTGTGGTTATAAAAAATGTCGAACAGTGGCTGGACTTAATACATCTCCTTGCTTGAGCTGGTAATGTGGTGGAAAATTCACCTTAAGACAGAGACTCTCTTTTTCATTAAATGATTTCTTTATTGCAATACTCCAGGCCGGGGAGACTAGCGTCATCTTCACACATAGGGTGTGGTCTCATGTGATTGATTATTACAGGCAATAAAAAACATATTTCATTGGTTAAAAAGGCAAATTAAGCAAGTTATCCCATAGAGGCAAACACACTCCACCTGCATTGTTGCTTAGCCATCCTTATCCATGAGGACAATGGCTAGTTTTCTATCTTTGCTCACATTTCAGCACAGGCTATTATAAACAAGTTTGTTCTGTCCAGGCCACTAATCATATAATAGCTTTATTGTAAGTAATTCTCAAGCATAAGACAAAATTTCTTCCATAATATCACCAAAGAAAATCAATTTACATTCGTGGTCAGAATTGTGGATAACTGAGACCCACCTGTTTTCAGCAAACATCACCATATGTGTATAACTCCTGTATAACTGTCTGAGTAGCACATAAGTCTATAATTTGCACCTGAGGTCTGAACACAGAAAGTCTGAATATCAATATTAAATCCTTACATTAAATATGTGCATGAAATTCAACTCTGAATACAGAGCCATCAGATCAGATACAATAAATTCTACAAGTCTCTGGAAATGTACTGGAGCAATGGACACCGCTCTTCCAAAGGATTTTGAATGTGATTTGCTTAATTGCATCATGCACTACACACAGTGCCCTCCACTAATATTGGCACCCATTTTTTTTTTTTTGTTGAATATGTGTGTGCCACAATTATTGGCACCCCTATGAATTCATATAAGAAAAATATATTTGAAGTATATTCCCACTGATATTTTACATTTTTTTTAGTACACCTGGGTGACTAGGAACAGGAAATTGTTCAACCATGACTTCCTGTTTCACAGGGGTATAAATATGAGGTAACACATAGGCCAAATTCCCTTAGTCATTCATAACAATGGGTAAGACCAAGGAATATAGCTGTGATGTTGTTGAGCTTCACAAACTGGGAAGTGGCTATAAGAAAATAGCACAAGCATTGAAAATGCCCATTTCCACCGTCATGGCAATAATTAAGAAGTTCCAGTCAACTGGAAATGTTATGAATCAACCCGGAAGTGTCGTGGAATCTTCTTCAGCAAAAATAAAAAACTTCTGAGTCTCAAGGTTTTTGAATGCAAAAAGAGAATAGACTTTATTTACCATAGTAACAAGACCCGAGTCAGAATCACGGAGTTGGAAAAAGGATCACCCCCTTGCTTTAATTTGCCTTACTTTTTTAATTACAGCCTTTAGTGTGTGAAGATATGTCTCTACTACCTTTGAAGGTCTATACTTTGCAATATTTTCCCACTCTTCATTGCAGAACTGCTCAAGTTCAGTTAAATTTGATGCTGACCGTTTGTGGACTGCAGTCTTCAAGTCATTCCATAGATTTTCAATGGGGTTTATGTCTGGTCTCTGACTAGGCCATGCAAAGACATTCACCTTTTTCTCCTTCAACCACTGTGTGGTCAGTTTTGCTGTGTGCTTTGGGCCATTGTCATGTTGGAAGGTAAACCTTCTTCCCATTGACAACTTTCTTGGAGAGGGCAGCAGATTTTCCTCACGAATTTGATGGTATTTTGCCCCATCCATTTTCCTTCTATCCTGACAAGTGCTCCAGTCCCTGCTGCAGAGAAACACCCCCATAACAGGATATTACCACCTCCATGCTTTACTGTATGAATGGTGTTATTTGGATGGTGAGCTGTATTGGATTTCGATAAGCGACATTTGTTGAGAATTTGTGATGTTGTCACATGCACACAATGACCACTCTTTGACATAAATTCCTGCAACTGCTTCAGAGTTGCTGTAGGCCTCTTGGTAGCCTCTCTGACCAGTTTCCTCCTGGCTCTTTCATCCAGTTTGGAGCGACGTCCTGATCCAGGACTATGCCACCCATAGTTGATTGTTTGCTTCAGTTGCACTATAAAATACTCCAGGAAAGCTCTTTTCATGCTGAGCTAATCAAAATGACCACAGCTGATCACCGTTGAAAGTCAAATGTCTTTGTGTGCGATTGAGAAGGTGATTAGCTACACCTGATTGAGTTTACAAGTCATTTTTAGAAGGGGGATGATCCTTTGTCCAACTCAGTGATTGTTTTTTTTTTTTTTTTTTTTTTCTGACATGTTGGTGTTGGATCTTTCACTTGGATGTTATAAGTTGCACTCAGTAAATACAGCTGGATAAAACAAAAACTGTGTCCGTCTTCATTTCAGCCTGAAATGCAACAACATGTGATTATTTTAAATGGGAGTGATTCTTTTCTATACCCACTGTATAGAAAGAGTGAGAACTGTGTGCCCAGTGATTTCACATGTATGACCTACTTTGATTTTAGTTTCTCTGAGTAATATACTGACTCTTTTCTAATATCTCATACATTGTTCACACATAATTAGATCTCATTTTAATTTCTTAGCATATACCAATTGATTTCTTGCATGTAAAATATGTCATACTAACACATACATATCATTGAACATTCTGCATCTTCTCTAACACAAGTGGCCTTATCAGAACTTGCAAACTTGGGCACACAGGCCTTTGCGTACGACATTCTGTATTTATCTAACTTCTGCAGTTTGAACAATCGCCCACTCAAAAAGCCTGGCAATAATAGTGGATACACGCTAAGGAATAATTCCAAGCTATCAAAAAGATACAGAGGACAGGCTCAATGGTCAGTGGTATTCAAAAAGATACTAACTAGGAGTGAGAAATGTGTGCTCAGTGTCCTGGTTTCTTTGATTAATACACACAAATACTCTCTTATATCTTATACATTGATTATACATGATTGGATTATACTTTGATCATGAATATTTCATGTACTATTACAACATAATCATGTTTAAATGCTGATTTAACATTAAGTCACTCTCTCTTCATGACTGAAATACATTTCAGTCATTATTAGGCCTTTGATGGATTAAAACATTTCTTATCACTCTGATTATTTTAACTTTTGATTGGACCTGATGGATTATATGATAATCATATTTAAATCACAGCCTGATCAATGAAATTCTTCTATAGCAGAGGACGTGTGTCTATATTGTCTCAACGCACTGTGAAGAGGATGGTTCGAGTGGCCAAAAAATCTCCAAGGATCACAGCTGGAGAATTGCAGAAGTTAGTTGCATCTTGGGGTCAGAAAGTCTCCAAAACTACAATCCAAAGTCACCTACATCACCAAGAGTTGATTGGAAGGGTTTCAAGAAAAAAGCCTCTACTCTCATCCAGAAACAAACTCAAGCATCTTCAGTTTGCCAGACACTACTGGAACTTGATTCAGGGTTGCCAACTCTCACGCATTTGCCGTGAGACACATGATTTCTGGCTCTGTCTCACGCTCTCACGTTGCCCAAGTAAATCTCAAGCCAAATTAAATATCAAGCCAATGTAAAAATACAGCAGAGTCACAAATCTGCTCATATGAATTTTTTCTGTCAGTATCGAGAAGGTGTAGGGTTTAATTAGACCAACGAAGCCCCACAACTTCTTGATTGGACCAGTCTGAATCGGCTGGGTCCTGTACCAATCACATTTCCTCCCGCGCTGTGTAAAGTCACTGTATATAAGCTGCCGGGGACGGAGACGTTGAGACCAGAGTTGCCAACTCCATTTGTAATACGTGACTTATGGGCTTCTTTTTTTCTTAAGTCGCTTGAAAAAATCACAGGTCGATTGTTTTAAAAAATATGGTTATTTGTTAGGAAAATCTGACAAGCGATTTAATTTTTTACATGAATGGTCGCTATTTTCAATTGAAAAGAACATATTAATGTTTGGGCAGTTACATGAATTTGAAAAGCTTTAGAATTTTTACCATTTTCATAAGTTTCTTGTTTTGTATACTCATGTTTGAATGGGTGTACCTTAAAGTGTACCTTAATGTCAATGTTACAGAAGATAATATATGAGTTTTTTTTTTTTTTTAGTTCCTCTTGTCTTGTGAATGTAAAACTTTGCTAAAATTATTAAAAGATTAATGATGTAATTTTTGTTTTTCAGAAAACAACTAAATGGTGAGGCTTAAGCCATCGTGATTTACATGGAGGATTGGATCGGACAATAAAGGGTTTTGTAAACAAAGTCAAATATCATATAGTTTTAAATGTAAAATTTTGTTAAATTTTGTTGTCATGTCTATTTTAAAGTCAATCCTAAACGAGGTAGGGATAACATATTTATATTTAAAAGGTAATGTCCAGATGATAAATAGTGAGGTTTAAGCCATTTTGATTTACATGGAGGATTGGATCAGACAATAATGGAGTTTCTTATAAAATTATTATTAAAAGACCATTATTATTAAAATTCTTTTTTAAAATTCTTTTTCATTTACAATTGTATAATTGCCCATTCTTGTCAATTAGCTGGTTTACAATTAATATGTTATGCTGGAACTAATTATCCATGTTCAATGACTTGTTGTTGTAAGCGATATTACCATTGTTCCAGATAAAACATCTATTGGGAGAGAAATTGTGCTTGTACAATAATAGAAATTGTGCTTGTAAAATTGTGATAACTAGCTGGGATAAGACAAACTTGACAGTTAATACCATGGATTTTTTTAAAGCATTTGATTGGACAGAAAATCTGATGAGAAACTGAAGTGCAGAATGATGTCATCAAAATTGTTGATCTGTATTGGTGTTAGAGAGAGACTGTACATTTTAAATGCAAATTTTGTCATTGTTTTGGAGCACACTAGCTTAAAGACAACCTTAAGGCTATGTGAGGTGAGGAAGAAAACGGAAAAAAGTTATTTTACGCACATTTTATCCAATAATTCTAATTTCCGCACAGCAAAAAAAAGGTAATTTGATTCACAAATCTCACTCCAGCTAGGAATCCAAAGTTGGCAACCCTGCAAATGGGGTCGGGTTCTATGGTCAGATGAAACCAAAATAGAGCTTTTTGGCAATAAACACCAGAGGTGGTTTTGGCACACACAGAGAGGTAGCCACATGGAAGTACCTCATGCCCACGGTTAAATATGGTGGTGGATCTTTAATGTTTTGGGGCTGTTTTTCTGCCAGAGGACCTGGACATTTTGTTAGGATACACGGCATTGTGGACTCTATCAAATATCAACAGATATTAAATGAAAACCTGGCTTCCTCTGCCGGAAAGCTTAAAATGGGCTGTGGTTGGATCTTCCAGAAGGACAATGATCTAAAACATACATCAAAATCAACACAAAAATGGTTTACTGACCACAAAATCAAGGTCCTGCCATGGCCATCCCAGTCCCCTGACTTGAAACCCATAGAAAACCTGAGAGGTGAACTGAAGAGGAGAATCCACCAGCGTGGACCTCGAAATTTGAAGAATCTGGAGAGATTCTGTATGGAGGAATGGTCTCAGATCCCTTGCCATGTTTTCTTCAGGCATTATATAAGAAGACTCAGAGCTGTTATCTTGGCAAAGGGAGGTAGCACAAAGTATTGACTAAAAGGGTGCCAATAATTGTTGCACACCTATACTTAACAATGATTTTTTTTTTTGATAAACATGTGTTTTGTTTGAAATTGTTTGATATCCATGAGAGCAGAGTATTTTTTTAACAAAAGATCAAAAGGTTAAATAATAAAGACAATTTTTCACAGCCTTCTTTGCTCATATTAACCAAGAGTGCCAATAGTAGTGGAGGGCACTAATATTATATTTTGCATATACACACATGCAAAAATAATACAAGAAAATTTGAGAATTAGAAGAAGGGCATGAAAAACAGTGTGTATGTGTGTGTGTGTGTGTGTGTGTGTGTGTGTGTGTGTGTGTGTGTGTGGGTGTGTGGGTGTGTGCGTGTGTGTGTGTGTGCGCGAGTGAGAGAGAGAGAGAGAGAGAGAGAGAGAGAGAGAGAGAGATGTCTTGTAAATGATTGGTTCAGAGCCTAGGACCCCAGTCATAAGAGGGAGGAAGGAGAAGTATAAATGGAGCAGAAACAATAGTAGCAGAAGTGGAATAGAAACCAAAGATACAAATGCATGAAGAGATGGTGGAAAAAAGAAAAGTAAAGGAGAGAGGCCATTGGGCTACTAAAACTGAATTCCTTCTGGCTATAGCAGGAGACATAGTGGGCCTGGGCAATGTTTGGAGATTCCCCTACCTCTGCTACAGGAATGGAGGGGGTAAGAGCACTGAAGCAGATTATTGTCTTTACTGATGCTTAAATACTACAAATGAAGGATAAAGAAATAGGATTTTAGTATGTTAAAAGAAAATGTCACTTTAGTTGATGTATTTTCAGATTTCAAAAGTCCTGATATAGATTCATGTGAATGATATTATTATTATTATTATTATTATTATTATTATTATTATTATTATTATTATTATTATACATTTGGTATGATGTCCTGTGACAGACTGGTGACACATCTGGGGGAGAATTCTCCCGCCTTGTACCCTGTATTGCTGGGATCCTTCTAGTTACTGAAGATTAATGAATGAAGTTTGGTACGAGTTTGATATTGTTAGGTTTCCTCTTCTCCAGCCCTCGTTACGCTACAAAGAGTGACGAGTGGCGTGAGTAGTTATATCATGCACTTTATGTCAAAAATTGATTTATGACCCCCTGACGTTGTATAATTTATGGTCTCGTGAATGTCCCATGAACGTGTGTAATTTATGACAGTACATTTATGGTTATTTTTCCTGTCCTCTGTCTGTCTGTGAGGAGTTGCATTTCCCAGGTGTGTGTGTGTGTTTAATGTTTCACGAAGTGATAGGTGCTAATGGGATGTGTGTGTGTGTGTGTGTGTGTGTGTGTGTGTGTGTGTGTGTGTGTGTGTGTGTGTGTGTGTGTTGAAAGCTATTGATTAAATAAACAGCCGTGGTTAGAACGCTGGAGACGCAGCACGATACTCAGACGATGTGTGCACCGCGACGTCTAAACCATGAATGGCTATGCGTGTGTGTGCTAATGGGTTGATCCTAGGATTACACACTTTTTCACGCCCCCCTACCCCTCCTTCAGACCCTCTGTGTGTGTGTGTGTGTGTGTGTGTGTGTGTGTGTGTGTGTGTGTGTGTGTATGTGTGTGTGTTTAATGTTTCACGAAGTGATAGGTGCTAATGGGATGTGTGTGTGTGTGTGTGTGTGTGTGTGTGTGTGTGTGTGTGTGTGTGTGTGAGATCTAAATCTAATGTTTTAAAAAACAAACAAATAGTTAAAGAGCTATGGCTTGTATACTTATCTGTTTTTATTAGTGCAATTATCTGTTACAACGACTGTCCCAACGTGAACTCCTAAAGACCCTAGAAGTGTAAATACGGGGGTCTCGTGAATGACGCATGAACATGTGTGGTTTATAACGTTTGCCTGTCCTCTGTTTGGGTGTGTGTGTGTGTGTGTGTGTGTGTGTGTGTGTGTGTTAATGAGTTTTTACAACCGCGCTGTGTGTGTGTGTTCTGAAAAAGCTGTTGGTTAAATAAAAGCCATGGACTGGTCAAAGTTTTATTTGTTATTTGATTTGTAAGAGTGTTTCAATAAATGAACAGACTGATGTTTGTGAAACTGCTGAAACATTTTGTTGATTACGTTGTTGAGAAAAACACTTGTTCTCTTTTACTGAACTGAAATTCCCAAACATTTAAAAACCATCTGAGTTATTCTTTTGTGGAATCGAATCTGAATATCCTGTGTCATTCTTAACTAACTTTAGCCAATAATACTTTATTATACACACATCACATTCAATAATACAGATAACAACATGACCAAAATACGAGAACATGCAAAAAAAAAAAAAGATCAAAATTTTTTTAAACTTAGCCGCTGACTCCGGTCATGAGGGGTGAATTGAATACATGGTCATCTGGGTAAAATAAATGTGTTGATGGTGAACTAGTGGGCATTTTCTGTTTTTACTCTTCTTAGACGAGCGTCAGATAGCATGTGGTAATGGGCCCGAGCTCGGCAGCCCCGCGGTGCCTGCGGCTCAGACACGGCATCAGCATGTATTATCCGGGGACGAGTGTGGCCCACGGCTCGCTCTGAGACGTGTTTTTGTTACGGCGGTAAAGTACTGGGGCCGATTCTTGTTCACCATAACTACCCCGGATCTGGCTTTAGAGTCTGGGCCACTTCTGGCGATCACTCGGCTTGGTTCAATCAGATGCCCTAATATTTATAACAGTAGCAAATATATTTAGATATAATGCAACATATTCTTTTATATGCTTTTATTTCTTATAAACACGCGTCGTTGCGCTCTCAGGTGATTTCATCTCCACTCACACAGCAGTGGGAGGGGTCGTGTACCTGTAGTAGTGGGAGATGGCAGCCATGATTGTCCGGGTAGGATGTGAACAAAACAAGAGATATGGGACTATTTAGATAAAACAATTCGGGTAAGCATCGATTCACATTTATGTTTCGAGTATTGTACTTGAAGATGTTCATAAAGGACCTTGTAAAAAGTGAATGTTCACGCTGCACTAACGACTAACTGACGAGCAGCACTCTGACCAGTGTATATACAAGTAGAAAGAGCAGGTCGTTTGTATTTGTATTTTTACTTTCCACACTCTTCTTATTTTTATGAACGCAATTGAATTATGGAAACGTTGTTTTTATTCCATATTTCTTCAAGGACAATAAAGGTTTTATGAGAGTTACGAGGATTTGTTTTTATTATTAAGTAATAGGCTACTATAACTCCACACATTTTTTTTTTCTTTTTGTTTTTTTTCAGTGGTGGCTTTTAAGCTGGGCAGATGAACGCTGTCTGTATATTCAAACACTGGTAACCTTTGTTATTACACATATATTTCACAGAAAGACTTGTGTAAGTTTTAAGTTTACATTCATACTGAGCTTGAAAATGGTACATAGAGGACTAATTACAAATCTTGCATAACACTGATGTATTTCTGTAGCCGGTGGAGACTGATAAAGGTGTCCACGCCTCGAGGTTCTGGCTCAACAGGTCGGTTTTGGAATTCAGTCAATTTTAATGTTTAAAACATTATTCACAGTGTTGCTGTAAAGTTTAGTTAGGTGACCGTTTTTAGGTGAACTGATATAAGCCTTTTTAAAAACACGACTGAAACGAATTAAAATGGATAAAAGGTTTCTATAAAGACAAATTGGCATTTTTAGTTCCCCAAAGAACCTTTTTAGTGGTTGTTAAAAAATTTAACTATTTCGGACTCTTTGATTGTACAGCAATCTTCTATTAGTTTTATTTATTTATTTTATTCTTATTTTTGTTTGACAGCTTACAGCAAACAATCTTGTTTATCATGCAGCTTCATGTTAATATATAAATAGACTATTTTTCATGTTAGTTGATGTTCATAATGTGTTAACTGATGTTAACATTCAGCTTTTAAAATAAAAATGTTTGTAACACTTTGCAATAAGGTTTTATTTGTTAACATGAAATAATGATGAACAAAACCTTTTCAAACACTGTATCTGTTAACATTAGGTAGAGTTCATTACACCGCCCTGCATCTAGAAAAAAAAGTTTATGCTGTTTTGCAAATCACACTTGTTTTTAAATATTTTGGTCATGCTGAGTTCAAATATGCCACTGAAAATTCCCTGTCACGTCCTGTTTTCCCACAAAATAAGAATGAAGTTTTTTATAATTTTGCTATGTTTATATTGCTTTCAGGGTTTTATTTAAATTGGTAGAAGCTGTCAAATTTCACTATTATTATTTATTAATTACAACAATAGGTACACAAAACATAACACTTGTTTACAACATGAACAGCAGACAAATAGTCTGTGAAACGTTGTGTTGTTCTAGAGCAAAACTAACGCCATATCTGGACTCAGCATCTAAGTATTAGTAAGAAACAACTATCAGATCCTATTCAGCAAATCTGAATAAATATCGCGGGGCTGCCGAGCTCGGGCCCATTACCACATGCTATCTGACGCTCGTCTAAGAAGAGTACAAACAGAAAACGCCCACTAGTTCTCCATCAACACATTTATTTTACCCAGATGACCATGTATTCAATTCACCCCTCATGACTGGAGTCAGCTGCTAAGTTTAAAAAAATGTTGATCTTTTTTTTTTTTTTGCATGTTCTCGTATTTTGGTCATGTTGTTATCTGTATTATTGAATGTGATGTGTGTATAATAAAGTATTATTGGCTAAAGTTAGTTAAGAATGACACAGGATATTCAGATTCGATTCCACAAAAGAATAACTCAGATGGTTTTTAAATGTTTGGGGATTTCATTTCAGTAAAAGAGAACAAGTGTTTTTCTCAACAACGTAATCAACAAAATGTTTCAGCAGTTTCACAAACATCAGTCTGTTCATTTATTGAAACACTCTTACAAATCAATTTAACAAAAAATTCTGACCCGTCCACGGCTTTTATTTAACCAACAGCTTTTTCAGAAGACACACACATAGCGCGGTTGTAAAAACTCATTAACACACACACACACACACACACACACACACACACACACACACACACACACACAAACAGAGGACAGGCAAACGTTATAAACCACACATGTTCATGCGTCATTCACGAGACCCCCGTATTTACACTTCTAGGGTCTTTAGGACTTCACGTTGGGGTTGGGACAGTCGTTGTAACAGATAATTGCACTTATAAAAACAGATAAGTATACAAGCCATAGCTCTTTAACTATTTGTTTGTTTTTTAAAACACTAACTCCAGGTCACACACGAGCACACACATAGCATCGAGCACACGAGCACATCTCCAGCGTTCTAACCACGGCTGTTTATTTAATCAATAGCTTTCAAACACACACACACACACACACACACACACACACACACACACACACACACACACACGCACACACACACATCCCATTAGCACCTATCATTTCGTGAAACATTAAACACACACACACACCTGGGAAATGCAACTCCTCACACACAGACAGAGGACAGGAAAAATAACCATAAATGTACTGTCATAAATTACACACGTTCATGGGACATTCACGAGACCATAAATTATACAACGTCGGGGGGTCATAAATCAATTTTTGACATAAAGTGCATGATATAACTACTGGCGTGCTTCCGCATTCCACTGTGCGCTTTCCAGCGCTATTCAAAAACTCTCCTATGGACATTTCATTCTTGAACTCACGTTTTGTTTACCTCTGCCATGTGTGCTCATGTTTTGATTCACGTCATGTCTCCGCCTCCAATGTTCCCCCATGTGCGTTTGTTTTGGTTCGTGTCATGTCTCTGCCTCCTTATTTGTTTATGGAGGGGGTTCAGCTGTGTTGGATTGGGACAAGTGATTAGTATGTGTTTAAATACTCCACTCCGTCTCCGCTTCGGGGCGGAGTGTTATTACAGTTTAGATACCGTGCGCTTTGTTCCGGTGATTTCCAGATCAACCTTCTTCTTGGATAGTTTTACGTTATTTCCATGTTGATGCTGTAACCGTGCGATTTGTTTCCTTGATTTCCAGATCTCCTTCCGAGTGTTAATTTAACGTTGATGTTTTTATATGCATTTATGTTAATTATTATTTATCAAGTGTGCCTAATAAACTGAACACTTTCCCCTGCAAGTGCATCCTGCTCATCTCCTTTCACCCTACGGGTCGTAACCGATATGTTCATGTGTTTTCAGGGGTGTTCTTGGTGCCTTACCTGGTGCTTGCTGTGACCTGTGGTTTGCCACTATTCCTTCTGGAGACAGCTATGGGACAGTACACACAAGAGGGTGGCATCACCTGTTGGCAGCGTATTTGTCCACTGGCTAAGGGTGACACTGCTCTTTTATATTTATATATTTAGGCACACACACCGTTGCAATCAAAATTATTCAACCCCCACTGCAAATGATGTTTATTGTCAAAATTTACAGACTTTCAGCTGTTTGCAATGAACAATTGAAACAAATGCAACTGAAACACAACCAATGCTTCAGGTGTTTTCCCCAAATTCAACTGAAAATGCTAATTATAATGACTTCTCCAGTTTCAAAATTATTCAACCCCCTGGGCTGCAACCAGGTTTATGAGAAGGTAGGTTGTGAAAAACCTTCGAGTGATGCAAAGAACATGCAGCAAGACTTGGTGGCAAAAGTCACTGAGGTTTCAGTGAGCACAGTATGGCACGTACTAAACGCAGAAGGTTTCCAAGCCTACTGACCCAAAAGCACAAGAAAATTGTCTCAAAATCATATAAATAGGCCACAGATTTTTTGGGATTCTGTTCTGTGGAGTGATGAAACAAAACTGGAACTTTTTGGCACGATGGATCAGCAGTATGTCTGGAGAAAGAAGACTGAAGAAAGAACACTGTCCACAGTCAAGCATGGTGGTGGCTCAGTGATGCTCTGGGGCTGCTTTGCCTACTCTGGCACTGGAAACTTGCAGTGTGTGGAAGGCAAGATGGATTCAATGAAGTATCAGGAAATCCTAGGAGAAAACGTCATGCCACCTGTGAGGAAGCTGAAGCTTGGGCATCATTGGACCTTCCAACAGGACAATGATCCCAAGCATACCTCAAATTCCACCAAGGCTTGGTTGCACAAGAAGTCCTGGAAGATTCTACAGGGCCATCACAGTCACCTGACTTTTTGATTTGAAGAAGGTGGTTGCAGCATGCAAACCCAAGAATATTCAAGTTCAATTGGTTTTATTGTCATTTCAACCATATACAGCTGGTACAGTACACAGTGAAATGAAACAATGTTCCTCCAGGACCATGGTGCTACATAAAACAACACACTAAACCACATGAGATGACACAGAACAACACAAGACAGTACAGTAACTCCAGTAACTAAACAGGACAATGGGCACAGTAAGTAACAGTCAACTGATATTCCACAACTGACATCGGTATTAGGGACAGTTTCACTGTGGAAATAAATGGGGAGATTCATCGAGTACAACTTATTACATTCTGCAAAAATCTGAAGTATTATACAAAACTATTGCAATCATTTTCAATGTGTAGGTTTCTTCCCCCTGTACATACAGTACTTTTTTTTTAAACCTGCATAAATCAAAGACATTATAAGGTCATGGAAAACATTATATGGATATGACTGTATTGGAAATATTTTACCTGTGTAACGTTAAGAACTTCATACTAAATTATAGGCTTTTTGTCCTATGTCAGGTGTTGGATATGCCTGTCTGTTGATTAAAATCTATAACTGCCTGTGCTACATCATAATACTTGCCTGGGCACTGCTTTATTTGGTCTTCTCCTTCAAGTTTCAACTTCCCTGGGCCAGCTGTGACAACATCTGGAACACAGGTATAAAACAGAATCAATAGTGCCTTGAGCTGTTACATATGAAAATCATTGTGTGCTAGTCTGGCTACAGTGCCTTCCACTAATATTGGCACCCTTGGTAAATATGAGCAAAGAAGGCTGTGAAAATTGTCTTTATTGTTTAACCTTTTGATCTTTTGTTCAAACAATTCACAAAAATACTCTGCTGTCATGGATATCAAACAATTGCAAACAGAACACAGGTGTATCAAAGAAAAAAACTTTGTTAAATATAGGTGTGCAACAATTATTGGCACCCTTTTAGTCAATACTTTGTGCTACCTCCCTTTGCCAAGATAACAGCTCTAAGTCTTCTCCAATAATGCCTGATGAGGTTGGAGAATACATGGCAAGGGATCTGAGACCATTCCTCCATACAGAATCTCTCCAGAGCCTTCAAATTTTGAGGTCCATGCTGGTGGGAATTCCTCTTCAGTTCAACCCACAGGTTTTCTATGTGGAGACTGGGATGGCCATGGCAGGACCTTGATTTTGTGGTCAGTAAACCATTTTTGTGTTGATTTTGATGTATGTTTTGGATCATTGTCCTGTTGGAAGATCCAACCACAGTCCATTTTAAGCTTTCTGGAAGAGGCAGCCAGGTTTTCATTTAATATCTGTTGATGTTTGATAGTCCATGATGACACGTATCCTAACAAAATGTCCACGGGGGTATTCCAGAAAGCAGGGTTAACTTACTGTCAGCTAAACCCTGAACTCTCGATTGATTAACCCAAACCTTGCTTACTCAGGGTATGTCGGTTCCAAAACACCTGAGAAGAGTTAGTTTAATTGCTATTGGTAACCGAGAGTTAATGCGCGCGCTCTGCGAATACATAAAGGCATTTTCAATGGATAACCGAAATCAGGAGTCACCATGGAAACCAAAGGTGAAAAGAAAAGGGCAGCGTATTTCACCGAGGCGGAGTTGGAAGTTTTAATGTTGACATACGAGGAGTACAAGCCGATTATAATGAAAAGAAGCAATACGGCTGCATCTGCGAAGGAAAGACAGTTGGCTTGGCATAAACTAACGGACAGTTTGTAAGTGTACAATACAAATAAAGTAAAAATAAAACCACTGTTTAATAGTGATGAGGTGGGTCGCATCATGACCTAGTTAGTTGGGACCGATAATGACTTAAATGGTTTAACACCGAAACGTTTAATGATTTTAAAACTATATTTTCTGTTGTTACCTGCACATTAATGCTGTGGACAGACTTCGTATTAACATAGTGTCCTTCATTGACAGAAGGAGCTTTAATAGGAATGTGGGTGCCATCAATGCACCCAATCACATTCGGCAACCCTGAAATTCAACTGCAAAGTCTGACAGATATATCCATGCAGTCTGAATAGATGGATCGATATGAATAGGAAGTTAAGATGTGTTAATATGTCTGTCATAGATTTTTATAAAAAGGACAAACCTGCCACTCTGTGAAATTCTTCTTTTATTAGGCGCACCGGTTTATGGCCAGGAAACAGTACAAAAGTGTGTAGAAACCGCTTCAGTGCCAGGCATACTGTACGAACGGCTCTACACACAGTTGCTTTTCCTACATGCTCTGCATCGCCCACGTTGTACAGAAAACTCCCTGTCGCAACAAAACAAAGAGCAATGCACAGAATGTGTTCTGTGGTAAGCGCTGACCCGTGGTTTGTCACGTTTGATATGTGCGGTTTCAATAGGTTTGTTAAATAAATTAACGATTGTTTTGAAAACCGGTATCGCTCTCGCAAATATTCATTCGGATATGAAAACACGTCAATACGTGACCTTATCACCCTCTCATGGCGAAAAAAACCTTGTATAATCTGTTTTTCCATGTCTCTGAAATGAGCTAACTCTGGAACATAACCTGCTCCGGAGCAGGTTATTTTCAGAGAGCAAGTTGCCATGGTTACTTACAAACCCAGAAAGTTACCTCCGTTTTTGGAACCGAAAGTTGAGGTTATCAGCTAACTTACCCTTAAACTTACCTGGGTATGTCACATAACCAGCTTTCTGGAATACGCCCCAGGTCCTCTGGCAGAAAAAACAGCCCCAAAACATTAAAGAGCCACCACCATATTTTACCGTGGGCATGAGGTACTTTTCCATGTGGCTACCTCTCTGTGTGTGCCAAAACCACCTCTGGTGTTTATTGCCAAAAAGCTCTATTTTGGTTTCATCTGACCATAGAATCCGATCCCATTTGAAGTTTCAGTAGTGTCTGGCAAACTGAAGACACTTGAGTTTGGTTTTGGATGAGAGTAGAAGCTTTTTTCTTGAAACCCTTCCAAACAACTTGTGGTGATGTAGGTGACTTCGCAATTCTCCAGCTGTGATCCTTGGAGATTTTTTGGCCACTCGAACCATCCTCTTCACAGTGCGTTGAGACAATATAGACACGTCCAATTCCAGGTTGATTCATAACATTTCCAGTTGACTGGAACTTCTTAATTATTGCCATGATGGTGGAAATGGGCATTTTCAATGCTTGTGCTATTTTCTTATAGCCACTTCCCATTTTGTGAAGCTCAACAACATTTTGCCGCATGTCACAGCTATATTCCTTGGTCTTACCCATTGTTATGAATGACTAAGGGAATTTGGCATATGTGTTACTTCATATTTATGCCCCTGTGAAATAGGAAGTCATTGTTGAACAATTTCCTGTTCCTAGTCACCCAGGTGTGCTAAAAAATTGAAAATATCAATGGGAATATACCTCAAATATGTTTTTCTCACATGAATTCATAGGGGTGCCAATAATTGTGGCATACCTATATTTAACAAAGTTTTTTTTTTTTTTTGTTGATAAACCTGTGTTCAGTTTGAAATTGTTTGATATCCATGAGAGCAGAGTATTTTTGTGAACAAAAGATCAAAAGGTTGAACAATGAAGACAATGTTTCACAGCCTTCTTTGCTCATATTTACCAAGGGTGCCAATATTAGTGGAGGGCACTATATATATCCACTGCTGCTATGTTCTAATTTTGTTCTAAACAGCTCATACAGACAGACCAGATTTAGTTATTTTTTTAGTTAATTCTAGAAATGTTTGGTTAGTTCTGACACACAGCAACATTTTCAGTTTTGATGTTCTAGCTGGGAAACACTTAAGTGGGCCTAAATCTAATGTTGAACATTTTGCAGTGTAATTCTCTAAGAATAAATTTTTTACACACCTCATGTACATGTACAAATAGTAACACCTATAGCCAGTACACCTTGGGACAAACTGCAAAAATAAATGAATGAATAAATAAATAAATTATGTCACATTTCATACATAACTCTATCTATCTATTTATCTATGACTGTTTCTTAGATGACTGTATAGCTATTGGAAAAAATCTTAACTGGACAAGAGAGACCAACTCAACAACAGCAGCCACTGAATTTTGGGAGTAAGTAGCATATATGGACTATGGACTAAAGGTTGTCATTGTCATAACATAGTTAAACCCAATATCCATAAGACTTGGAGCCAGATGTAAAGTGCTGTTGAACATGTGTACTAGGTTGTCAGGTTACCATTTCAAGTATTTTAAACAGAAAGTCTAATGCTGGGCAAACAGAAATCAAGTCAAGAAAGATATGATCAAAGCTAAGTCAAAATTTAAATAAAGTCCAAATTAAAGTAAGTCGAAGTCAAAATTGACACTGAAAACCATCAAATCGTCTATGAGGCCAAGCTTTACTTCAAATTATTGGCTTTATTCATGTGTTGTGCCAATATTTAGAAGAAGGAACTTCTCTTTGTCAAACTTTGTACATGCAAAAGGAAAAGACAACACAAACATTATTGTTTTTATATTGGTTGAGACCAAGACCATATTTAGCAAGCTCAATGTCCAAGACAGAGACAAGTCCAAATGCAAATGCAAGTCCAAGTAAAAATTGGAGACAAATACGGGAGGGCACGTTGACTTAGTAGTTTGCACATTTGCCTCACACCTCCAGGGTAGGGGGTTTGATTCCTGCCTCCCCCCTGTGTGGGAAGAGTTTGCATGTTCTCTTTGTGCTTTGGGGCTTAACTCTGGGTATTCCGGATTCCTCCCCCAGTCCAAAGACATGCATTGTAGATTGATTGGCATCTACAAATTGTCTGTAGTGTGTGAATGGATGTGTGACTGTGCCCTGCGATGGATGGCACCCCATCTAGGGTGTCCCCTGCCTTGTGCTCCAAGTCCCCTAGGATAGGCTCCAGGCTTCCAGTGACCCTGTGTAGGATAAGCGGTACAGAAAATGGATGTATGGATAGATCCAAGTCAATACAGAACAGACTCGTGCCCAAGACCAGACTAGAGTCCTAGTTTGGTGATTGGCCTGTAATTGCTAAAGTTTGTAGGCCTGACCAGATATAAGAACATGCTTTCCCAAGTCAGGCATAGACTACAAAAAGATGCTTCATGAAGTGTAGTGTTGGCTTGAGAAAGCAAATGGAGACCTGGATTTCATTATGAATTCTGTTTCATTAATATAGAAGAATGGAAATTGATCCTAGATGGTAGAAGATGATTTGGGGGAAAAATGAAATAAAAGATCTTTTCACCAAGTGTTGGAACTAATATTGGACGCTGCATTATGCTTAGGCATATAGACAGATAACACTATATGAGTTACCCAGTAATTGAATGTTACAAAATGTTCCAGAATGTTATTTTTTCATTTATATTTATATTTTTTCATTTATCACATTCACTCCACAGGAGAAGAGTGCTTTCTATCTCTAAAGGCATTGAAGATGTGGGAAAGGTCAACTGGGAGATTCTCTTGTGTCTAATTGTGATGTGGATCCTATGCTATTTCTGTATCTGGAAAGGAGTCAAGTCTACGGGGAAGGTGTGTTCACATACTTTTATTCTGTACTTAGCTATAAATTACATATTAGTCCTTAAAATGGCTAATTTATACATACATTCATGGTCATAAAGCAGTATGTAGTATTAAGGCCTTCTTTACATCATATATTCTATGTCCTCTCTTCTTAGGTCGTGTATTTTACAGCCCCGTTCCCCTATGTGATGCTGCTTGTGTTGCTGATTCGTGGACTGACTCTGCCTGGAGCCTTGCAGGGTGTTAAATTCTACCTCTATCCTGATTTTCAACGGCTGTTGGAGCCTCAGGTGCTGCAGCTGCACCACATACAAATAGATACAGTCATGGGAAAAAGAGAGTACATCCTCCTTTAATTCTATATTTTTTAATGAACTCGCAGCAGCGGCAGGCAGAGCACAGACACACAAAGGTGATCTGAGGGGAATTAGTGACGGTCTATTTACAATATTTACAAAACTTAAAAGGAAAAAGGGGGTAGCACGAAGGAGCTGAGTGAAGGGAGTGTTGACGGCAGTCTGGTGATCTCAGAGCGAGAAAGCATCCGCAGAGGGAGCAGCGGTGCTTGGCAGCCGGGGAGCGTTGTCATCCACGTTGGCGCTGTCTGCTGCAAAAATGCACAAAAAAACACCGAGTTATTCATTTCCAAGCAGAGTCTGCTCACCTGGTTGCTCCTGGCGCGCCCTTTTGTACTCTGCCACCATCTCTCTGAAGCTAGATAGCCGCCACTGCAATTAGCGATCACCAGCTGCGCGTGATTTGGAGTGCCCTGCCTTTCAGCCACTGCTGGTACTGTCGAAAACACTAGGGGTGCTGAAAGGGACCTGTCCTTTCAGCACTCCAGCGGCAGTCGCATGAGGAGCGTTCTTTGACTTTTGGACGTGTACCTCCGGTACGACGTCACAGTTTTTATTTATCAGATGGCCTCATATTTGTCTCAAGAATATTCTGGTATAAAATGGAGTTCATCGTTGTCTAAATGACTGCAAGTTTCCCAGGTCCCGTGGCTGCAAAACAAGCACAAATCATCACCCGCCACCACCTTGCTTGATGGTTGGTATGGGGTGTTTGTGGCAATATGCAGTGTTTGGTTTTTTCACCAAACATAGGGCTGTGCATGATGACCAAACATCTCCACCTTGGTCTTATAGTCCACTGGGTATTGCTCCAGAACTTTTGTGGTTTATTCAGATGCAGTTTTTCAAACCAAAGTCATGCTGCCACATTCTTTTTGGAGAGAAGGGGCTTTTTCCTAGCCACCCTTCCATGAAAGCCACATTTGTTCAGTCTTTTTCTGATTGTGCTGTCATGAACATAAACATTATTTTGTTGTGATTATATTTAAATTGTTGTTGGTTAAAAACACATGAAACACACACATAAAAAGAGAAGGCATAATAGAGATGCCAGTACAACTGACAGAAGGAATCTTAGAAAGTAGGGAAAATAAACAACAGTGAACATGGCAAATCATGGCAGCAGATTAGTCAGTTATTAATCATTAAATACACAGCTTAAAATAAGGCTTGGACCATACCTACCCAGTAGTCGACTGTGTGTATTTCTCCCCCTACAATGGCCTGTAGGTCACATGATTTAGCTTTTGGGTTTTTCGTTATCTCTGAGCATGAAACAATCTTATTTTTGAACGAATTTGCTGGGATGTGCACTCCTGGAAAGATTGCCAACTGCCTTGAAGGCTTTCCATTTGCAAACAATACTTACTGCAGAATGGCGAATTTCAAATTGTTAGGAGATGGCCTTATAACCCTTTGCAGATTAATGAGCAGCAACAGAGGCTTCTCTGAGGTCAAGGCTGATGTCCTTTCTTCTTGGCATTATGTAGACACACACCTGAGTGATCCAGAACATCAAACTGCCAAATGTTCTGCTTTTATGTAGGTAGTCACATTTCTTGATGATGAATTAATCATGTGCATTTCATTAGTAAAGACCTGGTTGCTAATTACTCTCTTAATGATTGTGGAAGTAGGAAGGGTGTACTTATTTTTTTTTTCCCAGCTGGTTTCTAAATGTTGGTTTACTTTTTGGGAAAAGAATGACTTCATATTGAAATCTGTTTGTTGTCACCTGAGGTTATTTGTTTGTTCATAGAATTGAAGGAGGGTGTACTTTCTTTTCCCCTGTGTATGGCATTGGGGGTGTTTAATTATCTTTGATGCTTGACTGTTATTAATAAGGATTTTATTAATACATAATACGAATTTTGCAGCTCTGGCTGATTGTCCATTTATTAAATCTTGTACTACTGAATGGCATATTTTGAAGCAAATGGTTTGCAAATTCTTTGCATTTAAAACAAAAAATCAGGTATCAAAGTTGGTGTAGTTTATTACTCACTGCAATTGTTCATTTCTCTGTCGTGTTTGTGTGGATGTGCAGGTATGGATGGAGGCAGCCAATCAAATTATTTTCTCATACAGTATAGGTGTTGGTTCATTGACTGTACTAGGCAGTTACAACCAGTACAACAACAACTGCTACAGGTAACCTGAACATTACACAACTCCTGACATTTTATCAAATATGTCTGAAAGTTTCTATCTGAGGAACCCAACTTGCTATGAAATTACTGTATTTATACAAAGTTTTATAATAGATAAATAAATATAGATAGATAAATATATAGAATTATGTATATGTATGTATCTCTGTTTTAGGGACTGCTTTTGGCTGTGTCTGCTCAACAGTTGCACCAGTTTTGTAGCAGGCTTTGCAGTGTTCTCAGTTCTGGGCTTCATGGCTCATGTGCAAGGTGTTCCTATAGAGGATGTGGCCGAGTCAGGTATCACCTATCATATATACAGGTTTAGGATGTTTGGCAATATGATGCAATTTGATTTAGTAATTTTACACTAAATATAAAAAAAGGGAAAAAAGATCATGTTTTTTCTTCAGGTCCTGGCCTAGCGTTTGTAGCGTATCCTCAGGCAGTTGCTATGATGCCTCTTCCTCAGCTGTGGGCTGTGTGTTTCTTCGTTATGATTATTCTGCTGGGTCTGGACTCACAGGTACACACAGGCATGCACACGCACTCACACACACACACACACACACACACACACACGCACACACACACACACCTACTATTGTTTCATTGTACTGCTGTACTTGTCCTGTGGTCCAGTTTCTTACAATGGAGGTGATCATTACATCAGTGACAGACCTGTTTCCCCAAGTGCTGCGTAGAACTGGACGGCGAGAGATTTTCTTGCTTCTCTTCTGTGTTTTCTGTCTCTGCTGCCAATTCGTCTTGGTCACAGAGGTGAGGACAATGAGAAAAATTGACCCATCTGAAGCTCGAGATAGAAAGGCACATAGTAACTGAAGAAGCATAGTTGTAAATGGAATGCATTATATTTAAGATTGATTAATCTGCAGCAACACATTGGGGTTAAATGACTACATATTGAAATCTGTTGTGTTTTTTTTGTGTTGTCACCTGAGGTTATTTGTTTATTTATAGAAGTTGCTGAAAACCATCCATCTTCTGTACTGCTTATCCTACACAGGGTTGTGGTGGAGCCTGGAGCCTATCCCAGGGGACATGGGGCACAAGGCACCCTGTACAGGGTGCCAACCCATTGCAGGGCACAATTGCTCACACACACACTCACATTATAGACAGTTTTATAGATGCCAATCAGCCTGGGGGAGGAAACCGAATCGAACCCCCAACCCAGGAGGAGGCAAACATGCTAACCACTAAGCCACCATGCCCCCCTGGTGGAAACCACACTATTTTCAATTAGGCCCTCATAAAAACCTAGAATTGAAGGAAGGTGTACTTTCTTTTCCCCATGACTGTATCTTTTTGCATGTATATGCAGCACCTGAGGTTACAAACAGTTTTCAGGATTCAGGATAGAGGGTGAATTTAATAATCTGCATGGCTCCTGGGAACATCAGTCCATAACCTGTGGGAATGTGATTATTAGCACATGCATTTTCTTTTCTAATACAGCTTTCTTGTCTCCTGCAGGGAGCGATGTATGTATTTCAGCTGCTTGACTACTATGCCAGTAATGGAGCATGCATCATCTTCATCTGTGTGTTTCAGTGCCTGGCAGTGGGCTGGGTCTTCGGTAATAAATTCACAATTCATAATAAATGTATATATTTCTAATATTTAAACAACAACCTTAATTTGTGAAAAAGATTTACATAGATTGAGGTTAAGGTCGAATTTGTGATCCTGGCTGCTCTCCGATAAACTTTGCACAAGATAATTTTCCTAGAATAGCATAAAACCCGTTAGGATCATGCAATATTAGACAAATGACTTTACTGTTCCATGTAATGGGCAGAGTCTTCCCATAAGTAATGCAAAAAGTATAAACAAAAATAATATATATATATATATATATATATATAAATAAAACAATTAGTGAACATGGATTTCATTTACTGAAGGCAAAACCAGAGCAAAAAAGATTCAATTACCATTAGAAAATTTTTAAAAAGCCTGAATTTCAGATTGAGAGGCATAAAGAAAGATATCCAGTGTTTGATTATGAATGTAAGTGTATGAATGGTTGTCAATTAGTCCAACTGTTAGGGTCCCTATAAGGAATTAGAGAAATTCCATTTTCTACAGATTCCCTTTGTTTCGTCGCATGTAGGTTCAAATGTCATGTCATTCTGCGCATTTTAACTTAATTGTTTTATGTATAATGTCCTGTAGTACAGTGACAAAAGAAAAACTTACCATTTATTCTTACCCTGCACATACAGTATCATTTCACACACGGCAAGACAAGATTAAATATTTAAGATGTAAGCCTTCACTGAATATACAGACAAAAAATAAGCCAATAACATGTTAATTAATTAATACCTCCACACGTCCATCACCTTTTCTATGGTGTGAATTCTTCAAGGAGCTGGACAAATGTCTGAGGCCATTGAAGATATGACCGGGTCATACCCTAACATCATCTTTAGGATGTGCTGGAAATATGTCACCCCATTTCTCTTACTGGTAAGCTTTTGTCTGTGTGTTTGCTTCATTCTTGTCTAAAGTATAAAGAATCATTTGAGATTTATAGTCACGAAAAGCTATAGATCAGATATCTACCATCGTTACAGTTTTATCTCCATTCAGAAATCTGGAATCTACTTACCTCTCAAACAAAATGACCTTTTATAATGTATTTCATATTGTCCTCAAATATTATTCCATGTTTATTGTATATACTGTGTGTAAGACATGTATTTATATAGAAAAAAAAATATACTGAACTAGTAGTGCTGAACTTAAAGCAGTTTGTTGACAGAGTGGACAGTGCACCAGAAAATGTGACTTATGTTCAATGTTGGACTTTTCACACCAATATGCCTATTGTTCCCTGCTGACATTCATACACTTTGTTTTCCACTAACAATAACTTCCCTCTCTATCCCAAGGTATGTCTCATATATTCCTTGGTTGACTATCAGCCTTTGAAATACAACCGCTGGTACGTGTACCCAGACTGGGCGTATGCGCTGGGCTGGTTTATGGCCCTCTCTTCAACGATGCTGGTTCCTGGATGGGTGTTGGTCCGCCTTTGCACATTGAAAGGAAGCCTCAGAGAGGTGAGGACAGACGCAAAGGATGTTCATGGAATGATTTTCAAACTGCGTTATTAGTTTACACGCTCCTTGAACTTTCCCCACATTTTTAGTGTATTTGAAAAACTGAAATGAACTTTACTGGGATTATAGCAAGCAAGCTAGCTAGCAAACAAGCTTTATTTATAGAGCAGAAAATTAGGTTCTGCACCCAAATATAAGAGCTGGAAGGGATAAAATTAGTTTAAGATTAAGGAAAAGAGTAAATGTAACAGAATTACTTAAATAAATACTTTTTCACAAATGGCTACTAATGTGAAACGAGTTCGCTAGTGGTCAGGTGAGTGAGATAATTGCTAAGTTCGTGCTGGATCTGGAGTGGATTGAGGAGTGGTGGGGAGTGGCAGTGGATCCTGATGTGATAATTTTGTATAGATTCATAGCATAGTATAATCCCAAGTATGGGATCCCAAGTATTTTAGTTCCAGGATGTGATGCTACAAAATTTGGAAAAGGTGTGAATTATAATGAAAGGCACTGTCTGAGGTTTGGATTTTAAACTGTAATTAAAGCCATAGAGCATTTTGTGGTTGAAGAGGTGTGCACAAGTATGCATCTTTGAGTTTACTGTCATAGCTGATTTATAAAAATACCTGATTTTATTATAGTACTTACATTATTATTTTATTGTTTATTGTATTTTATTATATCCTAATTTATACTTTGAATAATATAACCATAAAAATAATAAATGAACTTGGATCTCTTCACAGCGCTGGCTTTACCTGTGTCGTCCTGACAGAAACTTACCATTGACCCAGACGCAGAGAGCTGTAATGCAGTCAGCAGATTGACAAAGCCAACAATACTGAGAATGTGAACTTTACAATGCTAAACAAGCAGTATGACTGTGGTGAACAGCACAATCTAGTATACAATCAAATATATTAGGAATCTAGTATATGAAATTTACATTTGATTAAAGATTCAATGCTGAAAGTGTTTTATTTCAGCATTATGTTTTTTTTAGTTTTTTTTTTTTGCTGTTTTAACATTTGTGTTTGATTTCAATTGATAACACATTGAACAGCTGAGAAACAACAAACACAAGAGTGTCTCAGAAGCATACAGTCTCGGATTGCAATTGAGTGACCCTGTGTGTGAGAAATGTACTAAATAAAAGATAAAATAATAAATTGTAACACCTTGTTGGCCAAGACTGTTTCAGATAAGACTTTTAGTAACTGAACTCTAAACCATGGCACAGATCTAACCTTGTCATAAAGCTGTCATGCTTGCTGCCTTAAGTTGTCCTAACAGTTGATGTCCTCTAATATGTGTTACATTACCATTATAAGTAATTGTCATGATAGCTGTTAGTCACCACTGATATTGGATTAGGGCCGATCCACAAGATGGACGGGTGGCACTCAGATGCCTGCTGAGGTCTGAGGGTCTTACTCTCCCTGCCAAAGACCTATGCAAGACAGGCAGGACCCTTGTTGGCACTGGAACTTGGAACTGGTTTGTGGTCAAGGATGGATTAAAAACAAACAAAAAAACTGGGCTGATACACCCTGGAAGCCCCCATGCTCCCATGCCTTCCATGCCAAAGGTTCTTATGTGAATGCTGGCAGTGTTGGCTTTAGCAGCAGTCTTGATAGTATCCTTGGCATTGCTCACTATTTCAGCATTGTTTCAGTAAGCAACAGTGCTCGGTTCTCCACTAGCATCTAAAATAACATCTCAACTAACTATTTAAAATGGATTGATATCACTGGTACCTCGGCCAATGCTGCTATCTCTCTCAGTTCTTTCTCTTTTTTTTTGTGTGTAACATATCCGCTACTCAGCTTTTGTATGTATTGGCCAGGCATCACACAAAAGAAACAATAAGATGCCCAGATACTTGTCTGTGCTATCTGA
Organism: Cranoglanis bouderius; assembly: GCA_023630585.1. Classification (NCBI taxonomy): domain Eukaryota; kingdom Metazoa; phylum Chordata; class Actinopteri; order Siluriformes; family Cranoglanididae; genus Cranoglanis; species Cranoglanis bouderius. The sequence goes on along the minus strand of CM042557.1, from coordinate 8,028,450 downwards.
AAAATGAAAACCAATAAGACTCAATAAGAGTTTTATAAATCATAATTTGTTAATTTGAAAACTATCATCCTTTCATTTATAAACTTCCAGCTCACGGCACATTGGACTTAGTGGTCCATAGGCAAAGACCTATGGATAATCTGTCTTTGGTTGTTTTGACCTAAAAGTCCAACTTTTTACCTTAGGCCAAAAGTTTATGGACATCTGACCATTAAATTCATATGGGCTTGTTGAACATCCCATTCTAGATTTAGTCCCCTTTTGCTGTGATAATAACCTCCATTCGTCTGGGAAGGTTTTCCATTAGATTTTGGAGCGTGGCTGTGGGGATTTGTGATCAATCAGCCACAAGAGGTCAGACACTGATCTTGGTTGAGGAGGCCTGGGGTGCAGTCGGTGTTTCAGTTCATAACAAAAGTGTTCAGTGGAGTTGAAGACAGGGCAATCGAGTTCTTCTACTCCAACCTTGGCAAATCATGACTTCATGGACTTCATTTTGTTCATAGGGGCATTGTCATGCTTTTTTGGTTTGGACCTCTTCGTTCCAGTTAAGGACTGGTTTGGACTTCTTAGTTCCATTTAAGGGAAATGCTAAAGCATACAAAGACACCCTGTACAATTATGTGCTTCCAAATTTGTGCCAACAGTTGTGGAAGAACCACATATGGGTGTGATGGCCAGGTGTCCACAAGCTTTTGGCCATATAGTGTATATAAATACAATATACTGTACATATTATTTGTACTCACATTATGTCACACCTCAGATGACCACTAGAGGGCACCTGGTAACTAGAGACAAGTCATCCCTCTTCAATCTGCAAGGCATATGTAAACGTATGACCTCAAATGTATGTACTGTATGTAGAATATTTTTGTAAAAAAAAAAAAAAAAATCACATTTCTTTATTTCTTTAATTCCCCAGATATTTCTCTGTTGTTATGGCTTTGAGATATTGATATATAGTTTTATGTTGCATTGCATAAAAGTAGTTGCCAAATAAATACACGTAAATGTAATTTAATTGAGCCATTTCGGTATGGGTTCCTGAAGTGCACTCAGTTCAGCAACTTGGATGATAACAGTATCATTGTCCGAGCTCATGAGAATATTTTTCTTGTTGCACATGAGCATTAAAGCATTCTGGTTCTCCCAGGAGACCATGCTTTCAAATCAGTGCAGGCCAAAGTGGTTGGATTTCATTCAGTTTCACATGAATGAAAATGGTCAGAACAGGTACAAACCCCCATCCTTAACCCTAACTTTAACAACCATAACTTTTCAGATAAACAGTGTTTGCCGGTGTGAGACCATGCTGGTCTCTGCTTGTTAGTTCTACCGTCTGTTAAATTACCCACACACAAGTGGGTCAAATAGAACAAAGACAAAGAAAGTCTTCAGTGAACTTTGTTTCTTCGCATATCCCAGTTTGTTAGGAAGTCATGGTTAGCGCGCAGGGTCAGCCACTGAGCCACCACTGCCCTTCATAAACATGAAAAATGCGAATGAACAAATTATTGCCGATTGCATTCTAATAGAGCTAACTAATGTTTTAAGTGCGTCAAGTATGCAAGAATGTGTACCAACTTTTGGATGCCTGTATACAAACCCTGGCTGAGTTTCTACCTCTTTGCCTTAGTAATTTCATTTAATGGGCTATAATGTTCCTTTATTGTGACCGCCAAGTAGACGCAATCTTGAAACTGAAACCGAATCCTGCCTCACCAGCATAGATAAAGCATTTGCATCAAGCTCCAGGATTGTCTGAATAAATACATACTGTAGTCATAAATAAACAGCATGAGAATAAAGAACAATACATTTCTCCCTAAACCTTTATATGAGACATAATACTGTATGAAGGCCCTGGTCTGAGTAGTGCTTCTCTTTTACATGTTCTTCATTTCTGTCAAATGACACACAGTATATTTTTTTCATGGACATCCTCTCTGCTTTCTCAGCTATTTGATCAATGGTGGATATGGAACCACATATTCAATCTATGGTTTATTATTTTATCAGTATGTCCTTATTACATTTGAAAGCTGTTGCCTTGCGCTAATATTGTTTCGTCATTGGTGTTCTTAATTTTATTCCACTATTTTATCAATATGTTAAAAACCTAAGTATTCTGTTCTTATTCTTATTCTGTTTCATCATTGGCATTCTTAAGCTAAAATGCCACTGAGCCACTGTAAAATGTAGTAGATAGTTATAAGGAAATCAAATGGCCAAAGAAACTTGAAGTCAAAGCATTAAAAAAAATACTTCATTATAAAAATGAAAGATAAATACTCATGTCACAAGTCTCACAGCAATTTTCCTAACTTGCAGATAAGATTTACTAACTCTCTGCCTTAAATCCTCTTTTCTCAAGTAAAAAAAAAGTATTCTTTGAATGCAAACTAATTAGGTGACATTTCTTTTGAAAACACAGATGAAGACAATGTCAATGAAGACTCGAAATGCTTGTCATCAATATTTTTCTATGGTATTTCAGTTATCATATATTTACAGTACTGTGCAAAAGTTTTAGGCACATGCAAAGAAATGCTCTAGAGCAAAGATGCCTTCAAAATAATGAAATTAAATGTTTCTACATTAAAAAAAATATCTGTAAAGAGCAGTAAACAGTAGTAAATGAAACAAAGTCGATATTTGGTGTGACAAAAAAATAAACATAAACATAAAAATAAAAATAAAAATAGTAGTCTCCGGTACAGTTTGTGCAGTTTTATAAGGAAATGAGCTGGAAAGTTTTATTGAGCATCTTGCAGAACCAGCCACAGTTCTTATGGAGACTTTGACTTTCGCACTCGCTTCTTATTTTTGCAGCAAAACCCAGCAGCCTTCATTGTGTTTTTTGTCTGAAAAGTGTCTCTTAAGTAATATGCTGCTTTCTTTAATGACATACAAACATTTTTCTGTAGCATTTTGTGCTAGAAAACTAATGTTTGGGAATCTAAAATGTTTTTTTTTTGTTCTGACCTGATAATGTAGAAGTCATAAAATAAAAAATGCATAACAAAGTTTGTACTAAAAAAAAAAAAAAAATAATAGGGTGCCTAAAACTTTTGCACAGTACTGTATGTATGTTGTGTTCATTCTTGTTTTGTGACAAAAAATATGAGGGCATTGATTATGATAACTAAACAATGAGACTGCTTTCCAAGAAACCGGAATCAGAAACAATGGCATATAAACAACGTGTTTGGCATCTGAGAAGAAAGAGCAGGCCAAGTCTTTCAGAACATCCTTTCATAGCCTTTAAAAAAAGCACATTTGTTCCAGAACACTTCTTACCCATACTCAATACTTTCATCTGTCTCAATTTTTAGGTTAAAAGCCTATGGAAAAGCTATCCAGTTGCCATTCAGATAATGATCTGTTGAGCTGGGTATTTCTTTCACCTATTATTAAACCACCTAGTAGAAAAAGGACCACTTTCAGTAGAATCAAATAATAGTATTGAGGTGCAAGAAAATTTATTTAAAGAAAAAGGATGCTTTCTCATGCCCAGTGGACAACCAATCCCATTCTATTGTTCTCTTCTTAAATAGAAAATTGCATCAGTGCCTGACACGCAAGATAATTTTCCAAATCTGCCTAAATAATCTGCCTCTCATGCTCTGTTTTCGGACTACATATTTATTTCTAGGGATTATCATTCTGAGTGATAAAATAACTACCCTATCTCCTGTTTTGTTTCTTCCTGCTGTTTAAGTTATGCAGGCGGTAGTGACCACGAGGATGTCTGAAGCATTTCCAAGATGGGCTTCTCAAAGTCAAAACATTCTGAGAACAAGTACACTTTTGCTGTGTACAACGTGCGTCATGTTTGTGTGCTGTCTGCCCAGCCCAAAACTGTCCTAACACAAGTAACCTGAACTGTTCATCACTGTTTAGAGGTAAACATTTATCCTTGCTACTATAAAGAGACCATTCAAAAGCTAAGACAAGGAGTCAGGGATGCATTTAATCAAATAGAAAAATTGTGAGAAAGTGGGGCAGACTGGAAGAGAGAGATCATAGCATATTGACGCACACTTCTACCTACTTCTGCCAAACTCCTGAATATCTACGTAGAAAGCTCTGCAGCAGGTATGTCTACACAGAACACTAACCAATTTTTAACACATTTCTTTTAAAGATCTGTCAAATCGTTTTGATACTGTAGTTGCTATTTATGCTACCTTATCTTTCTGTTTCACAGATTTCTTTTCTTTTATTCATTCGATTTTACTTTTATATTTAATTACATCTATTTGAATCAGAGATAGTTTACAAAGAGGAATAAAAGAGCTTTCTAGTAATATTGAACAGAAAACATTATATGTTAGCAGACAGAAAATTTAAAACATGTACGTGTAATGAACGTTGAATTTGAGCACAGAAAAGTGTGTAGGAGAAGAAAAAAGTAGTCACATAAATGCACACTAAAAGTTGACATGTGCGACAATGTCACAATACATAATTCAAACTGTGATGTCTACATTTATTAAAAAAATTCTATTTTATCTATGACTGGTAATTTAGATTTGTGTATGACTTTTTCGTAACACTTTCATAACAGTGGATTATTACATGCTCTAATCCTTAGCTCATGTACAGTGCCCTTCACTAATATTGGCACCCTTGGTAAATATGAGCAAAGAAGGCTGTGAAAAATTGTCTTTATTATTTAACCTTTTGATCTTTTGTTCAAAAAAATCACAAAAATACTCAACTCTCATGGATATAAAACAACTGCAAACACAACACAGGTTTATCAACAACAACAACAAAAAAAATCTTTGTTAAATATAGGTGTGCAACAATTATTGGCACCCTTTTAGTCAATATTTTGTGCTACCTCCCTTTGCCAAGATAACAGCTCTGAATCTTCTCCTATAATGCCTGATGAGGTTGGAGAATACATGGCAAGGGATCTGAGACCATTCCTCCATACAGAATCTCTCCAGAGCCTTCAAATTTCGAGGTCCATGCTGGTGGACTCTCCTCTTCAGTTCACCTCTCAGGTTTTCTATGGGTTTCAAGTCAGGGGACTGGGATGGCCATGGCAGGACCTTGATTTTGTGGTCAGTAAACTATTTTTGTGTTGATTTTGATGTATGTTTTGGATCATTGTCCTGCTGGAAGATCCAACCACAGCCCATTTTAAGCTTTCTGGCAGAGGCAGTCAGGTTTTCATTTAATATCTGTTGATATTTGATAGAGTCCATGATGCCATGTATCCTAACAAAATGTCCAGGTCCTCTGGCAGAAAAACTTTTCCATATGGTTGCCTCTCTGTGTGCGCCAAAACCACCTCTAGGTTATTGCTCTATTTTGGTTTCATCTGACCATAGAGCCTGATCCCATTTGAAGTTCCAGTAGTGTCTGGCAAACTGAAGATGCTTGAGTTTGTTTTTGGATGAGAGTAGAGGCTTTTTTCTTGAAACCCTTCCAAACAACTTGTGGTGATGTAGGTGACTTCGGATTATAGTTTTGGAGACTTTCTGACCCAAAGATGCAACTAACTTCTGCAATTCTCCAGCTGTGATCGTTGAAGATTTTTTGGCCACTTGAACCATCCTCTTCACAATGCGTTGAGACAATATAGACACACGTCCAATTCGAGGTTGATTCATAACATTTCCAGTTGACCGGAAATTCTTAATTATTGCCCTGATGGTGGAAATGGGCATTTTCAATGCTTGTGCTATTTTCTTATAGCCACTTCCCATTTTGTGAAGCTCAACAACCTTTTGCCACACATCACAGCTATATTCCTTGGTCTCACCCACTAAGGGAATTTGGCCAATGTGTTACCTCATATTTATATCCCTGTGAAACAGGAAGTCATGGTTGAACAATTTTCTACTCACCCAGATGTACTAAAAAAAGAAATAAAATATCAATGGGAATATACTTAAAATATATTTTTCTCATTTATAGTGAATTTATATGAATTTATATGAATTCATTTGAATTTATAGTGGTGTCAATAATTGTTTCACACCTATATTTAACAAAGTTTATTTTGATACACCTGTGTTTTGTTTGCAATTGTTTGATATCCATGAGAGTTGAGTATTTTTGTGAACTTTTTAAACAAAAGATCAAAAGGTTAAACAACAAAGACAATTTTTCACAGCCTTCTTTGTTATTACATTATATTTGTATATTACTGGATGGCACTATATATATTAGTCAACTGTCATATTTGAATAGCCATTAATAATGATAATAATTAAGAAGGAACACCTTGTCAACTCATTCTGTTAATTAATATCATGACTTGCAGTATTATAAAAGATTTACATTATGAAGAGTCTGTTAAGAAACAATTATAGTCTATGATATGATTTCTAAGCAATCCCTAACATAGGATATTTTATAAATAAAAATGAAATATCCATATTGTAATATTTTTCATCTGCGATATCAAAAACAAGTTTATAATAGTGTTGTAAAATCATGCTGCATGCATGGTTGAACCTCCTGCGAGATCATCACTGCACCCATTTTTATTATTTTAAAAAAAAATAATATCATGTCAATAAATGAATTTGATTTTTGGACTTGTTAGTGGTGCTGGCTTTGAATTTTATCCTGTTATTTAAATAGCCTCAACCTATAGCCTACATTGTGCATGAAAAGAATCTTAATGATAATAATGATAATCATAATGGAAATGATCTTTATCAGTAGTGCAAGACACAATATTAATTTACAGAATGAATTAACAAGATGTTAATAATCAACTATTGCCATTATTACTGGCTATTCATCTATGACACAGTTGGCTGTTAATGTATACTGTATTATATGATGTCACATTCCTTATTTCCTGGTGCATTAGTGCATTGTCAATTTATCAATATGAAAGCATTAGTTAAGTATTAATATATGCTTATTTGTGACCCTCATAGTAACGTGTTAGTGAGTTTCCTAGCTAGTAAAATGTCTGTTCAAATAATATGGTCTTATTTTATAATAATCTCATGGCTTTAATGTAGTACACCTAAATGAATGATTGTTCAGTTTTCTGTACTTAATGAAGAACTCACTGATAATGAAGTCAAATCTTCTGGTTTTCTGTTGTATTCTCTTTGCAGACTCAGCTCTTACATCTTAAAAATGCCCTGGTCGTTAAGTCAGTTCCTAAGATGCTACGTGACATGCCGTCGAAAGAACCAAATCCGTTTGATAACCAAAGAAGGACACTGTAACATTGAATATGGCAAAATGAAATACAGCACCTGCTTCTCCTACATGCATGACATTTGGTCCACCTGTGTGCAGATTCGCTGGTATTCCTTAACATTCTTCTATGTGGCCTCCTTCATTTTCAGTTGGTTTATCTTCACACTTATCTGGTACTGGGTTGGCCGTAATAATGGAGACTTGTGGTGGCAAAACCCACCAGCTAATCACAGTGCATGTGTACTTAATCTCTATGACTTAACCACTGCATACCTTTTTTCAGTGGAAACACAGCTGACTATCGGCTTTGGCTATAGAGTAATTACTCCATATTGCCCCAGTGCGATTGCTGTCTTCATGGTTCAGGTTCTTGCTGGTATCATCATTGCATGCTTCTGGTGCGGTGTGCTTATAGCCAAAATTTCCTTGCCCAAGAAAGTAGCCAAAGCCGTCACTTTTAGTGAGATGGCTATTATCTGCTTTAAACAGGACACACTCAGTTTACAGATACGTGTGGCCAACATTCGCAAAAGCTTGCTGCTCGGCAGCCAAATCTATGGCAAGCTGATTAGGACAAGAGTCACACCTGAAGGAAACACCTTCATTATGGAGCAGGTCAATATTGACTTCATGGTGGATGCTGGGAAGGACAACTTGTTCTTTGTCTGCCCCTTAACCTTATATCATGTCATTGACAAAACAAGTCCATTCTACCAAATGGCTGTGGACACTCTGCATCAGCAGGACTTTGAGTTGGCGGTGTTTTTGGATGGCACAGCTGAGTCCACCAGCTCTTCCTGCCAAGTCAGGACTTCATACCTCCCTCAGGAAATCATATGGGGCTACAAGTTCCTCCCCATTGTCTCACGCAGTAAAGAGGGCAAATATCGCATAGACTTCTCCAATTTTGACAAAGTGGAACCTGTACCAACTGCTCACTGTGCATACTGCTATCATGATTTGAATGGCCACCATAACTTCTCCAAAGATGGGGTTGATAATGCAGGCTTTGAAGTGATTGAAATTGACAGTCAGGTCAATCAGTCAAGTTCTGTAAATACATGAATGGCACATGTTTATGTTTGACCTAAATGTGGGAGACACTTTGTAATAAGGGGCTATAAAAGTAGTATGAGCAAAAGACACAAGTTGTATCTATGACACGAAATGTGTAGCCAAAAATGCAAAGTATAAAGTGTCTATTATATTCTAATGAAATATGATTGTGTCTCATTATTGCTGAAACTCAAATCTGCAAAAACTTCCATCAGTAGCTTTAAATTGTTTGGTGCTTTTTTTTTTTTTAAGCATATGATGTATACTTCTTGGATCACTGTTTACACTGTAATAGGTTTCACATTCTGTTGCATAGGTATAAAAGGTATATAAAGTAAATAAGCAATTTCCAAAAATATTTTTCAATTTCAGTCAGTATATCAGAAGAATTAATGCATTTGACAATGTCTTGTTTTCTTGTGGTATAAAAATGAGATTACACTGATATAAAGTCCCTTTGTGTTACATCATTATATGGAAAACAAAAGAGGTTTCAGCAGGAAACCTCCCTAATGTCCTCTGCCAGGACATTAGAGCTTGGCTGTATATAGATATTTTAGCCATCTGACTACAAATGTACCCAAATAAACATAGAAATGATTGCAGAAGCACAAATACTGTAGTGATCTTTATCTCTGGATTTAAATATAGTTAAAACCCTGTGGTCTCAACAGAGTTTGAAATGTTCTTCATGGAGGAGTATTCTAGTTCTTCCACCTTGTTAGACATTAGATTAAGTGATAGCTGGTTGTTATATTGAATTGATGGACTAAAATATCGAATGTATCTAATACTACTGTCAATAGCTTGCAAAAGCCTGCAAAATTATATTTTGAGGACTCTACAGATTAGCCTGGCTAGCCCTAACCACTACTGTTATAATCTCCTGTTATAAATGGCTTGCTTTACCAAAAATTGCACATAATTTAATATTAAATAATTAATTAATCTACAGAAACTGCTTAATCTTGGTCAGGGTTGTGCAGGATGCGGTGCTGGAATACATCCTGGATGGGTCACCAGTCTATTGCAGTGCACTCACACTTTCCCAACATTGTGGCAGCTTTATTGTACAATAATGAGTAATCCAGTGTTGAAAATGTATAAATGTTTAACATTGTGTTCAAAACACCTCATAATACTGTATATCTTAGTTTTTATCCACAATAAAGTTTTTGTTTTTCACAGCTGTGGTCTGAACATCTTGAGTTTATTTGTTATGTTCTGTATACACAAATATATGAATTGTGCCATCAAAATATACATATTCACAGATAAGAGTATACTAAGAAGTACACTTAATGTGATATTTCAGTGTTAATTGATTTTGAGTATTATAAACAGACTTTTGAATTTCAGGTCATTCAGAATTACACAAATAAATAAATAAATACATTACAAAAGTAGTCAAATTCTACTAGGCATGTCTTGTTTGCTGTTAATCAGCATGGAACCAAGGGAATCATACTACTAAGCATTAAAATGTCCCATCATTGACATTCATGTATTCCCAGATCACAAAAACTCAATTTCTAAAAGATTTCTGCAACTGATTTTGTTTGAAAAAATGGTAATATAAAAATTTATTAGTAGCTGGGTGTAAAATAATGACAATAATTACAGTGTTAAAAGATGAGTAATAAAGGAAGTGAAGAATAAAAATAGGTGGGGTTCTAAGGGTAATTATACTTATTAAGAACATTTGCGGTAACACTTTACAATATTGAACTGAATAATCATGCACTAATACCTGAAATAATTCTGTACTTACTTAAATATGAACTAATGATGAGTTAGGGCATGTACTAATCACAAACTAATGAAGAGCTAACCTTAACTACGACGTGAGTCTTATGAATTCATGCGTGAATAATGATCACCTTAAGTACGTTAGTACATGTTTGTTAGTTAATGTATTGATTAACATGTCGGGGTTAATACATACTAGTACTACAGTGGGATTTGAAGAGAAATGGATGGAGAATGACGCAAAATGGGATGAGATGAGTTGGTGTTTATTATTTGTGCGTCTTTCTACGTCTGATAAAGAGGATCAATATAAATTATGAAAATAATCCAGCGCCATCCGATGATGTTTGTGTATATGGCAAATTATATAAACAATTTGAAATGATGCACATTTAATTCATATTCTTTCTTATAGAGCAGGCTTGATTTAGTTTACTGCGATGTGTTAATTAATGCATTAACTAACAATCATGTACTAACGTAATTAAGGTATTCACGTCTGCCTTTTTGTCCAACTCGGAAAGTAATCTGATACAAACAAGTTGCAGCAAAATGGATCATTTGTAAATGAACTGGTAGAGTGCATGTAGCCTTCTCATCATATGGTACCTGGCTTTTTTCCCTATAGGTTGTTTTTGTCAACTTATGTTGTATGTTGCCTTAGGTCTCCAAGACCACATGGCTGTTTAGTTAAATCTAATTGATGACACAAAATTTTCTGTTTTCTTTAAGACAGCTTAATCACTGGCTTAATCACGGGCTTTCTCACTGTTGAAGCAATAGGCACAATGCGGTGTTAGTACAGGTACCACTCTAGCAAACTCAGAAAAGTCCACACAGTATGTTCCATCTTTGCTACGGGTTATGATGGGAAAAAAATCATAACCCCACATGATCTCTCGAGGAATGTATGATGTTCTGACCTGGCAGAAGAAGTTGGAGGACTCATCTGTGGCATCAAGAAAGACTACAAGCTCAAATTCTTGCTGTTGAAGATTGTCCACTGCCATCTCATAGAATGGGCTTGTCTTGTCAATCACATGATACAGGGTCAAAAGGCATGCAAAGAACAAGCTGTCTTTCCCAGCATCTACTAGGAAATCAATCTTGATCTGGTCCATAAAGTCGTTCTCAGCAATTTTCCATAGATGTGATTTCCAACCATCAAAGTTTTGCGTAGATTGGCCACTCTGAGCTGCAAACTGAGAGTACCATTTTTGGGGGAGATGACAGCCGTCTCACTGAAATTGATTGTTTTTGCTCTTTTCTTAGGCAAGGAAAATTTGGAAATAACGATTCCGCACCAGAAGCTTTTAATGATTGTACCAATTATAGTCTGGATAACGAGAAGGGTGATGGCATCTGGGCACAATGGAGTGATGACTCGGACACTGTAGGCAATAGTCTTCTGAGTAGTTAGGGAATAAAGCAAGGCAGAGGTCAAACCATAGACATTAATTACACAAGGTTTATGATCAGCTGAAGGGTATTGCCACCACAAATCTCCATTACTGTAGGCAATCCAATACCATGTAAGTGAAAAAAATAACCAGCTGAGAAGAAAAGAAGTTGTAAATAAAATCATGACCAAACTCCAGCGAAGCTCCAATATGGTGGTCCATAAGTCTAGCAGGTAGGCAAAGCGATTGCTGTATTTCACATGACCATATTCAATATTACAGTGGCCATCTTTGGTCACTAGGCGGTTTCGGTGAATCCGGCGCTCCTCCAAGTAGTCTCTGACCAACTGTGGCATGGTACGTGTCATTTTCGAAGTAGATCAATATACTCAGTCTGGAGATAAAATACAGAAGCTTTTTTAAAATAGTGCACTGATGATTAAATGTATCATTTATAAAATCATCAGTCATTCAAATCATTTTATTGTAGAAGTAAATATAAAAAAATGGACTGGCAATACAGTCATTAATGTATTGTTTACTCTTGAGAAGCTTCAGCAGTTGTAACACAAGGACCAAATGTATAGCTTACACTCAACAACATCTCTTATAGTGGACAGGAAACTAAAATAAAATGAAATGTGTGTTTTTTAACATATAAATACAGTTGGGGTTCATTAAAAAAAATAAAATAAAATTCAGATAGGCAACCATAGTGGAATTACCACACATTCCTTCTTATAGATGATCTCTTATATTAAATTATGCCATTACATTTATAATGTGAAAAGACACTATACACACCACATAGACAATGATCTCTGGAATCAACCTAGCAAGGCAAAATAAATGGAGAACAATTTTACACAGTGACAGTAAAGAGGAATGTTCAGTGCAGGCAGTATATATAGAGCTGAACTTACCTGCTGTATATTTTTACCTTCTGTCTTCAAACCCTTCAAAGACACAATAATGTGTTTGAAGGTGATGGTTTTAAGCAGGAATTGTAAGGATCATCATAACATTATAATCCTGTCTCCCTTTGACACTTTGTCCTTTTTTTCCTAATTCACACAAAACTTTCAAATGTGTCTCTGACTTCATATTCCTCGACTCTTGGGTTTCCTATTGTCCCCTCCTACTGTTAAGGCTGGACTTGGTGCATATAATGTTTATCTGTACACAAAATCAGTTTGTTTATTTATTTATTTTTTACTACAGGAAAGCAGGGTGGATTTACACAACACGCTTTAGGACAAAGTTTTGTGTAGAGTAAGCAACACTTTGCTGTGTTTTGTTTTTCAGGACATGCCAAGTCCTTCTGAGAATTCACTCAGAAAACATTTAGCTTTTTCATGTATTGAATCTAAGTCATGCAAGCAAAACAGAAAACTAAATCATCAGTCTACTTTGTAATTATATTATTGCTGGCATGTAACAAGCATGAATTCCTTAGACATGAAAACAAACACAAAAGCAGCAAGATTGCACTCTTCTCGAATTTGATACAGCAACCTTTGATTCAGCTGTAATGAAATGTTCGAACAGGTGCATATAGATATTTACTGGCACATTTTCCTGTGGTCACTTTTCAGGTACACCTACCAGGTAACTGCACTTTGCAGGAAGACAATTACTGAGTGTAAATCCGATACACTCGTATCACACACACAATACTAAGGTAATACCATGTCAGTGTCTTTGATGTGCTGAGAATGTTCCACCACTCAAATAATATCTAGTCAGCACGCATACTGTATAGTGTTCCCTTTTCACTTATGGACAGTGGAGGTGGGGCTGAGAAATGGTCCATAGTAACTACTGGGCTACAATTCTCATACCTGTTTGTGAGGTGCACCTCAGAAAGTGACAATGACTGTGTGTAATGTTACTCCATATAGAAAGTCTGTTGTGTTTTCACTATAGGGAGGATGGATTTATGGCAGCATAGTACACAAAACTCTAAGAGAATAGGCTGAATGTACAATGATTCTCTGTTCACACAGTAAGTTGTTTTTTTTTTCCAGTAGAAAAAGTGGGTGGTTTCTCAGCAAAGTACACAAAGTTCCCAGAGAACCATGTTTCTCTGTACACAAAGTGAATAGCTTTTTTTTACCCAATACAAGAAGGGGATATGGATTTAAACAGATATAGTAAAAACTACAGTATAGTATGCAACATTTCCAGAGAATATGGGATGCCATTTTTGCCTAAATATTGAAGATTTGTGCTAAGGAGGTGTGACTGTTGATTTTGTTGACGACACGGCAAATGTGTAATTCTCTCTGTGACTCTGGTGGAAACACGCAATGGGTCATACTTGCACATATACTAGAAATGGATTTATAAGATGATGTTTCAAACACGAATTCAAAATGGCCGTTAATATCTGACACAAATAGCATAAATAATCCAATAACACAGAAAAACGATTTTTTTCTGTTAGGTTGCACTTTCACTTTTCTGCATTATTAAATGAGAACCCTATACCGGTGTATGCATCAGAGGTGGAATCAGGTGCATTCTGATTTGTGTATTTCAGGCCAAGATGACAAGTTATTAGTTCTGCCAAGCCTAGATGGAGTTGGATGATGGACATGATCAGTGCCCAAATTGTTTGGGACCTGAAGATCTGTGACAGGCATTTACAGAGCCCTGCCCTAACTGCAGCATAATGCCATTAGTGGTGAGCAAAATGCACCTCTGACACAAGCGACATAAATGGCTGTAGAGGCTGCTAAGCTTCTTCATGTGTTGCAGTGGCAGAAACAAAAGCAAGCAGAGGACTATACTGATCAGTCCCACAGAAGAGGAGAAAATATCTTTACTGTGTTTGATTAGAGGAACTGGCAGCAGGCATGGGCAAATGCAGACGCTGTTAGAATAAATTCAACAGTGCACTGAACTTCAAAACTCATGAGACCCTAGTACAGCTGCCTCACATACAGAGAGAGAGACCCTGATGTGCTTTTAATATCTAATACTATGAACCTGAGCATCAATTTCGCAGAGAGCACTGGTAGCTTGACAGTAAAGCAGAATGAAGTGATAATATTGTGTAATAATGTGGCATCAGCATTTAAGGAACATGACCAGGATGGATTGTTTAAAACAATGTGTTTGCTCTTTTATTGGCAACACACTTGCAGTAAAAAAAACAAAAAACAAAAATAAATAAATAAACAGGCTTGGTGGTTAGCCACAGAGCTGCCACTCAATAGGGGGGGAAACTGGCAGAGGTGACAACTCCTGTGAAAATGGTGAACACAAACAAACAAAATAATAAGGTAAATTTTTTCCCCCTATTTTCTACTTCATACTGTATACTGGTCTAGTAGATTTTTCTGACAAATAGTTATAAATCACAGTCAAAGCCCCCTTTGTCAGTGGTGTGGGCTTTAACTGTGATTCAAGGCCACGAGTATAAATACGTTCTCACCGGTGAAGCAGTCGGCACAGGGTGCAGTGTGCGTTCCCTCTTTGCTGTGGGAGATAATAGGGAGGAAATGGGAACCCCATATAATCTGTTTAGGGATGTAAGATCTCCTCACTTGACACGAGAAACTGGTGGATATACTGTGTCAACACTGTCCATACACACCACAAGCTCAACACTCTCTATAGTAAAAGTATATAAATATGTTGAATGGTACAGAGTCAGAATTTGTTTCTACAATCAAAAATAAAATAGCTTAAAATACAAGGGGCTTTGGCTTTATAATTAATTATAAATTAAACGAATTCACATTGAACATCTTGATTATAAATCTGTTTGAATTTAGGTAACCAAACAGTTACGATCTTTTTGATATTATCTTACTGTTAATACAACAATACATGCTATTTAGAAACTGAATTCATTTAAAAGACAGATATGATTGGTCAGTCTGTTTCTCTGAACCTGATATCCTTTAAAGCAGGCAGTAGCACAAGAATAAGCTAGTGGCCTCATTTGGAGTTCAGAGTTCTACAGGAATCACAGCAAAAAGGTGTGTTGAGTGTGGAACCTACCCATTAAACAAGTTTCCCTGTGGACATCCAAGATTTTGGTAAACAGGTAGGTATATAAAAAAAATTCTAGTGATTCAATCTCTCTCTCTCTCTCTCTCTCTCTCTCTCTCTCTCTCTCTCTCTCTCTCTCTCCCATCTATCATTCTCATTCTCACTGTATCTGACATCTGTTTGAAATCCTGACACAGGGCTTGGCATCCAAATTTGTTTACCTGTACACAAGATTCTGTTGTTTGGAATTTACACATGGATTTACACAATACAGAGTTGCAGTTGGTCAAGATCTGATATGTTCTTGTGCCTGTCTGTTCTCGAGCATAATTCTTTCCGGCTAATCACATTATTAACAGACAGTGTGTGAATAAAGTGAAGCATGCTAATGCTTATTTCAATAACCTACAGTATATTTCAGCTTTAAGAGAATCTTTTTAACTTAACTTTCCTTAGCCATGTAATGTTCAAAAGGAAGACGAGTATACCTTGGTTGCCATTAGTTAAAAGATGCTTTTTTTTCATGTTTACATAATCAAAATTCTGAAATGGGCATCATAAGTGAAAGTGTAAACGTAATTATTAATAATTAGCAAGTATTCCATGTCTCCATGTAATCTTAAGGTGGCTCATTGGCAAACTCCTCAAAAAAGTTAAGGAGTACTGATAACTAACTGTAAAATTTTACTTTTCACAATTCTTAGTCCTGTCCATTCAGTGTTCAGACGATATTTGATATACCAGTGAAAGACAATATCTGCACTATGGAGATATCACTCTTTTTGGTTTTCAAAAAAGAGGATTTTTGTGATATTGGTTTGATTAATGTTGATTTACTTCTTAATTTCCTCCATACAGAAGAAATCAACTGACTTTTGTGTGCAGGTCATGTGTCATGGTAATAGGATCCTAATCACCTAATGATCTAATGACCATTCAATATTAGTTCTTCTTATACAATTTGAGATATGCTGTTAAAATAAATGAGAACACTGAGAAGACTTTGCTCCAATCAGCCATAACATTAAAACCACTGACAGGTGAAGTGAATAACATTGATTATTTCATTACAATAGCAACTGTCAGGGGCTGGAATATATTAGGCAGCAAGTGAACAGTCCGTTCTCAAAGTTGATGTGTTGGAAGCAGAAAGGATTTGAATGAATTTGACAAGAGTGACTATGCCAAATTTTGATTCCTAGATGACTGGGTCAGAGCATCTCCAAAATGGCAGGTCTTGTGGGGTGTTCCTGGTATGCAGTGGATAGTACCTACCAAAAGTGATTCAAGAAAGGAAAACCGGTGAACCGGCAACAGGGTCATGGGTGCCTAAGGCTCACTGAGGTGTATGAAGAATGAAGGCTAGCCCGTCTGGTCCAATCCCACAGAAGAGCTACTATAGCACAAATTGCTGAAAAACATTAATGCTGTCTATGATAGATTGGGGTTAAAACACACAGTGCATCATAGCTTGCTGTGTATGGGGATGTGTCGCTGAAGATCGGTAAGAGTGCCCATGCTGACCCCTGTCCACCACTAAAAGTGCCTACAATGGGCAGTGAACATCTGGGCACAATGGACATTTTAATTGGTCCATGGAGCAATGGAAGAAGGTGGCCTGGTCTGATGAATCACGTTTTCATCATGTGTATGGCTAGGTGTATGTATGTTTCTTACCTGGGGAAGAGATGGCACCAGGATGCACTATAGGAAGAAGGCAAGCCGGCGGATTCAGTGTGATGTTCTGGGCAATGTTCTGCTGGGAAACCTTGGGTCCTGGCATTCATGTGGATGTTACTTTAACACATACCACCTACCTAAACATTGTTGCAGACCAAGTACATGGAAACAGTATTTCCTAATGGCAGTGGCCTCTTTCAACAGGATAATGTGCCCTGCCACACTGCAAAAAATGTTTTTTTTTGTTTAGGAATGGTTTGAGGAACATGATAAAGTGTTCAAGATGTTGACCAAATTCCCCAAATCTTAATCCTGATCCATGGAGGCCCCACCTTGTAACTTACAGGACTTAAAGGATCTGCTGCTAATGTCTTGGTACTAGATACCACAGCACACCTTCAGAGGTCATGTGGAGTCTATGCCTCAACGGGTCAGAGCTGTTTTGGTGGCACAAGGGGGACCTACACAATATTAGGCAGGTGGTTTTAATATTTTGGCTGATCAGTGTATATGCCACTCTACTGATATAAGAACATTATTTTTAATGACAGATTTATTTGTGAATTTAGCTGAAGCCTCATTGAAGAAATATAGTGTGTAAATCTGTACAGAGTAAACAATATATTTTACCTAAAGCCATGTGTATCACAATGGGGTCCATGTAGCATAGGCAGACATGCTGTAACATAACACAGACGTAGGACGGAAGAGGGAGCAGGATTGGGAGCAGGATTGGGAACCTGACGGGGAACCTGCCTGAGAACTGGCTCAGAGATTGGCCTTGGAATAGGGCAAAAATATGGACATGGATTTGGACATGGATTAGAATTAGGGCAGGAACATGGACATGGACTTGGAAAAGCTTGAGAAGAGGTCATCCCATGAACCTCAGACATGGACAGGGCAGGAGTGGAGGTTTCTTCTCAAACCTCTGGTGTAAGCAGGCGAGGAGAGGAGGTTTCCTCTTGAATCTCTGGCGGCTGCTTGGGGCTGGAGGTCGCCTTGTTAACCTCCTTGAGCAGCTCCCTTGAGGAGACCTACTGCTGGGCCTCCTGCTGGAGCTCGGGGCTGGAGGTCGCCACATTAACCTCCTGTGGTAGCTCCGTGGAGGAGACTTCCTGCTGGGTCTCCTGCTGGAGCTCGGGGCTGGAGGTCGCCACATTAACCTCCTTGAGCAGCTCCGCTGTGGAGACCTTCTGCTGGGCCTCCAGCAGGCGCTCGGGGCTGGAGGTCACCACGATAACCTCCTTGAGCAGCTCCGCTGTGGAGACCTTTTGCTGGGCCTCCAGCAGGCGCTCGGGTCTGGAGGTCACCACGTTAACCTCCAGGGGCAGCTCCTCTGAGGAGACCTCCTGCTGGGTCTCTGGCTGGAGCTCGGGGCTGGAGGTCGCCACGTTAACCTCCAGGGGCAGCTCCACTGTGGAGACCTCCTGCTGGCCCTCTGGCTGGAGCTCAAGGCTGGAGGTCGCCACGTTAAGCTCCAGGTGCAGCTCCGCTGTGGAGACCTTCTGCTGGGCCTCCAGCAGGCGCTCAGGGGTTGCCCGCCTGTGGAGCCGTTTGTGTGCTCGCCAGCTGCCCTTAAAAGAGGTTTGTGAGCAGAAGTAGCTGCTCTTTCCTTCCCGTTTCCTGCAGGTGGGGCACTGGAGAAGGGCTGATCGGGTGCAGCCCTCGGTTGCGCACTCCTGAGACTGGGGCTGAGAGGTGCAGGCCGCCACATTTGCCTGCTTCCTCTCATAGTATTCCAGGAACGACTGGCCAGGCTGATCGGGCAGGTGAACCTTGTTCAGAAATACGTTGAGGTCCGGCTAAAATTCCGCGCTCCCATATTCACGAATCAGGAAATCCACGAAACCCGAGACTGTATATAGTTCTTGGTACCCACTGGCCAGGTGGATCTCCGCCAACCAGCGGGCTGAGCCGACTAAACGTGATAGGAGGAACCACGCCCATTGTTCCTCACTGGGTTTGGGGTCCTTTACACTACTGAAATACGTCTGGGTCTGCCAAAGGAAATGCTGGGGTTTAGTAGAAAAACCATTATAAGCAGAGGGGAGGATAAATGCAGGCCCACTGGGAGAAAGAGATTGAGTCCAGGGGAGGAACAAAAATTGTGGCGCGGTATGTCGCAAATTTCCCAGCTGCATCCATTTTTGGCGGAGTATTCTGTTACGTAACACAGACATGTAGGACAGAAGAGGGAGTCAGGATGCATGCGCTGGGGAGACGTCAGTAAATGCAGAAGAGTTTATTCCAAACATAAGAATCCATACCACGAACAAAACAAACTATAATCCAGGCTGTACTAAACAAGAGTAGTGATCTGGAAATCACGAGAACAAATCGCATGGTACTAGAAAGGTGATCTGGGAATCACCGGAACAAAGCGCACGGTTAAACACATCTAAACTAAACTATAACAAACTAAACTAATACTCCGCGCCAAAGCGGAAACAGAGCGGCGTATTTAAACTCAAAGAAATCACATCAATCTCATGCCAAAATCAAAGACAGCTGAAACTCATCAATTACACCATAAACATGAACCAATGAGAGTTACGGAGGCGGAGACATGACACAGACCAAAACATAAGCACATGGGGGAACATAGGAGGCGGAGACATGACGTGAATACGAAAACAAAAAAGCACATGGCAGAGATAAACAACACGTGAGTCTTTATGAATGGCGCTGGAATGTGCTCCGTGGAATGCGGAAGGGCGCTGCTCTGTTTAGCAGCGTCAGGAGATATGCTGCTCCGTCGCGGAGCCGCGACTGCGAGAGCTAACACATGCATTAACTTTGTTACAAGCCAACATTATCAAAGTTATTAGATTTTCTTTCATTAGATTTGTGAATGAGTGTGTGCATGGTGCCCAGCAGTGGACTAGCATCCCATCCAGGTTGTATTACTGACATTCGTCCAGTGTTCCTGCGATAAGCTCCCGATTCACCACAACACTGACTAAGATAAAGAGGTTACTGAACATGAATCAGTGAATGAATGCATCAGAGTAAACTCTGGTGCATGGTTTTGACTAGGATGTAATCAGTGTGTACAAAAAAAGAAGAAGAAACTATTTTCAATTAAACTTTAGGTTCATTTTATTTTTGGATAAAGAAAAACAACTTTGGGGGTATGTGTTGCTTGGATGAGCAATGCATGATGCTTGGATGAGTAGGTGTGCAGGTCTTTAAACATCGGATATTTTATTACTCTGTAATTGCTTTTGGAATAATATAGCAAGTTACTATAGAAATAAAAAAAAAAACAACAACTTGCTTCTTTCCGCAGCACTGGTGTCAACTGTGCAGTCCTGAGATCAACTTACCTTTGACCCAGAAGCAGAGAGCTGAAAGACAGTTAATGACATCAGCTGTTTGACAAAGCCAACAACACTGAGGAACGTAAACTATACAATACTGAACAAATACTGCAATTGTCTTTTCATATACAATTGGAGAAATTACATTAGCTAATTCTATAGATAGAAGACAAATAATACTCTGAAACAGTTTACTTCTATGTGAAACAGTATTTGAATTTCTTTATGATAAGAAAAAAAACAAACAAACAAACAAAAAAAAACCTACTGTGACCAGAAGCTTAATACATCAAAACAGAAACAAAATAAGTTAACCTATTTTGGGCTGAAATTTGTCTTTGAGACTTAATTTATTTGAATGCCTGCAACTTAAGTAGCTGGTAAGAAAACAGAATGTAATTGCACAAGTGCCTTAATCACAGTAGTCAGGACAAAACCATGTGCTCATGAAACGTTGACTTTGCTGTGACCTTGACCCTGTTAGCATCAATTCCAAAATCTAACCAGTTCATCTGTGGATTACATTGATAACCATATAAGTCCTACAAACACAATGATAATTCCATATAAATCCTACAAACACAATGATAATTCCATATAAATCCTACAAACACAATGATAATTCCATATAAATCCTGCAAACATTCAACCACTCGTTCTTGAACAGTCATACTAATGAGACTCTTGGACAGGTGCACGGCCAGACAGATGCATGGATAACCTGAAAAGACAATGTCCCCATCACTTAAAAAAAAACAATAAAAGAATGAGCCTAGTACCTACCATTTTGCAAACCTGCATGCACAAAAAGTGACATACTGTATGTAATTGCAAAATTTAGAAAAAATCGTACGTTAAAACAAATGTGTGATTACGAGCCCCTCCCCCAAACAAGCCCAGAATTGGTCCTGGGTACGGAATCAAGTATTTGGGCCAATGGTTGTTGGATGTTGATGCCAAATGGGCTGATTTGACTATTTCAAAACTGCTGCTCTCCTGGGATTTCCATACACAACAGTCTCTAGAGTCTACACAGAAAGGTGCAAAAAAACATTGAGTGAGTGACAGTTCTGTGGGTGTTGATAAGAGAGAAAAGAGGAAAGTGGCCGGATTGGTTCGAGCTGCCAGGAAGGATATAGTAACTCATACAATCACTCTTTACAATTGTGTTGAGCAGAAAAGCATCTCAAAAGCATGCACAAAACATCAAACTTTGTGGTGGATGGGGCTACAACAGCAGAAGACCACATCAGGTTCCACTCCTGTCAGCCAAGAACAAGTATCTGAGGCTATCATGGGCACAGGCTCACCCAAACTGGACAGTTGAAGATTAGAAAAAAAATCACCTGCACTTTTTCCAGTCTTCAACTGTCCAGTTTCGGTAAGTCTGCATGATAGCCTCAGATTTCTGTTATTTCTGTCAGACCACTGCATAAATGAGCATGTGTCCACGTGGATGGTGAGTGTATGTGAATTAACAATGAGCTAATTGATTTGAAAGAAAAATAGTTCCAAAACGTTCAGCTAGAAAAGTATGAGAAAGTGCAAAATCCCAAAACATAAAGTAACTAAGGCACTATATCGTTTTGATACACTATATGGCCAAAGGTTTGTGGACACCTGACCATCACACCCAAATGTGGTTCTTTCTCAAACTGTTGCCACAAAGTTGTTAGCACACAATTGTATAGGATGTCTTTGTATACTGTAGCTTTACAATTTCCCCTCACTGGAACTAAGATGCCCAAACCATGAAGGCACGGTTTGCCAAGGTTGGAGAGGAAGAACTCGAGTGGCCTGCACACCCCCTATCCTGTCCTCAACCCCACTGAGCACCTGTGGGGTGAACTGGAACGCCAACTACACCCCAGACCTCATCACTCGACAGCAGTGCCTGACCTCACTAAAGCTCCTATGATTGAATGGGCAAATCCCCCAAAAATATAACTTGAAAACCTTCCAAGAAAAGTGTATGGTGTTATAGCAGCCTCTATATTAATGACCATGATTTTGGAATGGGATTTTCAACAAGCACATATGGGTCTGATAGTCAGGTGTCCACATACTTTTGGCCATATTGTGTATTTTTTTCAACCATTGGACCATGTTGTAAGATGTTTAACTGTTACATCCAATTAATGTGTTCTCTGACTTGTAAATTGTATGTTGATATTTCAGCAGAAGTGTCACAACTGTGAAGACTTGGATACAAGTCAACAGAAGATCCACAATCATATTGGAAAAAAATAGACACTGGATCAATGTTAGTGATATTGAGCTAATATAGATCCAAAGGCATAAATGGGAAAATGGGCAAAATTTAAATAACATACACAGAATGTTATGACACTCTCACTATGGGAAGCGTGATGTGAAGACAAGGGAGGGTGAGGTCAAGAGAGGTAGAAATAACACCAACTTTGTTTTCTCTCTTCTTGTGCACTTTTGTGGGTGCACTCTTGGACATAGCATTTCTATGATAGCATTTAATTTACCAGATGTGGTATTTAATACATTTTGTTACTGCTAAGAGTTCCATAATATACTTTGCATAATCACACAATACTAAATTCCCATTTTGTATCCTAAATGTTTCTTCTCTTCTATTTGCTGCTGATAAATTACAAGTGAGGTGTATTTAGATAGTTGGACAAAGTAGTCTATTTATGTTTAAGTTGTGGGTATACCCACAAAATTAAGCTGAGAGATATGGGTCAGGACTTTTAAGCTTTCCCTTGAAGTCAGGAGAATATTTGACTTTTGTGTTAAGAGGAGATTTTACTGGGTGGTAACACAAGCTCATTTTTTTAATTTTTAAAATTCATGTGCTGTGCTATTAAATTATTCTTCCTTGGAGGCTTAGACTGGAGGAGGGCAAAGCATGATTGGAAACTGCTAGGATTTCACTTTAACAAAACATGTGAAAAAGAGAGGAGTTATAAAATCTCAGTAACATACTCAGTTGACATACCGAATACCTGCTATCTAAGTTTGATTTAGATAATGCACTGTACTAACCCTATGTTGCAGTAAACCTATTATAACAAAGGAGACTCAGCAGGATGGCGAGGATCTGCAACAGGTTTAATAAAGACAATATCCACAGTGCAAAAACAATAAACAAAGAACTGCTTTGGCTCAAACACAGGAAAGGCACCGGTGAAAGCAATCCAAAACGCAACTCCAAATACAAAGTAAAAATCACTGGCAATAGGTAGACACACAGAGGTGCACAGGCAGACAGTGACAATAGGGCTATCCAAAACAAAGAAATCAAGGCAGGCAAGGTCATATGCAGAAGATACACAGCTCCAACCTCTCACAAATAAACAGGCAAAAGGTGAGGCATCACAGTGTGCCCAGTCCCTTTTATATGATGTGAAAAGGATATTGAAACAAGCAATGAAGAAGTGATAAAAAATTTAGGGGAGGATCCCCTCTGGTGGCACGGCAGTGAATTGTCTGTGATTGATGTGATACCTGCATATATTCTTTGAAATAATAAATAAATAAATAAGTAAATAAATAAGTAGATAAATAAATAAATAAATAAATATATATATATATATATATATATATATATATATATATATATATATATATATATATATATATATATATATATATATATAGCAAAGTGTACCCAAGATAATGATGATAATAAAAATTATGTTGATGATATTAACTGGCATCTCTAAATTGTCCATAGTGTGTGAGCCTGTGTGTGATTGTGCAATGTAATGGGTTGGCACCCCATCCAGGGTTTTCCCTGCTTTGTGCCCCCAGTTCCCTGGGATAGGCTCCAGGCTCCCTGCGACCCTGTATAGAATAAGTGGCATGGATAATAATAATAATAATAATAATAATAATAATAATAATAATAATAATAATAATAATAATAATAATAATAATAACTACAACAACAACAAGAACTATTATTATTATTATTATTATTATTATTATTATTATTATTATTATTATTATTATTATTATTGGTAAATAAATATTAAAATTACACTTAATGCAGAAGTTACATTTTGCGTTAATCAAATAAAAGGTACCATGTTGTCTTCTAATAAGATTCATGAGGTCAATTGAAATTGAAACTCTGTGTCACCATGTTGTAGAGCCATTGCCATGTTTTTAGGGGCCCTTGACATAACTCACAGACGGAAATTTCCACTCTCACATTTCACTCTTGCACATGAAGACTCTGAAAACTGTCTTGATTCATTGAGACAGGTAGGACTCGTGGTTAAACCCAAGAAGTGCTCAATTTGGCAGGTGGAAATACAGTATCCAGGTCATGGGCAGGTGCATCTTTAAATTGAAAAGATTGCAGTAATTACATCTGAAGAACAGTTCCAAAAATGGAGGTGCAGTTCCTTGGGCTAGCTGAATAATTAGGCATGTAGATTTATGATCAAAAGACGATGCCTTATTTTCTCAAAAAGGATGAGCACACCATCTTACAGGCAGAGCAGATATTCCCACAGAATGTACAGTGCCATCTTCAAAACAATCTTTGTCTTGGAAGAGGAATACGTTCTTGGAGAGACTGACATCTATCTTCTGCATACTGTATACCTATCTCTGATGCCATTCCACCCGCATCCTCTGCTTGCTTTAGGGTGGTTCATTTCACTGGCCTTTTCCCCCCCATTCAACTTATTACAGAATTTTTCTTTGCATTGCATAATAAACTGGTTTAACAGATTTCTCCCTTAAGCATTCAGTTATTATTATTATTATTATTATTATTATTATTATTATTATTATTATTATTATTATTATTATTATTATTATTATTTTTATTATTATTATTTTATTTATTTATTTATTTTTAAATTTTATTTATTTTTTAGAAAATAGAAAGTTCATTTACTGCCCAGAGGGAGATGAGTATAGCCGACTAACATTTTCATATGGTATATGCTGAAAGAGTTTACATATTACATGCTAAAACAAAAACAAAAACAAACAAAAAAAATAAATAATAAAAAAATCTGAGACTAGTTTGCATAGTGCATGATTAAAGATACATAAATGTCCCTGAAACTGGTTTATACAGTACATGCTTAAAGATAAATAAAAGCCTTTGAGACTGGTTTGCATATTGCATGCTTAAGGATGCATAAAAGCCTCTGAGACAAATCTTCCTTCCAGATTTACTGTATATAAAGCTGAGCACATGTTAGTAATTGAACACTGACAGGGATAATACCTTTCCACCATTTCAACTAAAGTGCATTGTTTGTAACCAGTTACATTAGCCTTATTAATTGGAAATAGATTGCACTAAAGTTAACATTAGCTTTATGAATTGGAGATAGATTGCACTTAAATTATAAATTGGAATCAGATTTTAAGGAAAGTGTAATTCATAAATTTTATCCATATATAATTTGATTCTTGACATAAATAATCACTTTGAAATGATTGAGATGTTGTTTCTTCTGATTGCTGTCATGTGGAAAACCCCCCCAAAACTTTTCAACAATATGATTAATTTTTGAATGGAAGTCCATTGTTTTGTGAATGTATTAATGTCCATAACACGAATTTCTGGTCAAATACTGTGGTTATAAAAAATGTCGAACAGTGGCTGGACTTAATACATCTCCTTGCTTGAGCTGGTAATGTGGTGGAAAATTCACCTTAAGACAGAGACTCTCTTTTTCATTAAATGATTTCTTTATTGCAACACTCCAGGCCGGGGAGACTAGCCTCATCTCCACACATAGGGTGTGGTCTCATGCGATTGATTATTACAGGCAATAAAAAACATATTTCATTGGTTAAAAAGGCAAATTAAGCAAGTTATCCCATAGTGGCAAACACACTCCACCTGCATTGTTGCTTAGCCATCCTTATCCATGAGGACAATGGCTAGTTTTCTATCTTTGCTCACATTTCAGCACAGGCTATTATAAACAAGTTTGTTCTGTCCAGGCCACTAATCATATAATAGCTTTATTGTAAGTAATTCTCAAGCATAAGACAAAATTTCTTCCATAATATCACCAAAGAAAATCAACTTACATTCGTGGTCAGAATTGTGGATAACTGAGACACACCTGTTTTCAGCAAACATCACCATATGTGTATAACTCCTGTATAACTGTCTGAGTAGCACATATGTCTGTAATTTGCACCTGAGGTCTGAACACAGAAAGTCTGAATATCAATATTAAATCCTTACATTAAATATGTGCATGAAATTCAACTCTGAATACAGAGCCATCAGATCAGATACAATAAATTCTACAAGTCTCTGGAAATGTACTGGAGCAATGGACACCGTTCTTCCAAAGGATTTTGAATGTGATTTGCTTAATTGCATCATGCACTACATACAGTGCCCTCCACTAATATTGGCACCCATTTTTTTTTGTTAAATATATGTGTGCCACAATTATTGGCACCCCTATGAATTCATATAAGAAAAATATATTTGAAGTATATTCCCACTGATATTTTACTTTTCTTTTTAGTACACCTGGGTGACTAGGAACAGGAAATTGTTCAATCATGACTTCCTGTTTCACAGGGGTATAAATATGAGGTAACACATAGGCCAAATTCCCTTAGTCATTCATAACAATGGGTAAGACCAAGGAATATAGCTGTGATGTGCGGCAAAAGGTTGTTGAGCTTCACAAACTGGGAAGTGGCTATAAGAAAATAGCACAAGCATTGAAAATGCCCATTTCCACCGTCATGGCAATAATTAAGAAGTTCCAGTCAACTGGAAATGTTATGGATCAACCCGGAAGTGTCGTGGAATCTTCTTCAGCAAAAATAAAAAACTTCTGAGTCTCAAGGTTTTTGAATGCAAAAAGAGATTAGACTTTATTTCCCATAGTAACAAGAGCCGAGTCAGAATCATGGAGTTGGAAAAAGGATCACCCCCTTGCTTTAATTTGCCTTACTTTTTTAATTACAGCCTTTAGTCTGTTGGGATATGTCTCTACTACCTTTGAAGGTCTAGACTTTGCAATATTTTCCCACTCTTCTTTGCAGAACTGCTCAAGTTCAGTTAAATTTGATGCTGACCGTTTGTGGACTGCAGTCTTCAAGTCATTCCACAGATTTTCAATGGGGTTTAAGTCTGGTCTCTGACTAGGCCATGCAAAGACATTCACCTTTTTCTCCTTCAACCACTGTGTGGTCAGTTTTGCTGTGTGCTTTGGGCCATTGTCATGTTGGAAGGTAAACCTTCTTCCCATTGACAACTTTCTTGGAGAGGGCAGCAGATTTTCCTCAAGAATTTGATGGTATTTTGCCCCATCCATTTTCCTTCTATCCTGACAAGTGCTCCAGTCCCTGCTGCAGAGAAACACCCCCATAACAGGATATTACCACCTCCATGCTTTACTGCATGAATGGTGTTATTTGGATGGTGAGCTGTATTGGATTTCGATAAGCGACATTTGTGGAGAATTTGTGATGTTGTCACATGCACACAATGACCACTCTTTGACATAAATTCCTGCAACTGCTTCAGAGTTGCTGTAGGCCTCTTGGTAGCCTCTCTGACCAGTTTCCTCCTGGCTCTTTCATTCAGTTTGGAGCGACGTCCTGATCCAGGACTATGCCACCCATAGTTGATTGTTTGCTTCAGTTGCACTACAAAATACTCCAGGAAAGCTCTTTTCATGCTGAGCTAATGAAAATGACCACAGCTGATCACAGTTGAAAGTCAAATGACTTTGTGTGTGATTGAGAAGGTGATTAGCTACACCTGATTGAGTTTACAGGTCGTCTTTAGAAGTGGCGTGATCCTTTTTCCAACTCAGTGATTGTTTTTTTTTTTTTTTTCTGACATGTTAGTGTTAGATCTTTCACTTGGATGTTATAAGTTGCACTGAGTAACTACAGCTGGATAAAACAAAAACCGTGTCCGTCTTCATTTCAGGCTGAAAAGCAACAACATGTGATTATTTTAAATGGGAGTGATTCTTTTCTATACCCACTGTATAGAAAGAGTGAGAACTGTGTGCCCAGTGATTTCACATGTATGACCTACTTTGATTTTAGTTTCTCTGAGTAATATACTGACTCTTTTCTAATATCTCATACATTGTTCACACATAATTAGATCTCATTTTAATTTCTTAGCATATACCAATTGATTTCTTGCATGTAAAATATGTCATACTAACACATACATATCATTGAACATTCTGCATCTTCTCTAACACAGGTGGCCTTATCAGAACTTGCAAACTTGGGCATACAGGCCTTTGTGTACGACATTCTGTATTTATCTAACTTCTGCAGTTTGAACAATGGCCCACTCAAAAAGCTTGGCAATAATAGTGGATACACGCTAAGGAATAATTCCAAGCTATCAAAAAGATACAGAGGACAGGCTCAATGGTCAATGGTATTCAAAAAGATACTAACTAGGAGTAAGAATTGTGTGCTCAGTGTCCTGGTTTCTTTGATTAATACACACAAATACTCTCTTATATCTTATACATTGATTATACATGATTGGATTATACTTTGATCATGAATATTTCATGTACTATTACAACATAATCATGTTTAAATGCTGATTTAACATTAAGTCACTCTCTCTTCATGACTGAAATACATTTCAGTCATTATTAGGCCTTTGACGGGTTAAAACATTTCTTATCACTCTGATTATTTTAACTTTTGATTGGACCTGATGGATTATATGATAATCATATTTAAATCACAGCCTGATCAATGAAATTCTACTATAGCAGAGGACGTGTGTCTATATTGTCTCAACGCACTGTGAAGAGGATGGTTCGAGTGGCCAAAAAATCTCCAAGGATCACAGCTGGAGAAGTGCAGAAGTTAGTTTCGTCTTGGGGTCAGAAAGTCTCCAAAACTACAATCCAAATTCACCCACATCACCAAGAGTTGATTGGAAGGGTTTCAAGAAAAAAGCCTCTACTCTCATCCAAAAACAAACTCAAGCATCTTCAGTTTGCCAGACAGTACTGGAACTTGATTCAGGGTTGCCAGCTCTCACGCATTTGCCGTGAGACACACGATTTCAGGCTCTGTCTCACGCTCTCACCTTGCCCAAGTAAATCTCACGCCAAATTAAATATCAAGCCAATGTAAAAATACAGCAGAGTCACAAATCTGCTCATATGATTTTTTTCTCTCAGTATCGAGAAGGTGTAGGGTTTAATTAGACCAACGAAGCCCCACAACTTCTTGATTGGACCAGTCTGAATCGGCTGGGTCCTGTACCAATCACATTTCCTCCCGCGCTGTGTAAAGTCACTGTATATAAGCTGCCGGGGACGGAGACGTTGAGACCAGAGTTGCCAACTCCATTTGTAATACGTGACTTATGGGCTTCTTTTTTTCTTAAGTCGCTTGAAAAAATCACAGGCCGCTTGTTTTAAAAAATATGGTTACTTGTTAGGAAAATCTGACAAGCGATTTCGTTTTTTACATGAATGGTCGCTATTTTCAATAGAAAAGAACATATTAATGTTTGGGCAGTTACATGAATTTGAAAAGCTTTAGAATTTTTACCATTTTCATAAGTTTCTTGTTTTGTATACTCATGTTTGAATGGGTGTACCTTAAAGTGTACCTTAATGTCAGTGTTACAGAAGATAATATATGAGGGTTTTTTTTTAGTTCCTCTTGTCTTGTGAATGTAAAACTTTGCTAAAATTATTAAAAGATTAATGATGTAATTTTTGTTTTTCAGAAAACAACTAAATGGTGAGGCTTAACCCATCTTGATTTACATGGAGGATTGGATAATAAAGGGTTTTGTAAACAAAGTCAAATATCATATGGTTTTAAATGTAAAGTTTTGTTAAATTTTGTTGTCATGTCCATTTTAAAGTCAACCCTAAACGAGGTAGGGATAACATATTTATATTTAAAAGGTAATGTCCAGATGATAAATGGTGAGGTTTAAGCCATCTTGATTTACATGGAGGATTGGATCAGACAATAATGGAATTTCTTATAAAATTATTATTAGAAGACCATTATTATTAAAATTATTTTTTAAAATTCTTTTTCATTTACAAGTGTATAATTGCCCATTCTTGTCAATTAGCTGGTTTACAATTAATATGTTATGCTGGAACTAATTTTCCATGTTGAATGACTTGTTGTTGTAAGCGATATTACCATTGTTCCAGATAAAACATCTATTGGGAGAGAAATTGTGCTTGTACAATAATAGAAATTGTACTTGTAAAATTGTGATAACTAGCTGGGCTAAGACAAACTTGACAGTTAATACCATGGATTTTTATAAAGCATTTGATTGGACAGAAAATCTGATGAGAAACTGAAGTGCAGAATGATGTCATCAAAATTGTTGATCTGTATTGGTGTTAGAGAGAGACTGTACATTTTAAATGCAAATTTTGTCATTGTTTTGGAGCACACTAGCTTAAAGATAACCTTAAGGCTAACACATTCATACCAAAAGCCTGTATGAAAGACAAAGCCATGGTGAGGAAGAAAACGGAAAAAAGTGATTTTACGCACATTTTATCCAATAATTCTAATTTCCGCACAGCAAAAAAAAGGTAACTTGATTCACAAATCTCACTCCAGCTAGGAATCCAAAGTTGCCAACCCTGCAAATGGGGTCGGGTTCTATGGTCAGATGAAACCAAAATAGAGCTTGTTGGCAATAAACACCAGAGGTGGTTTTGGCGCACACAGAGAGGTAGCCACTTGGAAAAGTACCTCTCGTCCACGGTTAAATATGGTGGTGGCTCTTTAATATTTTGGGGCTGTTTTTCTGCCAGAGGACCTGGACATTTTGTTAGGATACATGGCATCATAGACTCTATCAAATATCAACATATATTAAATGAAAACCTGGCCGCCTCTGCCTGAAAGCTTAAAATGGGCTGTGGTTGGATCTTCCAGAAGGACAATGATCCAAAACATACATCAAATTGAACACAAAAATGGTTTACTGACCACAAAATCAAGGTCCTGCCATGGCCATCCCAGTCCCCTGACTTGAAACCCATAGAAAACCTGAGAGGTGAACTGAAGAGGAGAATCCACCAGCGTGGACCTCGAAATTTGAAGAATCTGGAGAGATTCTGTATGGAGGAATGGTCTCAGATCCCTTGCCATGTTTTCATCAGGCATTATAGGAGAATACTCAGAGCTGTTATCTTGGCAAAGGGAGGTAGCACAAAGTATTGACTAAAAGGGTGCCAATAATTGTTGCACACCTATATTTAACAATGATTTTTTTTTTGATAAACCTGTGTTTTGTTTGCAATTGTTTGATATGAATTAGAGCAGAGTATTTTTTTTTAACAAAAGATCAAAATGTTAAATAATAAAGACAATTTTTCACAGCCTTCTTTGCTCATATTTACCAAGAGTGCCAATAGTAGTGGAGGGCACTAATA
Source organism: Cranoglanis bouderius (assembly GCA_023630585.1). NCBI lineage: Eukaryota > Metazoa > Chordata > Actinopteri > Siluriformes > Cranoglanididae > Cranoglanis > Cranoglanis bouderius. The sequence goes on along the minus strand of CM042557.1, from coordinate 7,996,650 downwards.
TTATATTTTGCATATACACACATGCAAAAATAATACAAGAAAATTTGAGAATTAGAAAAAGGGCATGAAAATCAGTGTGTGCGTGTGTGTGTGTGTGTGTGTGTGTGTGTGTGTGTGTGTGTGTGTGTGAGAGAGAGAGAGAGAGAGAGAGAGAGAGAGAGAGAGAGAGAGAGACAGAGAGATGTCTTGTAAATGATTGGTTCAGAGCCTAGGACCCCAGTCATAAGAGGGAGGAAGGAGAAGTATAAATGGAGCAGAAACAATAGTAGCAGAAGCGGAATAGAAGCCAAAGATACAAATGCATGAAGAGATGGTGGAAAAAAGAAAAGTAAAGGAGAGAGGACATTGGGCTACTAAAACTGAATTCCTTCTGGCTATAGCAGGAGACATAGTTGGCCTGGGCAACGTTTGGAGATTCCCCTACCTCTGCTACAGGAATGGAGGGGGTAAGAGCACTGAAGCAGATAACCGTATTGTCTTTACTGATGCTAAAATATTACAAATGAAGGATAAAGAAATAGGATTCTAGTATGTTAAAAGAAAATGTCACTTTAGTTGATGTATTTTCAGATTTCAAAAGTCCTGATATAGATTCATGTGAATGATATTATTATTATTATTATTATTATTATTATTATTATTTATTTATTTATTTATTTATTTTATACATTTGGTATGATGCCCTGTGACAGACTGGTGACACATCTGGGGGAGAATTCTCCCGCCTTGTACCCTGTATTGCTGGGATCCTTCTAGTTACTGAAGATTAATGAATGGAGTTTGGTATGAGTTTGATATGTTCATGTGTTTTCAGGGGTGTTCTTGGTGCCTTACCTGGTGCTTGCTGTGACCTGTGGTTTGCCACTATTCCTTCTGGAGACAGCTTTGGGACAGTACACACAAGAGGGTGGCATCACCTGTTGGCAGCGTATTTGTCCACTGGCTAAGGGTGACACTGCTCTTTTATATATATACACACACACACACACACACACACACACATATACACACACACAATTGCAATCAAAATTATTCAACCCCCACTGCAAATCACGTTTATTGTCAAAATTTACAGACTTTCAGCTGTTTGCAATGAACAATTGAAACAAATGCAACTGAAACACAACCAATGCTTCAGGTGTTTCCCCCAAATTCAACTGAAAATGCTAATTATAATGACTTCTCCATTTTAAAATTATTCAACCCCCTGGGCTGCAACCAAATTTATGAGAAGTTAGGTTGTGAAAAACCCTCGAGTGATGCAAAGAACATGCAGCAAGACTTGATGGCAACAGGCACAGAGGTTTCAGTGAGCACAGTATGGCACGTACTAAATGCAGAAGGTTTCCAAGCCTACTGACCCAAAAGCACAAGAAAATTGTCTCAAAATCATATAAATAAGCCACAGAATTTTTGGAATTCTGTTCTGTGGAGTGATGAAACAAAACTGGAACTTTTTGGCACGATGGATCAGCAGTATGTCTGGAGAAAGAAGAATGAAGAAAGAACACTGGAAACTTGCAGTGTGTGGAAGGCAAGATGGGTTCAATGAAGTATCAGGAAATCCTAGGAGAAAATGTCATGCAACCTGTGAGGAAGTTGAAGCTTGGGCATCATTGGACCTTCCAACAGGACAATGATCCCAAGCATACCTCAAATTCCACCAAGGCTTGGTTGCAGAAGAAGTCCTGGAAGATTCTACAGGGCCATCACAGTCACCTGACTTTTTGATTTGAAGAAGGTGGTTGCAGCACGCAAACCCAAGAATATTCAAGTTCAAGTTCAAGTTCAAGTGGTTTTATTGTCATTTCAACCATACACAGTTGGTACAGTACACAGTGAAATGAAACAATGTTCCTCCAGGACCATGGTGCTACATAAAACAACACACTAAACCACAAGAGATGACACAGAACTAAAGAGCTACACATTCTACTGTACATAAAGTGCACATGAAAACAACACAAGACAGTACAGTAACTCCAGTAACTAAACAGGACAATGGGCACAGTAAGTAACAGTGTCAACTGATATTCCACAACTGACATCGGTATTAGGGACAATTTCACTGTGGAAATAAATAGGGATATTCATCGAGTACATCTTATTACATTCTGCAAAAATTTGAAGTATTATACAAAACTATTGCAATCATTTTCAATGTGTAGCTTTCTTCCCCCTGTACATACAGTACATTGATTTTTTTTTTACCTGCATAAATCAAAGACATTATAAGGTCATGGAAAACATTATATGGAAATGACTGTATTGGAAATATTTTACCTGTGTAATGTTAAGAACTTCATTCTAAATTATAGGCTTTTTGTCCTATGTCAGGTGTTGGATATGCCTGTCTGTTGATTAAAATCTATAGCTGCCTGTGCTACATCATAATACTTGCCTGGGCACTACTTTATTTGGCCTTCTCCTTCAAGTTTCAACTTCCCTGGGCCAGCTGTGACAACATCTGGAACACAGGTATAAAACAGAATCAATAGTGCCTTGAGCTGTTAGATATGAAAATCATTGTGTGCTAGTCTGGCTACAGTGCCTTCCACTAATATTGGCACCCTTGGTAAATATGAGCAAAGAAGGCTGTGAAAATTGTCTTTATTGTTTAACCTTTTGATTTTTTGTTCAAAAATTCACAAAAATACTCTACTCTCATGGATATCAAACAACTGCAAACAGAACACAGGTGTATCAAAGAAAAAAACTTTGTTAAATATAGGTGTGCAACAATTATTGGCACCCTTTTAGTCAATACTTTGTGCTACCTCCCTTTGCCAAGATAACAGCTCTAAGTCTTCTCCAATAATGCCTGATGAGGTTAGAGAATACATGGCAAGGGATCTGAGACCATTCCTCCATACAGAATCTCTCCAGAGGTCCATGCTGGTGGGCATTCCTCTTCAGTTCAACCCACAGGTTTTCTATGTGGAGACTGGGATGGCCATGGCAAGACCTTGATTTTGTGGTAAGTAAACCATTTTTGTGCTGATTTTGATGTATGTTTTGGATCATTGTCCTGCTGGAAGATCCAACCACAGTCCATTTTAAGCTTTCTGGCAGAGGCAGCCAGGTTTTCATTTAATATCTGTTGATCTTTGATAGAGTCCATGATGCCACATATCCTAACAAAATGTCCAGGGGGGTATTCCAGAAAGCATGGTTAACTTACCGTCAGCTAAACCCTGAACTCTCGGTTGATTAACCCAAACCTTGCTTACTCAGGGTATGTCGGTTCCAAAACACCCGAGAAGAGTTAGTTTAATCAACCTCCTATTGGTAACCAAGAGTTAATGCGCGCTCTCTGCGAATACATAAAGGCATTTTCAATGGATAGCCGAAATCAGGAGTCACCATGGAAACAAAAGGTGAAAAGAAAAGGGCAGCGTTTTTCGCCGAGGCAGAGTTGGAAGTTTTAATGTTGGCATACGAGGAGTACAAGCCGATTATAATGAAAAGAAGCAATACGGCTGCATCGGTGAAGGAAAGAGTTGGCGTGGCATAAACTAACAGACAGTTTGTAAGTGTACAATACAAATAAAGTAAAAATAAAACCACTGTTTAATAGTGATGAGGTGGGTCGCATCATGACCTAGTTAGTGGGAACCGATAATGACTTAAATGGTTTAACACCGAAAGGTTTAATGATTTTAAAACTACATTTTCTGTTGTTACCTGCACATTAATGCTGTGGACAGACTTCCTATTAACATAGTCTCCTTCATTGACAGAAGGAGCTTTAATAGGTATGTGGGTGCCATCAATGCACCCAATCACATTCGGCAACCCTGAAATTCAACTACAGAGTCTGACAGATAGATATATCCATGCAGTCTGAATAGATGGATCGATATGAATAGGAAGTTAAGATGTGTTAATATGTCTGTCATAGATTTTTATCGAAAGGACAAACCTGCCACTCTGTGAAATTCTTCTTTTATAAGGCGCACCGGTTTATGGCCAGGAACCAGTACAAAAGTGTGTAGAAACCGCTTCAGTGCCAGGCATACTGTACGAACGGCTCTACACACAGTTGCTTTTCCTACATGTTCTGCATCGCCCACGTTGTACAGAAAACTCCCTGTCGCAAAAAAAACAAAGAGCAATGCACAGAATGTGTTCTGTGGTAAGCGCTGACCCGTGGTTTGTCACGTTTGATATGTGTGGTTTCAAAATGTTTGTTAAATAAATTAACGATTGTTTTGAAAACCGGTATTGCTCTCGCAAATATTCATTCGGACATGAAAACACGTCAATACGTGACCTTATCACCCTCTCATGGCGAAAAAAACCTTGTATAATCTGTGCTTCCATGTCTCTGAAATGAACTAACCCTGGAACATAACCTGCTCCGGAGCAGGTTATTTTCAGAGAGCAAGTTGCCATGGTTACTTACATACCCAGAAAGTTACCTCCGTTTTTGGAACCGAAAGTTGAGGTTATCAGCTAACTTACCCTTAAACTTACCTGGGTATGTCACATAACCAGCTTTCTGGAATACCCCCCAGGGCCTCTGGCAGAAAAACAGCCCCAAAACATTAAAGAGCCACCACCATATTTAACCGTGGGGATGAGGTACTTTTCCATGTGGTACCTCTCTGTGTGCGCCAAAACCACCTCTGGTGTTTATTGCCAAAAAGCTCTATTTTGGTTTCATCTGACCATAGAATCCGATCCCATTTGAAGTTCCAGTAGTGTCTGGCAAACTGAAGACACTTGAATTTGTTTTTGGATGAGAGTAGAGGCTTTTTTCTTGAAACCCTTCCAAACAACTTGTGGTGATGTAGGTGACTTAGCAATTCTTCAGCTGTGATCCTTGGAGATTTCTTGGCCACTCGAACCATCCTCTTCACAGTGCGTTGAGACAATATAGACACACATCCAATTCCAGGTTGATTCATAACATTTCCAGTTGACTGGAACTTCTTAATTATTGCCATGATGGTGGAAATGGGCATTTTCAATGCTTGTACTATTTTCTTATAGCCACTTCCCATTTTGTGAAGCTCAACAACCTTTTGCCGCACATCACAGCTATATTCCTTTGTCTTACCCATTGTTATGAATGACTAAGGGAATTTGGCATATGTGTTACCTCATATTTATGCACCTGTGAAATAGGAAGTCATGGTTGAACAATTTCCTGTTCCTAGTCACCCAGGTGTGCTAAAAAATTGAAAATGTCAATGGGAATATACTTCAAATATGTTTTTCTCACATGAATTCATAGGGGTGCCAATAATTGTGGCATACCTATATTTAACAAAGTTTTTTTTTTTTTTTTGTTGATAAACCTGTGTTCAGTTTGAAATTGTTTGATATCCATGAGAGCAGAGTATTTTTGTGAACAAAAGATCAAAAGGTTGAACAATGAAGACAATGTTTCACAGCCTTCTTTGCTCATATTTACCAAGGGTGCCAATATTAGTGGAGGGCACTATATATATCCACTGCTGCTATGTTCTAATTTTGTTCTAAACAGCTCATACAGACAGACCAGATTTACTTATTTTTTTAATTCTAGAAATGTTTGGTTAGTTCTGACACACAGCAACATTTTCAGTTTTGATGTTCTAGCTGGGAAACACTTAAGTGGGTCTTAATCTAATGTTGAACATTTTGCAGTGTACTTCTCTAAGAATAAATTTTTTACACACCTCATGTAAATGTACAAATAGTAACACCTATAGCCAGTACACCTTGGGACAAACTGCAAAAATAAATGAATGAATAAATAAATAAATTCTGTCATATTTCATAAATAATAACTCTATCTATCTATGACTGTTTCTTAGATGACTGTATAGCTATTGGAAAAAATCTTAACTGGACAAGAGAGACCAACTCAACAACAGCAGCCACTGAATTTTGGGAGTAAGTAGCATATATGGACTATGGACTAAAGGTTGTCATTGTCATAACATAGTTAAACCCAATATCCATAAGACTTAGTGCCAGAGGTAAAGTGCTGCTGAACATGTGTACTAGGTTGTCAGGTTACCATTTCAAGTATTTTAAACAGAAAGTCTAATGCTGGGCAAACAGAAATCATGTCAAGAAAGATATGATCAAAGCCAAGTCAAAATTAAAATAAAGTCCAAATTAAAGTAAGTCGAAGTCAAAATTGACACTGAAAACCATCAAATCCTTTATGAGGCCAAGCTTTACTTCAAATTATTGGCTTTATTCATGTGTTGTGCCAATATTTAGAAGAAGGAACTTCTCTTTGTCAAACTTTGTACATGCAAAAGGAAAAGACAACACAAACATTATTGTTTTTATATTGGTTGAGACCAAGACCATATTTAGCAAGATCAATGTCCAAGACAGAGACAAGTCCAAATACAAATGCAAGTCCAAGTATAAATTGGAGACAAATACGGGAGGGCACGTTGACTTAGTAGTTTGCACATTTGCCTCACACCTCCAGGGTTGGTGGCCTCCCCCCTGTGTGCGAAGAGTTTGCATGTTCTCTTTGTGCTTTGGGGCTTAACTCTGGTTACTCCGGTTTCTTCCCCCAGTCAAAAGACATGCATTGTAGATTGATTGGCATCTACAAATTGTGTGTAGTGTGTGAATGGGTGTGTGGCTGTGCTCTGCGATGGATGGCACCCCATCTAGGGTGTCCCCTGCCTTGTGCTCCAAGTCCCCTAGGATAGGCTCCAGGCTTCCTGTGACCCTGTGTAGGATAAGCGGTACAGAAAATGGATGTATGGATAGATCCAAGTCAATACAGAACAGACTCGTGCCCAAGACCAGACTACAGTCCTAGAGTCCTAGTTTGGTGATTGGCCTGTAATTACTAAAGTTGGTAGGCCTGACCAGATATAAGAACATGCTTTCCCAAGTCAGGCATAGACCACAAAAAGATGCTTTATGAAGTGTAGTGTTGGCTTGAGAAAGCAAATGGAGACCTGGATTTCATTATGAATTCTGTTTCGTTAATATAGAAGAATGGAAATTGATCCTAGATGGTAGAAGATGATTTGGAGAAAAATGAAATAAAAGATCTTTGCACCAAGTGTTGGAACTAATATTGGATGCTGCATTATGCTTAGGCATATAGACAGATAGTACTATATGAGTTACCCAGTAATTGAATGTTACAAAATGTTCCAGAATGTTATTTTTTCATTTATTTTTTTTATATTTTTTCATTTATATTTATATTTTTTCATTTATCACATTCACTTCACAGGAGAAGAGTGCTTTCTATCTCTAAAGGCATTGAAGATATGGGAAAGGTCAACTGGGAGATTCTCTTGTGTCTAATTGTGATGTGGAGCCTCTGCTATTTCTGTATCCGGAAAGGAGTCAAGTCTATGGGGAAGGTGTTTTCATATACTTTTATTATGTACTTAGCTATAAATTACATATTAGTCCTTAAAATGGCTAATTTATACATACATTCATGGTCATAAAGCAGTATGAAGTATTAAGGCCTACTTTACATCATATATTCTATGTCCTCTCTTCTCAGGTGGTGTATTTTACAGCCACGTTCCCCTATGTGATACTGCTTGCCTTGCTGATTCGTGGACTGACTCTGCCTGGAGCCATGCAGGGTGTTAAATTCTACCTCTATCCTGATTTTCAACGGCTGTTCAAGCCTCAGGTGCTGCAGCTACACCACATACAAATAGATACAGTCATGGGAAAAAGAGAGTACATCCTCCTTTAATTCTATATTTTTTAATGAACTCACAGCAGCGGCAGGCAGAGCACAGACACACAAAGGTGATCTGAGGGGAATTAGTGACAGTCTACTTACAATATTTACAAAACTTAAAAGGAAAAAGGGGGTAGCACAAAGGAGCTGAGTGAAGGGAGTGTTGACGGCAGTCTGGTGATCTCAGAGCGAGAAAGCATCCGCAGAGGGAGCAGCGGTGCTTGGCAGCCGGGGAGCGTTGTCATCCACGTTGGCATTGTCTGCTGCAAAAATGCACAAAAAAACACCGAGTTAGTCATTTCCATGCAGAGTCTGCTCACCTGGTTGCTCCTGGCGTGCCCTTTTGTACTCTGCCGCCATCTCCCTGAAGGTAGAGAGCCACCACTGCAATTAGCGATCACCAGCTGCGTGTGATTTGGTGTGCCCCGCCTTTCAGCCAGTGCTGATAGTGTCGAAACCACTAGGGGTGCTGAAAGGGACCTGTCCTTTCAGCACCCCAGTGGCAGTCGCACGAGGAGCGTTCTTTGACTTTTGGACGTGTACCTCCGGTACGACGTCACAGTTTTTATTTATCAGATGGCCTCATATTTGTCTCAAGAATATTCTGGTATAAAATGGAGTTCATCTTTGTCTAAATGACTGCAAGTTTCCCAGGTCCCGTGGCTGCAAAACAAGCACAAATCATCACCCGCCACCACCTTGCTTGATAGTTGGTATGGGTTGCTTGTGGCAATATGCAGTGTTTGGTTTTTTCACCAAGCATAGTGCTGTGCATGATGACCGAACATCTCCACCTTGGTCTTATAGTCCACTGGGTATTACTCCAGAACTTTTGTGGTTTATTCAGATGCAGTTTTTCAAACCAAAGTCATGCTGCCACATTCTTTTTGGAGAGAAGGGTCTTTTTCCTAGCCACCCTTCCATGAAAGCCACATTTGTTCAGTCTTTTTCTGATTGTGCTGTCATGAACATAAACATTATTTTGTTGTGATTATATTTAAATTGTTATTGCTTAAAAACACATGAAACACACACATATAAAAAGAGAAGGCATAATAGAGATGCCAGTACAACTCACAGAAGGAATCTTAGAAAGTAGGGAAAATAAACAACAGTGAAATGGCAAATCATGGCAGCAGATTAGTCAGTTATTAATCATTACATACACGGCTTAAAATAAGGCTTGGACCATACCTACCCAGTAGTCGACTGTGTGTATTTCTCCCCCTACAATGGCCTGTAGGTCACATGATGTAGCTTTTAGGTTTTTCATTATATCTCTGAGCATGAAACAATCTTATTTTTGACTGAATTTGCTGGGATGTGCACTCCTGGAAAGATTGCCAACTACCTTGAAGGCTCTCCATTTGCAAACAATACTTCTTACTGCAGAATGGCGAATTTCAAATTGTTAGGAGATGGCCATATAACCCTTCCCAGATTGATGAGCAGCAACAGAGGCTTCTCTGAGGTCAAGGCTGATGTCCTTTCTTCTTGGCATTATGTAGACACACACCTGAGTGATCCAGAACATCAAACTGCCAAATGTTCTGCTTTTATGTAGGTAGTTACATTTCTTGATGATGAATTAATCATGTGCATTTCATTAGTAAAGACCTGGTTGCTAATTACTCTCTTAATGATTGTGGAAGTAGGAAGGATGTACTTATTTTTTTCCCAGCTGGTTCCTAAATGTTGGTTTAGTTTTTGGGAAAAGAATGACTTCATATTGAAATCTGTTTGTTGTTGTCACCTGAGGTTATTTGTTTGTTCATAGAATTGAAGGAGGGTGTACTTTCTTTTCCCATGTGTATGGCATTGGGGGTGTTTAATTATCTTTGACCCTTGACTGTTATTAATAAGGATTTTATTAATACATATTATGAATTTTGCAGCTCTGGCTGATTGTCCATTTGATTAAATCTTGTACTACTGAATGGCATATTTTGAAGCAAATGATTAGCAAATTCTTGGCATTTAAAACAAAAAAATCAGGTATCGAAGTTGGTGTAGTTTATTACTCACTGCAATTGTTCATTTCTCTGTCGTGTTTGTGTGGATGTGCAGGTATGGATGGAGGCAGCCAGTCAAATTATCTACTCATACAGTATAGGTGTTGGTTCATTGACTGTACTAGGCAGCTACAACCAGTACAACAACAACTGCTACAGGTAACCTGAACATTACACAACTCCTGACATTTTATCAAATATGTCTGAAAGTTTCTATCTGAGGAACCCAACTTGCTATGAAATTACTGTATTTATACAAAGTTTTATAATAGATAAATAAATATAGATAGATAAATATATAGAATTATGTATATGTATGTATCTCTGTTTTAGGGACTGCTTTTGGCTGTGTCTGCTCAACAGTGGCACCAGTTTTTTAACAGGCTTTGCAGTGTTCTCAGTTCTGGGCTTCATGGCTCATGTGCAAGGTGTTCCTATAGAGGATGTGGCCGAGTCAGGTATCACCTATCATATATACAGGTTTAGGATGTTTGGCAATATGATGCAATTTGATTTAGTAATTTTACACTAAATATAAAAAAAGGGAAAAACGATCATGTTTTTTCTTCAGGTCCTGGCCTAGCGTTTGTAGTGTATCCTCAGGCAGTTGCTATGATGCCTCTTCCTCAGCTGTGGGCTGTGTGTTTCTTCGTTATTATTATTCTGTTGGCTCTGGACTCACAGGTACACACAGGCACGCACACGCACTCACACACACACACACACACACACACACACACACACACACACACACACACACACACACACACACACACACCTACTGTTATTTCATTGTACTGCTGTACTTGTCCTGTGGTCCAGTTTCTTGCAATAGAGGTGATCATTACATCGGTGACAGACCTGTTTCCCCAAGTGCTGCGTAGAACTGGACGGCGAGAGATTTTCCTGCTTCTCTTCTGTGTTTTCTGTTTCTGCTGCCAATTCATCTTGGTCACAGAGGTGAGGACAATGAGAAAAATTGACCCATCTGAAGCACGAGATAGAAAGGCACACAGTAACAGAAGAAGCATAGTTGTAAATGGAATGCATTATATTTAAGATTGATTAATCTGCAGCAACACATTGGGGTTAAATGACTACATATTGAAATCTGTTGTGTTTTTTTTGTGTTGTCACCTGAGTTTATTTGTTTGTTTATGGAAGTTGGTGAAAACCATCCATCTTCTGTACTGCTTATCCTACACAGGGTTGTGGTGGAGCCTGGAACCTATCCCAGGGGACATGGGGCACAAGGCACCCTGGACAGGGTGCCAATCCATTTCAGGGCACAATTGCTCACACACACACTCACATTATAGACAGTTTTATAGATGCCAATCAGCCTGGGGGAGGAAACCGAATCGAACCCCCAACCCAGGAGGAGGCAAACGTGCTAACCACTAAGCCACCGTGCCCCCCTGGTGGAAACCACACTATTTTCAATTAGGCCCTTATAAAAACCTAGAATGAAGGAAGGTGTACTTTCTTTTCCCCATGACTATCTTTTTGCATGTATATGCAGCAACTGAGGTTACAAACAGTTTTCAGGATTCAGGATAGAGGGTGAATTTAATAATCTGCATGGCTCCTGGGAACATCAGTCCATAACACGTGGGAATGTGATTATTAGCACATGCATTTTCTTTTCTAATGCAGCTTTCTTGTCTCCTGTAGGGAGGGATGTATGTATTTCAGCTGCTTGACTACTATGCCTGGAATGGAGCATGCATCATCTTCATCTCTGTGTTTCAGTGCCTGGCAGTGGGCTGGGTCTTCGGTAATAAATTCACAATTCATTATAAATGTATATATTTCTAATATTTAAAACACCAACCTTAATTTGTGTAAAAAGATTTACATAGATTGAGGTTAAGGTCGAATTTGTGATCATGGCTGCTCTCCGATAAACTTTGCATGAGATAATTTTCCTAGAATAGCATAAAACCCGTTAGGATCATGCAATATTAGACAAATGACTTTACTGTTCCATGTAATGGGCAGAGTCTTCCCATGAGTAATGCAAAAAAGTATTTAGCGCAACAGATAAAGATAAATAAAACAATTAGTGAACATGGATTTCATTTACTGAAGGCAAAACCAGAGCAAAAAAGATTCAATTACCATTAGAAAATTTTTAAAAAGCCTGAATTTCAGATTGAGAGGCATAAAGAAAGATATCCAGTGTTTGGTTATGAATGTAAGTGTATGAATGGTTGTCAATTAGTCCAACTGTTAGGGTCCCTATAAGGAATTAGAGGAATTCCATTTTCTACAGATTCCCTATGTTTCGTCGCATGTAGGTTCAAATGTCATGTCATTCTGCGCATTTTAACTTAATTGTTTTATGTATAATGTCCTGTAGTACAGTGACAAAACATAAACTTACCATTTATTCTTACCCTGCACATACAGTATCATTTCACACACGGCAAGACAAGATTAAATATTTAAGATTGAAGCCTTCACTGAATATGTAGACAAAAAATAAGCCAATAACATGTTAATTAATTAATACCTCCACACATCCATCACCTTTTCTATGGTGTCAATTCTTCAAGGAGCTGGACAAATGTCTGAGGCCATTGAAGATATGACAGGGTCATACCCTAACATCATCTTTAGGATGTGCTGGAAATATGTCACCCCATTTCTCTTACTGGTAAGCTTTTGTCTGTGTGTTTGCTTCATTCTTGTCTAAAGTATAAAGAATCATTTGAGATTTATAGTCACGAAAAGCTATAGATCAGATATTTACCATCGTTACAGTTTTATCTCCATTCAGAAATTTGGAATCTACTTACCTCTCAAACAAAATGACCTTTTATAATGTATTTCATATTGTCCTCAAATATCATTCCCTGTTTATTGTATATACTGTGTGTAAGACATGTATTTATATAAAAAAATATATATACAGAACTAGTAGTGCTGAACTTAAAGCAGTTTGTTGTAGAGTGGACAGTGCACCAGACAATTGGACTTATGTTCAATGTTGGACTTTTCACACCAATATGCCTATTGTTCCCTGCTGCCATTCATATACTTTGTTTTCCACTAACAATAACTTCCCTCTCTATCCCAAGGTATGTCTCATATATTCCTTGGTTGACTATCAGCCTTTGAAATACAACCGCTGGTACGTGTACCCAGACTGGGCGTATGCGCTGGGCTGGTTTATGGCCCTCTCTTCAACGATGCTGGTTCCTGGATGGGTGTTGGTCCGCCTTTGCACATTGAAAGGAAGCCTCAGAGAGGTGAGGACAGACGCAAAGGATGTTCATGGAATGATTTTCAAACTGCGTTATTAGTTTACACGCTCCTTGAACTTTCCCCACATTTTTAGTGTATTTGAAAAACTGAAATGGACTTTAATTTGATTATAGTAAGCAAGCAAGCAAGCTTTATTTATAGAGCAGAAAATTAGGTTCTGCACCCAAATATAAGAGAGCTGGAAGGGATAAAATTAGTTTAAGATTAAGGAAAAGAGTAAATGTAACAGAATTACTTTTTTTAAGTACTTTTTCACAAATGGCTACTGTGGTCAGGTGAGTGAGATAATTGCTAAGTTCGTGCTGGATCTGGAGTGGATTGAGGAGTGGTGGGGAGTGGCAGTGGATCCTGATGTGATAATTTTGTATAGATTCATAGCATAGTATAATCCCAAGTATGGGATCCCAAGTATTTTAGTTCCAGGATGTGATGCTACAAAATGTGGAAAAGGTGTGAATTATAATGAAAGGCACTGTCTGAGGTTTGGATTTTAAACTGTAATTAAAGCCATAGAGCATTTTGTGGTTGAGTAGGTGTGCACAAGTATGCATCTTTGAGTTTACTGTCATAGCTGATTTATAAAAATACCTGATTTTATTATAGTACTTACATTATTATTTTATTGTTTATTGTATTTTATTATATCCTAATTTATACTTTGAATAATATAACCATAAAAATAATAAATGAACTTGGATCTCTTCACAGCGCTGGCTTTACCTGTGTGGTCCTGACAGAAACTTACCATTGACCCAGACGCAGAGAGCTGTAATGCAGTCAACAGATTGACAAAGCCAACAATACTGAGAATGTGAACTTTACAATGCTAAACAAGCAGTATGACTGTGGTGAACAGCACATCTAGTGTACAATCAAATATATTAGGAATCTAGTATACAAAATTTACATTTGATTAAAGATTCAATGCTGAAAGTGTTTTATTTCAGCATTATGTTTTTTTTAGTTTTTTTTTTTTGCTGTTTTAACATTTGTGTTTGATTTCAATTGATAACACATTGAACAGCTGAGAAACAACAAACACAAGAGTGTCTCAGAAGCATACAGTCTCGGATTGCAATTGAGTGACCCTGTGTGTGAGAAATGTACTAAATAAAAGATAAAATAATAAATTGTAACACCCTGTTGCCCAAGACTGTTTCAGATAAGACTTTTAGTAACTGAACTCTAAACCATGACACAGATCTAACCGTGTCATAAAGCTGTCATGCTTGCTGCCTTAAGTTGTCCTAACAGTTGATGTCCTCTAATATGTGTTACATTACCATTATAAGTAATTGTCATGATAGCTGTTAGTCACCACTGATATTGGATTAGGGCCGATCCACAAGATGGACGGGTGGCACTCAGATGCCTGCTGGGGTCTGAGGGTCTTACTCTCCCTGCCAAAGACCTATGCAAGACAGGCAGGACCCTTGTTGGCACTGGAACTTGGAACTGGTTTGTGGTCAAGGATGGATTAAAAACAAACAAAAATACTGGGCTGATACACCCTGGAAGCCCCCATGCTCCCATGCCTTCCATGCCAAAGGTTCTTATGTGAATGCTGGCTGTGTTGGCTTTAGCAGCAGTCTTGATAGTATCCTTGGCATTGCTCACTATTTCAGCATTGTTTCAGTTTCAGTAAGCAACAGTGCTCGGTTCTCCACTAGCATCTAAAATAACATCTCAACTAACTATTTAAAATGGATTGATATCACTGGTACCTCGGCCAATGCTGCTATCTCTCTCAGTTCTTTCTCTTTTTTTTTTGTGTGTAACATATCCGCTACTCAGCTTTTGTATGTATTGGCCAGGCATCACACAAAAGAAACAATAAGATGCCCAGATACATGTCTGTGCTATCTGAAAAATGAAAACCAATAAGACTCAATAAGAGTTTTATAAATCATAATTTGTTAATTTGAAAACTATCATCCTTTCATTTATAAACTTCCAGCTCACGGCCCATTGGACTTAGTGGTCTATAGGCAAAGACCTATGGATAATCTGTCTTTGGTTGGTTTGACCTAAAAGTCCAACTTTTTACCTTAGGCCAAAAGTTTATGGACATCTGAACATTAAATTCATATGTGCTTGTTGAACATCCCATTCTAGATTTAGTCCCCTTTTGCTGTGATAATAACCTCCATTCGTCTGGGAAGGTTTTCCTTTAGATTTTGGAGCGTGGCTGTGGGGATTTGTGATCAATCAGCTACAAGAGGTCAGACACTGATGTTGGTTGAGGAGGCCTGGGGTGCAGTCGGTGTTTCAGTTCATAACAAAAGTGTTCAGTGGAGTTGAAGACAGGGCAATCGAGTTCTTCTACTCCAACCTTGGCAAATCATGACTTCATGGACTTCATTTTGTTCATAGGGGCATTGTCATGCTTTTTTGGTTTGGACCTCTTCGTTCCAGTTAAGGACTCGTTTGGACCTCTTAGTTCCATTTAAGGGAAATGCTAAAGCATACAAAGACACCTTGTAAAAATATGTGCTTCCAAATTTGTGCCAACAGTTGTGGAAGAACCACATATGGGTGTGATGGCCATGTGTCCACAAGCTTTTGGCCGTATAGTGTATATAAATATAATATACTGTACATATTATTTGCACTCACATTATGTCACACCTCAGATGACCACTAGAGGGCACCTGGTAACTAGAGACAAGTCATCCCTCTTCAATCTGCAAGGCATATGTAAACGTATGACCTCAAATGTATGTACTGTATGTAGAATATTTTTGTAAAAAAAAAAAAAAAAATCACATTTCTTTATTTCTTTAATTCCCCAGATGTTTCTCTGTGGTTATGGCTTTGAGATATTGATTGGAATGCTTAGTTTAGTTTTATGTTGCATTGCATAAAAGTAGTTGCCAAATAAATACACGTAAATGTAATTTAATTGAGCCATTTCGGTATGGGTTCCTGAAGTGCACTCAGTTCAGCAACTTGGATGATAACAGTATCATTGTCCAAGCTCATGAGAATATTTTTCTTGTTGCACATGAGCATTAAAGCATTCTGGTTCTCCCAGGAGACCATGCTTTCAAATCAGTGCAGGCCAAAGTGGTTGGATTTCATTCAGTTTCACATGAATGAAAATGGTCAGAGCAGGTACAAACCCCCATCCTTAACCCTAACTTTAACAACCATAACTTTTCAGATAAACAGTGTTTGCCGGTGTGAGACCATGCTGGTCTCTGCTTGTTAGTTCTACCGTCTGTTAAATTACCCACACACAAGTGGGTCAAATAGAACAAAGACAAAGAAAGTCTTCAGTGAACTTTGTTTCTTCGCATATCCCAGTTTGTTAGGAAGTCATGGTTAGCGCACAGGGTCAGCCACTGAGCCACCACTGCCCTTTATAAACATGAAAAATGCGAATGAACAAATTATTGCCGATTGCATTCTAATAGAGCTAACTAATGTTTTAAGTGCGTCAAGTATGCAAGAATGTGTACCAACTTTTGGATGCCTGTATACAAACCCTGGCTGAGTTTCTACCTCTTTGCCTTAGTAATTTCATTTAATGGGCTATAATGTTCCTTTATTGTGACCGCCAAGTAGACACAATCTTGAAACTGAAACCGAATCCTGCCTCACAAGCATAGATAAAGCATTTGCATCAAGCTCCAGGATTGTCTGAATAAATACATACTGTAGTCATAAATAAACAGCATGAGAATAAAGAACAATACATTTCTCCCTAAACCTTTATATGAAACATAATACTGTATGAAGGCCCTGGTCTGAGTAGTGTTTCTCTTTTACATGTTCTTCATTTCTGTCAAATGACACACAGTATATTTTTTTTCATGGACATCCTCTCTGCTTTCTCAGCTATTTGATCAATGGTGGATATGGAAACACATATTCAATCTATGGTTTATTATTTTATCAGTATGTCCTTATTACATTTGAAAGCTGTTGCCTTGCGCTAATATTGTTTCGTCATTGGTGTTCTTAATTTTATTCCACTATTTTATCAATATGTTAAAAACCTAAGTATTCTGTTCTTATTCTTATTCTGTTTCATCATTGGCATTCTTAAGCTAAAATGCCACTGAGCCACTGTAAAATGTAGTAGATAGTTATAAGGAAATCAAATGGCCAAAGAAACTTGAAGTCAAAGCATTAAAAAAAAATACTTCATTATAAAAATGAAAGATAAATACTCGTGTCACAAGTCTCACAGCAATTTTCCTAACTTGCAGATAAGATTTACTAACTCTCTGCCTTAAATCCTCTTTTCTCAAGTAAAAAAAAAGTATTCTTTGAATGCAAACTAATTAGGTGACATTTCTTTTGAAAACACAGATGAAGACAATGTCAATGAAGACTCGAAATGCTTGTCATCAATATTTTTCTATGGTATTTCAGTTATCATATATTTACAGTACTGTGCAAAAGTTTTAGGCACATGCAAAGAAATGCTGTAGAGCAAAGATGCCTTCAAAATAATGAAATTAAATGTTTCTACATTAAAAAAAAATATCTGTAAAGAGCAGTAAACAGTAGTAAATGAAACAAAGTCAATATTTGGTGTGACAAAAAAATAAACATAAACATAAAAATAAAAATAAAAATAGTAGTCTCCGGTACAGTTTGTGCAGTTTTATAAGGAAATGAGCTGGTAAGTTTTATTGAGCATCTTGCAGAACCAGCCACAGTTCTTCTGGAGACTTTGACTTTCGCACTCGCTTCTTATTTTTGCAGCAAAACCCAGCAGCCTTCATTGTGTTTTTTGTCTGAAAAGTGTCTCTTAAGTAATATGCTGCTTTCTTTAATGACATACAAACATTTTTCTGTAGCATTTTGTGCTAGAAAACTAATGTTTGGGAATCTAAAATGTTTTTTTTTTGTTCTGACCTGATAATGTAGAAGTCATAAAATAAAAAATGCATAACAAAGTTTGTACTAAAAAAACAAATAAAAAAAAAAATAATAATAATAATAATAGGGTGCCTAAAACTTTTGCACAGTACTGTATGTATGTTGTGTTCATTCTTGTTTTGTGACAAAAAACATGAGGGCATTGATTATGATAACTAAACAATGAGACTGCTTTCCAAGAAACCGGAATCAGAAACAATGGCATATAAACAACGTGTTTGGCATCTGAGAAGAAAGAGCAGGCCAAGTCTTTCAGAACATCCTTTCATAGCCTTTAAAAAAAGCACATTTGTTCCAGAACACTTCTTACCCATACTCAATACTTTCATCTGTCTCAATTTTTAGGTTAAAAGCCTATGGAAAAGCTATCCAGTTGCCATTCAGATAATGATCTGTTGAGCTGGGTATTTCTTTCACCTATTATTAAACCACCTAGTAGAAAAAGGACCACTTTCAGTGGAATCAAATAATAGTATTGAGGTGCAAGAAAATTTAGTTAAAGAAAAAGGATGCTTTCTCATGCCCAGTGGACAACCAATCCCATTCTATTGTTCTCTTCTTAAATAGAAAATTGCATCAGTGCCTGACACGCAAGATAATTTTCCAAATCTGCCTAAATAATCTGCCTCTCATGCTCTGTTTTCGGACTACATATTTATTTCTAGGGATTATCATTCTGAGTGATAAAATAACTACCCTATCTCCTGTTTTGTTTCTTCCTGCTGTTTAAGTTATGCAGGCGGTAGTGACCACGAGGATGTCCGAAGCATTTCCAAGATGGGCTTCTCAAAGTCAAAACATTCTGAGAACAAGTACACTTTTGCTGTGTACAACGTGCGTCATGTTTGTGTGGTGTCTGCCCAGCCCAAAACTGTCCTAACACAAGTAACCTGAACTGTTCATCACTGTTTAGAGGTAAACATTTATCCTTGCTACTATAAAGAGACCATTCAAAAGCTAAGACAAGGAGTCAGGGATGCATTTAATCAAACAGAAAAATTGTGAGAAAGTGGGGCAGACTGGAAGAGAGAGATCATAGCATATTGACGCACACTTCTACCTACTTCTGCCAAACGCCTGAATATCTACGTAGAAAGCTCTGCAGCAGGTATGTCTACACAGAACACTAACCAATTTTTAACACATTTCTCCTAAAGATCTGTCAAATCGTTTTGATACTGTAGTTGCTATTTATGCTACCTTATCTTTCTGTTTCACAGATTTCTTTTCTTTTATTAATTCGATTTTACTTTTATATTTAATTACATCTATTTGAATCAGAGATAGTTTACAAAGAGGAATAAAAGAGCTTTCTAGTAATATTGAACAGAAAACATTATATGTTAGCAGACAGAAAATTTAAAACATGTACGTGTAATGAACGTTGAATTTGAGCACAGAAAAGTGTGTAGGAGAAGAAAAAAGTAGTCACATAAATGCACACTAAAAGTTGACATGTGCGACAGTGTCACAATACATAATTCAAACTGTGATGTCTATATTTATAAAAAAAAATTCTATTTTATCTATGACTGGTGATTTAGATTTGTGTATGACTTTTTGGTAACACTTTACTATAAGGTCCACTAACGCTTTCATAACAGTGGATTATTACATGCTCTAATCCTTAGCTCATGTACAGTGCCCTTCACTAATATTGCCACCCTTGGTAAATATGAGCAAAGAAGCCTGTGAAAAATTGTCTTTATTGTTTAACCTTTTGATCTTTTGTTCAAAAAATTCACAAAAATACTCAACTCTCATGGATATAAAACAACTGCAAACACAACACAGGTTTATCAACAACAACAAAAAAAATCTTTGTTAAATATAGGTGTGCAACAATTATTGGCACCCTTTTAGTCAGTATTTTGTGCTACCTCCCTTTGCCAAGATAACAGCTCTGAATCTTCTCCTATAATGCCTGATGAGGTTGGAGAATACATGGCAAGGGATCTGAGACCATTCCTCCATACAGAATCTCTCCAGAGCCATCAAATTTCGAGGTCCACGCTGGTGGACTCTCCTCTTCAGTTCACCTCTCAGGTTTTCTATGGGTTTCAAGTCAGGGGACTGGGATGGCCATGGCAGGACCTTGATTTTGTGGTCAGTAAACTATTTTTGTGTTGATTTTGATGTATGTTTTGGATCATTGTCCTGCTGGAAGATCCAACCACAGCCCATTTTAAGCTTTCTGGCAGAGGCAGTCAGGTTTTCATTTAATATCTGTTGATATTTGATAGAGTCCATGATGCCATGTGTCCTAACAAAATGTCCAGGTCCTCTGGCAGAAAAACTTTTCCATATGGTTGCCTCTCTGTGTGCGCCAAAACCACCTCTAGGTTATTGCTCTATTTTGGTTTCATCTGACCATAGAGCCTAATCCCATTTGAAGTTCCAGTAGTGTCTGGCAAACTGAAGATGCTTGAGTTTGTTTTTGGATGAGAGTAGAGGCTTTTTTCTTGAAACCCTTCCAAACAACTTGTCGTGATGTAGGTGACTTCGGATTATAGTTTTGGAGACTTTCTGACCCAAAGACGCAACTAACTTCTGCAATTCTCCAGCTGTGATCGTTGAAGATTTTTTGGCCACTTGAACCATCCTCTTCATAGAGACAATATAGACACACGTCCAATTCGAGGTCGATTCATAACATTCCCAGTTGACTGGAACTTCTTAATTATTGCCCTGATGGTGGAAATGGGCATTTTCAATGCTTGTGCTATTTTCTTATAGCCACTTCCCATTTTGTGAAGCTCAACAACCTTTTGCCACACATCACAGCTATATTCCTTGGTCTTACCCACTAAGGGAATTTGGCCAATGTGTTACCTCATATTTATATTCCTGTGAAACAGGAAGTCATGGTTGAACAATTTCCTGTTCCTACTCACCCAGGTGTACTAAAAAAAGAAATAAAATATCAATGGGAATATATGTCAAATATATTTTTCTCATTTATAGTGAATTTATATGAATTTATATGAATTCATATGAATTTATAGTGGTGTCAATAACTGTTGCACACCTATATTTAACAAACTTTATTTTGATACACCTGTGTTTTGTTTGCAATTGTTTGATATCCATGAGAGTTGAGTATTTTTGTGAACTTTTTAAACAAAAGATCAAAAGGTTAAACAACAAAGACAATTTTTCACAGCCTTCTTTGTTATTACATTATATTTGTATATTACTGGATGGCACTATATATATTAGTCAACTGTCATATTTGAATAGCCATTAATAATGATAATAATTAAGAAGGAACACCTTGTCAACTCATTCTGTTAATTAATATCATGACTTGCAGTATTATAAAAGATTTACATTATGAAGAGTCTGTTAAGAAACAATTATAGTCTATGATATGATTTCTAAGCAATCCCTAACATAGGATATTTTATAAATAAAAATGAAATATCCATATTGTAATATTTTTCATCTGCGATATCAAAAACAAGTTTATAATAGTGCTGTAAAATCATGCTGCATGCATGGTTGAACCTCCTGCGAGATCATCACTGCACCCATTTTTATTATTTTTAAAAAAAATAATATCATGTCAGTAAATGAATTTGATTTTTGGACTTGTTAGTGGTGCTGGCTTTGAATTTTATCCTGTTATTTAAATAGCCTGAACCTATAGCCTACATTGTGCATGAAAAGAATCTTAATGATAATAATGATAATCATAATGGAACTGATCTTTATCAGTAGTGCAAGACACAATATTAATTTACAGAATGAATTAACAAGATGTTAATAATCAACTATTGCCATTATTACTGGCTATTCATCTATGACACAGTTGGCTGTTAATCTATGCTGTATTATGCGATATCACATTCATTATTTCCTGGTGCATTAGTGCATTGTCAATTTATCAATATGAAAGCATTAGTTAAGTATTAATATATGCTTATTTGTGACCCTCATAGTAACGTGTTAGTGAGTTTCCTAGCTAGTAAAATGTCTGTTCAAATAATATGGTCTTATTTTATAATAATCTCATGGCTTTAATGTAGTACACCTAAATGAATGATTGTTCAGTTTTCTGTACTTAATGAAGAACTCACTGATAATGAAGTCAAATCTTCTGGTTTTCTGTTGTATTCTCTTTGCAGACTCAGCTCTTACATCTTAAAAATGCCCTGGTCGTTAAGTCAGTTCCTAAGATGCTACGTGACATGCCGTCGAAAGAACCAAATCCGTTTGATAACCAAAGAAGGACACTGTAACATTGAATATGGCAAAATGAAATACAGCACCTGCTTCTCCTACATGCATGACATTTGGTCCACCTGTGTGCAGATTCGCTGGTATTCCTTAACATTCTTCTATGTGGCCTCCTTCATTTTCAGTTGGTTTATCTTCACACTTATCTGGTACTGGGTTGGCCGTAATAATGGAGACTTGTGGTGGCAAAACCCACCAGCTAATCACAGTGCATGTGTACTTAATCTCTATGACTTAACCACTGCATACCTCTTTTCAGTGGAAACACAGCTGACTATCGGCTTTGGCTATAGAGTAATTACTCCATATTGCCCCAGTGCGATTGCTGTCTTCATGGTTCAGGTTCTTGCTGGTATCATCATTGCATGCTTCTGGTGCGGTGTGCTTATAGCCAAAATTTCCTTGCCCAAGAAAGTAGCCAAAGCCGTCACTTTTAGTGAGATGGCTATTATCTGCTTTAAACAGGACACACTCAGTTTACAGATACGTGTGGCCAACATTCGCAAAAGCTTGCTGCTCGGCAGCCAAATCTACGGCAAGCTGATTAGGACAAGAGTCACACCTGAAGGAAAGACCTTCATTATGGAGCAGGTCAATATTGACTTCATGGTGGATGCTGGGAAGGACAACTTGTTCTTTGTCTGCCCCTTAACCTTATATCATGTCATTGACAAAACAAGTCCATTCTACCAAATGGCTGTGGACACTCTGCATCAGCAGGACTTTGAGTTGGTGGTGTTTTTGGATGGCACAGCTGAGTCCACCAGCTCTTCCTGCCAAGTCAGGACTTCATACCTCCCTCAGGAAATCATATGGGGCTACAAGTTCCTCCCCATTGTCTCACGCAGTAAAGAGGGCAAATATCGCATAGACTTCTCCAATTTTGACAAAGTGGAACCTGTACCAACTGCTCACTGTGCATACTGCTATCATGATTTGAATGGCCACCATAACTTCTCCAAAGATGGGGTTGATAATGCAGGCTTTGAAGTGATTGAAATTGACAGTCAGGTCAATCATTCAAGTTCTGTGAATACATGAATGGCACATGTGTATGTTTGACCTAAATGTGGGAGACACTTTGTAATAAGGGGCTATAAAAGTAGTATGAGCAAAAGACACAAGTTGTATCTATGACATGAAATGTGTAGCCAAAAATGCAAAGTATAAAGTGTCTATTATATTCTAATGAAATATGATTGTGTCTCATTATTGCTGAAACTCAAATCTGCAAAAACTTCCATCAGTAGCTTTAAATTGTTTGGTGCTTTTTTTTTTTTAAGCATATGATGCATACTTCTTGGATCACTGTTTACACTGTAATAGGTTTCACATTCTGTTGCATAGGTATAAAATGTATATAAAGTAAATAAGCAATTTCCAAAAATATTTTTCAATTTCAGTCAGTATATCAGGAGAATTAATGCATTTGACAATGTCTTGTTTTCTTGTGGTATAAAAATGAGATTACACTGATATAAAGTCCCTTTGTGTTACATCATTATATGGAAAACAAAAGAGGTTTCAGCAGGAAACCTCCCTAATGTCCTCTGCCAGGACATTAGAGCTTGGCTGTATATAGATATTTTAGCCATCTGACTACAAATGTACCCAAATAAACATAGAAATGATTGCAGAAGCACAAATACTGTAGTGATCTTTATCTCTGGATTTAAATATACTTAAAACCCTGTGGTCTCAACAGAGTTTGAAATGTTCTTCATGGAGGAGTATTCTAGTTCTTCCACCTTGTTAGACATTAGATTAAGTGATAGCTGGTTGTTATATTGAATTGATGGACTAAAATATCGAATGTATCTAATACTACTGTCAATAGCTTGCAAAAGCCTGCAAAATTATATTTTGAGGACTCTACAGATTAGCCTGGCTAGCCCTAATCACTACTGTTATAATCTCCTGTTGTAAATGGCTTGCTTTACCAAAAATTGCACATAACTTAATATTAAATAATTAATTAATCTACAGAAACTGCTTAATCTTGGTCAGGGTTGTGCAGGATGCGGTGCTGGAATACATCCTGGATGGGTCACCAGTCTATTGCAGTGCACTCACACTTTCCCAACATTGTGGCAGCTTTATTGTACAATAATGAGTAATCCAGTGTTGAAAATGTATAAATGTTTAACATTGTGTTCAAAACACCTCATAATACTGTATGTCTTAGTTTTTATCCACAAAAAAGTTTTTGTTTTTCACAGCTGTGGTCTGAACATCTTGAGTTTATTTGTTATGTACTGTATACACAAATAATATGAATTGTGCCATCAAAATATACATATTCACAGATAAGAGTATACTAAGAAGTACACTTAATGTGATATTTCAGTGTTAATTGATTTTGAGTATTATAAACAGACTTTTGAATTTCAGGTCATTCAGAATTACATAAATAAATAAATAAATACATTACAAAAGTAGTCAAATTCTACTAGGCATGTCTTGTTTGCTGTTAATCAGCATGGAACCAAGGGAATCATACTACTAAGCATTAAAATGTCCCATCATTGACGTTCATGTATTCCCAGATCACAAAAAAATCAATTTCTAAAAGATTTCCGCAAGTGATTTTGATTGAAAAAATGGTAATATAAAAAATTATTAGTAGCTGGGTGTAAAATAATGACAATAATTACAGTGTTAAAAGATGAGTAATAAAGGAAGTGAAGAATAAAAATAGGTCGGGTTCTAAGGGTAATTATACTTATTAAGAACATTTGCGGTAACACTTTACAATATTGAACTGAATAATCATGCACTAATACCTGAAATAATTCTGTACTTACTTAAATATGAACTAATGATGAGTTAGGGCATGTACTAATCACAAACTAATGAAGAGCTAACCGTAACTACGACGTGAGTCTTATGAATTCATGCGTGAATAATGATCACCTTAAGTACGTTAGTACATGTTTGTTAGTTAATGTATTGATTAACATGTCGGGGTTAATACATACTAGTACTACAGTGGGATTTGAAGAGAAATGGATGGACAATGACGCAAAATGTGTTGAGATGAGTTGGTGTTTATTATTTGTGCGTCTTTCTACGTCTGATAAAGAGGATCAATATAAATTATGAAAATAATCCAGCGCCATCCAATGATGTTTGTGTATATGGCAAATTATATAAACAATTTGAAATGATGCACATTTAATTCATATTCTTTCTTATAGAGCAGGCTTGGTTTAGTTTACTGCGATGTGTTAATTAATGCATTAACTAACAATCATGTACTAACGTAATTAAGGTATTCACGTCTGCCTTTTTCTCCAACTCAGAAAGTAATTTGATACAAACAAGTTGCAGCAAAATGGATCATTTGTAAATGAACTGGTAGAGTGCATGTAGCCTTCTCATCATATGGTTCCTGGCTTTTTTTCCTATAGGTTGTTTTTGTCAACTTATGTTGTATGTTGCCTTAGGTCTCCAAGACCACATGGCTGTTTAGTTAAATCTAATTGATGACACAAAATTTTCTGTTTTCTTTTAGACAGTATTAATGGCTGTCAAAATCTGTGTTTTACTTCTACATAGTACATAGTTTAATAATATATATACAGATACAGATTTGATGGATGGCAAGAAACAAGAAAATATTTTATTTTCAATAGTTTTGGAAATTCTAAAGATAGATTTAATTTGTATACCTATAAGCATATAATGGCATAGTAATTCCCCTATTAGTATTAGTAAAGCTAACTGGTCCTTCTTGTATTTGTGAATATGAACTTGCCCTGCTGCTGGTGTTGACACCAGCATGACACAAAGGTTTTAAATTATAATCCATCAGTATCGTTACAGTCATATAAAACGACAAGATGTTGGCAAAATAAACTTTATTGCACATTTTTGACATATCACAATCAAGTAATCACTGTATTACACTGTATTACACAATATAGTCAAAATAATGCCTTCTAAAAGAAATGACCTAAACTTTACACACTTAATTAATTATAGAAGTAATTAAATGTCAGGTGAATGTCATCTTTGTCTCACCAACTATTTTACAGAAAGAAATCTACACTCAATCTAGCTACACTCAATATACAGACTATTATTTAAATACAATAATATATCCATGTATCTCTTATGTACAGTACCTCCTAGTAATATCAATTCAAATGCCTGTGCAATTGGTTGTTAACTTCATGTATCTTAACTGTATTTTCATGTATCTTAACTGTATTTTGAGCCTTTTTTTAGTGTCCCTTGAATGTATTTTGGAACTACTAAATTGGCTCAAACATTTCCTATGACCCTGCTAAATTGATTTACATTTCCGAGGGTAACAAGTTAAAAGTTTTTATGAACACTTCGTAAATTTACAGATGGTTGTCTACCACTCAATCCTTGATCATCAGTGCTGTACCTGGAGTCATAATTATGGGCTGTCTCATTGTTGAAGCAATAGGCACAATGCGGTGTTAGTACAGGTACCACTCTAGCAAACTCAGAAAAGTCCACACAGTATGTTCCGTCTTTGCTACGGGTTATGATGGGAAAAAAATCATAACCCCACATGATCTCTCGAGGAATGTATGATGTTCTGACCTGGCAGAAGAAGTTGGTGGACTCATCTGTGGCATCAAGAAAGACTACAAGCTCAAATTCTTGCTGTTGAAGATTGTCCACTGCCATCTCATAGAATGGGCTTGTCTTGTCAATCACATGATACAGGGTCAAAGGGCATGCAAAGAACAAGTTGTCTTTCCCAGCATCTACTAGGAAATCAATCTTGATCTGGTCCATAAAGATAGTCTCACCTTCAGGTGTGACAGTCGTTCTAAGCAATTTTCCGTAGATGTGACTTCCAACCATCAAAGTTTTGCGAAGATTGGCCACTCTGAGCTGCAAACAGAGAGTACCATTTTTGGGGGAGATGACAGCCGTCTCACTGAAACTGATTGTTTTTGCTCTTTTCTTAGGCAAGGAAAATTTGGAAATAACGATTCCGCACCAGAAGCTTTTAATGATTGTACCAATTATAGTCTGGATAACGAGAAGGGTGATGGCATCTGGGCACAATGGAGTGATGACTCGGACACTGTAGCCAATAGTCATCTGAGTAGTTAGGGAATAAAGCAAGGCAGAGGTCAAACCATAGACATTAATTACACAAGGTTTATGATCAGCTGAAGGGTATTGCCACCACAAATCTCCATTACTGTAGGCAATCCAATACCATGTAAGTGAAAAAAATAACCAGCTGAGAAGAAAAGAAGTTGTAAATAAAATCATGACCAAACTCCAGCGAAGCTCCAATATGGTGGTCCATAAGTCTAGCAGGTAGGCAAAGCGATTGCTGTATTTCACATGACCATATTCAATATTACAGTGGCCATCTTTGGTCACTAGGCGGTTCCGGTGAATCCGGCGCTCCTCCAAGTAGTCTCTGACCAACTGTGGCATGGTACGTGTCATTTTCAAAGTAGATCAATATACTCAGTCTGGAGATAAAATACAGAAACTTTTTTAAAATAGTGCACTGATGATTAAATGTATCATTTATAAAATCATCAGTCATTCAAATCATTTTATTGTAGAAGTAAATATAAAAAAAATGGACTGGCAATACAGTCATTAATGTATTGTTTACTCTTTTGAGAAGCTTCAGCAGTTGTAACACAAGGACCAAATGTATAGCTTACACTCAACAACATCTTTTATAGTGGACAGGAAACTAAAATAAAATGAAATGTGTGTTTTTTAACATATAAATACAGTTGGGGTTCATTAAAAATAAATAAATAAATTATTCAGATAGGCAACTATAGTGGAATTACCACACATTCCTTCTTGTAGATGATCTCTTATGTTAAATTATGCCATTACATTTATAATGTGAAAAGACACTATACACACCACATAGACAATGATCTCTGGAATCAACCTAGCAAGGCAAAATAAATGGAGAACAATTTTACACAGTGACAGTAAAGAGGAATGTTCAGTGCAGGCAGTATATATAGAGCTGAACTTACCTGCTGCATATTTTTACCTTCTGTCTTCAAACCCTTCAAAGACACAATAATGTGTTTGAAGGTGATGGTTTTAAGCAGGAATTGTAAGGATCATCATAACATTATAATCCTGTCTCCCTTTGACACTTTGTCCTTTTTTTCCTAATTCACACACAACTTTCAAAAGTGTCTCTGACTTCATATTCCTCGACTCTTGGGTTTCCTATTGTCCCCTCCTACTGTTAAGGCTGGACTTGGTGCATATAATGTTTATCTGTACACAAAATCAGTTTGTTTATTTATTTATTTTTTACTACAGGAAAGCAGGGTGGATTTACACAACACGCTTTAGGACAAAGTTTTGTGTAGAGTAAGCAACACTTTGCTGTGTTTTGTTTTTCAGGACATGCCAAGTCCTTCTGAGAATTCACTCAGAAAACATTTAGCTTTTTCACGTATTGAATCTAAGTCATGCAAGCAAAACAGAAAACTAAATCATCAGTCTACTTTGTAATTATATTATTGCTGGCATGTAACAAGCATGAATTCCTTAGACATGAAAACAAACACAAAAGCAGCAAGATTGCACTCTTCTCGAATTTGATACAGCAACCTTTGATTCAGCTGTAATGAAATGTTCGAACAGGTGCATATAGATATTTACTGGCACATTTTCCTGTGGTCACTTTTCAGGTACACCTACCAGGTAACTGCACTTTGCAGGAAGACAATTACTGAGTGTAAATCCGATACACTCGTATCACACACACAATACTAAGGTAATACCATGTCAGTGTCTTTGATGTGCTGAGAATGTTCCACCACTCAAATAATATCTGGTCAGCACGCATACTGTATAGTGTTCCCTTTTCACTTATGAACAGTGGAGGTGGGGCTGAGAAATTGTCCATAGTAACTACTGGGCTACAATTCTCATACCTGTTTGTGCACCTCAGAAAGTGACAATGACTGTGTATACTGTTACTCCATATAGAAAGTCTGTTGTGTTTTCACTATAGGGATGATGGATTTATGGCAGCATAGTACACAAAACTCTAAGAGAATAGGCTGAATGTACAATGATTCTCTGTTCACACAGTAAGTTGTTTTTTTCCAGTAGAAAAAGTGGGTGGTTTCTCAGCAAAGTACACAAAGTTCCCAGAGAACCATGTTTCTCTGTACACAAAGTGAATAGCTTTTTTTTCCCCAATACAAGAAGGGGATATGGATTTAAACAGATATAGTAAAAACTACAGTATAGTATGCAACATTTCCAGAGAATATGGGATGCCATTTTTGCCTAAATATTGAAGATTTTTGCTAAGGAGGTGTGATTGTTGATTTTGTTGACGACACGGCAAATGTGTAATTCTCTCTGTGACTCTGGTGGAAACACGCAATGGGTCATACTTGCACATATACTAGAAATGGATTTATAAGATGATGTTTCAAACATGAATTCAAAATGGCCGTTAATATCTGACACAAATAGCATAAATAATCCAATAACACAGAAAAACGATTTTTTCTGTTAGGTTGCACTTTCACTTTTCTGCATTATTAAATGAGAACCCTATACCGGTGTATGCATCAGAGGTGGAATCAGGTGCATTCTGATTTGTGTATTTCAGGCCAAGATGACAAGTTATTAGTTCTGCCAAGCCTAGATGGAGTTGGATGATGGACATGATCAGTGCCCAAATTGTTTGGGACCTGAAGATCTGTGACAGGCATTTACAGAGCCCTGCCCTAACTGCAGCATAATGCCATTAGTGGTGAGCAAAATGCACCTCTGACACAAGCAACATAAATGGCTGTAGAGGCTGCTAAGCTTCTTCATGTGTTGCAGTGGCAGAAACAAAAGCAAGCAGAGGACTATACTGATCAGTCCCACAGAAGAGGAGAAAATATCTTTACTGTGTTTGATTAGAGGAACTGGCAGCAGGCATGGGCAAATGCAGACGCTGTTAGAATAAATTCAACAGTGCACTGAACTTCAAAACTCATGAGACCCTAGTACAGCTGCCTCACATACAGAGAGAGAGACCCTGATGTGCTTTTAATACCTAATACTATGAACCTGAGGATCACTTTCTCAGAGAGCACTGGTAGCTTGACAGTAAAGCAGAATGAAGTGATAATATTGTGTAATAATGTGGCATCAGCATTTAAGGAACATGACCAGGATGGATTGTTTAAAACAATGTGTTTGCTCTTTTATTGGCAACACACTTGCAGTAAAAAACAAACAAAAATAAATAAAAAAAACAGGCTTAGTGGTTAGCCACAGAGCTGCCACTCAATGGGGGGGGGGGGGACTGGCAGAGTTGACAACTCCTGTGAAAATGGTGAACACAAACAAACAAAATAATAAGGTAAATTTTTTCCCCCTATTTTCTACTTTATACTGTATACTGGTCTAGTAGATTTTTCTGACAAATGGTTATAAATCACAGTCAAAGCCCTCTTTGTCAGTGGTGTGGGCTTTAACTGTGATTCAAGGCCACTAGTATAAATACGTTCTCACCGGTGAAGCAGTCGGCACAGGGTGCAGTGTGCGTTCCCTCTTTGCTGTGGGAGATAATAGGGAGGAAATGGGAACCCCACATAATCTGTTTAGGGATGTAAGATCTCCTCACTTGACACGAGAAACTGGTGGATATACTGTGTCAACACTGTCCATACACACCACAAGCTCAACACTCTCTATAGTAAAAGTATATAAATATGTTGAATGGTACAGAGTCAGAATTTGTTTCTACAATCAAAAATAAAACAGCTTAAAATACAAGGGGCTTTGGCTTTATAATTAATTATAAATTAAACGAATTCACATTGAACATCTTGATTATAAATCTGTTTGAATTTAGGTAACCAAACAGTTACGATCTTTTTGATATTATCTTACTATTAATACAACAATACATACTATTTAGAAACTGAATTCATTTAAAAGACAGATATGATTGGTCAGTCTGTTTCTCTGAACCTGATATCCTTTAAAGCAGGCAGTAGCACAAGAATAAGCTAGTGGCCTCATTTGGAGTTCAGAGTTCTACAGGAATCACAGCAAAAAGGTGTGTTGAGTGTGGAACCTACCCATTAAACAAGTTTCCCTGTGGACATCCAAGATTTTGGTAAACAGGTAGGTATATAAAAAAAATTCTAGTGATTCAATCTCTCTCTCTCTCTCTCTCTCTCTCTCTCCCATCTATCATTCTCATTCTCACTGTATCTGACATCTGTTTGAAATCCTGACACAGGGCTTGGCATCCAAATTTGTTTACCTGTACACAAGATTCTGTTGTTTGGAATTTACACATGGATTTACACAATACACAGTTGCAGTTGGTCAAGATCTGATATGTTCTTGTGCCTGTCTGTTCTCGAGCATAATTCTTTCGGGCTCATCACATTATTAACAGACAGTGTGTGAATAAAGTGAAGCATGCTAATGCTTATTTCAATAACCTACAGTATATTTCAGCTTTAAGAGCATCTTTTTAACTTAACTTTCCTTAGCCATGTAATGTTCAAAAGGAAGACGAGTATACCTTGGTTGCCATTAGTTAAAAGATGCTTTTTTTTCATGTTTACATAATCAAAATTCTGAAATGGGCATCATAAGTGAAAGTGTAAACGTAATTATTAATAATTAGCAAGTATTCCATGTCTCCATGTAATCTTAAGGTGGCTCATTGGCAAACTCCTCAAAAAATAAGGAGTACTGATAACTAACTGTAAAATTTTAGTTTTCACAATTCTTAGTCCTGTCCATTCAGTGTTCAGACGATATTTGATATACCAGTGAAAGACAATATCTGCACTATGGAGATATCACTCTTTTTGGTTTTCAAAAAAGAGGATTTTTTTTGTGATATTGGTTTGATTAATGTTGATTTACTTCTTAATTTCCTCCATACAGAAGAAATCAACTGACTTTTGTGTGCAGGTCATGTGTCATGGTAATAGGATCCTAATCACCTAATGATCTAATGACAATTCAATATTAGTTCTTCTCATACAATTTGAGATATGCTGTTAAAATAAATGAGAACACTGAGAAGACTTTGCTCCAATCAGCCATAACATTAAAACCACTGACAGGTGAAGTGAATAACATTGATTATTTCATTACAATAGCAACTGTCAGGGGCTGGAATATATTAGGCAGCAAGTGAACAGTCCGTTCTCAAAGTTGATGTGTTGGAAGCAGAAAGGATTTGAATGACTTTGACAAGAGTGACTATGCCAAATTTTGATTCCTAGATGACTGGGTCAGAGCATCTCCAAAACGGCAGGTCTTGTGGGGTGTTCCTGGTATGCAGTGGATAGTACCTACCAAAAGTGATTCAAGAAAGGAAAACCGGTGAACCGGCAACAGGGTCATGGGTGCCTAAGGCTCACTATGTGTATGGAGAATGAAGGCTAGCCCGTCTGGTCCAATCCCACAGAAGAGATACTATAGAACAAATTGCTGAAAAACGTTAATGCTGTCTATGATAGAAAGGTGTCAAAACACACAGTGCATCACAGCTTGCTGTGTATGGGGATGTGTAGCCGCAGATCGGTAAGAGTGCCCATGCTGACCCCTGTCCACCACTAAAAGTGCCTACAATGGGCAGTGAACATCTGGGTACAATGGACATTTTAATTGGTCCATGGAGCAATGGAAGAAGGTGGCCTGGTCTGATGAATCACGTTTTCATCATGTGTATGGCTAGGTGTATGTATGTTTCTTACCTGGGGAAGAGATGGCACCAGGATGCACTATAGGAAGAAGGCAAGCCGGCGGAGGCAGTGTGATGCTCTGGGAAATGTTCTGCTGGGAAACCTTGGGTCCTGGCATTCATGTGGATGTTACTTTGACACATACCACCTACCTAAACATTGTTGCAGACCAAGTATGCCCCTTCATGGAAACAGTATTTCCTAATGGCAGTGGCCTCTTTCAACAGGATAATGTGCCCTGCCACACTGAAAAATTATTTTTTTTTTGTTTAGGAATGGTTTGAGGAACATGATAAAGTGTTCAAGGTGTTGACCAAATTCCCCAGATCTTAATCCTGATCCATGGAGGCCCCACCTTGTAACTTACAGGACTTAAAGGATCTGCTGCTAATGTCTTGGTACTAGATACCACAGCACACCTTCAGAGGTCATGTGGAGTCTATGCCTCAACGGGTCAGAGCTGTTTTGGTGGCACAAGGGGGATCTACACAATATTAGGCAGGTGGTTTTAATATTTTGGCTGATCAGTGTATATGCCACTCTACTGATATAAGAACATTATTTTTAATGACAGATTTATTTGTGAATTTAGCTGAAGCCTCATTGAAGAAATATAGTGTATAAATCTGTACAGAGTAAACAATATATTTTACCTAAAGCCATGTGTATCACAATGGGGTCCATGTAGCATACGCAGACATGCATTAACTTTGTTACAAGCCAACATTATCAAAGTTATTAGATTTTCTTTTATTAGATTTTATTTTATTAAAGTTTCTTTTGCTTACGCAAAAAGTTTCTCGTGCTCTCGTGAATGTTTGCATTTGTGTGAGCACAAGAAACTTTTCGTGTGAGCACGAGAAACGTTAATAAAAAGGCAAAAGTCTCTGAATTTTTTTTTTTTTGCACAGGTCAGTTCAGGGACTCCGTAGATTTAATATTGTGTTCCTGTAATTATTTTTGACTACTCTGGTTAACTGAATGGACTTGATCCCAACCCCAAAGAAAAGTTCTGGAGTAAAAAAGCTCTTTGCTTCCAAAAAATAGCCAAAATATTATTTGCAGTTAAAGGGGTCCCAAAAAGTTGCAAACATTTTCAGAAGTCCTAAGCTATAGAAAAGAACTCCCTGCTACATCTACAGTTTCAAACTGTTTTTATGTTCTGTCTCCAGGTTTTTCTCAGGGTATACTGAAAATGACACGCACCTTTCCACAGTTGCTCAGAGAATACCTGGCTAAGCGCCGGATTCACAGAAATCGTTTGGTGACTAAGGATGGCCACTGCAACATTGCATATGGCAGTGTGCGACACAGCCAATTTTTCATCTACTTTCTAGACTTCTGGACCACCTTAATGGACATGCGCTGGCGTTTTGTCATCTTTCTCTTTGGAGCCTCCTTTGTGTTTGGCTGGTTCATTTTTGGACTATTCTGGTATTGGGCTGCTTTCGCTAATGGTGACCTATACTGGCAAAACCCATCTGCTGACCATAAGCCTTGTGTA
Organism: Cranoglanis bouderius; assembly: GCA_023630585.1. Taxonomy (NCBI): domain Eukaryota; kingdom Metazoa; phylum Chordata; class Actinopteri; order Siluriformes; family Cranoglanididae; genus Cranoglanis; species Cranoglanis bouderius. The sequence goes on along the minus strand of CM042557.1, from coordinate 7,962,336 downwards.
GAGAATGTTTTTGATATGACTGGTGCCTTCCTTCAATCTATAGAGACTCAGATGTCCATCGGTTATGGTTATCGACAAATCACTCCATTTTGTCCTAGTGTCCTCACCATTTTCACAATTGAGGTTGTCTTTGGGACAGTGATTATCTGCTTTTGGTGTGGGGTGATTATGACTAAAGTTGCCCGGGGGAAAAAAAGAGCCAAAACCATCAGTTTTAGCAAGATGGCTGTTATCTCCTCTAAAAAGAACAGTCTCTGTTTGCAGATACGAGTAGCCAACATGCGCAAATCTTTGATGATTGGGACTCAGATCTATGGCAAACTTCTTAAAACAACTGTCACACCTGAAGGTGAGACCATTATAATGGACCAGATCAGGATAGATTTTATTGTAGATGCTGGAAAGGACAACCTTTTCTTTGTCTGCCCATTGACCCTGTACCACATCATTGATGAATCAAGCCCGTTTTTTCAAATGACAGTAGACACCCTTCACCAGCAGGAGTTTGAGCTTGTGGTGTTTTTTGATGGCACTGCCGAGTCCACCAGCTCCTCCTGCCAGGTCAGAACTTCCTACCTTCCTAAAGAGATCATGTGGGGCTATCAGTTCCTCCCTATCATCTCACGCAGCAAAGAGGGAAAGTATCATATAGATTTCTCCAACTTTGCAAAAGTGGCTCCTGTAGATACAGAACCTTGTGCCAGTCACTATGCCAAATCCCCAGATGGCTCTAATCATTACAATACTCCCACTGACAGTGAGAGGTTTCAGGAAATGGAAGTTGAAGACCAGTCCAGTGCTACCAATATGTAATGCATATAAGTTTGTTTTTTAAACATTTGCCCTTGCCATAGGGATTTCCTTTTAGAAATATTAGAATTATGAGTTATTCACTGTATGTAGTATTGCATTGCCAATTTTGTAATATTTGTGATAAATAAATATGTAAATAAGTATGTTTGCCACCTCACATTTCCAGGCTTGCTTGTAGTAGGTGGATTGACTATTTTAAAATACACCTATATCTGAAAGAGTGTGTGAATGTCTGTGTCTGCATGGTGCTGTATGATGGACTGGCATCCCTTCCAGGGCATATTCCTACCTCGAGCCCAGTGTTCCCAGGATTGGTTCTGAATCCACTGTGACCCAGACCAAGATGGCTGACTGAATAAATAATGGTTTACACCCTTTTCTTTGACAGACATCATATACTGTACTTTAGACACCCCCTTTGCTTCAATATTATAAATATCCACAGTGTTATGCTCAAAGCTCCAAGACTGACTAGACATGATAAAAACTATAGTACAAGTTTATTCAGCCTGTGTAGTAAGACTTGGCTGCATTTCTGAACATTTTGGTGTGTGTTTCTCAAGTTATCATGTTGTTTGTATGATATTTTTGAGCTATTGGATAATATGATTAGGTAGATTAATATCCTTGACACTTTATTAGGAATTTTAAATAGTTACAAAATGTATTAGATAAATATGCATCACAGTGTGTGTACTTATGTAAGGCTTCTATCTAAAATATCAATAAATTATATTTTAAAAAATCACAGTCTTCAATTTATTTGCAAGTGCTGCAGTAAGTGATTTATGAATTAGTGTTTATTTGTGATACACAGTTATGGATACCCTGATTAAATACTAAATAATTTTTTATTCCAATGCTCAGCTGCAAGAGGCCAGAAAAGGCAAACAATGGTGAGGTTGGGGAAATTTTGACTCCATGATGCATCCATACACAATGAGCAATATACTGTATACATGCATACACACAGCACCTCTTAGGGGCAGATTTGTGTCTTTTAAGACACATACCTACACACAAACACCCCACACCCTGCACTGATGTTGGAGAATACATGGCAAGGGATCTGAGACCATTCCTCCATAATCCCTCCAAAATTCCTCCAGAATCTCTCCAGATCCTTCAAATTTCGAGGTCCATGCTGGTGGACTCTCCTCTTCAGTTCACCCCACAGGTTTTCTATGGGTTTCAAGTCAGGGGACTGGGTTGGCCATGGCAGGACCTTGATTTTATGGTCAGTAAACCATTTTTGTGTTGATTTGGAACCACAGCCCATTTTAAGCTTTCTGGCAGAGGCAGTCAGGTTTTCATTTGATATCTGTTGATATTTGATACAGTCCATGATGCCATGTAGCCTAACAAAATATCCAGGTCCTCTGGCAGAAAAACAGCCCCAAAACATTAAAGAGCCACCACCATATTTAACCATGGGCATGAGGTACTTTTCCAAGCACTTCTGGTGTTTATTCACAGAAAGATCTATTTTGGTTTCATCTGACCATAGAACCCAATCCCATTCGAATTTCCAGTAGTGTCTAGCAGGTAGGCAAACGGATTGCTATACCTTACATGACTATATTAGACATTTCAGTGACCATCTTTGGTCACCTGGAGGTTTCTGTGAATCCGGTACAACTCCAAATAGTCTCTGACCAATATGACAGGATACAGTATGTAAACTTTTCAAGGTCCACTGGGGATAGAGAATAGAAGCATTTTTGAAATAGTGTTCATTATTTATTTTATCATTTATGAATGTTATAATTCAGATAATCCTCCAGAGATAGTAAATCAAGCCACCTGGATGGGCTTTATAATCATGTCATCTTTCTCTTCTGCAAAGCTTCAGTAGATATACCACATGTACCAAATGTATAGCTTATGTATTTTTTGTATGTGTTTGTATGTATTTTTATGAACAAGAGCGTAAAACAAAACAAAGCGAAAAAAAACAAGGTTAATTTTATTATTTACGGCATTTGGCAGACACCCTTATCCAGAGCAACTTACATTTTTATTTCATTTACACATCTGAGCAATCGAAGGTTAAGGGCCTTGCTCAAGGGCCCAACAGTGGCAGCTTGGCGGAGCTGGGACTTGAACTTACAACCATCCGATCAGTAGTACAATGCCTTAACCACTGAACTACCACTGCTCTAAGCACACAAGAGAGAGAACCACCATAGAATTAAAACATGCCTTCTTAAAGATGAATTGAATGTGATGGCATTAGCTGTTTCTCAGCTAGTATTACAAATAAAAATCTAGAAAATGTTATATGTCTCCCACTAGCCTACTTTAGCATTTTAAAATATATTTTTCTTTTTAATAAAAATGTTCTTGGCAACATTTTATTTAGGTAAACCTGTTACAATCTGTCTTTTTATAAGATGCAGAATACATTAGACTAAAACAAGAAATGTATTCATCAAATTGTAACTGTAGTAGCTGAAGTATGTAAAAAAAAAAAAGAATCAAACAAATACCTAGAGGTTGATTTCTTGAATTAACCTGGCAGGACAAGATAAACAGAGAGCAAATCTAAATGAAGATAAGACAGGATAAATCAAGAGTAGATATATTGTGATCTCTGTGTTAGAGAGACAGTAAAGTGCTAGTATTGTTTACAGTGTTGATCTTGTATAGTTTAGAGCAGTGGTCACCAACCCTCTTCCTGGAGATATCTTCCTGCAGGTTCATCTCCAACCAGAATCTAACACACCTGTTTTAGTTGATCAAGAACTTCTTAAGGCAATGATTAGATGGTCAGATGGGCATGATTATGGTTGGAGCTAAAGTCTTCAGGAAGGTAGATCTCCAGGAACAGGGTTGGTGACCTCTGGCTTAGAGTGTTGAACTTACCTAGTGTAGATATCCTTCTGTCAGGAATTGAAAGGATCATACCATTAAAATCTAGTCCTCCTTTTTTTCTAATCCCCACTCTACTTTAAAAACTAACTTCATATTCTTTAACTCTTGTGTTTCCTATTGTTCCCTTGTACTAGTAAGGCAGGACTTATACTGTACATATGTATAAATATAATCTGTATTTATCTGTACACAAAATCATTTTTTTGCGCTACAGGAAAGCAGGGTGGACGTAGGACATACATGATGTAGGATATAACTTGGTATGCAAGCTCATGTTCATTCTCAGAATTCACTCAGAAAATATCTAGCCCTTTCTGTTATTCAGGCTCAGTTACGCAAGGAAAACAATGACCTAAACCTTCATCTACTGTACTTTATAATTATGTAGTTTTTGGCATATAACAAGCATGATACACAATACACATAATCCACAAAAGCCACTTAAGCTGTCAATCATTTTAATCGAATGCATCAGGATTACTATACACTTGTCTTGAATTTGATAATTGAAATCACATATTCGAACAGGGACACATAGTGTAGACCTGTACCGGCTGTCTTTGTCAACCACTTTTTCAGGTACAACTGCCAGAAAACTGCAGTTTGTAGGTATACAGTTACTGACTGTAAGCCTGATATACTCATACCTGAACCACACACACACACACACACACACACACACACACACACACACGCACACTCTACCATGCTAGTACCATATCAGTATGATTGCTGTGCTGAGAATTGTCCACCACACAAATAATATCTGGTCAGCAGTATGCATATAGTGGTGGCTTTTCACTAATGGACAGGGCTGAGAAATTTTGCATAGCAACAGATGGGCTACAATCTGCTAACAAGATCATCCTAGCATAAATGATTGGACAGGATGGCTCCATGCTAATAGCATAAATCATAAAACATCTACTGGATGAACTAATATTTAATTACAATATCAGTTAATCTCAGCACCACTGTAGTAAAATAATTGAACATTACACTTTGATTACTGATGTGAAAGGAAATATCAAACAATTGTTTGGCCAAAGAGGAACACAGTGGGTATTTCAACAGCTCAACAATATGTGATTTTGGAGATAATGTAAGGGTAATGTTTTTTCCCCCAAAAAATGTAAAAACAATTTACAGCATCTCACTTTTTTTTTCTTTTTACAAGCGTTAATGACCATAGTCCTGACTGTTTTTTACTGTCTCACAAGACTGAGGTTCATGAATTCACAGGTCAAAACTGACATGGATAAAGTTGGTGCAAAGCTAAAATGACCACTACCAGACAGAAAGCCTTTCCCCTGTCCTTTCCCCTTCAGTGAATTGGCTTTTCCACTAGTCAAGTTTTAGGTATTTGAGGTGTTGCCTATAGCTAGCAGCACTGAATCCATAATTGCACACACACATAGCACACCTGTATGTGAGGTGTACCTGATAAAGAGACAATGAGTATGTATAATGTTTCTCTGTCCACAAAATCGATTGGTTTATTTTCCACTATAGGAAAGGGTGGACTTTTCACATCATTGCACAAAGCCCCCAGAGAATAGGCTGTAATGCTTCTCTGCTCACACAATTCGTTTTTTATTTTTTTTATTTTATTTATTTATTTTTTTTTAAATATAGGAAAAGTGGGTGGATGTTTCAGCAAAGTACACAAAGTTCCCAGAGAACCACTTTGGTAATGCAGACTGTTTCTTTGTATACAAAGTGAATTGTTTTTGTTTTCCCCCAGAGATAGTGCATGTTAGCCAAGTAGCTAAATTTAAACACTTGAATGAACAATGTATTATTCTTGGGTTTGGTTATGAAGTGACTGGCTATCCATCTTGGAGGTCATCTTGTAATCAGATCACTCGAGATGGATGTTAATAACAAGTCTAAACTGGGCCTGAGACTGACCTAGTCACTTCCCCAGGGACCCTCTGTGAATTACCCAATAAAATGACCCAATAGACTCAATCCAGGATTTGAGTAGAAACAACGGGCCTCATTTATCAAGCTGGATATGAACGGATTAGTTCGTAGGAGCATTTACACAACAAATCTGATATTCATTATACTCCTGTAATTTCAGAAAAAAAACATTTATATTCTACTCATGCTCCTGAGGGTGTGTAAATTTATGCAGTATGTATTATTGCATCACTAATGTATTCTTAATGTAAACCTCAATTGATTGAGTTCAACATAAATTACTGCACTTTTATATATGGATTATACTGTCAAGATTAAATTACTTATTTATTTATTTAATACAAACCCATGAAATAAGGCAAATAAAACTAATCATTCAACTATGACAAAAGAAATGACACAGAATAAATGGAGGACAGGCTGGTCTCTGTGCAGAGCCATAAGCCGTACACAAATGTCTCAGCTCTTGGAAAATTTTGAGCTCATCAGTATGAAAGCTTTTGATGCAGACCAACACCTTAGATCCAGCATGTTGGATGAGACATTTAAACCATTTAAAACAGGTGCTGTTACACTGCTAAATATTTTTATTGGCATAGAAGTGAGTCAATAACCTCCACTTTTGCCTTCTTTCACTGTTTAGAAGTCATTTCATGTTTCCAGCCCTCTGTGCATTTGACCTTTAATGGAGATTTATATGCATCAGTAAATTCAAATGCATCACAGTGTCATCACCAAGAACAGGACGTCCCTCCAAAATTTACAAAAGGACAAGACAAAAACTTACCAGGGGGGCTGCCAAGAGACCTATGGCAACACTGAACAAGCTGCAGGAATATCTGACAAGTACTGCTTACTCTCTGCATGTGACAACTATCTCTCGTATTCTCCACATGTCTGGGCTATGGGGTGGGGTGGCTAGATGGAAGCCCTTTCTCACAAAAAAACATCCAAGCCCAACTAAATCACCCAAAACCATGTGGCAAAATATGTTATGGTTGGATGAGACCAATTCTAATATGTATAATAACGCCATAAATTCCAAAAGGTATATTTGGTGCAAAAAAAAGCACATCAAGAAAACAACACCATACCCATGGTAAAGCATGGTGGTGGCAGGATCATGCTTTAGGCTGCTTTTCTTCAGCCAAAACTGTGGGATTTATCAAGGTGGAGGGGATCATGAATAGCTACAAATACCAGTTGATTTTATTGCAAAATATTCAGGTGTCTGCTAGTAAGCTGAAGATGAAAAGGAATTTCCCCTTTCAGCACAACTTTAACCCAAAGCATACATCCAAATCAACAAAGGAATGGCAAAAACAAAACAAAAAGAAGATCACTGTTTTTGAATGATCTAGCCGCAGTCCAGACCGGAATCCAACTAAAATCTGAAGGGTGACCCGAAGAAGGCTGTGCACAGGTGATGTCCTTACAATTTAATGGATCTAGAATGATTTTGCAAGAAAGAGCAGGAAAATATTGCCAATCCAAGATGTGCCACGCTGAGAGACTGAGTGGTGTAATAAAATCAAAAGGTGCTTCAACAAAGTATTAGTTTAGAGGTTATGCAACTAGGTTATTGTAAGTTTTTTTATTTTTATTTTTTCCCCATATAAAAGATTCTGATTGTTTTTCACTTTATTTGTATATTTTACAATTGCACAATAAAGGTGAGAAAAGATCTGACATGATTTATCTTAGTGTCATTCTTTTATTTACAAAACCCCTGCCATAACAGGGGTGTGCAGGGTTTTTATATCCATTGTAATTCATATAATTCAGAAATAAAAGTACCTTCAAACACAATACATGTTTTTGTACAAAATTTCAAATAAAATACATGTATAAAGGTAACCTTACCCTTAGCTGAACTTTGATCTATTTCATTCTAACAAAGCTATTATTCACTTGATACTTGTGCTTTGTGTGAATTCCTGGGAAAAAAATATTGCTGAGTCAGAACACATGTTGTTTTTGCCAGTCATCATGATAAAGGTTTGAATCTAGGTACTCTTTAATTCCCACAGAGCTATTTCTAACTATTTTTAATTATTAATCATTAATCATTTATTTATTCTATGTATGAATACCTATATGAAAAAAAGCTTTTTTATTTGCAAATCTTACGGCTCCAGATATCCATAGCAATGTATTTTCATTCATCTGGATTAGTAGGACTAAGTAGTACAATTCAACTTTAAATTTAAGTTTGGTGCTAAAGTTGAAGACTTCAGACACAATATTGCCAATACCACAAATTATATTTATATGTGGGAATAAGTCTTGATTATGCAATCTATCTCACTCAAAATAAAGACAACAAATGTATATCTCAACACAAAACCATTACTCAAACAAACACTGTCATTCTGGCTGTACTATGTAATGTAAAGTAATGCAATGTTACAAGTGTCAACTTTAAATTGGGAAATGGTAATTAATTTAAGTTGAGTAATACAGCTAACCTAATGAAACATGATGACACTGAATCTTGTTAAAAAAAACTGATTGTTTGGTCTGAATAAAAAATGTATGTCTTCACTATAAGCAGAGATCTCCTCACTACCACTGGAAAGTTTAATAAAAAAATTATCACTGTTTTCAGGTTTAATCTTAGTTCTGTCTGGTAGACCTTCCTGACAAGTGGTCACAGAACACAGTCAAAGTCCTCATTATCAGTGCCATCTCCGGAGTGTTGATGCGCGTTCTCATTGTGAAAGCAGTGGGCACAGTGTGGACTTTCCACGCGCATAACTTTAGCAAAGTTAGAAAAGTCCACATGATACTTTCCCTCTTTGCTGCGGGAGATAATAGGGAGAAACTGGTAGCCCCACATGATCTCCTTAGGGATATAAGAAGTCCTCACATGGCAAGAGAAGCTGGTGGATTCAGCAACACTGTCCATAAACACCACAAGCTCAAAGTCCTGATGCTGAAGAGTGTCCACTGCCATTTCAAAGAATGGACTGGTTTTGTCTATCACATGGTAGAGAGTCAATGGAGAGATGAAGAAGAGGTTGTCTTTCCCAGTTTCCACACTGAAATCAATGTTGACCTGATCCATGATGATGGTTTCTCCTTCAGGTGTAGTCGTTGTCTTAATAAGCTTGCCATATATTTGGGTTCCAATCATCAATGATTTGCGCAGGTTGGCCAGTCGTATCTTTAGACACAGAGTATCTTGTCTAGAGCAGATGACAGCCATCTTACTAAACATGATTGCTTTGGCTCTTCTCTTGGGCAGTGAGATTTTGGCCATTACCACTCCACCCCAAAAGCAGGGAATGATAGTACCAAGGATAACCTGGAAAACATAGACAGCAATGGCACCTGGGCAAAATGTGGTAATGGCTCGCATGCCATAAGCAATAAATGTCTGTGTCTCCAGTGAGTACAGAAAGGCAGTGGTAAGGTCATAGACGTTAATCACACATGCACTGTGGTTAGCTGATGGGTTTTGCCACCACAAGTCACCATTGGTACCACCAACCCAGTACCAAAAAAGTGCAAATACAAACCAGCTAAGAATGAATGAAGCCACAAAAAAGAACATAAGAAATGTCCAGTGGATCTCCACTAAAGTGGTCCAAATATCTAGCAACCAGTTTTTGTACTGTACATTGGAATACTCAATGTTGCAATGGCCTTCTTTGGTCACCAGACGGTTATGGCATATCCGCCACTCAGTCAGATGGGCTCTGAGCAACTGTGTCAGAGTGTGTGCCATTTTCAAGACCAAGAACACTCTGTACAAGAAGAGAAAACAGGATATGTTGAAAAGGTGCAGAGTCAGAAAATTTTTCTTCAATCAAAAATAAACTTGCTTAAAATTACAAGGCGTTTCAGGTTTGCAAATTAAATGAATTGAAGAGCTTCATTAGAAGTCCCTTTGAATTGAGCTAATCAAGTTATTATCTTATTCATTATATGATCTTAATATTAATACAACAATTTCACAGTGAAATCACAGAAAAAAAGTGTAGAGTAAGGAACCTACCTGCTAAAAATGTTCCCTTGTGGACATGCAATAGTTTAGTAAAAAGGTCTAACTAGATTTCTGGTGATCTCTCTCTCTCTCTCTCTCTCTCTCTCTCTCTCTCTCTCTCTCTCTCTCTCTCTCTCTCTCTCTCTCTCTCTCTCTGTGTGTATTGGCAGTGAACTTTATCTCTCCCACCCCCTGTCTCTTGTTCTCTCTCTCAGTGTCTCTAACACCTTTCTGTGCCAACTCTGTGCTTTTGTATTGTGCCCTTAGTCTGGGACAAGGATTTACACAATACACACTTACAATTGATCAAGCTTTCAGTTCATTTTATGTTATGCTTTTATATCTGTGTGTTCCCTAACATGACATTTTCCAGCTCATTACTTAAGGTTTAGTTTTAATAGCATCATGATGCTACTTTGCTTGGTAAATTCAATAGTAAAACACCGGATTGAACACTGTGTGGGGGAAAAAACCTTGATTGCCTTTGGTTGAAAGCTGCTCTTTTTAGTCCTTACATAATTAGACAGAATTAAACATTCTTAGTGAGACTGTAAAAGTAATTACATACAGTAGATGCATTATGAGAACACTGCTGGTGCTAGAGAGAGGCAGGAAATTGAATTGGAATGTCTGTTCTTGGCAAGCAAACCTCAAAAATCTCTGTGCTGGAGTGATGAGACTTGCTGATCTCGCAGATTCACTGACATGAACCAGTCTTGTGCTGCACGGCATTAGTAACAATCTGACAGTCAATGCTGTTTAGTGATTATTTGTCTTACTGTTGGTGTTCAATTATAACAAACATACAGGAAACTAATATACATTTGACAAGAACTCCTATGGATCAAAACAAGTTGTGATCAGCTTGTGTTTGAACTTCATGAAAGTTTACCATTACATCTACGACAACTATGTGCACAAACATGGGCATTACTGATAAACACTGTTCTCCACATTTGGAAAACCTCAGGCTAAGGTGTAGGAGAGAATTAACAGTTATCGTAATACTGGCCGTGTATTTACCACAACAGGCTAATGCTAAGTTAGCACTTGGACACTTACACACTGCTATAAGCAAGCAGCAAACTGCACACCCTGACTCCAAACCTCGAAACAGTGCTTCCTAATTTTCATCAAAACATGAAGTGTCCAACCAGGGGCAAGATCACACTTGACAATGTACAACAAATATGGAGAATGCATCCAGGGCTCCTCCCTGCCCCCACCTTGGACATTCTGACCATTTCTTTATTTCTACAAACCAGTAATCAGTAGGACAAAGTCAACATTAAAGACAATTAAAGTATAGACAAAAGTAAAAGATAAGATGTATCTTTATTGATCCCCTGTAGGGGAACTTCAAGATGAATTATAGACAGTAAAGCATTTGGGCATTTTCAAACCAGAAACCCTGGATGACCAGTGAGGTCTACAAGCTGCTCAGAACATGCAATGTGAATGGCTGAAGTTGTTAAACTTTTTATAAGCTGCAGAATGCATTACACTAAAACAAGAGATGCATTCATCAAATGTGTTAACCGGCATAATATTGTAAATTAAGTAGCTAAAATATTGTCACGACAACATTCATGACACATGACATTATTCAAAACGAAACAAAACAAAATGCTAATTACAGTTGTAACTGTAGTTCTATGAACACCACATACTTTAGCTGCCAGTGACAGTGACATGGTATTTACTATAAATATGTCACTTATCTTCCTGGAACATACTCCCTGAGTGCCTATTGGGCTGGTGGCAGTTCTGGATGTCAGGAAACCTTTACCTGGTTATCCGGTGTTCATAGAACTACGCGCCATCTTCATTCCTTTCAGTATTGCCCATGATGATGAAACACTCCTTGTGACAACCTCTGTCACCCAGTAAGCCAGTGTCTGCTTAGACATGAGATCACCCTATGTCTTGCACTGATACAGATGAGTAAGGGGTCCAAAGAACAAAAAGCTCTGTGTGGTTGAAATTGTACCATAAGGTGCATACTAGACACAGTAGGGGTCCTTCTGCAGATCATAGACCTTGATTTACAGCTTATTTTCAAATTTAGGTGAGATACAGTAACCTTATGCAGGAACCCTAGGTTTTACCCTAAGGTCACTCTGGAATCATTCATCCACCAGTGAGGGAAACAGATGGACACATATGCTGCTATCCCATCATTCAATGCAGCCTTGTGTGAGAAGGTTGATGGACAAATGGTGGAATGTATTGATCTCGGACTTTCTGTATTGTATTAAATTTGGCCATTGCATTTACTATTAGAACCAACACATTAAAGGGACACATCACATAGACAATGATATCTGGAACTGACCCTGCAAGACAAGATAAACAGAGAGCACTTCTAAATACAGGTAAGACAGGATGAATGGAGAGTAGGTGTTTAGTGATCTCTGTATCAGAGAGACAAACATGAAATGTTATGTAAAAGCAATAAAGTGTTAGTATAGAATATAGTGTTGAGCTTATCTGCTGTATATTATTTTCCTTCTCTCTTCAAACCCCTCAAGGACACAGGAATGTGGTAAAAGGTCTACTGCAAAGTGTATGTCTAATTGTTTTCTGAAGGAATTGTAAGGATCATATTATAACCCTGTTTGCTTTCCTTAAAAAAAAACCAAAAAAAAAAAACCTGAGAACTGTCATATTCAGTTCATATTCATCAACTTTTGGGTTTCCTACTCCCCCCTCCTATTAAGGCTGTGCTTGCTGGATATAATATTTATCTGTACACAAAATCAGTTTGCTTGTTTTTTTTTTTGTTTTTTTTTTTTTTTTTTCAGGAGAAGGAAGCAGGGTGGATTTACACAACATGTTGCAGGACATAGTTTAGTATAGAGTAAGCACACTTTGCTATGTTTTGCTTGTCAAGACACGCAAACTCATTCTTAGAAATCACTCACTTCTCTTATTCAGGCTAAGTCAAGCAGGTAAAACAATGATCTAAATCATCAGTTTATTTTGTAAATATGTTGTTGCTGGCATGTAACAAACTTGAATACCTGAGACACAAAAGCCTATCAAGCTGTAAATAATATCTTAATGCAACAGGATCACTTGATACTTAACTTAAATTTGTTCAGCTGAAATTAAACGGTCTAACAGGTACACCTAGATATGTACTGCTGTCTTGATCAATCAGTCTACACTTTTCCAGTGGTCACTTTCGGGGTACGCTTAAGGTGCAATTACTGGCTATACAGTAAGTCTTATACACTCATACCACACAACACCCTACTCCCCCCACTTCCACCATCATGTCAGTGTGCTGTGGTGAGCATAATACAGTGCCCTCCACTAATATTGGCACCCCTGGTAAATATGAGCAAAGAAGGCTGTCAAAATTTGTCTTTATTGTTTAACCTTTTGATCTTTTGTTAAAAAAAAATCACAAAACTAATCTGCTCTCATAGATATCAAACAATTGCAAACACAACACAGGTTTATAAAAAAAAAAAAAATCTTTGTTAAATATAGGTGTGCAACAATTATTGGCATTCCTATGAATTCATATGAGAAAAATATATTTGAAGTATATTCCCATTGATATTTTAAATTTTTTTTAGTACACCTGGGTGACTAGGAACAGGAAATTGTTCAACCATGACTTCCTATTTCACAGGGGTATAAATATAAGGTAACACATAGGCCAAGACCAAGGAATATAGCTGTGATGTGAAGTACCTCATGCCCACGGTTAAATATGGTGGTGGCTCTTTAATGTTTTAGGGCTGTTTTTCTGCCAGAGGACCTGGACATTTTTTAGGATACATGGCATCATGGACTCTATCAAATATCAACAGATATTAAATGGAAACCTGACTGCCTCTGCCAGAAAGCTTAAAATGGGTCGTGGTTGGATCTTCCAGCAGGACAATGATCCAAAACACACATCAAAATCAACACAAAAATGGTTTACTGACCACAAAATCAAGGTCCTGCCATGGCAATCCCAGTCCCCTGACTTGAAACCCATAGAAAACCTGAGAGGTGAACTGAAGAGGAGAGTCCACCAAGAGGTGGTCCATTTCGTGGACCATGAAATTTGAAGGATCTGGAGAGATTCTGTATGGAGGAATGGACTCAGATCCCTTGCCATGCATTCTTCAACCTCATCAGGCATTATAGGAGAAGACTCAGAGCTGTTATCTTGGCAAAGGGAGGTAGCACAAAGTATTGACTAAAAGGGTGCCAATAATTATTGCACACCTATATTTAACAAAGATATTTTTTTGGATAAACCTGTGTTGTGTTTGCAATTGTTTGATATCCATGAGAGCAGAGAATTTGTGTGAATTTTTGAACAAAAGATCAAAAAGTTAAACAATAAAGACAATTTTTCCACAACCTCCTTTGCTCATATTTACAAAGAGTGCCAATATTAGTGGAGAGCACTGTATATAGAGGAATAACAATAAAAACTCACTTGACTTGACTTGAATTAGTTGTTTGATCAATATAGTAAATGTGGGTAGATTTCTTAGCATAGTACACAGAGTTCCCAGAGAACTTTATATACAGGATGCAGGATAGGCAGGATAGGCAGGCTGTTTAAGCAAGCTGTTTGCTCTGTACATAAAATTATTTTTCCCCACTACAGGTAAGGTGTATGGATTTACACAGTGAAAGTAGGAAATCAGTATTGTACATAACATTTCCAGAGCACTGGCATTTCCATGTATACCTGAACACTGCATGTTTTTTGACAACCTGGACAGGTTGCCATATCGATAAAGAGGCATGATTGTTCATTTTCAAATTATTGATGACATAGCGAGTGTGTTCCTTCCTCTCTTTGACCCTGTGTTTTGCCTTTGTGTTTTTAACTGGTGCTCATTTGACTACATCATCTTTTTGTTTCTGAATTTTTACATGCAAATAGTTGATTGAAATGAGTTGGGTTGTATTTGTTTTTTCTGACTTTTCAGAACCTCCCTTAAAACTGGGGAAAAGGACTACCCATGTAGGTAGTAGCTTCAGTCCACAATTCCCTTTGGCATCTGTAGGCTGCAATAAATAAATAAATAAATAAACAAATGGCCAGTTATGTATGTAACTGTGATTCTATGAACAGCAGGGATGGAGAGAAACCTGGATACATTCCTGTGCACTCCTGTGTGCATGCCTAAACTTTCCAATAAAGTGACCAAATATAAATATCCATATCAACCATTGTATCCTTCTCCCCAAGGTTCTGCCAGATTTGTGCTGGTACTGAATAACAAGGAATCCTGGCAGTTTACAGAACTGCAGTTACATATGTAACTAGTGTTTTATTTCACCCCTTCTAAATCCCAGGGCTGGTGAGAATCACTAATCACTAACATATGCACAATCTCATGAGGCACAGACACTTGTCTGACTTGAAAGGGGTTAGTAAATGACTGGCACATGCACACCACAGGGAAGGATGAGGTTAACCTTTACAAAATGTTTCAAAGCCAGCCAATTGACTACAAAATTGAGTCATATGGTCTTGATAAAACAAACAAACAAACAAAACAACAACAACAACAACCCTGGGCTTAGCCACAAGTCTCTCTCGAGTAATCTGAGTAATCCGACTACAAATGCATACATGGCAGGTTTATCGCCAATGCATGTAGTTTTTCCACTTTTTCTTGCTCCTTTCGTACAGTTCATAAGAAGTATGAGCCCCCAGCTAGATGCCATCTATGGTGCTGTAGTGTGCCACAATAGCCACTGCATACATCTTTAGCATAGATGGGGACTTGTCCATATAGTAGACAGACAGAGCAGTCATGGAGTAGTGCATCTTGTCTCAGCAGACAGGCTCAGCTCAACCAGGGAGTAGCACAGTCAACAAATAGTTGATTTGGCATCAGCAAATGTGTCCACTTGCATTTTGCCAAACCTTTCCCAGATCTGGGCCACCACTTCTGGGTGCAGATGCCACTCTCCCAGGCATATGTGCTGTCCTACTTTATAGTTTTGGCCATATAGTGTAGATAGGTAGAACATTTATGAATATGACACACCTTAGTAATCAAGTCACATCAGCTGGCTAATGGGAATTTATGAATGTCTTGAAAATCATCTCACAAATAATGTCAGGTTAATCACTCATACAAATACATTGACAAATACTTTAAAATCTTTTCTGTCAGGTTATCACATATTATCTATCCAAACTGCATCATCAGTCAAGCTATTAATTATAAATAGGACACAAAATCTTTTCGGGGAACCTGTTAGCTAGTTGTAATTTTTGCTGCTAATAGTAATCAGCTAGGAGGACAGGATTTCTAAGAACATTAAAAAAAATATATATTCATATATTCTGTATCTATTATCTTTTTTTTTTTTTTTGCTAATGCTAGAAAGCTAGCTAATACGCCTGGAGTTATTGCCTAGAAAGGAATGATTTTTGCAAACTTGCTAACAACTAAGCAGACATAGCTAATCAAGTTTGTTAGCAAGGCAAAATACAGCATATAAGGTTGCTGGAATGATCAAGGAACAGTATTGTGTTGTTGCAGTTTAAACAAAAAAGTGGATAAGAAAACTTTATTTCATTGAGTATTTATGATTTTGACACTGGAGCTCTTGGTGAGAAGGAGTCAGGTGGGGAAAATGACTCATTTACAGAAAAAGGTGTTTTACTAAGTACATTCACTAAATTAATGTATACAGCTTTTATTTGTATTCTCTTTTCATTTACAATTGTTTAAAGCACATAGAACATGAATAGTTGAGCAAGAGCTGCAAAATATCAAAGAGGCAGATAACAGTATGAGCTTTTATCAACCAATGATTTAATGTGGGAAATACCATTAACAACTGTAACTTCTAGCACAATACATAATTTTATCTTATACAATATATTATGTAAATGCACATATATGCAGTCTATCTTGCAAAAAAAAAATACAGCAACAAATCTATATCTCAAAACAAAAGTGCATTGTCATTCAACCAAACATACAACCAAATGTTGTAAGTGTCAGCTTTAAATTGGTAACTCAGCTAGCCTGAAAAAAAAACAAAAAAACAAAAAAAAAATGACAACATTTAATGAATCTTGTTAAAAATGCATAAGAAATGGTACCCCTTCACTATCCCCAGAGATCTCCACTACCATTTAAAAACTGTATTAAAAATATCAGTGTTTTCAGGGTTAATCTTTGTTTTGTGATTGTCACAAATCACATTCAAAGCCATCATTGTCAGTGCCCTCTTTGGAGTGTTGATGATGCGCTTTCTCATTGTGAAAACAGTGGGCACAGTGTGGTGTATCCATGGGCATTACTTTAGAAAAGTTAGAAAAATCCACATGATACTTTCCCTCTTTGGTATGGAAGATAATAGGGAGGAACTGGTAGCCCCACATGATCTCCTTAGGGATGTAGGAAGACCTCACTTGGCAAGAGAAGCTGGTGGATTCAGCAACACTGTCCATAAACACCACAAGCTCAAAGTCCTGATGCTGAAGAGTGTCCACTGCCATTTCAAAGAATGGACTGGTTTTATCTATCACATGGTAGAGAGTCAATGGTGAGATGAAGAAGAGGTTGTCTTTCCCAGTTTCCACACTGAAATCAATGTTGACCTGATCCATGATGATGGTTTCTCCTTCAGGTGTAGTCGTTGTCTTAATAAGCTTGCCATATATTTGGGTTCCAATCATCAATGATTTGCGCAGGTTGGCCAGTCGTATCTTTAGACACAGAGTATCTTGTCTAGAGCAGATGACAGCCATCTTACTAAACATGATTGCTTTGGCTCTTCTCTTGGGCAGTGAGATTTTGGCCATTACCACTCCACCCCAAAAGCAGGGAATGATAGTACCAAGGATAACCTGGAAAACATAGACAGCAATGGCACCTGGGCAAAATGTGGTAATGACTCGTGAACCATAAGCAATACATGTCTGTGTCTCCAGTGAGTACAGAAAGGCAGTGGTAAGGTCATAGACGTTAATCACACATGCACTGTGGTTAGCTGATGGGTTTTGCCACCACAAGTCACCATTGGTACCACCAACCCAGTACCACAAAAGTGCAAATACAAACCAGCTAAGAATGAATGAAGCCACAAAAAAGAACATAAGAAATGTCCAGTGGATCTCCACTAAAGTGGTCCAAATGTCTAGCATGAAACTGAACCAGTTTTTGTACTGTACATTGGAATACTCAATGTTGCAATTTCCTTCTTTGGTCACCAGGCGGTTTTGGTGTATCCGCCACTCAGTCAGATGGTCTCTGAGCAACTGTGTCAGAGTGTGTGCCATTTTCAAGACCAAGAACACTCTGTACAAGAAGAGAAAATAGGACATGTTGAAAAGGTGCAGAGTCAGAAATTTTTTCTTCAATCAAAAATAAACTTGTTTAATAATACAAGAGGGTTCAGTTTTGTAAATTGCCATAAATTAAACAAATTAAAATTGAAAATTTTGATTAAACATCCCTTTAAATTTACATAATCAAACAATTATGCTATTTTTTGTATTATCTTTCTATTAATACAACAATACATAGGATTAAGAAACTGAATTAATTTAAAAGACAGATATGATTGGTCAGTTTCTCTTCTACACAAATCACAGAGAAAACAAATGCACAGTGTGGGACCTACCTGTTATATAAATTTCCCTATGGACAATCAAGAGTTTGGAAAAAAAACGGGTATATGTATTGCAAAACTACAGCTGACAGTTATTCAGTTTCTCTCTCTACTATAGTCTATATCACTAGACTATCTCTACTATAACAATCACTTTCATTCCCCGTCTTTCGCTCTATCGCTCACTTTTTCGGAGACCTTTTATTAACTCTGTGCATTTGTACGCTGCCTGTAGGCAGGACTTGGCATCCGCATTTGTTTACCTGTACACAAAATTCAGCTGTTTTCCACTAAGTGCAGGACATAGATTTACACAATACACAGTTGCAAATGGCCAGTGGTTTTGTGCATGTACATGTACAGTCTCCTTCACAAGTATTGGAACGGTAAGGCCAATTTTGCTTACACTGCAGACATTTGGGTTTGAGATCAAAAGATGAATATGATAGATGATAGATAAGAATTTCAGCCTTCATTTCCTGATATTTACATCTAGATATGATAAAATAAATAAATAAATAAATAAATAAAAAATTAGAACATAGCACCTTTGGTGGTAGACCACCCAATTTTGATCAATTAGGAGAGGGTTACAACAGGCATAGGATATACCATGGAACATTGTAAAGACAATAATTAACTAGTGGAGAAAATAATATGGCATGACAATGACACTACTAAGAACAGGACATCCATCTAAAATTGATGAGAAGATCAGGAGAAAACTAGTCAGGGAGGCTGCCAAGAAGCCTACAGCAACATTAAAAGAATTGCAGCAATTTCTGGCAAGCACTGGTTGCTCCCTACATGTTACAACAATCTCCCGAATTCTTCATATCTCTGGGTTATGGGGTAGGGTGGCAAGACAGAAGCCTTTTGTAACAAAACAAAAAATAAATACATAAAAAATAAATACTGTACAATCTCCCAAAACCATGTGGAATAATGTGTTATGGTCTGATGAGACCAAAGTTGAACTTTTTGGCCATAATACCAAAAGAACCATGACCAAAAGAACACCATCCTCATGGGGAAGCATGGTGGTGGCACCATCATACTTTGGGGCTGTTTTTCTTCAGCTGGAACTGGGGCTTTAATCAGGGTGGAGGGAATAATGAATAGCTCCAAATACCAGTCAATTTTGATACAAAACCTTAAGGCTTCTGCTAAAAGACTTGAGATGAAGAGGAATTTCACTTTTCAGCATGACAATGACCCGAAGCAAACCTCCAAATCAACAAAGCAATGACTTCACCAAAACAAGATCAAGGTTTTGGAATGGCCCAGCCCGAGTCCTAAATCCCACCAAAGATCTGTAGGGTGACCTGAAGAGTTGACAGAGTTAGAATGCTTAATATTGCTAATATTAAGTCAAGATGTGCCAGACTGATTGACTCTTACCTAAAAAGATTGAATGCTGTGATAAAATCTAAAGTTGCTTCAACTAAGTTTTAGTTTAGGGGTGTGCATACTTATGAAACCAGGTTACTGTACATTTTGTATTTTTAAATTGTTCCCCCCTAAAATGATTCTTATTGTTTTTCACTTAAATTAATAGGTTAAATTTTCACAATAAGGGTAGAGAAGGTTCTGACATGATTTATCTTGGTTTCACTTTTTTACATCACAAAAACCTGCCATTTTAACAGGGGTGTGTAGACTTTATATCCACTGTATATTTGGTGCTATTTCATATAAATTAATTTGTACGAAAAGCTAGGAACATTGTCCTGACACCTAACCTTCATAACATCATGCAAATTACTAAGAATTGTGGTGATACTTTTCAAGCAAAATGGCTTGTGCGAATTCTTCGAAATTTTCGGTTGTGAGACTGTGTTGTATAAACAAGACAGTGTACAAGAACATAAGATTTCTTTTACGCAAGTTGAGACCCATTAAACTGTATCACAACAGTGAGACATCCTCCGTACAGCCCCTCTCCAAGAAGACAACTGACTTTTGTATACAGGTAAACATTACGTGCAAGTCAGACTTACTAGTAAAAGAGAGTCATCCAATATATTTTAAGAAGAGAGTGAGCAGGGAACAAGTGACAGAGACATGGATTAAATGCATAAGAAAAAAAAGGGAGAAAAAGTATAGGCTTGTGAACTGAAACTTGAGGTAAGTGCATCTGTACTTTATTTGTACCTGAGAGTAAAAAAATAAATGGATCTTAAAGTGGGGTCTGTGAAGCATAGGCAGGGCATCTGCAAAGGGCATAGGCATAAGCATCTGCAATTTTTTAAAAATTTTATTTTAATTTTGCTACAATGGTGGAAATCACAACCTACTATTATCAAAGTTATTATATTTATTATTTAGTTATTTAGTTATTATATTATGAGTTATTTGCCTGTTTGATTGGTCAAGTAGGGTTTGGGCCAAGCCTCATTTAATTCAAAAACAAGTAGCCCTATAAATAATGTCAGTTTGAATATCTTTGTTCTGATGAGAGAAGGTTCAGGAAGAAGAATAAAAAAGAAAAAGCTCTTTGGTAAAAAAAAAAAAAAAAGTAATATCTGAATAATTAGACTGTGTTCATGAAGTAAAGCTGTCTGAGAAATGTATTTTTTAGATAAAAGGGTCCAGGGCTTCAAAAATTACAGAAGAAAACCCCCTGCTAAGTGTACAGTTTCAAAGTGTTTTTATGTTCTGTCTCCAGGTTTTTCTCAGGGTACACTGAGAATGACACGCACCTTTCCACAGTTGCTCAGAGAATACCTGGCTAAGCGCCGGATTCACAGAAATCGTTTGGTGACTAAGGATGGCCACTGCAACATTGCATATGGCAGTGTGCGATACAGCCAATTTTTCATCTACTTTCTTGACCTCTGGACCACCTTAATGGACATGCGCTGGCGTTACGTCATCTTTCTCTTTGGAGCCTCCTTTGTGTTTGGCTGGTTCATCTTTGGACTATTCTGGTATTGGGCTGCTTTTGCTAATGGTGACCTATACTGGCAAGACCCATCTGCTGACCATAAGCCTTGTGTAGAGAATGTTGTTGATTTGACTGGTGCCTTCCTTCAGTCTATAGAGACTCAGATGTCCGTCGGTTATGGTTATAGACTCATCACCCCATTTTGTCCTAGTGCTATCACTATCTTAACAGTCCAGGTTGTCTTTGGGACAGTGATTATCTGCTTTTGGTGTGGGGTGATTATGACTAAAGTTGCCCGGGGGAAAAAAAGAGCCAAAACCATCAGTTTTAGCAAGATGGCTGTTATCTCCTCTAAAAAGAACAGTCTCTGTTTGCAGATACGAGTGGCCAACATGCGCAAATCTTTGATGATTGGGAGTCAGATCTATGGCAAACTTCTTAAAACAACTGTCACACCTGAAGGTGAGACCATTATAATGGACCAGATCAGGATAGATTTTATTGTAGATGCTGGAAAGGACAACCTTTTCTTTGTCTGCCCATTGACCCTGTACCACATCATTGATGAATCAAGCCCGTTTTTTCAAATGACAGTAGACACCCTTCATCAGCAGGAGTTTGAGCTTGTGGTGTTTTTTGATGGCACTGCCGAGTCCACCAGCTCCTCCTGCCAGGTCAGAACTTCCTACCTTCCTAAAGAGATCATGTGGGGCTATCATTTCCTCCCTATCATCTCACGCAGCAAAGAGGGAAAGTATCATGTAGATTTCTCCAACTTTGCCAAAGTGGCTCCTGTAGATACAGAACCTTGTGCCAGTCACTATGCCAAATCCCCAGATGGCTTTAATCATTACAATACTCCCACTGACTGTGAGAAATTTCAGGAGATGGAAGTTAAAACCCAGTTCTGTGCTACCAATATGTAATGCATATAAGTGTTTTTAAGCATGTGTACTTGCCATAGGGATGCTTCCTCTTTATGTTGATCACAGAAATATGAAGTATATATGTCATATTGCATTGCCAGACAGAGATGTAGCAGGATACGTTTTGACAGTTCCAAAAAAAATATTTATGGGTGTAAATGTTGCACTCATAAGATATGGCTAATTTAGCTGCCTTTATAAAGAATAATAATGTTTTCAGTGCAGCAGGTACCTTTGCCACCTCATAGATCCAGGGTCCCAGGGTGGTAGGTGGACTGACTGCTTTAACTTACCTCTACATCTAAGTGAATGTGTGAATGTATGTGTACATGGTGCTCCTGTCCCATCCAGGGTGTATTCCCACCTCACATCCAGTGTTGGCTCTAGATCCACTGTGACTCTGACCAGGATTGAATGAATGAATGTATGAATTTTCTTTGATATCATCACCTTATTGTGTCTGTTATATTATT
Organism: Cranoglanis bouderius; assembly: GCA_023630585.1. Lineage (NCBI taxonomy): Eukaryota > Metazoa > Chordata > Actinopteri > Siluriformes > Cranoglanididae > Cranoglanis > Cranoglanis bouderius. Next base: position 7,939,845 of record CM042557.1, on the reverse strand, counting down.
GGCTACTAGATGATATAGTGAGAATTAACAATAAGGATAATGCATCATACTTCCCATGAATGTGCACTATGTGGCCAAAGGTTTGTAGACACCTCACCGTTACACCCATATGTGGGTCTTCACTATACTTTTGCCACAATGTTGGAAATGCACAATTGTATAGGATGTCTTTGTATACTGTAGCATTACAATTTCCCTTCAGTGGAACTAAGAGGCCCAAACCTGCTCCAGCATGACAATGTTCCTGTGCACAAAGTGAGCTCCATGAATACATGGTTGGCCAAGGGTGGAGTGGAAGAATTTGAGTGTCTTGCACAGCACCCTGCCCTCAACCCCACTGAACACCTTTGGGTTGAACTGGAACACTGACTGCACCCCAGGCCTCCTGACCCGACATCAGTGCCTGACCTCACTAATGCTCTTGTGGCTGAATGATCACAAATTCCCACAGCCATGCTCAAAAATCTTGGGGCAAATCCTTCCCATATGAGTGGATGTTATTATAACAGAAAATGGGGGGGGGGGACTAAATGTGGAATGGGATGCTCAACAAACCACATATAGTGTACTTTGGTCTAAAGCCACATAGAACTCACTTAACACATGTCACACAGATACTCACCTTCCTGTCCCTTGGAAAATGGAGAATTTGTGACAAATTAAAATTGAAGTACAATAGTTAAATACAATTTTTTTGTTCTTTAAACCCTCAAATTGCTTCAAAAAGAAGTTTATTCAGCAGCTGTTGTAAGACTTGGCTGCACTTAGGAAAAATTTGGTGTGTGTGTGTTCTCAAATTATCATCACATTGTTTGTATAATGTTTTATCATTAGCAAGTGTTACAGAAGAGCTACTAAAATAATTAACTAGATGAATATCTGTGACACTGGATGAATTCTATAAAGCATTTTAAATAGTAAAAAAAGAGTCTGTACTTATGCAAGTCTTTTTTAAATATTAAATATTAAATATATTTTAAAAATCTTAATTTAATTGAATTCTATTTTGAGAGCTGTAATAAGTTATGTATGACTTTAGTAAACTAGTTTTTGCACACTGTCTGTAGTTTATTTGCAATCCTGATTGAATAGTGGATACCTTGTGTAGAAATTAGGGTTATTTTTATTTTCTACTCAGCCAGAAGAGGGCAGAAAAAGCAAAGCAATGGCAATCGGGGTGAAATTGTGACTCATTGCATCCATACACACTGCGCAAAATAAAACCTGAGCTTAATGAGTAAATGCATTACCTGTTCACATAAAATAAAATAATAAAATAAAAAAGTGAGGATTTTATTGCTTGTAATTGAATGTTGTTAATGAGTAGCACATTATGACTCACTGAATGTTTTAAATTCAATATATGTACATATGTGTAACATATATAACCTTTGTACAGTATAAGTGTAATATATGATATTATATCATATATCACTTCTGAAACCAGATATAAAGATCACGGCTGCAAAGTAAGGTGGAAAATTCTGCAGAGAGATGACTGTCTGTAAGGTGTCTATGGAGGGGAGGTGAAGCTGGCGGTGCGTAAGAGAGGGTGGTGCACCGTGGAATGCTTTTGTTTAAATGCGATGCTCTCTGACTCACATCATGACACACTGAGTGACACTGAGGCTTTCCAGTAAACAGGAGAATGTGTTCATGGTGGTCATGCATATAAACAAACAAACACACACACACACACACACACACACACACACACACACACAGATGTACACATACATATGTACACATACACACATACATGTATACATGTACACACACAGCTCACCTACAAGCAAAGGAATGTTATCTTCTGATAACTTACAAACAGGTGATAATACTTAATACTTAATATGAAATTAATTTAATCTTCATAATATTCCTAGTATTTTATTTACTAAAATAAAACAGACATATTGTATTCTCATCCATCCACATTCATAATGTGTATCGTTTTCATGAAGATTTATAAAGACAATTGAGCCCATATTCTTGAGCCAATCCACTACAAACACTCACTAGTAATATGTGCAGTTCAAAAAGACGAAAAATATTCAGACACATTTCAATAGTTTAAAATGCAAAAACATTTATTTTTCATCACATTTATCTACATAGTCCTTTTATAAAAGGTAATAATACATTTCAGGAGCAACAAAAGTAAAAAAAAAAAAAAAAAAAAAGAATAATTGCAAAATTATATATATTTTTATATAAATTCATATATTTAATATTCAAAATACATTGCATATATGAAATAGCACAATTCCTTCATTAGATAGTGATATTTTGAAAAGAGGATTGGTTGGGTATTTATTTAAACTGTGTATTGCTCTACTTCTACATTTAGGAAAATTCAAGCATGGGGATATCAAACCTGTCTAATTTAAGACCCTGCAATCATCGGTGAGGCACGTTTGAAAGTTGACTTTGGGATTTGAAGCTTTAGCAGGAAAATATTTTTATTTTGGCACTTACAGTATTACAGTTCTGGTCTATAAACCAAATGATTTTCTATAAGGCATTTGTGGTATCATTAAAGAAGAAGAAAAACAAACAAATCAAATACTTTCACCTCATTACGACAAGGCACAGAGCACATTACAAAACAAAAAACATTCATAAATTTATTGCCCAAATGTACAGATACAAAACACTAGTGCTGTACATACTACCTTCAACACCGGCTTAAAAAAGTTTGCATTTGACCGAGGTCAACTCGTATTCATTCTCTTGATCTTTTAATACTGTCACATATGAAAATAACTCTGCATAATTTATACAGTAAGATGCTTTTAATGCCTAGTTGACCGTTGATTAAAAAATAATAGCAAATAGGTCTGACAAACGCACAGCGTTCGCGAATCTGAGGATCACACTGGTTTCAACCTTTTGTGTTGTTTTAAATGTTAACTTGTTTAATTCATTCAATGTTTTTTAAAGAGGTACTTTGCATAATGTCCACATTCAACTGTTCAGTGATTTAAGTAGCTTCAGGTAATGACTTAATAAAACAAAGTTACTGTGTTCAGGAACATCATTTAACAATAATGTAATGATGATTAAACAACATTTGTGAGATGAGCTATAGTTGATTGAATTTTTACTGGCAAATAAGATACAAATACAACTGTATCCTTATAAACACAGTGAGGTACAGCGGTGAAAGTAAACCCACTTTGGGCTGCTTTCGAAATTCAAACTAAGTGGATTAAAATATATAGTCTGCTTCAAGGGCAGTTTTCACATCAGCACTGACTCTGTGGTTTTGGCTTTAAATACTGCATGTTAGTCTTTTACAATGTTTGATTGGTTTTCACAAGACCAACCACGAGCCTTTGGCCGGTGCTCATCTTTCGCCCGTGGAGTGCTACATTACTCTGAAATTCATAGGAATCAATGTCAGCCTTTTATTGACTTTCCTGCTTTATAGGAATGTTACTTTTGAGATTGTGGTGATTGACACCTTGGCTAGCCAATAGAATATTCCTGGCATTAGAGACCTGCTGGGGATGTTTCTTTTAGGATTGTGGTGACTGACATGGACAAAACTCTGTGCAAACCTACACTTGTTTTCCTCAGCTATGGCCAATGTGTCAGAATTCCAGTTAGGAGGAAGAGTGAGAGAGAAACGGCTGAACCTGAACATTCCAGTTGCCATATTTATCTTTTTTTGATGCCAGATATCCCTCCTGTGATGTTATTTAAGATGGGTTTTTAGAGGAGTCCATGAACAAAATAGATAGATGACCAGACCCCATTTTGCTGAAAGCATTGGAATGTTAATATTATCTGTATTAGCAGAGAGAATGTTGTCACAGTGTCACAGTGATTCTTGATTGGTCATTTCATTTTGATTTTTTTTGTGCTATAATGCTTGTCTAAATTTTAGCATGGCATTGGATATGCCCCAATAATGGGACTGGAGACATTTCACATTTGCACACCAAGACCATTGTAGAATTTGTGAGAGTTTGAATCCATATTGGGTAGATGCAGGTGTGTCGAGGGAATGCTTTGGCCCATAATGTTTACAGGGATAGAAAGATGCAAAAACATGTGGAAACAAAAATACACTCTAGACAAACAGACAAAAAACAAACAGTTACTTGTCCTGTGAATAAGTAGTACTCCATTTCGAAGTGGATCAATGCAACATCCAGTTTTTGGTTCATTCTTTCCCCTTTCTTTTTTCCTTCTTCATCTAGTTCCTTGCTTTAGTGAATTTAGCCCTGATTCTCCTTCATTTTACAAATTTAGTCACGCTTTCTCCTTTTTCATTCTCTTCTTTTTCAATTTGCCTTCCTTCTGAGTGCAGCTTGGGGTTGGCATGTGGCTTCTAGCGCAAACTCATAGGATTTAGTAGTAACTGCCCAGGTGGGAAGGCATGTGAGAGTTGGGATGTCTTGGCACACTGGCACTGGGGTAGATGCCTGCGGTAGGGGAGCTCCAGTAAGGGTTAGAAGGGCCAAAAAAATTGGATGAAGTGACAGGCATGGAAGGTGGATGCGGCGAGACGAAGTTGACCTTCTGCTGGTGAGCGTGGTAAGGAGGCACGTAGGCCAAGTCAGACGGGTACTTGTACATGGAAGACTCAGTGGGGTGAGGCTGCAGGGCCTGGGCGATGCCGTGGAAGTCGAACTTGTAGGCATATCGCTTCCCGTGCACCTTGGTCATGATGTTTTTGTCGTAGTAGTAGCGCAGTGCACGGCTCAGCTTGTCATAGTTCATGTTGGGCTTGCTTTTGCGCTCTCCCCAGCGCCGCGCAACCTCGTCTGGGTCGGTCATCTTGAACTCGCCATTGGTCCCTTCCCACGTGATACAGCCAGCGTTGGCGCTGTCGGATAGTAGCTCCAAGAGGAACTGCCACAGCTGGATCTGGCCTGAGCCTGGACATGTATACACAGATATAGGTACAGAGTTAAAAAGAATGCCAAACAAGAGGTAATGTGCAATGTGGCTACATGTGCATTCCATTATCCGAGACTGAGAAAATACGCAATTCCAATGTTATGTTCTAGCTATAGGAAACAACATTATCCATTTTTTTTTACCTGGGTTGGCAAGTCGACTGCTTGTTGGTCCTAAGATCTGATACGGATCTGAGAAACAAAAAAAGGAGTAAGTATTGTAGGACACATTCCAAAATAAAGAAGCTTCTATACTTTCTCTATTACAGTAGTGTTGCGTGACTGTGACTTGATTATGTGGATGCAGTTTTTGTTACCTGGCTGAGGCCGAGTTTGTTCAGTGCTCTTAGATACATTCTGTGAGACCACAGTAGGGGAGCCTGGAAGAGAAGAAGAAAAGGAGAGCACACACATTGAGTTGATGTCCTTTTACATATCAGTTTTTGTCCAAAGAATACAGAACTAGCAGCTGGTCACATCATTAATGCTTAGTGCAGCATTAAAGCAAGATGTCCTAGAATTGAATACCTAATCCCTCCTCATCCATCCTAAAGATCACGTCATAGAACAAATGTTTCTATAAGCTAAAACCTTATTCTATATACTCCCCCAAGAAAAGGTTGCACAACAGTGCTGTAGAATGTTAAAGGAGCTTAGCTTTCTCAATAGGAACCCGCTCTGAAAGGAAAAACCTGTGTTATAGGATTCTGCAGGTTTAATATTTGCCATATAGGGACTGAAAAACCATTTAGGGTGCTAGATCAAACTCTTGATTTGTTTGATTCTTGAGTGAGCTGTACTTATTCAAGAGTCAAGAAATACCACTGTTTTTCACACTCACCTTTACCACTGTGCATGTTGTTTGACCAGCCTGTCCTCCGTACAGCATCATATGAGGCGTCTGGAAAGAAGAGATAGACAATTATGTTAACTTTTTATGGTTTAACTATTTAAGGTTATTACAAATATTATTCCTTCCCAAATATTAGCTGTATGAAAAATGTTTTTTGTTTTCTGGTAAATATAGTGTATTAATTAAACAGGACCTTCAAATCCCTACTGACAAAATAGGTAGTTTGTTCTTTCATATGTACATGAGAGAAAGTAGGAGAGAGGTCTTTGAGAAGATATATAGTTTTGGCTAAATTTGTGTGGTTTTATCTGGCTTTCAGCATGGCCAAAAAAGCTACCATTAATTATACTTAAGCAGATTTCATACGACTGGCCAGATTTGAAAAACGCACAGATACTCAGACAGAAAACTCACAATGAAACATTTCCATGTAGGCTTAGGTTGATGTAAATCAATTTGGAAACTGTGTCTTTCAGAAATAAAAAAAATAATCCATTATCAATATTTGCATAAAAGTAGCTATTCTAGCTATAAACATTAAAGAGTTTCTGTTAGTCTGGTTGACTTTAAGGCATAACCTTGACATGGACAGTCTCAAAAGGGAAAAGGAGTGAAGAGAAAAAAAAAAATCATCAGACAGCAGGAAATCAAGGAGACGCTTGTATATTTCCCATGGATGTTCTGGACAGACATAGCATTCTCATATGTAGTTCTAAAATAGTCTCATTATGCCTTGAAGCATGATGCTGTTCCTTCTGTCCCACACGGAAATTAGCTGGCTATCAGTGCTAATTATTATCCCCATTCTTCAGATGGTCCGGCTGCCCTTCTGGCCTTAACGATGAAGCTACTGATTGCTTTCGGCATCAAGTTGCACAAATTTTGACCAAGACAAGTAGTGAGGCCACAAAAATGTACAAAGACTAATAGCCCCCATGCAAAATCCAGGACACGGTGCTGTTTATTTTTCTTCAAGGTTAGAAAATTTGGATCCCTGCAATTAATCATTGGCCCACAGTAGAAGTGTAATATAAATTATCTTTCTTTTAGGGAAATACTCATCCTTCAAATCAATCTGAATTAAAATAAATCTAAGTTATGGCCATGTATCTCTTGATATGTAGAAATTTCTACAGTCTAAGCAATATCATAGTTACTCCTGATGGAACCTTATTATCTGTTACTCTCTGCACTAATGGAAACCACACTCACAAAACTCAGACCTGATTGTTACTCCACTAGGATTCGGATAAGGAAAGCACCTCATAGATTTTTTTTTTTTTTTTTTACCCTGACTGAGCATCTCATGGCTGCCCTGCTGGTTAGAATGATCAAGCACTGCCATCTTCTGGTGACTATCCTTAAAACCCTGTTCTGGGTGTGTCTAAAATACATTAACTACTGAAAACAAAGTAAACGTTTGGCTTGGAATGAGTTAACAAAACTAAACGGCCCACTTCTTCCAAAATCACAACACATCTACAGCCAACATTCCTCAGTGAAAACAAAACTGAGGGATAACGACCCTGCTTCAGAAGGCTTTCTGAATCTCACAGACAAGCAGAATGAGCATGAAGTGAGTTATAAAATGATGTTTCGCACAAAATTCAATGTATCAGGGCAGAAATCAAGAAAAAAAAAAAATCCCATTGTGATGCAATTTATCATTTTCTTTTATTCTATTGATATTTTATATACTGACTACCAGTTATGCCTAATAGTGAAATTGACTCAACAAAAAAGTTCTATTGCTGTTTCACAATAATTATTTTTCATCACTCTTTCTGGTCTTTCTCATTACAGTTTTTTCCTATCAACATCTCAATATCCTCATGTTTATCTTTGTCTCTAGAGTAATCTAGTACAAGACCTGGTCCAACAGGGGAAAGAAGGATAGAGAGAAGGAGGGAGCAAGTCCTGAGAGAGTTACGTTTCCTGCTTGCTGAGCCTGCACACACAACCTCTCTTTGTTTTCCTGGCCCCTTTTTTCCCTCGCTTTTTTCACCCTCCCAACTGTGAAAAAACACACACCAGTCTACCTCCTTCCAGGAGAAGGTCCACAATCCAGTAGGGAATGAGCAAGAGAGACCGAGGGGGGGGGGTGGGGGGTGGGGACAAGAGAGCGAGCAGACGAAATACACCGTCGGAATTTGAAAGGAAAACAGTGGCGGTGGACGTTACTACTGTCTGATAGGCCCAAAAGAGTTTGAGGTAGACTGACTTAAAATCTAGCCAAGGAAAGACCAGCAACAGTTCCTCACTAAGCTCCCAAAGCTCGAAGACTGGAAAACTGAGAGGCTCCTGCAGCTAATTCAATCATAATTTAAACAGGCTAAAAAGTTTGATTCAGAGAAGCGTACTTAATATTTTGTTTAACAGCATTGTTAAAGATAATGAAACAGTCTGAACCTGGGCTCAGAATTTCTCACTGTGCTTTCCCACTGTGCTCACTTTGTTCATCTCAGCTAGGCTGCTCTGGGTGTGGTGGTTCCTCAGAGACCAGACTGCAGTGCGTCGAAAACTTAGTCATTACACAACTAGGCAGCCATCTAGACTACCACAGCTTCGCTCAGCATTGTGTAGTTACCAAAAATGTCCTATTTAAAATGCTTATTGCCCCTGTTTTGTCCTGTATGTTGTATAATAGTCCTGAAGACATGACGTTTCATCTCATAATTTACAAAATGTATAGTACTATTGGTAAAGTATGAAAACTGCATTCAAATGACTAACACATTGAGCATAATCAGTGGTGGCTGGTTGTGAAATTAGAAATGACGGCCAAAATCTAATTTCTGGAAAGAGAAATATATTATATCATGAGGCATAGGCATAATAAGAATGATTTTGGGCAAACAGCCACATACACAGACACACACACACACACACACACACACACACACACACACACACACACACACACACACATACACACACACACACTTAAGGGCAGATAAGCAGAGACGTATGTGATTTGTAATCTTATTAATATTATTAAAGTGTCTGTAATGACATATTGTGCTGTGATTCCTCCAAATATCAAACATGATAAACAGATGTATCATGAACGTAATCCATTAATTCAAACCAAAAACACTTAAATGGTCATCTGTCCTTTTGTATAATTTGTACAATCCTTACATTGTACAATTTGTCCTTTTGTAATTGTACAATGTGTGCTTAGTTAATCTACTTTTAGTTTCTCCTCCTGGGTAAAAAAAGGATGATGGAGTAAGTGAAAATAAATAATTACACCTTACTTTAACACTTGGAAAGAAAAAAAAAAACTTTTCTTTAGGGTTTAAATGGTTAATGCTCTTGTTTCTCTGTAAAAGGTTAAACTTGGACCCTAAATGGTTAAATGCTTCCTCCAGAAGGATGTCAATATCCTTTTCTTCATAATGAAAACAAAACAAAGAACTGAATAATAATGATAATAATAATAATAATAATAATAATAATAATAATAATAATAATAATAACTTTTATTGTAGAATACTGATAGACAGGTACAATACAAGAAAGTGTGCTACCATATTGCCTCGGGTCAAAGTTCATATGGTTTCTTTGTTACTATCTAATCACCAGTGATGTTTGTACTAATAGCTGTAATGAGGGGTTTAGAGAGTCCTCAGCATGGCTCAGATCGGCTGCTTTTCCTCAGGCACTTATCAAGACAGACACTTTCTGGACTCCGCAAGATAGCACTGGTGTCAGGACTTATGAGCTATCAGTGTTATTACAGGCCTGACAGACACTATCATAGCCATAACACGAGCACGTTATTGCTAGATTCATTTCACAAGCAGATCTATCGTCTTTTGTCATTGTGCCTTGTGTGCCTATGAACTAAGGCGCTCAAACTATTCAGAAGAAATTGTACAATAATGCCTTTTATTCATCCATCCATCCATCCATCCATTCATTCATTCATTCATTTGTCCATCTTCATTTAGTCATTTATCCTGGTCAGGGTCATAGTGGATCCAGAGCCAATCACAGATAATGCCTTTATATTTTATAAGAATCAGATATTATTGACCATTTTGACTACTTACAGTATGTATAATATATAAACCTCTTATACAGGCTTATACACAAGTAGATAAAGTGCTCAGTAAAATCTATTATACCACACCTGTCTTGAATTCTCAATACTGATTGGTGTTGATTCATTTTCTTTAACAACATTGCTTTAACAGGCATATCACAGGTTTACATTAATGTTCTCATTCTAACTGTCTCTATAGTAGCAACTAACACTTTTATAGTGGACACTTCACATACACAGATTTTTATAAATGTGTGTATTTTGTGAACAACTGTTAATAGCTCTATAACGTAACTAATAACAGGAACTACCTGACATTCCACAACATTAAATGTAACTATAAATAGATAAAAGTATGTTTTTTCCTTTAATAAATTAAAATTGTTAGCACTGGCGAATTGCTATGGAAAAAGAGAAATAAAACACCACTGGAGATGATGTTGAAGGAAAATAATCAACCTTGGGGTGGTAACAGTGACTCGACTTTATGTTGGGCCTCATCACACCACCCTATAATTATTTTCCAATAACAACACATCTTAACACCTTTTAGTCTCAAATAATAATAAAAAAAAAAATCAGTGCCAATATTAGCATACAATCGAACAGCAAAGTAGAACTTGAATTAAAATATCTGCTTCAGATTTTATATCATGTGCTGCAATTCTAACAAGCGAGAGTCATTTTATTGCATTTTATTTCAAGCTTTAAGCAAAGCTCCAAATTTTAAGCCTGCCCCTCACCCTAAACTTACGTAACTATATAACTATTTGTAACCTCTCATACATTTTGCCTTGTGCAAATGTACCATTTTGCAAATGTGAGCCCATGCTGGAATGAACAACATAAGAGAATAACACAGCATCACAAAACATTTCCACTGAGGGAAGAAAGCACCATGGGATACTTGTATACTGAATAACACAAGTCAGATCACCACACTCTGAACTACATTCAAACAAAAATGTTAAATGTAGAACCATTAAAGGTTCGTCTGCTTGTCCTACATAGAGCCCTACAACATAGTTTTTCTATATCAGGAAGGGTTCCAATAGAACCCTTTTACTTTGTGAAGAACCCTTAACTCTTCATAGAACCCTTGAGAATTAGGTCAGCATACACAATAAATTGATTAATGGTACAATTAATTACTATTGGCATTACTAATTAATTTATAATTACATTTGCTGCAATGGGAATGGCCTCGATAGTGTTCTAAGACAATAGGTAAATCCACAGAACTTCATTATAATTTCTTAAGCATCAATGAAAATAAAAAAGATTTAATAAGTGCAAGCAAACTCCCATAGCCACCTTGAAGACACTAAAAGAAAAAAGCCGCAATGCATACAGACTAAACCAAACCATTGCTTTCACCAAACTGTCACAATCTAAAACTAATATTGTCTAATACAGACACTCGAGAGAAAACAACAGCCCATTTAACTAAGTGGTTCTGTGCTGTTATTGTGGCATGGACTTTCAACATTCAAAACCACACAAATACAAACCATTCACTCAAATCATATTCTATCCCTTTTTATTGGAGCC
>CM042557.1:7875983-7925983 GCA_023630585.1 Cranoglanis bouderius | reverse complement strand
ATTTTTGGGAGGTGGGAGGAAACCTGAGAATCTCTACGAAATCCATGTGGCATGGGGAGAACATGCAAACGCCATACATACAGTAACCCAAGCTTAGGATCAGACCAGGAACCCTGGAGCTGTGAGGTGGCAACACAACCTGTGCTGTGACAAAGGCTTTTGTAAAGCAAAGATTCTTTCTAATTATTAAAGCAGTTACTATATTGACCTGTAAACAGTAAAACAGCAAAAAAAAAAAATAATAATAATAATATTTGGTTTAAATCTGCCTAAATATACCATCATACAGTTTTCTAAGGATATTGGCTAGTAGGTTGTTCCTGGCTTCTTTGAGAACACTCTACAGTTCTTCTGTCTTTGCAGGTAAAATCCCAGACAGCCTGGATGATGTTTTATCAGAAACATTGTCTCTTACTAAATATGTACTGTATGTTCCATTTCATAACAACATACAAAAGCTTGTATGTAGAATTGATTCTTTTTTCTTTCTACTGATACACTAATTGCAGTGGATGTCAGACAAAATGTTCATAAAGAATATTGAGTGTCTAAGACTTGCACAGTACTGTATGTAGAACTGCTATATAGTTACCTAAATGTCTTTTCCTCCATTAGAATTGTTTGCCGTGTTTGTGTTTGCTGTGAGTCTGCATGTATATAGAAGAAGGCTAAAACACATCTGCTGAGGATCTGGACAGCTGCAGAACTCATCATAACTCATCATAATACCAAATTTTGTCTTCTCTCTTCTTCCTCATCACTGCTGGGAATCAGTTCTCTTTTGGCATGTTGGATAGATTTAGATATCTGCTTTCTGCTTGGTTCAGAGACATATAATACGTGCACTGACATATACTGTACATACGCACTCACAGTTACAGTGTTCTGTTGGTATTGATTTGCACTCTCACTCAGATAGAAGGACCACACACAGTTTTATAGACAGTGGTGCTAATTTTTACAATTTAGCAACAGCTGGTTAATTTAAGTAGGCAGATCAATAAAATTCACCAAGAGCAAGAAATAAAAAAGAGACAGAAAAACAGAGTGAGTAGAGAGAGTAAAGCTGCACACATGTTTATGGCTTGTGTAAACTATCAAGGCCATAGAATGCTGGACACTGGGTTTGTCTCAGCAGTGTGTCCTTCCTCTTACTACCTTCACAGAGGGTGCAACATATGTAATCACACTCTCTCTCTCTCTCTCTCTCTCTCTCTCTCTCTATCTCACTAACATACTTTGTTCTGTCTGCCGATTGTTCTGAGGAAGCTGAGACAATGCTAGTGGTTCACCTCCGCTCCACTCTTGGCTGTAATTTAAACAAATTCTCAAATTGCGGCCAAATTGAAAGCACATTGGCGAGTGGGCGGCAATCGCATACAAAAATCTGGATAAGTGACCGACGGCAAAACCAAAATAATGCAGCAACAGGCCACACTACTTTACTCCAATATGCCCTAGCAGCCTCCAGCATCGGCGCATGCAGCAAGAGATTCAATCTACTTTCCATGTGATCCAGATTTGAGTCAAGGCCTGGTGATGGAGCCCATGTTTAGATTTCCTGTCTGAATCTGACTGCATCTACGTTTCTGTTTATATGCATGTATGTATGCATGTACACTCTCTCGTGTCTCAATATTTGAATTCATGTGCGTGTCTGCTCAGTATAAAGATGGTTGTGTATGTGCCTGTGTGTATGAGTCAGCAGCAGCAAAGCTGTTCTAGCAGTGTGGCCTGAGGCTGGAGATCTGGTGACCCTACTCTGTTGTATATAAGCCTGATGACACATTGGAATGTTAATCAGACTCTCAATAAATAGAACTGAACACATACAGATATGTGTATAGAATAATTAAACAGTGTCCCGTCAGCTCCAGGAGACACCTTACAGACTGTAGGTACTTAATGGTGTATGTGCATGTATGAGGGAAACCAGTCAAGTTCTGGACAGATTCCTCATTTGTCTGTGATTGTGTTTGTTTGTGTTTCGAGCGGAAAAAAAGATTAGCTTATGTTCCATATCTCAAGGGTCTAAGAGTCAGCCACACCCTGGCAAATATGCACACACACACATACACACACAATCATCTCTACACTATCAGTAGCGATCCTGGATCACACTAGAACATACCTAGAAGCAACACAATGTAAATTTCTCAAACAGTGTACACACACTTTAACAGACAATGCCACTATGCCTCCAGGAAGTAAATAAAGCTAAAAGAGAGCTTTGGCACAGGTCATCTTTCTTATTCATATTCGTTTTTTGCTCAGGACTGCAGCCAAGGCAATTCGAATTGCCGAGTGGAGGATTCTGAATCATTTCTTCACCTTCCAAAGTACACACAGGCAAAATCAAAAGCAGTTTCAGGCAGATCCACAATGGCCCACGCTTAAGCTGAGGCTCAGTCCTGCAGCAACCGTCCTTAATGAAAACTCCAAACGGCAGGCTCTCCTGAGAAAGGAAAAAAAAGCATCCTGAGAATGCTCTGCCCTGCAGCTCACAATGCCTCCGTTATGCTCTCAATCCGTACGCAGGCCCTCGGCTCGGTTAGCCGCACAAAACTGTTGACACCCACGGAATTAAATTCCCATTACCTCACACTGCTGAGTCTATTGGCCTGTTTTATTTTTCCTTTTTTTTTTTTTTTTTTAGAACGGCTGCTTTTAAGCACCAGGACTCCACCCGCCTTGGAGCTGAGCTGCTGTCATAATGTTGGGATGGGCCAGCTGTTTCTCTCATCCTGTTTTGGGCCAACACCACTGGGGCCTGACCTTTTGGAGGATGCTTCAGCTAACCCTCAGGATGCTCTGTTTTTTTTTTTTTTTTTCTTTTAACCAATCTGTGCCCTGTGCTTTCATCTGAACTCAAAAGCCCGAGCAATCAGATTGAACGTCTGGACTGTAACCTCAAGCAAGTTCCTCAACATGGTCCAGATGACAACCCACGCACAGATGCACCACCTCTGCAACGTGCTGCTTATAGATTACATTGACCAATTGGGGTTGGAGGTAAAAGCCGCCAGAGGAGTTCTGCCAAAACATGAAGCGCTATAATGTAAGAAAGCCCCTGGAAGAAGAATGAGGCAGACTGCCTCCGTTGTAAATTAGGGATAAACTTTCCCGTGCAGCGCGGAGGCAGGGGCCTTGCCTGGCAGGCTCCTGAGGCCATGCACCTGGGTCTCGTCTAGGCCTGCCCATGGTTGAGGGCACATAGAAGGGGAGTAAATTTGGTTGGGATAGTTATCAAAATTCTTCATGGTCGCGGCAGCTCCGCCAAGCAAAACGAGGCTGTCCTGAGGAGTTATGGGGATGAGAACAGCCAGGAATGGTCACTCTCTGAGCTGAAAACTATTAAATGGAAGAACGGAGCTTACTGCATGGTTTAATGTGCTAAGTCAATCTATTATATATAATTCCACTACACAACAGTTTAGAGAATCAGAGAAAATGGCTGTATAGCTCATATTAAGTTGCCTTGTTGTGGCAAAAACATTCGGACCAAATTCAAATTGCTATACCTCATCATGTAGAAATGAAATTCATTAAGCCTTAAGAAGAGATACAATTACCAACTTCACCTCTAGCCCTATGATAGCAAATTCTTTTGAGATTACAATTCAGAAACCATGTTGAATAACATTTTTTTGTATTGCTATTCCTTCATCCAACAACTCAAACCACTGCCAAACATTGTACAATTATGACTCTATTACTTTTGTAGCTTGGTTTCTCAACACCCCATTAATTCTTTCTTGCTGTGCCTTAAATGTGTCCTGGGACTATTTTCAATAATTTGACTATGGGAAAACGATTTAGCAGGTGACAGTATTGTAAATTGACATCAGTGTATATTCCCTGGCCACAACCCAAACAAATATTTAGCCTCTATTCTGCCAGAAATATGAGCCCCATTGAATCGGGACATTTGATATCAGCATTAGATTATCTTTTCTTTTCTATCAGCGCTGTTTTGTATTAGACATCTCCAGCAATGTGCTCCCGAGTTCAGAGCAGCATGTCAATGTTCAGGCCTCTATTGTATTTCAAGTGGTTAACGATTTCAGATGGCAGGCATTATATCTGACCACAAGCCCTGTCACACTCGCTCAGAAATGACAACATTTCAGCTAATGCCCAATATGTTGAACTGGATAACCTAAACTGTATTACTTGGCGTTTCACTGGGTTTAATTTTCAAACAAGATTCCTAAAAGGGCTCACAGTAAATATTAATATGCAAGAATAACAAAAATAAATGTCAAATATTTATGTGGATTTGTACCTACAAACTGCTATAATCATAAAGACTGTCCTGTGCTCATCCAAGGGCCCAAAATCAGCTCATACTTAACATCCTGAACATCCTTTCAACACACTTAGGTAGTACGGATTGACTTTACTCTTCTACACCTGTATACTATAATGCTTTATGGGTTCCCTTTTGAGTCTTAAGGTTTCTTCCTCATGATATCTCAAGGAGATTGTCCTTGACACTGGGAGTCACATGTCTCTACAAGTAGACACTATTTATCACAAAGTAGGAGAAGTGCACTTACTTTCCCTGAGGTAATTAAGATGTGAGAGCAGGACATCAGCATTATAGACTGTGGTGAGTCTCAGGAAATCCTCTTTGCTCATCTTACACAGTTCCTTGCCATCTGTGTTTTGGAACATGGCTGTGTCGATTTCTAGGAGGCCATACTCTTTTACAGCCCAGTCTAGCCACTGCCGTACATGATCTGGGGACCACAGAGAAGGATCTGGAAAGAGAGAAAATACAGTGGTGTATAATTAAACGATTTTTTTCTACACTATTTTCTCCAAAATTCCCACGAGCTAGAGCTACCAACCATGGAGAATGCGCATGCTTCCTCCAAAACAAAAATAAATAAATAAATAAAATAAGAAAACAGCCACTGAAACTTTTTGAACTGCTGCTCATGCTAGGTTACATGCAGCTGAACATGCTTGGAGGACAGCACTAACTGCCCTCTTGTACATACATGAGCACACAGATGCCCATGATTAATGTCACTTTGATTGACAGGAGACAGTGTAAGGCCATCCCCCCCAACCAGAGAACAGTGACAAATTTCCTCGCTTGGACTCCTGTCTATGGATGGCTGTGGCATCACTGAGATTCATTCTTGTGATCTCCTGATGATAGGGTTCTGTTGCACCACTTCAAAGCCATTAAATGTTATTGACTTTTTAGGTGACTTGCACACAAAGTAGTCTAAGCTGTTCTGTGAAGAATTTGTGTGTTAAGAACTCAAAATCCTTCCATAACCTATATAGTTACATACTTGACTGGAACTATCAACCTGATCTGTCTTGGTTGCATAATTGTAGCTTTGATCATCGTATTTCTTAACTGAAATCTGGATTTAAAAAAAATAAAAAATCTAATAAAGCAGTTACTGAAGATGGATGAATGAATATTATTGCCAGAGCCATGCTTTCAAGTCTGCCAGTCCTGCGGTCATGCATTTCAGCCATAGCCATATTCAAGCATGCACGTACTCAAGGGTTTATCACATAGCGCCATGAAGTGCTGATTCATGTTCTAACCTCAGAATCAGATCATCATCATCCAGAGAACAACATATGCCCAATAACAACCCTACACATTGCATGCAGCCTTATAAAAAAAAGCATTGAATTCCAGGCCTGATTTCTATTACACTGACGTACCTGCTGGAACAATGACTCTCCTCTCGTTGGTGGTCATGTTCGGGGGTGGGGCACTCTTCTCATCCATGTAGCCTCCGTATCCCATCTGCGACGTGTCTGAGCTGCTCACCAGCTTATTGCATTTCCCCAAGCTGCAGTCCACTGGGGATTCTCTGGAATAAGGGAGTGACATGCTTAGAGAAGAATACTTCGTAAAGTGACGTTCTTAGTATACTCAAGCGCTCCTTTAAATCACGACCTTGATTTGTTGCATTTTTTTTTTTTTTTTTTTTTGCATTTGGACAGTAATTCTGTTTGTTTATAAACCTTTTTATTAATCATTTATATGCTTAACCTTGGACTGCTCTTTTGACATGAAGGGAATCATGTATTCATCAATGGTGTCATTAAATCTCCACTAGATGGACTAGTGAGCATACAGCTGTGAGTTCGAGTCCCAGTACCACTAAGTTGTCACTCTTAACCCTCATCTGCCGAGTTTAATTGGGATTTGCTTTAAAAAAATGTAATATAAAAGTAAATTTTGAGAAAGGAATTTACATGCCTCTGACTTTGTAATGAATGCAGGAAATGCATTTGACTAAAAACTGCATTGTATGAAGGACTGTGAGTGTCCCGTTGGCTCTGATTCAAATCTGTATCCTCTACCTGGTTCCGTTGAGGTGGTCGTATTCGCGTTTTACGTTAATGCGGCCGGGCTGATTGATCCACTCCTGCTGAGGTGGGATGGGATTGATCTTGTGTTGCTGTCCGTAATCCTGTGTGCTGGATGCTGTCATGTCTGTTTTGGGTAGCGGGGCAGAAGCAGCGTAGGGAGGCTCGAACAGAGACTGGTCTTCACTCACCACTGATAGCGCCTCCTGTAGGAAGCAACATGTAACAGCGTTACATCATGAATTGCATTCAGTGGCTTCATGAAAATGAGTATACTCAAACACACAGTTGTAAACACTGCCTCTTGCTTGTGCAGGATGTAGAAGTATAATTTCAATATGTACTGTATCAATCATCACAAAGCCAACATATTCCTAAAACGACTATTTATAAGTAAGTGAATAATTTCTTCAGAATGTTCAAACAATTTTATTATAAAGTAACATTT
This sequence comes from Cranoglanis bouderius, assembly GCA_023630585.1. Taxonomy (NCBI): domain Eukaryota; kingdom Metazoa; phylum Chordata; class Actinopteri; order Siluriformes; family Cranoglanididae; genus Cranoglanis; species Cranoglanis bouderius. The sequence goes on along the minus strand of CM042557.1, from coordinate 7,919,184 downwards.
GGAAAGTGCTCAGAAACAGATTTTGGAGAATGGCAATATGAAGCCAGGATTTCAAACTGAAGAAAAAATTTTTAAAATAATAATAATAAAATAATAATCAATTACAGAATGTAATCTTGCCTCTTTGTCCTGTTCATGACTGAAACACAAGCAGGTTGGAAAGTCAAAACAGATCCGCAGTAACTAGTCTGAGGTCGCTTCTACATTTGACCTCGTTGCAGGAGCTCAGCTGGGGTGATGTAGCTTTATTAAAGAAAACAAACGGAGTAGACAGGCCTCTCTAGAGACTCAGAATGTCTACGTGAGTGGGTGCTCATTGTGGTTTTATTCTGCCCATCAACATTATTGCAAATAACACTTCTTATTCAGTCATACAGAAGCGTTCATGTTTCATTCACATCTTTCAGTGGCTCCCCCTCTGTTTCCTCTCCTTTTTGTATTTTCCTTTTTCTAAACTTTGTTCACTGTGTGAGCCAACACAATAGAACAGATTTCCTTCAGCTCCATTCAAACACTTGCCAAGACCTGCACCTGTTAATATCGAGCCTTGGCACTGTAGTTACTCACTGGACATTATAAGAAAACTAAATACGGAACAATAAATTATCTGTATATTCATGAGCTTCTGTGGTTTTTCTAAAAAACATATATGAAACTAAAAGGCTTCCCTGAAGACATTGAACTAAATCCAATAAAATGTGATATCTTTGCTATCAGACTGCTTTCTTTGGATTCAGTTGCATGCATGCGTGTCACACTGAGATGAGCTGATCTCAGTGTAACCAACCCAAAGCACAGGTCAGAACAGCCTGCTGCCATCACTTCCGAGCAGCCGTCTCACATAATCACCCTGCCTGTATTCAGAAGTCCTCTTTTTCACTTTGGCTTTTTCAGCTTCTTGACAGGCGCCATAATTTTGACTGGCAGAGCCTATTCAGCATCTGTGGACACTATCAGAGAGACCCACAGCAGTGGAGCTGGTGAAGGATAAGTATGACACAGTGAAAGAATGCTACGATGGTGCCAGATAAGGACCATTCTGACTGCTGTGCACTACTCGCGCTGAGACATATCAGACTGCACCATATAATTCATGATTGGCAGTCAGGCTTTCCCAAGATTACAGAGGGGTTTTAAAAATAGGAAAATCTAATTCCACACACACATACACACACAATGTAGTGCTGGCAAAAGGCAGCATTCCTACATTTATACAGACGGGTGATCTCAGAAAGGCTGGGGCATGGAACCAAGGTTTTCATTACAACAGGGTTAAAATGCTCACAAAAGTGCCATTTTCTTCAGACCATAAATTAGCTATGCCTACATAGCTCACTTCATCCACGCAGAACCACAGGCCTGTGCTGTAGAAACACTGCGAGGAGCACCCACAACATTTCTTTTCACAACCGGAGGCTCAGACAGGAAGAAAGACCAGGTTTGAATTTTCACCCAAGACTGACAGGTCTGGATAATTCCTGTGTCTGAGGAGAGCTTAAGTGTGGGGTACCTCTGGACTCAGCCAGATGCATCATGACATTAGGCTGGGATGGGCTTGTTCCCATTCTGAGCTATGCAAGGTGGTGATACAGAGTGCGTTCCAGTCCTTTGTTTAAGAAGGAAAAGGAAACCTGCCAGGAAACCAGATTGTGTAGAACAGGAAACCCCCATTGACAGAGACACCCCCTTATGATGGGTAATGCTGTATAGGCCTACAGTTAATACTCAATCAAAAAGTGGTGCTCTAGTTAGGCAGCAAAGATGGCAAATATATTTGGTTTAAGTTTAATGACTTCAATGCTTTTAGTAGTAGTAATAATAATAATAATAATAATAATAATAATAATAATAATAATAATAATAATAATAATAATAATAATAATAATAATTGTATGGGTTAGTAAATTTTAGACACTTAAAATGCATGCAAAAAATGACTTTTAAACTTTTCTCCAAAAAACTAAGACTAAAGAGACAAAATATAAAAGGTCAAATCTCTAGATTTTCACAAGCCCTTCACACACATTCACCACACCCGAAACCACTAATATGACCACAAAGAGGGGAAATCAGACAGCACACGTAGATACACTTTGCTGATCGTTTTTCCCCTCTTAATTGCAAACTGAATAAAGCAAGTACATTTAACACACCGGTAAAGTCATTTATATAACCTAAACACTACTTTAAAAATAGAAAAAAAAGCAACTTACATCATGTTGTTTAAATACTGAATAAAAGTATAAAAACGAGACATTATTGACATAATTACATTTAGATTATTAGAGTATCTGCAAGTGCATTTATTGATCTTATACTGTAGAATGCAATAAATCCTAGAACAGAAGCAGAGTTTTATTATTATTATTATTATTATTATTATTATTATTATTATTATTATTATTATTATTATTATTATTATTATTATTATTATTATTGTAACCTTCTCTTTAGGTTACTGTCACCAATTAAGGAGTGTAAATATTAATATTAATATTTTACTTCAGTTCTGTTCAAACCAAAGCACAATCAAGAAAGTGGTCCTTAGTTTCTCTAATTAATAACAATATCAATTAAAAACATCTGTCCCGCTGCCTGTAGTGGGTGGGCTCGCTGTTTGAGGAGCCCGGGCTGTGCGCCACATATGGAACCTCCGTTTTATGATTTCTAGAAAACACTAACGGCAAAATCCCAGACAACCTCCATACAACCTCCACACAACCTCATCAGGCAATTAAACACGAATATTTATTTATTTTATTTTTTTAAAGGTCCTCCAGAATGCCAGTTTTATTCCGTCCCAGATGTGCGTCTATACACACTTTTTTCTGCGTGTGCGTGTGTGGATTCCATCTGAATGCCGCGTATCCTCCTCCCCATGTGTTTTTTTTTTTTTTTCTTCCCTCAAACAAGATTCTGGCGAAAAGGAAAAGGAAACCCAGAGGAGGAAAACCGTAGGAAATCTGGCCGCCTGGTTTCGGGGATGGCGACGCAGAAGTTTTGCGAGATCTCGGACTGAAAGGATAAGACGAGTATACGCTCCCCGGCGCGATCCGCGTACGAACCCCACCATCCTCCGGCCTTACCTTAATAGTTCCGTCCATTTTGTGTAAAGTCCAGCCGAACCCGACAACATCCCACACATGACACGCGCCTGAACGACTTCCAAGCCTCGGAGACACGGAGACACTTTAACCCGATGGGGTTTTGCTTTTTTCCCCCCTCTACATTTGGGAAATGAAGTCACTGCGCTCGAGAAGGGAAGCCGTGTGTGTGTGTATGTGTGTGCGCGCCTTTGTGTGTGTGTGTGTGTGTGTGTGTGTGCGTGCGCGCGCGCGCGCGTGTGTCACTGCTAGCCCTGCCTTCATCGCGGCCCCCGAAAAGCAGGATACTTGTCCCGAGGAGATAAGACGCGAAGACAATAGAGTTTCTTTCCTCTGCAAAATGTTTTTGGCTGGGAAATATTTACGGGCTGGACGCCAGCTCTTTGTATGTGTGACGCATTTTTTAAGCAACACATCAGTCTCAGTGGGAAAAATGTGTTATTGTAATAATACCAAAACTCTGGATTATATATAGGCTACAAAATGCTCTGCTGTTGGAGAGGCCCTGGAGACTTAAAAAAAAAAAAGTGCTACTTTTAAATACCTGCCATGCAAAAGGTTCTTCGACGTCCATTTACTTAGATGCACAGAACTTAACATGGCAGCAATCCACATTTCATGCAATTAAACCCCTATCCTTCATTATTTCACAGCTCAACTTTCCGCAGATATCAACCTCCTTTTCCGACATGAGAGATAAAAGTGACTACCTGCGCCCGCGTATCAGTGCGTTCTTCCCCTAAGTGCTCAGAGTAGTGCAGTGTGTCCCCGAGACGTCCAGAGATTCAAAGGTCTAGAGAAATCCGAAAGCACGTAGGGGCGGCGCGCAGCTCGGACCCGTCACTGCTGCGGTCTGCACTGCACGTGCGCGCGGAGGCGACTGTAAACGCAACTGCTCTGCGTATTTCCACAAGGAATGCACACGCATGCAGGATGACTGATAGGCTTCCAGGCCTATTTTCATTTCTAACATTATTATGATGTCTCTAGCATATGGTTTAAACTTTAATCATATGACTAAATGGCTGTCTGGTCTATACACGGTGTTATTCTGAAGGTTACAGATTATATTACAGATTAATATAACAGCTAAATAATATTCAATAAAAATAATAAGAACAAACTGAATAATTCAATGTGTATTCTTTATTATGCTTATATTGTCTACAAAGCAGCCCACCACACACACACACACACACACACACACACACACACACACACACACACACACACACACACACACACGTGCATTCTTTTTTTCCTTCCTTTTCTTTTCGTCAATTACACCAATTTATTACCGATCGGATTTAAGACACAGAGTCTGTGCGGATCGTGACCAGACCCCAGACCTCCAGACTCCCCCCCAACCTCCAACCCCCAACCAGCCACCATGCCCGAGGGAGTAAGCCCGAGTCTGAGTCAAATAGCCTGTCTGCTCGCGACTTGGTTGTTTGGGGGGAAGGAGAGAGCTCCCCTCGAGACAAGCACATCTGGATCCTGCTAGGGGTCAAGGCTTCCCCCTGCCCGGGGGCCTGTGCAGCTCGCCCTAATTAAGGGAGACACCTTGTTTAACCATTTAGAGTCGAGGGGCCTACAACTCTCGCAGTGAACAAAACAGCACTGTTTCTACTTTTATTCCAATGAACCACATTTTTTTTATCCAGTCCCATCTCTTTTTGCCGAACATCAATTTCCTTTGGAGTAAAGCCAGTAAAACCTGTAGTGAATACCATTTTTTTGCCCAGATGCATTTTTCCCTAAGTCATAGGTCTCTGATTGTGATAGATAGTACATAATTGTGATAGATTTTAGTAGCCAGGATGAAAACTGTCACTAATCAAAGTATCAGATGAATGAAACATGCCTGTGCAGTGTTCAGCAATCTTTTAATTAAAACCAAATTATAAGAGACGTTCTGCCAATAAAAGGCAGTCTTTAATAAAAGTGCACCAAAAAGAGGGACGTCCCTCTATACACTCAGAAAAAAAAACTTCCCTTGTCTGTGGGGTGATACTCTTATCTTTTATACCTTTAATATGTAGCGTATCCACATGGAAGTATGAACATAACGTACCTTTAAAACAATTTAAGGTATATAATTGGACCGTATTTACCTAAAGCTTTAAAGGTACACTATATGCACCAATGATACAAAAGGTATACACTTGAGGAAGCCAAACCAATGACATGGAAAGGTACAGTTTAGTAGCCTTTTTTCTACAAATGTAGATCATTAACTCACCTGGTTACAGAACAAATAGTCTATATTCCCAATTATTCCTTAGATGCAACAGGCCAATTTAGATATAAATAACACTGCATGAACAGTGATTTATTGTATTTTATACATGGGTCAACATAGATCAAAATCATCCACTGAGCTGAAAAAAAAGAAAAGAAAAGGAAAACAGTGGAGGTTGGTTAATTTCACCTTTGTTAAAAATACTCAATAATTTCAAAGTACAAAAAGGAAGGTTCGATTTAATCTATGAACAAGCATAATCACATTATGTAGTCCAGTTGTAAATCCTGATATTTATAGGGCATTGCTCTCAGCGTGCCACTTGCCCAGTGGTAACAAACATGTTTTGTAGCCCAGTAAACAGATGTGCGTCCGTTTACATAGAAAGGAGCAAAACATCTGGCATGGCGTCCCAACCTGACAGGCAGCTGTTCCCTCCAACCACAAACTGTGGGGAAAACTGCTGCTCCATGCCATTGGAAAAGCATTGAAGTGGGAGGGATCCGTCAATCAGGGGTGAAGTTTGGAAATGGCTACTGCTTGACATCCACAAACACTGAGCACATGACCTTGAGTGTCTAAGAATGCATGAATGTCTATATGAGGAAATAATTGCTTTTCTTTAGCCTATAACAATTATATAATAATATAATGACCCTCCCTTAACTTCTTCTTCTTCTTCTTCTTCTTCTTCTTCTTCTTCTTCTTCTTCTACTAATTAGTTAAGTATGCCATTGAATGGCTATTGACTACCAATGCAATAAATGTACTAGCATTTTTGATTCTGATTAATCAAAAAGTGTTGATACCCTTCACACAATCTAAGATTAATAATAAAATTAAAAAATGGATTAAAAAAAAACATGCTCATATTTAACAAATAAAAATGCATAGTTGTTGATATGGTGAAGTTCTCTGTATGGAAATGTTTGTTTAACATTTATGGAAGGAGTCTCCACTGTCAGTGCTTTGTAACAGTTAGTTTTCCACCACAGGAAACTCATCAGGACAGAGGACTTAATTACTCTTTCCATTTTCTCGGTTACATGACAAGCTGGTGAGGGAGGGCCTGTTTATAGCTGCTATAATATAAATGATAACAGGAAGTAACTATATGTAACTATAAACTATAACAAATGTAACTATAAACTTATAAAACATATGATGTATTGCTTATTAATAAAGAAACGATTGAATTGTTCCCAACAATGCATGTGGTATAAGAGGAATAAAACACTTCGGGCTGCATCTCCCCACCCAACATTGATTCCTAAAGAAGCATGCCCCTGGGTGTTTTATTCCCTATCTATTTATTTAGGGTAATTACAAAATGTTTTCTTACTAAGAGAGAGAGAGAGAGAGAGAGAGAGAGAGAGAGAGAGAGAGAGAGAGAGAGAGAGAGAATTAAGGTTTTTGTGACAAAACATTTCAGCTATATTATCTTAACCGTGACGCTGCCCCTGAGGATCACGTTTCTCAGATTGTTCATTAGGCTTCAAACTTCCAGTCTCACGCAAAGAGAGAGAGAAAGAGAGAGAAAGAGAGAGAGAGAGAGAGAAAGAGAGAGAGAGAGAGAGCGAGAGAGAGAGAGAGAGAGAGAGAGAGTTCAGACTGTTGCACATAAGCGCGAACTGTCTGGCCCCCTTGCTCGGGGCTATAATTAATTTGAGATTTATTTTTATTGGAAAGCTCGAGTCTCGCCTGGCCTTAACCAAACAAAACCGCAGCTACGCAGTGGCTTCGCTCGAGTGGAGACGAATATTTCTCTAACACTGGTCTTCAACCGCGCCTGGGCCACATTGCCTCAGTGCAGGCCCGCTGTACTCACTTACAGCTCAGACTTCAACAGGTATAGATGGAGCTGCTTAATGCACCACCAAAGCTCTCTGAGTTTACCAAATACCAAAAAAACAGCAGTTTAAAGGGTCATATGCAAACTTCAACAAAAGCTGCATTGCTTTAATGCAAATTGCTCACCTTTAGTGCAACATGAAACTAATGCAATTTTTATCTGGGTTTGCAGATTATGATAAATGCTAAACATTCGATTTTGTGCTATGATGATCCTGGACTGGGCTTATCCCAACAATCTATGAGGGTTTTTTTTATAAAATAATTTCGGTCAATTAATCCAGACCAAATTATTCAACCAAGTCCCTATTTATTTGTTATTGGGAAACTGAGCAATTGAACTTTTCACTTAGGCTAATAATTATAGCCTACATTATTGAGAACGAGGGTGTGCCAAAATGGTTAAACATGATTAACATATTTGATTTCAATCAGCTGCATTCAAGTGCATAAACTGTCTCTATGCATCAATACTCACAGCTCACTGCTTCAAAGGACTGATCTAATGGCATCCTATTAGCTAGTGTTTATACAGGCCCTTCTTTCAGTGCTATTTGTTATTAAGTCTGAATGGGGGAAAGCTGGATTAAGAAAGTAAAAATTTTCCTCCGACATTTCAATTTCTCAAACAAATGGCGGACTGTTCGTGGCACTCTGGCCTTTTGCGTACTGTGAAACAGAGCAACACAAACGCGGCGTCTGCATGAAAAGGTCCCTTATGCAAAGGGGGCAATAAGTCTCTGTACCATAACAAGTGGGACCTGGAAAGTATGCTGATTGTAAAGATATAATGAATGACTTTGCCAGGCCTGATATTTCATTTTCATGGCGCACGTGAGCGCCCAGAGCCTTTTTGATATATGAGGGTTATTGCATGCTGTAGTGCTACTTCTGTCAAAAATACAACTTTAGAAATGGCAGTGTGCCTTGCTGTACCTCTGGGAATGAACAATGACAGTAATCTTTTAGGAATGCATTTACCAAATACCCTATTTGCTATAAGCTATAGGCTACAGGCTACAGGCTATATGATGGCTTTCGTAAACAGAAGCAGTGAGGTCTGCATGATGCATAAACAGCAACACTTCCAGGAGGAACCTGCTGCGTTTCTCATCTGAACAACATCAGACAAGTTTCATCTCTGGACTCAATTTCTACATACAGATCCTTCATTTCATCAGCGTTTGCAAATTTTGCAATGTGACAGCCAGATGTGTTCCATTGGTAATGTTTGCATCTTCAGAAGAACAGGGAGGTTAAAGCCCACATTGTGTCAAATGAAATAATATTGAATTAAATGACCTAAGAATTGGTCAGATTCTCTCCTTTTCAATGAGTGGAATACCAAAACATCCTTCAGTGTCAAGCATGAAGAGAAGTGATGCACCATAACATTGCTGTACAGGTGGAGTTGAAGTTTTGTTGGACAGAGTCCAAGACACATCATTCAATAAAGCTACATCCAATACATAACACACACTGCGTACAAAGTCCATCAAATCAGTATATATTTTTTTCATTAGTGTTTAGCCTTTAATTAGGCTCCCTGACTGCAATAATGTCTTACCTTGACATATGATGAAGTGTCAGGGACAGTCTGAAACATTGTCATTGGACAAAGGGCCAAAAGATAGGTGACTTTCCCTTCACAGACCCTGTTGAGATAATAATAATAATAATAATTTCTATTTCTAATTAATAATAATAATAATAATAATAATAATAATAATAATAATAATAATAATAATAATAATAATAATAATAATAATAATAATATGTTGATGGACTTTATTGAAATTTTGGAGCTACAGTAGGAGAAGGACATAATACACAGAATAAATACACTTAATTACACACACTACACATATCTGCACATACACACAGTGCAAATATATCAGTGCAGAATACACAACCCTGACTGTACCATTCAGTAGGGAACATAATAATAATAATAATAATAATAATAATAATAATAATAATAATAATAATAATAATAATAATAATAAATCCATTTCTCCTTTTGCCATATGTTCAACAGAATCCCTAGACAAATAGTGAATGTTTGTAGGTTTCACTAGGCATGAATTTATTTTTCCCCTCTGATATCTTGCTGTGTTTCTCCTTAAGGAGAGGTGCAAAATGGCTTTTCCTGTAGTCGTGACGAACATCCTTTGAATATTATCAGCATAGTGGGTGACAGAGGGCTATAAAATGCACAGCAACTACCTTGTGCTCCTCAAAACCAATTATTTTATTTAAAGAAGTAGGCTCACATTTTAGTGAATAATAATAATAATAATAATAATAATAATAATAATAATAATAATAATAATAATAATAATAATAATAAATGATGATGATGATTATGATGATGATTATATGCTACCAATATTTATTAGTAATAACCAGGATTCTAGTCATTAAATCTATCTTCTTATTTCAGTGAATAGGTCAGATGTAAAACAGAGAGGCCCTGACTCCCACTGGCCTTCCTCCTGCACATGTTGAAACACTTTTCGCTCTAATAAGTGCAGCTTACAAAGTCCCGGGTGAAAGGGCAGCTCGGGGCCGGTGGCTTCTGCGTTCCCTTCAGCGCGCAATTACAGCTCAGACAGCCACTACAGCGCTATTAAACCCACTACGTCAGTACATGGACACAAAGCAAACAACAGGAAACTGTCCACACAGTAACACAGACTAAACCTAATTTTAAAGGGAAGGCTATATATCAACAACATAAGCAACATCGTGCAGAGCGGGTTAGATGTGATGGGTAGCAGGGTTTAGTAAGGAGACTGTTCCTAATGGGAATGACGACTGTAAAACAACCATGCATGAGGAAATAATGTGGACAAATTTTAGGCTAATGCAAGCATATCTAATTATAACTAACTTCTGAAAAGAGAACCTAAAATAAAATGAATAGGGGGTTCATTTCGTTAAAAATGAACAAAACAACAGACATCAAGAAACAAACAAACAAGAAACAAACAAACAAGAAACAAATAAACAAGGAAAAACAAACAGACCTATTTATTTATTTGTTTAGTTCACGAAAACAACAAAAACAAACAAAGGTGCAAGCAAACAAACGAATAAATAAATGCGTAAATAAATATGTGCGTAAACAAACAAACAAACAAACAACAAACAAACAAATAAATTAAAAAAAAAAGTCTGGGCATATCTACTTTTGTAATGTCATACTCTAACATCTTACACTTCACGGGATGACGTCTCATTGTATGCACTGTATGCAAAAAAAAAAAAAAAAAAGTTTAGTTGACAAATATGAATAGGTCAAACCTTCTATATCACCGAGAAATTAAAAAAAAGAACAAACAAAGATGATGTGATTCCGATACCTGAGCGCGCGCCTATACCTGACTGTGGAATAAATGATTGAAAGTGTTACAATGCGCTCGGTTTATTCTTGCAGAGGACCTCGGGCTCGCCTCATAAACTCTCACAAATGCGTTTCTCCCATTCCTAAACGAGCAGTGAATTCCGCATCTGCAGCCAATTACGCGACTCAAGCTCCACCGGCTTTTCCTTGCACACGGACTGTGCACGAGCCCGCGAGCCTCTAACGTTACACTTTCAGCGTCCCTGCTGTCATCCATCACGCAACCGATCCGCGGGATTCTCCGCGTTTCCCTCGCGCCTGCGTCCCTGTTAGCACGTGCACGTGCACAGCGCAATAGACTTGAGGAACGCATTGCATCAAATACATTACATTTAGCTTAACAGTACGCTATTCTCTAAATAAAACTCAACAATTTCTCCTCCGCACAGGTAGTCAGTGCGCACCAGTATGCATGAATAACATGTCAGCCCCGCAATCAACATTGCAATAAATGCCTCGTTTTTCTACTCACCCGTTGTTACTCTAATCACTCGCTTTAATTATCCTCCAAATGGAAAATAATTAGTCCTTTCTACGCGAGCGCCGTTGCCATTGATGACATTAGTTACATGTGAGGAGGCGCGTGAGCAGAAGAGATGAGATGAATGGAGAGGCTCCTGCGCGCTGCTGACCAATCAGAGCCTAGGAGGGGGGCACGCGCGCTTCCCTTGAGCCGCTATAGCCCGCTGAACCGTGAAAAAGGGAACTTGGAGAGAAATTGGAACAGTGCCATAAAAACATAACGCGGTTTTTATTTCAGATCAGTCCTTTTTCCACATCAGGTCTGAGGTCTCTGAAATTCGTGCTTGTTTTTAGGGTCAGACCGACTTCCAGTGTTTTGGACAAATACATTTCAAATGATAACTCCACACTCTCAGAAATAAAGGTACTAAACTGTACTTTTCATTGTTATATATATTTGGCCATAATTGGACCTTAAGGGCCACTGATGTACCTTTATTTCTGAGAGTGCCAAGTGCAAAAGTGCATTTTGCTCCGATCAAATGTGACCAAATGTCCAAATATCTCGCCTTGGATGTCTTGTGAATTTAAATGCCCTATTACCTGCCTAAAGTGGTTAATGAACTGTATTGCCATATCCTTTCCTGTCCTTTTGGGACATTCAGCTACAACTAGTCTCTTTCCTGTGTGGATAGGGGCTCTATCTACTCCACTGACTCCATTTCCTATACAGGGCCATATACCCTCCACCCTAAACCCTAAAACCCCAAATCATGCTGGACCCTTTACGCTGGACTGAGCTTTATGATACCTACGTCTGGTTTCTTTTTCTGTAAACAATAAAGTCACATTTACTGACACATCCTTATAATTAATGACAATTAAAGGACAATATATATATATATATATATATATATATATATATATATATATATATATATATATATATATATATATATATATATATATATACACACATAACAATTAGAGTATATATTATGTAGATGTAAAACACCACAACCGCCTCCACCACCACCACCACCAACAACAACAACAATAAGAAGAATAAGAATAAGAATGTTTATTAAAATAATCATCACATGACACACAAGTGCATGAATTTAGATGTTTTGTAAATTAAAGAGAGACAAAAGCTGTAAGTAAAATAAATATCAGTTTGAATAAATATCAGACAATACGATGCAATAAATACAATTCAAATAAATATCCAAATCATATCATTGTAGTGATGGACAACCTTTATATTTAGCTTGTGGCTTTTCATTTTCTAACTTCCATTAACCAAAAGAAGAAACCGTACACCGCAAAATTCCCAATGCTGCAATAAGTGTTGAAATCCTGAAGGATAGCATTATTTGAACACTGCACCAGAGTTTCGGAATAACCACAACCAAACTCAATAAATCATTCAACACAAAGCATATAACAGTAAGCCTCAAATACATTAAAATCTATTTCCCAGCATGCATATTATAGCAAATCAGGAGACTTCTATTGTATTTAAAGAAGGTTCTGTCCTTCTCTCCTGTTCCCTAATGCCACTTAAATTAATGATGAAAATAAATAAAAATAAGGGCATTCTAAAGAATAAAATATGGATTTTGGACTGAGATTAAATACATATTTATCCCTAAATCAAGAGAGTCTGAAGTCTTTCACTGGAGCATGGCAGCAGTTAACAAGGCCAACAAAAGTATTAGACTGGGATAAGTATGAGAAGTCAGGACAGAAGTAAAAGTGGCAGAGAGGAACAGAAGGCCTAAAGGGAATAGCAGGAAACTTGATGAGAACAGGAGAAAAAGAGAACATGGTTTTGTAAGATAAGGTCTGCTGAACAGAGCAGCGCTGCTGGGATACTCAGATCGGGATGGGAATGGGGATAATAGTTCATGGCACACATAATTTAATATTATTTTTAAAGTAAAAAAAAAAAAAAAAAAAAAGCTCATAATTATCATGTGGGAAAAATGGAGGATCATCTACTATTAAGATAATATGAAAAAAGAGAACTAATGGCTTGCTTGTAGAAACTGCACAAGATCAAATCAAATTAGTTGTGTTAATGTACTGTGTAAACACATACTGTACAATATATAGAGTGCTGTGCAAAAAGGTTCAAATTACATACAAATGGCAATAAGGAGCAGTAAATAGTAAAACAATCAAATTACTGTTTGCTATAATCTTTTGCACTTAAAACTGTATCAAATCTCTCACTTTAACAACATGCCATGCAAGGCAGATTGGTTGTTCCATGCATCTTGAAGAACTTGCCAAAATTCTTCTCAACTTTATGTGTTTCCTTTGCTTCTTGTTCCAGATGTTCTTGGAAGATGTTTGAGAACAGGGAAGAGCTACTCATTTTTTTAATGTAGAAGGCATAAAATAAACATTTAAGAAAATTACAGAAAAATTTGGGGGGGGCATTTGTGTCCAAATTATATTAGTTATACAGTATGTACTGTATGTAAAGCACAAAGGGAAAAACAAAACAAAAAAACAAACAAACAAACAAAAAAAAAACATTTCCACAACAACCTATGTGCATGCTTCAGATAAATACTGTAACGTTTTAAACATTAATAAACCCTCTACTTAACTTAAAAAAAACACCTCCAGCGAGTTCCAGCTCAATAACTGCACTTTACCTTGAAATATTATATAATCATTAAAATACTTCAGAAATCTTATTATTTATGCATTAATGCAGGAATCTGTTTAATATCTCATCTTTGAAACAGGTTTGATTACAGGTTATGACAAATGTACATTTATAATTCCCCAACATTCCCTCAGCTATGTTCCCTGAATACATTTACCCCTATGAAATATTTGGAATATTCCAGAAGTCACATGTTACGTCATCTGAATTTCCATGAAGAATTACATGAAGAAGAAAAGTACATTTCATCATTCCTTTTTCTTTATTTTCAGTGACGTGATTCTGACTGACGAAGACACTTTAAAAATACGGCCCTGTTACTCAAATTATAGATTGGAAGTAAATGACTAATTTAAAACCTTCATTTTAAGTAAATGGTTTGAATGCCCTTAATGTTCTCATACCAATATCATGGATGATAGTGAACCACCTTTTGTGTATTTGTGTATATCATATTATTCAAAAGAAAATCCTCAAACCTGTTACTCATTTCAGAGTTAAATGCAACCATAAACATGATATATTCTTGCCTGAGATGACATTTTTTTAGTTATTTTTTTTTTAAATATTAGCTTCTAAACAGCATAGTGTTGGAATGTTGGAATGTTTGTTGGAATTCGAAGATAAAACAAACTGCATCCTGTGCACCAGTTGTGCGATTAGTGGTAATTCCTTGTACTGCATTGCCTTTCCATTAAACATATGTCTGAATGCACTAATTAACTCTCTAAGCTCTAATTAACTTGCACAGAATGTTTTGTCAATTTTGACTTGACTTGACTTGACAGAACAATCATTACTTCTCTTTCAATAAGGAGAATTAAACACCTTTTTTTTTGTCTTACAGTGTAAGTAGTGTATTGTTGTTGCAGATCAGGACTTAGTAGTAGCCATAGTAACACATCGTCACCTCTTCTATGAGGAACTCAGTTCAGACTCCAAGCTGTTATTACATTTTCCATCTGTAATAAAGACTATGAAGCAAAAAGTGCACTCTCATTTCATAATTGGTCTACTATATACATTTTTTTTTTTTTTTAAATCTTGGAAATAATTAGTTAAATACAGATGTTTCATAACTCATATGTATGACATTTCAGTAATAAGCCAGGAATTATGTTATTTCCCCCCTAATATGCATTGCTTTAATGAGGCTTTCAGTGTTGCCAATAGAGTCATGGACAAGTAATTGACCAAAAAAACACAATCATCTAATATTGAAATGAAAAATCAGTGCAAAACCCTAGAAATGTACAGCAAAAAACATTTGTACTGTATGTGAGCATTTTTTTATACTGTGTTGAGTATTTTGTACCCACATTTCCCACCAAGATCAAGTAAATTCTTCTGAACAATAGCAGGAAATTGCCATCTTAGTGTGACCGGAAACATATCTGATAACTAGAGGTAGGTTGGCTACTAGATCTCTCCACTGGGACATAAACACATGAATTTGTTTACTTTTTTTTTTTTTTTTTTTTTTTTTTTTAATGCTGCAGTTATTATAACTCAGACTATTCAATGTCACCCAAAAGAGGATGGGTTCCCCTTTGAGTCTGGTTCCTCTCAAGTTTTCTTTCTTATTCCATCTCAGGAAGTTTTTCTTGCCACTGTTGCCTCTGGCTTGCTCATTAGGGATCGACTGTAGTTAGAGACCAATATTTCTGTAAAACTGCTTAGTGACAATGTCTATTGTTAAGAGCACTTTATAAATAAAATTCAACAGAAGCAAATTTACTTGCTGGTTTCACATCAAAGCTTCGATCACACGTTTCCATGCAGTAGTCACGCTAGAGGAAAATGGCAAAACAAACAGGATTTGCAGGATAATTGGCATACTAAATGACAAGGCTACCATATTCGCTTTAATAGTTGTCCAGTTCCAATGCCTTATTAGTGTCAAAGCTGTTTCACCCTAGGACTACATACATACATACATACATATGTGCTCTATTAAGTAAGGAATAAAACATGATAGGGCGTTCTGCGGTGTGATGCAGCCCAATGCAAAGCAGAGTTACAATTTTAATATTAATAATTAATAGTTAATATGATTATATATTACATAATATCATATAATAATACTTAATGTTTGCTTAATCACTTATGTTATAGCAGATGTAAACAATTGTTCCCTCACCAGCCTTTCTTGATAAGTTAATAAGACAAAAAAAAAACAAAAAACGTAGCTTGTCATGTTACTGACAAACTAAAAAGTGCATAAAGAGGTCTGTCCTGAAGACTCTCCCATGGCAGAAAACTGAATGTTACAAAGCACTGACAATGGAGACTCCTTCCATAAATGTAAAAATCTGCTTAAAGATTTTCTTTTTTTATAAATAGCTTATTATTGTTCTTAGATGAAAAATGGTAATGTTTTAGAGTGAGTACATTAATATAAACCTGTCTATTTTTATTTATTTATTTATTTATTTATTTATTTATTTATTTATTTTTATTTATTTTTTTTTTTACAGCTGAAGTTATTGTCAGAGCTGATGTTATAGAAAAGTAATTAACACCACCTGAACAATAAGATTTGGGAATCCAACAGTGTTGTGGTACAAAGTTTTTTTTTTTTTTTTTTTTTTTTTTTAAGATTGTATGTCTCCGAAAGATAAAGTTACTAATGATTCAGGAAGAACATCATATTACTAGCACTCACTAGCACCCTTCTTTCTGCAGAGCATATACTGTACAATTATGCAGGCATTAACATTATAGTCCTGTTTCAAAGTCCCATTACCACCTCAAGGGACATGCCCCTAAAATATGCCTATTTAGGAATGTGCCGTAACGTACAGACATCTCTGATTACATCAATCCTCTGTGGTAATGAAGGCATGGACCATCCAATTTAATGTCTTATTTATTTAACTGGAACAGCGAGACAGCAGGAGAGATGAAGAGGAGATGGAGATAGCTTGCTCTCCAGATCATTCTCATCTCTCCAGGGGGGACGAGGAAATGAGACGGCGGCACCAGGGAAGGCAGGGCGGGATCGCTTTTTCACGCTAACCCTGTCAAGGCCCACATGCAACAGCGTAAAAATCCAACATGGTCGGGTTCAGGCCCAGCAATCATGTCACCTCTATGAGACCAATGAATTAGTTTATAACACTGACCACCAAAGTGCAAAACTAGCATTTTATTAGTAATGATTTAGAATTGCTGTGTGCCGAGTTTTCTCTCTCTCTTTCTTTGACTGGTTCCTAAAACCTGTCTTAGCTAAGCAAAAGTTCTTTTGATTCATGACTTGTATTATGAATCGTCAGTAAAGCCTGGAAAAAGGATCCAGTCTGCTCATGTGTGTCCTAATAATTTGCAGGGGGAAGTATTAAAATTAAACCGCTGCGGCCATTTTACGAGCTTAGCATCCACATAAATTAACAGATGCCTTTACAACCACCTGATGAGATGCTCATCACAGCTGCAGTCTGTAGATGACTTCATATGCTGTCAGATGCCCCGTTAGGTTTAATATTCTAATAATAGCTCCGATGCCGAGGTGTGCAGTACCCAATGGACCACACACCCTTTAGTTAAGACTTAAATTATGCTTACTATATAATTACGTTTGGTATACAGAACACACCCAGCAGCTCCAGTTCTCCCACTGGTCAGTCTGGAAAGAAGAAGAGAAATTAACACTTACATCTTAGTCAACAGTGGCACTCTGGCAGTCGTGAGATTTGACCAAACAATCTTTAAATCCCTAGCTAAATAATCTTAATGTCTATTCCTATGGTATAAATGTCACACATGGACCATACACTCACTTAGAAAACAGTGTTGTGAATCAGATATATGAAAATCTCTCTCTTTCTCTCTCTCACTTTCACTCTCTTATATTGTTTTTTCAAACACCTAATCATATATCACCTTCATTCTTCTCTTATCTTCTCATACACAAGCTCTTAGTGAAACACAGAGACCATCTATCTTGGAATCTATTAGTAAGGAAAAACGATACCTCAGCAGAAAATTCTGAACTGCACATGGAGAAAATTGAAAATTACCTCCCTTCAGTAAATCTGGTAAGCGCTCATCATTCACCAGGCTTTTAGTGAGAGCTTCAAGAGAAAAAAAAAAAAAAAACATCTGAAATGAATACTCTGTCACCTTTCATTTCACTTGCCGCCCACTCCGTGAGAGAGAGTGTTGTTTCTGTAAAAGCGGCTCGGGGACTCTCGGGTTTTACCGTACCACAGTCTTTTTCTCTGGCATTTGCCTTGAGGCCTACCCCTCCTTTACTCTCTTTCTCCTCAAACCCCCACCAGACACGTCTGACAGTCTGAACTCAACGCCGGCCGCTCACCAGACTACAAAACTCATTCATCTGTGGCCTCCGACGGTCAAATCTGGATCTAATAAAGCAGCACTATTGATCCCTTGTCTGGGACGGTTGCCATGACCGTTCTTTACCACCAGAGGGCTCTGTGGTCCAGCTTAGCAGCAGATTTAGCATCTGAATCTGCTTCTGTGTCCAATTCTTTACGCGTGCATGTCTGTATGACCCTGTGAAACTCAAAGGTTTGTGTAAGTGCATAGGGGATCAAGGGGATGTTACTGTTAAAGAGCTACTATGGCGTATTAGTCATTTTTGCTGACACTGCTGCTACACGTTCTTATATGGCCTATGTGTGTCTGAGTGATATCAGGTTAAAGGTAACCTCCTCCCTGAAACACATGAAAAATGTTCATAGTCAAATATTTGTGACATGTTTATGTACTAATTTGTTGGTTGATGCTGTATTTCTGTCATTCATGTAAGAAATTAGCAACTGTCTGCTGTGCTAGTGCAATTCCCATCATGGCTAATAGGAGGAACTAGCATTTCAGCAATCTCAGACATAAAGGAGAACAGTCAGATTTCACTCTTAACTTCTAAAAACCAAAGTGCAAGAGCTCACAATGAGTTTTCTCACACAATTTTCCAGCAACATCATTTTCAAAGCCATATTAATGAGATCTCTGATGTACAATTAGTGTAATGTGGTGCAATGCAGCTACACAACTGACGACAGTTACTGCAGACGCTCAGAGACTCGGCTCAGCTAGTTAGTGATCGACGAGATGACAAGCACAGTGGTATAAGCATTAAAGGTGAAGCTTTGGGAGCAATGTTTGAGCAGAGTGTATAGATGAGGAGGTGAGAGAGCTGGACAGACTAAAGGACTAAAGTGCTGCTGCATCTCTCTTTTTAGTAAAGATGAAGCAAGAGCTAAATCCCACTAGTGCCACTATCAGCAGGTCGTCGAACAGCATTAGGGATAATGCAGGAGAGTGAAAATAGACCTAAAACTCAAAAAAGTCAACTCAGAATTTCATTACAAACTATATCTTGGATGTCATCGATGACCACATGTTAATTCTTAAAGATGTTCAGGGTGAATTTTTCCTTTAACCCCTTTGGCCCCCTCTCCCCAGGGCACAAACAAATGTGTGAAACCGGAAACAGACGTGGCCATGCCCGAACAAACACACAGTTCATCAGATGTCGGAGCTGGGGTATTGTCTTCTTTCTTTCTTTCTTTCTTTCTTTCTTTCTTTCTTTCTTTCTTTCTTTCTTTCTTTCTTTCTTTCTTTCTTTCTTTCTTTTGTCAAAACGTATAGAGAGAAAAAGAAAAAGGAAGTCAATACACAACAAGAGACAGCCTTTCAAAAAGTTACAAAAATGTTATAGAACTTCAAAGAAGGATGAAGCAGTTGGTTTAATGTGTGTGTGTGTGTGTGTGTGTGTGTGTGTGTGTGTGTGTGTGTGTGTGTGTGTGTGTGTGTGTGTCTGCAGGGGCACTGCTGTGAACACCCTGGCCAAAAACATTCTTCCTCATACTGTAAAGCATCAGAACCACAGCCAGTGTTATATAACAAACACAAGAAGGAAATTATAAAAAAAGTTTGCAGATGGATTTCTTTGCATTGCTGCCTGTGAACCACATGCTAGTGAGATTTGTACTGTTCCAACTGCTCTGTGCATTGTTTTGGGCCATTAAGGTAATTACATCCGTATTTGCTTTTCATAGCGGCTTCCTGGTTATTATGTGATTTCAAATTAATTACGAAGACACGAGGTACTAAAGGCTGAAAGACCTCCTATCAGTAGCATGGTGTTAGTATTATATGAGCATTATGGTCGAGCATTACATTGAGCACAAGGTCTCATCATAGGCATAAATCTATTATGCATGCACATACACTTAGGAAAACAATCCTTGAAAAACATACAGTATAGGCAACACCATTCATGTTTCCAAGTGATTCCAGTCTGTTATCAACAATCAATGCCTCTTTCGAGCAGCAAGCACAGTAAACAAGAAAAAAACGAAAACAAAAACTGTGCTTACAGTTACCTCTTGGATTGTTTGCTTTGTCTGTTTGCTTCTAGTCCAAAGCCATTGTGAAAAATCAGTGATTAAGAAAGTAATCCACTTGTTTCATGTTTATTACACCTGCTATTGTATTTCATGTGTACCTTCTCAAACACTTCTGATGGTGCGTTAATTATTTAAGTGGGCCTATTCCAAATGAACACCAAATTAGGGGCGATTCACCAAGTATAATTGACATGATTATCATAACATGACATGATTGTCACTAAGTGACTGATGTGCTCTATGAATCTACAGTCTGAGCTAGAAAGAAATCAGCTCCAGCCTTTACTTTATACTAGTGAAGCTGTTGTCATTGGTTTCACAAATGTAAACAAATTCTCCACTTAAAAAATGAAGAGCTTTATGTATATTTGTATTTTTTTCCCTAAAACAGAGGGAGGTGTTAGCCCTGCTAGACTATTCATACCCTGCACTGCTTCTTTGATATCTATACATCCATCCATCCATTTTCTGTACCGCTTACCCTACACAGCATTGGGGGGAGCCTGGAGCCTATCCCAGGGAACTTGGGGCACAGGGTGGGGGACACTCTGGACGGGGTACCAACCCATTGCAGGGCACAATCACACACATTCACATACTATGGGCAATTTGGAAATGTCAGTCAGCCTACAACGCATGTCTTTGGACTGGGGGAGGAAACCAGGAGTACCCAGAGGAAACCCCTGAAGCACTGGGAGAACACACAGAGCGGAGGAGGTATTCGAAGGCAAATGTACTAACCACTAAGCCACCATGCCATCACCCTTCTTTGATATCAGTTTCTAAAAAGTTCAACTGTACTGCACTGTTACGAAGCCTGTGTGATTATTCTATAGTGTGTATTTGACTTGTGTAGTTGTGTCAGGTTACTGATAGAGGGCGCAGTTGAGCTTCAGAACGCATTTTCAACCAAGAGCTGCTCTCGAACCAAAATTCACTCCCTTCATGTCAACCAACACTTTTTATTTCATTGCATTCAATGACACCACAAATACAGATACAGATACATGAAATATGATTCCCGTAAAAAAAAAAATAATAAAATAAAATAAAAAAAATTTCAGATTTCAAGCCAGTTTGTAAAGAGCAGTAATGTTTATGTCAGTAATACTCGGGAGATTCATTTTAAGATTAATTTTTCATTCGCAAGTAAATCTGTCTTCACTTATTCAAGATTCAAGAACTTTATTGTAATATACACAGCTTCCTTGTACGATAAAATTAGAAATAGAAATAACATAAATTAAATAAAATGAATGAATAATAAAAAAAAGTTAAATAGCAAGTAAAGAAAAAAAAATATTATGTTTTACATAATCCTACACAGGGACTGTTTAAATGTGTATGAGATATTTGTGCAATATTGTGCAAAATTCCTATCAGATACTAATATGGCATAAAAATAGGTAATATAAGAACTAAAAACTAAAAACTATTATTCAGACAATTGAAAGAATAGTTGTATAAAAGTCCATTCATCACCTTTACAATGTTTATTTGTTTATTTATTTGCCAAAACAGCTGCTAAATCAAATTCAACAGCTGTGCGTGAAAGAATGTAAAATAAGGAATGTAAAAAAAAATGTGAGACACATAATCATGTACACCCACACACTCACACTTGCATACCACACACACACACACACACACACATATGCGCACACACACACACACACACACCTGTATATTTTGGTGCATCGTTTATCTGTAGCCTATATCTTATACACAGGCTTTGGCAGCTTTGGGTCTACAGTAGCTAACTACCATCACAGAAAGTTTATGCTTAACTGAAGACAGTGTAAGTTTCAGTTCATGAAAAAAAGTTTAGAGAAACTGAAGAAAGAAAAAAAAAAAAAGTAGCTGCGTAATGTTTTGGCTCGGGCCAGAGTAGATTGATGAAAGCTGAAATGAAATGAAGAGAAACAAACTGTACTGTGATGGCAAATGATAAGAGCAGTGGAAACTTGGTCTAATCAAGAGAAAGAGAGAGAGAGAGAGAGAGAGAGAGAGAGAGAGAGAGAGAGAGAGAGAGAGAGAGAGAGAGAGAGAGATGGGGGAGAGAAGAAGAAGAAGGACTGGTGCTCAGGCTATTTCCTTACTGAATATCACAGCACAGGATGAACTCTATATCCTTAAAACATCAGCTCTGAGAATAAAAATACCTCAGTCTCAGTGGGGTAGGAGTAGGCCAGTTTGTGTGTGTGTGTGTGTGTGTGTGTGTGTGTGTGTGTGTGTGTGTGTGTGTGTGTGTGTGTGTGTGATCTGTTCTGTAGAGAGGATGTGGGAGTTCCACAGCTCCAGACTGTAGCAGTGATAGCAGCAGTGAGAATTGAGGCTGATTATTTATGTGGTTGTAATCTGGGCTCCTGCGCCCAACTCCCGTCTCCCTCTCCCAAGAACCAGCCATCCCAATGTTAATTACAGCTCCACTCCGTAAACAAGGCTCCAGACCTGGCACTCAGATTAGGCTTCTCTGATCTGCTATAAATGAAGCTTGTGCTTAATACACATCTGGCACTGGATAATGCTAAGACTAAGACATTAATGCTAGCTGAAACACCTGGATGAGGTGACTCCTGAGTGGAATATTAGCATTTTAACCATACTGTGATTAAAGAAGAATCCTCTATTTGCAGCGTGTTTACAAACTCTAAAGATTTACATATTGTAAATGCAATATGGTAGTTTTTTTTTCTTTTTAGTTTCTTTTTTTAAAAATTTCTTTTATTTATTTTGCCAGGCAAATAATTTCTTTTAAACCTCTACATTGAAAAACTTGTACAACCAGGGACCAATTTAACAGTAAAAAAATAAAAAAATAAAATGGACGATTAAATGAATGAAAAATTACACACACTGCCTCAGAACAGATTTATATTATGAACATTATAAACATCCAGCTATTAAAATATTAGGCCAATTGTTAAAATTCAATAATGTTTACTAAAATATGCTTTTTATTGCTGAATGCTCCATACACAGACCACATTTTTATTATAATTGTCCTTTGAATTCAAATTGACCTTATTTAGCATATCCCTGCTTATTTTTGAGTTATTAAGGTTGGGATTAAACCCATTTAAGTAAAGCAACCAGTCAGATAAGATGATTACTAAAGTAATATAATAAGTATGATAATGGTGGATGGTGATTTCCATCACTGTAACAAATTTTTTTTTAAATGTTTGGACCCCTGCCTATGCTTGACAGACCCACTTTGAGAACCATGGCTTCAGAGGACAGTATTTGCATTGCTTGTACCTTGAGTAACAAAAAAATTTAAACGAGAATGTAAAAATCTCAAACGGTAATATTTTTTGACAGTGGATTTTGGATTTTATATCTGACTGATACAAATTGACTGACAAATTAAAGGAAAAGCTGGAGGCTACAGTATGTTAAGCTGTAGGGGGCATGTATTTATTATTGCTGGCGTGGTTATTGTTGGGAGTGGTCTCTTCAGGATGACTCCGTCCTTATTGACAGGACATGAGGCCTCAGTGAATGGTTTGATGAGAATGAAAATGCCTTTATAGTCACCCCAAATTTCAACCCAATTAAACACCTGTGGGATTTTAGGCAGCTCTCTCCAGCACTATCCACAAAACACCAACTAAAGGAATATCTTTTAGACAAATTGTATTTATCCTTTCAGAACAGCTCCAGAGACTTGTAGAATCGAGGCTCGTCATTGGTCAACACCGTACTAAGACACCTTATGTTGTTGTTGTTGTTTTTTTTTCCTTTACTGTATCACAGTTTGAACCCTGGTCCTTTAGAATTTCCTTTTAAACTCACAGGACTCTCACATCTCCATACCTTTTTGTATTAATATCACTGTACTTAGTAAACAAATATCATATTAGTTACTAAATAGTATCATTTTAAATACCCAAATGAATAATAAGCTTAGAGTTGAAGGAAAAGTCTGATGCACTACCAACTGCGCTAGCGAGGTGTTTTCCATCGTATTTATCGGTAGCTTGTGTCTAGTTCTAGTCTGTCCTGTATGCTGCAGCACAGTTTCACCTGCTAGTGAGAGTCTCCACCACAAGAAATGAAAGAAAAGAAAACCCTAGGAGAATCGTTTTGGGGTTCTTTATATTCATTCTGTAGGGAAACCCCATTTTTTTTTTATAGTTTCATAGAACTGTAAAAAGGAGTTTAAGAGGAAGAACCTGTGTTTCAGAATGATCAGCAGTGCATCGTTCTGATCTTCAACTTTGCCCTGATTGTCCTCTTTTATTTATATAAACCATGAGGGTCATCAGTTGGCATCATTGGGTTTTAAAATGAAATAGCTGAGAATGATATTTATAATGTTAGTAATGGATGTAAAATGTGTGTCTCTTGGACAAGCTCACATACTTCCTTATTAGTACTAAGCTACTGTAGGCAGTGTAACTAATCTAAATGAAAGAGGCCATTTGGATGTCTTCAAGTGACATGTTGTTAGTTTGTTTTCTGCGTTTCTCAGTACAGGGCAATGAGAGTTCCTCAGTGAGATGCAAAGATGAAGCAGCTGGAATCATTCATTTGAATATTCATCATAATTCTCTCTCTCTCTATCTCTCTCTCTCTCTCTCTCACACACACACCCACACACACACACACACACACACACACCCACACACACACACACACACACACACACACTTGTTATGGGTTTTCCCCTATAGACCCATGTACCTCTGTACATGGTTAAATGAAAAGGGAAAAAAAATAAAATGCATTTTGTGGACCAGCAAATGTCCCCATAAGTCCCTGTCTTATATTTTATGCTGCAAATAAATAAATAAGTAAATAAATAACCCACAAGCATATAAGGACCCTGACACATCGGGGCATCAGAGGCCAATATTTTCCCATAGATTTTGTGGTCTGTCCACCTTAACCCCTTTCCAGCATTGACTGACACTAGAGGTCTGAATTTTTTTCAACTACTCATCTGAAGTAGCTAGCTATATTTTTTAAATCATTTAGCAGACTGTTCAAACAAATTCAAACAAAAGTAGCATGAAAACAATTGCTCGGCTACTTCATTTAGCTATAGGTCAAATGCATAATACCATGTTAAATAGTCACAATGATACCGCTATACACGGATCAGCCATAACAATAAACACTGACAGGTGAAATGAATAACACTGATTATCTTGTTACAGTGACACCTGTCAAGGGGTGGGGTATATTAGGCAGCAAGTGAACAGTCAGTTCTTGAAGTTGATGCATTGGAAGCAGGACAAATGGGCAAGCACAAGGATCTGAGTGACTTTGACAAAGACCAGATTGTGATGGTCAGATGACTGGGTCAGAGTATCTCCAAAATGGCAGGTATTGTGGGGTGTTCCTGGTGTTCAGTAGTTAGTACCTATGAAAAGTAATACAAGGAAGGACAAAATGGTGAACCGGCAACAGAGTCATGGGAGCCCAAGGCTCACTGATGCGCATGGGGAGCTAAGGCTCCCATCTGGTCTGATCCCAAAGAAGAGCTACTGTAGCACAAATTGCTGAAAAAGTTAATGTTGGCTATGATAAAAGGTGTCAGAAAACACAGTGCATTGCAGCTTGCTGTGTATGGGGCTGCAAAGCTGCAGACCAGCCAGAGTGCCCATGCTGACCCCTATCCACCACCGAAAGCACCAACGATGGGTACATTCAAGAACTCAGAACTAGACCATGGAGCAATGGAAGATGGTGTTCTGGCCTGAGGAATCATGTATTCTTTTCCATCATGTGGATGGCGGGTGCGTGTGCATCACGTTCATGAGGAAGAGATGGCACCAGGATGCATTATGGGAAGAAGGCAAGCTGGCGGAGGCAGTGTCATGCTCTAGGCAATGCTCTGCCCTACAGTGGGGTTGCTGTGGCTCAGGTGGTAGAGCAGGTTGTCCACATCTTAGAGTTGGCGGTTCGATTCCTGGCCCATGTGATGAAATGTCCTTGGGTGAGACATTGAACCCCAGTTGCTACCTTGCATGGTAGCTCTGCTGCCATTGGTGTGAGTCTGTGTGTGAATGGGTGAATGAGAACTGTGTAGGGTAATAGGTGCTATATAAGACCATTTACCTACCACCTACCTAAATGTTGTTGCAGAACAAGTACACCTCTTCATGTCAACAGTTAGCCCTAATAGCTGGGAAACCTTGGGTCCTCGCATTCATGTGGATGTTGCAGGATCCTCTTTCACATGCAAAAATTGTTCAGGCATGGTTTGAGAAACATGACAGAGTTCAAGGTGTTGGCTTGGCCTCCAAATTTCCCAGATTTCAATCCAATCGAGCATCGAGGGATGTGCTGGACAAACAAGTCCGATCCATAGAGGCCCCACCTCGCAACTTACAGGACTTAAAGGATCTGCTGCGAACATCTTGGTGCCAGACACCACAGCAAGGTCTTGTGGAGTCCATGCCTCGATGGGTCAGAGCTGTTTTGGTGGTGCCAAAGGAGGACCTACACAATTTTAGGCAGGTGGTTTTAATGTTATGGCTGATCTGTGTACATGCATGGTGGCCATCAGCAGTAGTCTCTACAGTGTGTTCCAGTGCAACTCTTCATAGATTTAAGGAGATGGGAAGTGATCATAAGTCAGCTGCCCATTTTTACAGCTCTATGGCCTAATGCAAGTATTCCCATCATCTCTAGGCTCCTTGCCTAACTGAATGTGTTTGTGTGTGTAATGTATTTAGTTGTGCTGGTGCAGGTGTATCGTATCATCAGCCACTAATGAAGAGGATTACCAGGTGCTTAGTGCATGGTTGTATATATTTTGCATTGGACTCATCCCAACATCTTATCAAGGCCATGCTGAACTAGTGTCCTAATTTTTCTTCCCATTCTCAGTCTCCTTCATTTTTTTTTTACCTTTCTCTCCTCACTTTTACTTTCAGACAAAATGCAGTCCTTAACTGTGATATTTCACCATAAAGATGTCTTCTGAGCATAAACACCTGTCTGGCGTGACGTTAAACCCAGAAACATGTGCTAGTTCTGCATGCAACGAATGTAGACTATATCCTCCCTGCAAGCTGCAACACTTTACACGTGTCCTCACCACGTTTTGTAACACTCCATAAGGGCTTGATCCTTGTGGCCTTTTCTTACTGTTGGTCAGTGTTCGTACCTCAGTGGATCAGTCAAGCATCCGGTGGCGGTCAAAATATCTCAGGGATAGACCAGTTGTAATACACCACTCCCTACTCCCAAACCCCATGTCAGTGTTGAAGACAATAGTCCTCAGAGTGAGTTCCTGCACATAGGTCCAGGCTTCGTGTCACGCTTAGACTGAGGGTCCCTTTTTCTAGGTCCGGCCCAATGGAATCATCCAGAAACAAAAAACAAAAAACATCTGGAGAAGGCTGTGCACTCTTCGAAGAATCAAATTTGGAGAATGTTTGTGTGCCTTAGTGAGCCCTATTTATGAGCTGTTTGCACAGCTCTTAAAGGGGATTGGGAACTTAATTAAAGATAATATTGAGGGCTAAAGCCTCTCCCTGAGAATGCAGCTTCTCAGGGTGCAACAAAGTTTCAGTTCATCCCCTGTTCATGGGAGTTCTGCCAGTATTCAGTCATGAACCTGTGAAAAGCAGGGAAATTTCCAAGTCACTTTAGTAACAGAGACTCTATTCGGGTCGTAATTGCTATAAAGTCACTGTGAAACCAAATTTCCTCACTTTCCCCTCTTTTCATTAATGCCAGGAGTCTTATTTTGTCTAGATCGCGCTGGATGATCACAAGTCAATACTGTCATGAAATATTACAACTTTGCTTTTGTCTTTACAATGGAGGCTTTAATCTAAAAATATCAGGAAAGAATAAAAACAGGACTTCACTAGGGAAAAAAAAGGAGCGGGCCCTGCACCTTTCAAAGCCACACAGCTTGGAAATGCAGAGGACCCGAAATAGACTCGCTCCTCATAAAGGCCTCCTTCTTTGTAGTCTCTGGAGGAACATCTGTGGGGCAGTTTCTCCTGGAGAAAGTGTTGGGCAGTGAATCAAAGGGAACTAAGATCTCCTGTAAGAGAGGAGTGGAAAGAGGTCTCTCTCTCTCTCCTCTTTCTCTTGCTATCTCCCCTTGCTTCCTTTTAGAAAGGCTGACAAAAGCTGCAGCAATCGGCAGAATAATAAAAGCTCATTAATATAAGCTGTCAGGGGTTATCTTTGGAAAGGAGGCCTGAGGAAAAAAAAAGAGGAAGACGGAAGATGTGAGGTCTGCTAGCACTCAAGCGGCCAGTGAGACTCTGATTAAAACGTCTCTGCAACGTCAGCCGCATGTGCAAAGATTAAACGAGGACATTGTGATCGACGGCCAATACACGCTTTGATGCAATGTGGTTTTGTTGAGTATTAAACAAACAGATATGCTCACTGAGATCTCTGGCCAATCTCTGCAAAATCTGCAGTTTTATTTTAAGCACAGACTTGAATTAAATGAGTATTCTCACCATGAAGTCTACAGCTAAGTCTGATTTGTGTCTGGAAAGCAGGCTGACGGTCTTCAAATAACAGACATGATACTTAGGGTTTAATTCTGTTAGGGGAAAAAAAAGAGTGAGAAGAAACGCAGAAGAAATGTGGTTTTACACGGAGCTTTGCACTTGCACGCTCTGAAGGTGCCATGACGGTGGTGGGGTGGACATCTGCAGTAAAGCAGTCACACTGTGTGAGTGATGACGGCTATCTGCTTAATGTAACGCATGAACACAGAGCAAAGACAGACAGACAAGCAAGGGGTACGAGGAAAAAAGAGAACAGGCAAAGAAGAACAGAATTAGTTAAAATGAAGAAAAAAAAAGGTTCAACAAATGAATGCAATTTTTTTTTTTAACCCACCACCAACCACTCATCTGAAGCCACTCATATACACTAAGAGGGAGAAAGTAAAACAGGGCTGAATACATGGGACAATATAAGAAAAAGACAAAGAGTAAAGGAGCAATACAATGTAGAGGAAAATCCGAAAGAGTGAAGGATATTGAGCAGCAAAAATTGCAAGGGAGAAATGAGTAGCTTAAATGTCTAGCTTGAACAACAGTAAATATTGAGGCATTGATGTGTTCTTCAGCTAGGTGTATGTTACGTGCTGTGTGTGAGTGTTCATATAAACTACACCTGTAAGTTTAGTCGGTCAATCAGCTCCCTAGGTGGTGTACTCAGTATATGGCGTACATGAATTCGGGCACTGGTGAGGACCCTGTCTCACTACACATTGGGACACCGATAACTCAATTTCTGGCAACATGACTACATACTCACGCTGTAAAACGTCACCAAAAATTAGTTTTATATGTCATATAAATTTGTTAGCCTAATCACACATGTTTCTGTCATGGTACTTCAAGCAGGATCGTAGGCTAGCTAGTGGATTAAAAAAAAATCATTAAACATAAAAGTTGTTAGACTCAAACAAACCGTATATAGAACCTCAAATAAAGTTAAAAATCATTAACACAAGTAATCATTTGATAGCCACAAAGATAACAAGCTACTTACATTTGTAGACAGAAGTTGGCTCATTTTTTCTCTAGCTGAGAGGCTTCAGAAAACATGACGTCAGTTCCAGTAAGGGGACATAGTGAGCATCGATGCTCCTTGGTTTTTACGGTGCACTGTGGGATTTTTTAGGGAGAGAACATTCCACTACACTGGAAGGATTTTGTAATTGAGACAGCCCTGAAAATGCCCGACTCCCTGATCAGTGCCCTGACAACTGAACTAGGGAGCTGATTAAGACATACCCATCGTAAAATAACTATTTAGTTGTGAATTGAGATCAGCCATCTTAGAACACATAATGCAACGAACTCATTGGTGGTTGATTTAGTGAGACCAAAGAGAGTGGAAAACAAAGTTCTGGCAGTGTGAGAAATTTTTTGATTAAAATCTTAGAGAGTGACTGCTGCCATGATGCTTGCCTGAAAGCCACCAATAGAAAGACAGCATAAGATTATATGAAACTCACAGGACAGATAAAAATACAGAAGTGGCAATGATAAAAGGTAAACAAAACATGCTAATAAATATCTTTATTACCTCAAGCTCACTTGAATGTTGGTGTTGAACATAGAATTTTTATTTAATCACAGCTCTACCATAAGAGTGTCTTCATTATATAACCTGACATGGAAAATATATTTTACATTTAAAGACATTTTAGTGTCTTTATAGAAATATTATTGGGATCTCATATATTTAACCTTAAAAGACAGCTCTAATAACATTTAAAACCAGCTTTATTCCTATGTAGGCATTAATTAGTCAGCTAAGATAAAGTAGAAGAAGTAACCTGAATGCGTGATTGAATTGGTCAGTTTAGGTCTTGTGTTATGATTCTGGCTTGATTAATAAAGGATCAGTGAGAAGATTCAGCCAGTAAAATTCTTTTCTTGAGGGAACTGGATTTACCTGGAGGCCAAGCCTTGAACTCTGTCATGTTTCTCAAAATGTAATTTTTTATGGATGTAGAGGATGAAATTAGTGTAAAGGAAACAAGGGAACAAGAATCATTATCAATAAGGATTATGACAAAAAAAGAGAAGTAATAGAAAAAATTAATTCTCTTTTTTTGTCATAATCCTTATTGATTACTTGACCAATTCAGTGAAGCATTTCCCCCTCACATACTGCAGATATGTGCTTTGGTAAAACACTAACCGGATGTAGTCACGCACCGACAAAATTCTTGAAATCTAAATTTGAGAGAGTGAGAGATAAAAGGTAGCGGAGTGATAACGGAGGTGAAAGTCATAAGGGGAGGTGGTTAGATATGGATCATGCCGGGCAGAAGTGTATCAAGGTCTTGCCTTTGAACCAGACAGCCTGCTAATTGGAACAGCATTGTAGGCATCCAAGGAAGATCTGGATCTCATTTATCCTCCCCTTTATGCAATTTGACTCATCGAATGGCCGTGCCTCTGTCTGTGCCCTTCCAAAACCCCCTCTCCACATGGCAATAACTCATCTTTCTCCCCTTTTGCCCCTGATGTGTTGCCCATCACCAGTTGCCCCCTTTACCCCAGCTTCAGAGAAATCCATCCCATCAAGACAGCACAGGTTGACATGGCATCTCTTCACGCCTCTCACCTTAGACTTGAAAGCAGCTCCAGATTTACTTCCAAGGAGCCGCATAGCCAGTCTTTGACCGTGCACTTTGTAATTCAAACAAATGCTTGAGCGAGTCAGCCCGGGGGAGTAATCACACAGGCTCGAGGTGTTGCAGATGAGAGGCAAGTGGTGGCCTGATAAACACACAGTGGCAAAGCTGGCTTGTCACAGAGGACAGCGTGTGGGGAAGGCCAGAGATAAATGCAAACGATGATAAACAGAATAATAATTTGGAAAACTGAATACATACTGCATATTTTTGTAGATTTAGAATACATCATAAAATACTTTACTTGAATGAATAGACCCAGTGGATTTCAGAGTGGTATCAGACTGATCAGAAACAGACTTTTTTTTTTTTTTTTTTCATATTTGTCCACCTGAGACTTTCTCCGATTTTTTAAAATCCAGTGGGTGATTCCGTGATTCCACTGATATTCCTCTTACAAATATATATGCAAAGTCAAAGTAAAGATAAATGATATTTAAACGTACGCAAACAACAACAACCTATATGCAGGTTTCTGATAAATAGCTTAACATTTTAACAAAACCTCTTCAACACTTAGAAAACATTATTAGAACTTAGAAAATATATTACCTACACTTAACCTTGAAATATATTGAAATCCATCTCATTTTAAAATTTCAACCTTTTCCATGAGTCATGGCTTTTAGCTGCATCCCAGTCAACTTTGTTACCTGAGCACACTCACCCCTATGAAATATTTGGAATATTCAACAAATCAACAGGAAGTTGTGTCATCTGAATATCCTGAACATCACGAGAAGAAGAAAATTAAGGGCTCTCACTACTTTTGCGATATTGTGATATTTAATGAGGAAGTCACTATCCATACATCCATCCATTTTCCATACCTCTTATCCTACACAGGGACACGGGGGATCCTGGAGCCTATGAGGAGGTCACATGTCACTCAATTATCATTATTATTAAAAAAAAGAAGTAAATCATTAGAATGTCTTTAAAGTCCTTGTGATAACATGGATGCTAATTAGCAATGTTTTCTATGCTAAAATATTTCTGTAACGTTCCCCTCATTTAAGTGCAAAATACAGCCATTTTCAATAAACGAACCCTTGCCTGGGATGGGTTAACACATTTACTTATATTCAGTGGTGAAAAATGAAAAAGAGTTACATCGCATAAATGGCACCCAATCATGAAATCACTCTTACATTCAAAAAACAAGCTCCTGAATTACACAGCTACACTGTTGCTAGTCATTAGTTCAAACCAGCGCAGCTGCACATTGGACTGACATTAGAGAAATACTCTGTCTTTCCCCCTCACTAGCCGATTTTCACTGATCTTCATTCAGAAACACAACGCTGACCCTTTACTTCAGCGGAACACACTTCCTCCCTCGGACATTATGTCCAAACCGACCACACCTTAAACTCTCCCCACGTTCCGGCTCAACAATACACACGCTAAATCATTGCAGTGACCCACTGGATACGCTGGCCTGTAGGAAATCCACTGATTGTGACCCCCATCACCCAGGCTCTCTTTTCCCCTTCCGCTTTATATGGTCACCTTCCTGAAGCCTTTCCACTGGATCAGTGAGTTCCGAGCAGCTGCTGCTAAAGTAATAACTCGGAATAGCTCATTCAGAGACATTCCTGTACAAGCTGATGGTCACGTAGTGGTTGGCTAATATAGTCACATTTATGATTTTGCTGTTACATATACTGTAAGAGTGAGTCAGATGAAGTTCAGTGTACAGATAATACGTCCATCTAAATCTATCTACTTATTAAGTTGGTTTTATTTTGGAAAACTCGGTTATGCACACTTAAACATGATCTATACTCTCAAAACTCTCTACTTTTGGGCAGAATGGAGATTCCCTAAAGCATTGCTGCACATTGAAAGACCATCTTTCTTAAACAATAATCTTAGACCCTCTATAACACTTACTCTCTATGAATCTAAACTTTACACAGATTTTGGAAAGTTGGGTTCATATCAGTTGGTATCAAGGATAAGCATTGAGAATACCCCCCCCCCCCCATTATTTTTACATCTATCTATCTAAAAAATGGTGGATTGGATTAGATTTGGATTTGGAATAGATTTCTTTGTAACTGGACATGTTTACATATAAACAGACTTCACTGTTCTCATTTGTTAGGATTGAATTTTATTATACACTATATGGCTTATTATATTTTTATTATATTATTATACAATATATGTACACACATCTGACCATGACACCCATACTGTATGTGCTTGCTGAACATCTCATTCCAAAGGCATGGCATTAATATGGAGTTGGTCCCTACTTTGCTATTATAATAACCTCCACTCTTCTGTGAAGGCTTTCCACTATGTTTTGGAGCGTGGCTGTGGGGATTTGTGTTCATTCAGCTACAAGAGCGTTAGTGAGGTCAGGCACTGATGTTGGGTGAGGAGGACTGGGGCGCAATCGGCATCACAATTCATCCCAAAGGTGTTCAGTGGGGTTGAGTTCAGGGCTCTGTGCGGGCCACTTGAGTTCAACCTTGAAAACTATGTCTTCATAAACCTCGCTTTGTGTACAGGAGCAGTGCCATGATGGAACAGATTTGGGGCTCTTAGTTCCAGTGAAGAGAAATTGTAGTGCTACATCATGCAAAGACATTCTAGACAATTATGTGTCTCTAAGTTTGTGGCAAAAGTTTAGGGAAGGATCACATATGGGGGTCATGGCCAGGTGTCGTTATACTTTGGCTATATAGTGTGTTCATATTATATAAATAATCAGAAAAGAAAAAGTGGTATCATGCCATCTCTACATAATTTGTATATTTGTAAAATATACTACAGTTAAATACTAGCATTAATTTATTTGACAACTTGGCAACAAATTGTGCTGCTTGTTTGAATTTTTCTTCACTCATTTGAATTTCTTTCAGAGATATCATGAGATCATTTTAACACTTTAGCTTCCATTTGCTTACAAATACTTAGCCTCTAATTGAAGCAAAATAACTAGATGTACAGTATTCGCAGTGTTCCATAATGAGGAACAAGAAAGTATTCACTCCCGATATTTTTCTTAAGATGAATGAACTGCTCAGAGTGGCTGCCAAGTATTTTTCACTTTTTTTTTTTTTTTTTTTTTCTCCTTCACCCATGTGCATGCTCGCACTTCCTCCTACTTCACCTACTCCCAAACCCAAATATACGCCAGTTCTGTGAATGAAAACGGTTCTCCTGGATCTCTGGGTTCTCCCATCACTCACGCAGTGTATGCACGCGCACGCTACGGTTGGGGAAACTGCTGAAGCGAGCTGTGAGTGGCGCGCGCTAATTGGCCGAGGGCGGGAGCGCGCGCGCACTGAGCGCTCTTTATCCTTCTGTTCCTAAAAGACGCGGCGCGCGCTTTAACGCCAGGTACAACGCACGGAGGCACCGAGTCGATCACTTCCAGGAGTTTTCCCACCTCTACCACGGTAAGGACAGAGTTCTGTTGTTATTGTTTTATGGAGCTGATAGTGTTTTTTTTGTGTTATTAAGCCGAGTGAGAGAGGACATTCATTTACCGGGGAGTGTTTAATGGTCAAGTGGTGCTAGAGTCGGAGAAACTTGTGTCTGAGACAGGGAAAGGGTTCTGGGATTGGAAAATGTCAGTATTGTGCAATTGATTATTCAACCGTGCTGAATTTACATTATTTTCTTTTGCTATAATAATAATAATAATAATAATAATAATAATAATAATAATAATAATAATAATAATAATAATAATAATAATAATCTGATCATTTTCACCTGAATGCTGGCACTTGCTGAAGTTGCTTGTCTTCAGGAAATGCCTGAAAGACCACATGGACCTACTTTAATATGCATGTGTTTCTGATTGTGTGTAATCTGTGCATTTGTAGGCATGCTTAACAAAACAGCTGCTGAGTTTGTTGATAATGTTTTGCACTCAACAAAAAAACATTTCAGTATCTGTTTTTCCTGAAAGAACATCATTCATTTAGTTTGAGATGACTGAATACCAGGGCAACCTCTAGATGACCCAAGTGTCACCTCAAAACTTGTCTAGGATTTACTTAGGTAGAATTCTTAAACAGTTCAAGATGTTCACACACACACACACACACACACACACACACACACACACACACACACACACACACACACAAAAAAAAAGTGACAGGCAGACCAGCAGCTGAGGTGTGAGTTTGTGTGTGTGTGTGTGTGTGTGTGTGTGTGTGTGTGTGTGTGTGTGTGTGTGTGTGTGTGTGTGTGTGTGTGTGCATCCCACCCTCCCTCCACAAACAGAACCCTCACAGCTGGGTTCCAGCCCTCTCGGCTAATGCCTCCGCCAGTAAACAGTGATAAAGAGATGGCAAGGGATGAGCAGAGGGAGGGAAGAAAGGAAAACTAAAGAGAAGGCTGGACATACAGGTGGCGCTCAAGTGTGCATGCTCAGCAATTAAACTTTTAACGATTTCTGAGACTTTTAATGATCACTGGTTCATAACTGTGAACTATCATACAGTATAGTGTATGTTAAAAGCAAGACATTTCCAAGCAATTAATTAATTAACATTAAGGAGCGCATAAATTGTACAGTAGTTATACATTAAACAACAGCCTAGTATAATCTGGATTGAAAGCAGGCTCTTTACAATGCGTGTATTTGAGGAGAATGATGATGCAGCATTGTGTTATCAGATATCATGTAATTTGCTGTCCTGCTGCGGTAATACTGATACATAATTGCAACAGATTCTGATATCTAACGGCTTAATCTTTAAGACATGTGTCCCCTGTCCACTTTCTTCTTCTTTTATTATTATTATTATTATTATTATTATTATTATTATTATTATTATTATTATTATTATTATTATTATTATTGTGTTCAACAGCACGATACTACATTTTCTTTTCTGATACTGATACTGAAACCTTGAGTATCAGCTGATATTGATACCCAATCTATTTTTTTTCTCTACACAGTAATAAACTTTAAAATGACTTTTTTTTTAAACTGAAGACATAGCTAAAAACATGATTTCCGCATGATTTAGAGCTTTAACAAAACAAAAAGTATAAAACAACAATATAATAAAAGTCAATCCTAACAAAACAAAAAAAACAAAAAAAAAAACAATACAATCAAGTCTATTTATATGTAAACATTTACGGTTCCCAAAAAAATCTTTTCCAAATCCAATTCCAATCTTTACCATTTATTAGAGAATCATATCAAATTCATTATTTTTTCTCTGATCTACCTTTTTTCGATGGTCCTGGGTATTGCATTAGTGGCATCTTCAGTTATAATAATAACAATTGGTTTGCATTTGTGTGTACTTCTTCTAGTGTGCCATTATTTTGTAGCTGTTCTGCATTTGAGTGACAGGTGATTAGAAGTCGAGGTTAGCAGTGCATCTGCTGCAGAATTGTGTCTCAGATAAACAGGGACTGATTGATGGACAAGGACATGTCGAACAGACCCTTGTAGTTCAGACTAGTGTTGAACTGTTTTTTAAATTTTTTTACTCTTTGAAACACATTTGCACAGGAATTTGTTTGTTTCTGTACTTGCTTACAGTCGGGACATATGTAGTCTTTATTACATAACAGTAACAACCATGACAAGTTTAACATGAAATTCTTGGAAAATCTAGGAAATTCTCAGGAAAATAAGTTGCCTATATTGTTTCCGAAATCTATTCGGTGTACTAATATTTAATCTAATCCTATACAGCGTTCCTTATTTGAGGAAACCGTATTTAATATAATTACTGTTTGCTTCAAGGATGTATATCTTAGATGTCAAATAATTTTACTTTTGTTTTAAGAAAGATATGTGCTCTTCCCCCACTCCAGGCCTGCAGTGCGGCTCCACAGACCACCATGAGTTACTATATGGATCCAGTTTCTTCCTACCAGCTTCATCATCCAACTGACCATCTGGGTGTGATGGTGAGACACATCATAAATTACCCCTGTTTGGCCTGAGCAGTCTGTAGCATAAGGCACACGCATGACAGTGTGTTAACACACACCTCTGAGTTTGTTTCATCGGCCTGATGAAGGGTTATTACAAGCCATTACAAATTGTGTAGAAGTTGAAATAAAGTTGAACACATTTGCAAGATTTTTTTTATTATATTCATATGAATACAAAAGGATGCAAAATCCTGTTTCTACCAACTAGACATGCTACCTTTATGCAAATGTCTATCTAATAGTGTCATTCATGAAATGAAATGTCACTGATTTGACTGTTCTGACATCTCCCATATTTATCCAGGCTTCTGTTTTGTGTATGGGATTGTGTGTTACAACTTTATCTGAGTGTAGAATGACAGAATGGCAAAGGTCAGTGTCTTGGCAGTTGCATTCAATAAATTTAAAATCACCGGCGACACGTTATCTTCCCTATAAATAAAACAACTGCTGAAAAAAAGCCTTTAGGCCTCTGCAAAGATTCAAAGAGGGATGAAAAAGAAAAAGAAACACATTCACTTCTGCAAAAAAAAGCCTGTTTGCCACCATGCAGGGTCAGCAGGGTTAAGGCAGTTCACAGATCCCACGCTTGCGCTCTGAGAAGCATGAACAGCTGAATGGAAGTTGCGTGATCAAAATGCCGCAAGAACATTTGGCCATCAGTATGCATGGCCTCGACTTGAGGAGGCGCTCAAATGGAGCCCGAACGGGTCACATGCTAATCTGCGGCCGACCCAGTTCACACATACAGAGTCCAAGCACTCGGCTAATGTGCCCAGACGCTCAGCGTGTCTTTTGAAATTGAGATGAGAGTTTGCAGGTCTCTTGGCATGGTCAGAGGCTACGCTGAGTGTGCCCTGCGTCAGATTCATGAATTTACATGGATCAAAAGAAGAAAAGGGATGCTTTCAGATCTCTCTGTGCTCACATTATGAGAGGAAAGACTCCGAGAGAGAGAGAGAGAGTTTGAGAGTTCAGGAACCGGATTTGCAGTGCTGCCATCCAAAAGAATGACTGAATAACAAGACTGCATAAGGGCCTAGTGCTTCTAACAATAACAAATTTCTGTTGAAAGATTTATATGATGAGATCCATTTTATTCTTAGAAATGTGGAAGGAAGCCCCAAATAAGCCAGCTTTCTATTATTTGCATTGGTGAACTAACAAGGGAAGCAAGTAGCTTGACAAGAGGATTGGACTGCTGACAATTTTGAGTACACTACCTCCTCTTTTGACTATCAGCTCATCAAGACTACTGATTTCACTACTCACTTATCAACATCCTGTCGCCATGCTTTAGAGAACTTGGGGAGACACGGCGATGTCCTTTCTGACTCCAGCATGCCCTCCCCTACCCAATAAATCCTCCTCTAGACCTCACTTCCCATTACAATCCCCTCATGCACCCTTCCCTTCCACCCACAACTCCCTCAATCCATTTGTCTCCTCTCCACATGGCTTCAGAGTCTCAGACAGTCTCCTCCTGCTGTCAATCCTGCCAGTACCAAAACCTTGTAAAGCTACTAGCAGTGCTTAGGTTGATAACAGAGGCTTTACTTTTGCAGCAGGCTTTATCAGATGGACAGTCGTTCAGACAGTCTGAGCTTCACTCCTCTCTGGAGTCAGGTCTTAGTTCGCTTATCATGGATCCTGTCACTGAGACGGCTTGCCAGGGTTTTGGTAGGAGAAACTGACACTGAATGAGAATGGATCCATGATGATGGATCCTAAATTAAGACCGACCTTCCATTGATGTTTTATTGGGAGTTCCTCCTATACAGTAGAGCACATTCCCCTGATGAAAAGATCTCGCAGAGGAGATTTAGATTTGCACTGATCTTATGGAGACACAGAAGCAGAGAGCCGTAATGCACACCAGCTGTAAATATCCAAGACATTTCAGGAAGCAGCAGGAAGTAGAAAGCTTTTAAAACATTCATTTACTCAGAGTAATCGTAAGAAGATTTTGCATCGTTGAATGCACAAGTTACTTCCAGTTTTAGACAGCCACATCAACATCATACACAATTACAAAAGGCTACTTTGGATACAACTATTAACTTTTGGCTACAGGCTCGTCACTTCCTGAAAGGGTTGTACCCGGAAGCCTTTCTAATTGATGGAAGCATTGTTTTTGGGTTAGTATAAAGTATAGAGTGAGTACAGAGATGCTTAAGGGTTCCTCCAGAAGGACAACAAGAAGAATGGTTGTATTGGTGCTACTCTTTATTTCCATAAGAATAAAATGGAACAGGCTTATTTTGCAATATGGTGTCAGTTTCCTACATTTTGTATACAGCTGAGGTCATAAGTTTACATGTGCCTTGCAAAATTCAAAAAATAAATAAATGACAGGGATCGTAAAAATTGTATTTTGTTTTTTATTTAGTACCGCCCTGAATAAGCTATTTTACATAACAGATGTTTACATATAGTCCACAAGATACAATAATAACTGAATTTACACAAATGAACCAGTTCAAAAGTTTACACAAACTGAATTCTTAATACTGTGTGTTGTTACCTGGATGATCAACGACTGTTTTTATGTTTTGTGATAGTTGATAGTTTGCTTTTCCAGCATCTTCTGCATACAGTATACATCTTTTCACGCTGAGGACAATCGAGGGACTCGTACACAACTATTACAAAAGGTGCAGACATTCACTGATGCTCAAGAATGCAAAACGATACATTAAGAGCCAGGGGGGTGTAAACTTTTGATGGTGGGTGTAAAATGTTATTATTTTATTTAATCTTATTTTTTCCTTTAGTACTGCCCTTCAGAAACCACATAAGATATTTAGATGCCCCCCCCCCCTCCCCCCCTCGGTTCTTCATGTATCATGTTGCCTTCTTGAGAATCAATGAATGTTTGCTTTTGCTTTTGTATTTAAACTTATGACCTGAACTGTTCAAACTGATTTCTCTTCACTGTTCAAAAAATAATCCACAATGAACTGAAACAATTCACATCCCATAAACAATACAAATCAGCCATTAAGCTCTTCTTTCTCCAAACCAGAGGTACCATCATCGCTAATAAGAAAATGCAATGCTAACAGTTTTTACCACAAAAAACCCTGGTGTATGTTTCACCTAGATGAATTCAGCGCAAAGCAAAAGTAACTGCTAGAACCTCATTTGTTTCTTTCATGCCCTACATCCTTTCCCTTTCAGTCAATTTGCTTCTACGCAAGGTGAATTGTATTCATGTGGTCTCCCATAAAACTTCTAATGTTACAGCTAAACCGTAATTGCTGGCACCTCTGATTTGCAAAACCAATTCATTTGCACGTAATTTCCACTTTCACATCCTTCTACGAAATCAAATCAGACACCAACGACACAATGCACGTTTATGAAATGTTCATATTTCTAGCATGTGCTTTAGCCAAAGAAAGTACATTTGATCTGAGATAAACTTTTACATAGTGGGAATTTCCCAGACAGCCATACTCAGATTTGCTATCTGCTGCCTTCTAACAATCTTGACTATCTGTGCTGAATTTTTATATAACCAGTGGAGTCAGCAGAGAGCTGAACCCTCATCTCTCTCTTACACACACACACGCACACACGCACACACACACACACACACACACACACACACACACACACACACACACACACACACTGTCTCTAACTTCCCCTTTTGCTGGACTGACGTCAGTACCCCACTGAGATCAAAGACATGAATATGCTGCTCAAACGCACAAGTTCAACCGAATTTCGAGCTCTTTTTTAGGCCACACAGGGGATTTCATAAGTCAAACCTATGTTTTGTACTGGTTGACAGTGCTGCATGTTCGTGAATGAGATTACCATAGTAACTCAATCAGGTCTTTACGTCTCAGTCGGTCATACAACTTCATATGAATTTTCATTTCAACATTATTTATTGAGAGTTCAATGCAGAAGTTAAAGCTTCATCATCAGTGGTTTGTGTGTGATATTTTGTCTGTCTGCACTCTTGCAGAGACAGACTGGCGGGATGGCGGTGTCTATAGTAACGCCAAATCAACTCCCTGGGGTGTGCCACCCCCAGCATGCACCCCCTGCCAGGGCTGCATATGCCCATGACATCACACTGCAGGAAGTACCCAATGGCCCAGAGTTCTGCCCCAATGGTAAGCTGTTTGGTAGCTGTAACAAGTTTAATAAATGTTCTTCTTCTTCTTCTTCTTCTTCTTCTTCTTTTTTTTTTTTCTCTTCATATCTTATTATTCATTCCTAATTTTAACTATCTGAAGTGTTTAATGTGAAAAAAATGTCTTTTGAACTGCTGCATAGCTGAAGTCTTCGCTATGAGGTCATTCATGTCATTCTAAAGCATAGAAAAGCAGATTGTTCATTGCAAACAGAGGCTGTTGTATGAGTGCATAAAACGAGTGTGCGCACACACACACACACACACACACACACACACACTCAAACACACACACATGCACGTCTCTTGAGTACAAGACAAGAAAGCATCTGGAAAAGGCATCGCTTTGGGGTCAATGTCCGTGTCGTCCCCCAGAGAACAGTGCTCTCTCTGCCACAATCATGTGTGTGAGTGTGTGTGTGTGTTTCTAAAAAAGAGTGTATGGAGTAAGATGAAGATGAAGGGGGGAGGGTGTCCACATGCCCAGCATTTTTTCGGTTATGACTTTTTTTGACTGTCGTTTATTTAAAACTGGAACATTCCTCCCAGTGCATTGCCTCTGTTTGACATCATCCTCTTCGCTTTTCACATTGATATATGACAGGGACAATGATTCATGCCATGTTAGCATGTGTGTGTGTGTGTGTGTGTGTGTGTGTGTGAGTGTGTGGGTGTGTGTGCGGGGGTTGCGTTTTCAGCATCAGCTCTCCTCCGTCACCTCCCAGGCGGGATGCAAGGGCACGAGGGTGCAACAGCGGCCGTCCTTTTCCCAAGCCTCAGGCCTCCTATGGGACTGTGATGGGATGATGGGATTTGCTGATGTTTGTTGGCGACACACACACTCTCACACACTCACTCAAAGCCTGCAATACTCCCAGTGTATGACCAATGACAGTATCTTGAATAAAAAAAAAAAACAAAAAACTTTCTCTCCAATGTAATGCGTGAGAGAACCCAGTGTTCCCTAATGACTTCAGTATAATCAAATGTCAGATTGCACAACACACCAATCCAAATACACCAGTTTCACTATTTTCCAACAAACCTGAACATGCAAGATGTATTTATATTACTATATTTCCAATAAATTTTTAGTTAACTTGCTAACTTTTCTTGGACTGTATATCTAAACTACCAGCATTAGAACGTTTATAGTTGCTGGACAAATTTGGGTTGTTCTGAAAGTCCAGTCTGTACTTTTTGAAAAATTGGTCACTCAGTGCTGCTACTAAATCCCTAATCTAAAACCATTCCCGGTTCTTGGTAAAGTGGCACTAGCACATTGTCAGTGTAATTCAATGCATTCATTCATCTTCAGTAACAGCTTTGTCCTGGTCTGGGTTATTGGGGATCCTGGGTTATGGTGGAAATGCTGGTTGTGAGACGGAAATACACCCTGGGATGAGATGCCAGTCCATCAAAGGGCAACATGCACAGAAATTCACACCTAGGGTTAATTTAGCATAACCAATCCACCTACTGAAATTTTTGAGAGCTTTGAGAACTTGGGAGCACATGGAAACTCCACACAAAGAGTAACCTCAGCTCAGGATTGAACCAGGGACTCTGGAGCTGTGAGGCGGCAACTCTACCCTCTACCCCACTTCAGATTTTATTTCAGACATTAAATAGTACCAAATTGTCCGTAATATCTTCTCAATGTGGAGAACAGCTACACACAACTGCCATAGTTGGCTTCACTTTTACATACAAGTTGTTCAGTTGAGTCTGATGCAGTGCTGCTTAGTAAAGTCAAAACCAAAAAATGAATGGATGTAAGACACTATGTAAGACAAGTAACCTCAAAACAGGTTCACGTGCTTTCAGCCAGACCACC
>CM042557.1:7798483-7868483 GCA_023630585.1 Cranoglanis bouderius | reverse complement strand
ACATGGCACAGCAATTAAATATGGTGCTCCATATTTATGTAATGCATGCAATATTTGAATGCTTGGACTATTTTTTAAGAAAAAACCCTGTGCTGTGTTCATAAGAGTGTCCATAATTACATGTTTTTTTTTTTTTCTTTTTCTTTTTTTCTTTTTTTCTTTTAACGCTGCATTTAAAAACCACTATACTAGAAGATGAGTGTGTGGATATCCACTCTTTTTTTCTTTTTCTTTTCCTTTTACACACTAAACCTTACTGAGTGATCTTTCATATCATGGTGTTTATGTGCATGCATTCCTACATGATATGAAACATCCTTAATGAATAAACCAGCTGTGAAAATGATTGCATTGCTACCTAGACTGGTTAATAAATCATCTTTAATATGTTCACATACTGTATGCTGACCTACTCACTTGTTCCTGTGCCACATGGTGAATTCTGAATTTCATTGCTCAGAAACCATGACAACAGCACTCTTAACATGAGAAAGGTAGACATCAAAGCCTTGTAGTTATACGTGTCTGGACCATGCTCCTTTGCTGCTTCTGAATTTAGCCCAGATTGCTGCAAGTTACAGGCCTCTCACTCTGATTAGCATGTGCTAAAGGGGCTAGCGCGTGGCACTTCCTCTCTGTTCAACTAATTCCCATACAACTAAGGGCTGCTCGGAGGCAGAGCACATGCTTTCCATAACATCCAGCTCTTTTTCCATGGCTGTATCGAAGCAACAGCTTTGTTTTGGGGAGTCAACAAGCTCAGGAGTTATAGTCGCAGTCCAGCTTGGGAGGAAGAATGAATTTTGTGAATCAAATTCAGCATTCCCTCATGCATGTGGTGAGTGTGTGAGTGAGATCAGGAGCTCTCTTGCACAGCAATGGTGGGATTTCCCAGATCCTTCAGTGGCTGGGATTCCCCAAAGGCCATCATAATCATAAATACGTATGACTGTGCAATGATGGTGATGATAGTTATGCTGATGATGACGGAAAAGATGGACAAAACTGGATCAGTAACGGTTACCCTTTTTTTGCTCTTCTTTCTGGGATTAAGGGACATCTTATCCCACTTTATAACTTTTCCACCACTTTTGGCATGCAAATCTTTATAAAGTAGGCCTTTGTGAATATCAGAGTGTAGGTGACATGACATTAGAGCATAAGTGACCCTCTCTTATTAGTTCTAACTCAGATAACCCCATGGACACAGCTATAGACTCTAACAGGCTTTTACAGCATTGATGAATAATTGCTCAGTAAACACTTCTATTATAGCATCAAAGCACCATGAAGAAATGACAGACTTCGAGTAGACACCCTCCCTACCCCCATCTCTGTG
Source organism: Cranoglanis bouderius (assembly GCA_023630585.1). NCBI lineage: Eukaryota > Metazoa > Chordata > Actinopteri > Siluriformes > Cranoglanididae > Cranoglanis > Cranoglanis bouderius. Next base: position 7,867,144 of record CM042557.1, on the reverse strand, counting down.
TTTTCCTATAAAGAGAAAAATGCCACTCAGCAAGCCCTCTCTATGATATTAGTCAGCAACCCCATTAGTCTTAATGGCTGCCCCTGGGCATTGAGGAGCTCAGCCTGTCCTTTTAAGGACTATACAAGGCGCTCATTAAGGCTAAAACAAAGAGGGTTAGTGAGAGAAGGAAGGAGGGAATGAATGAATGTGGGAGTGACTGAACAGTGTAGGGGGAGTGAGAGATCACCTCCTACTTTTATTAGTCTCTATAAGCTCTCGGATTTGCCAGGCTCTTGTGAGGCATTGACCACAGAAGCCCTCGAGAAGATCCAAGATTTTGCCCCATCGCTCATATCTGTCAGCTGAAACACGATCCAGACAGGCTAATGGCTAGTGTGCGAGGTATCCCTGTTTACAAATCTATAGCTGATCAATAACTCCGGCTCCCAGCTCTCTCAAATCCATTTGGAGGCAGGTGGCATGGCCAAACCCGCTGCTCAGTGAGACCAGCCAGTATTGACTGGGCTAACAGGGTTATTCTGAATACGCAAGCCCAGACAGAACAAGTGCTATATCTCAATACACTTCCTTTTCTGAAAAAGGCCTTTGATTAAAATGAAAGAAAAGGCTGTTTTTTCCTGGTTCATTTTCGAGAACATTTGTTCTGAAATGGATGAATGCTTTTGACAAGCCCTCTCACAGTTGTCAAGGCCATTGGGTTCCGCTCGGCGAAACGAGCCAATCAGCACATGACAGTTGTAATGGCAATCTGTTGCCATGGCAACTAATTAACTTAATGCAAGCACAGACTCTCTCTCTCTCTCTCTCTCTCTCTCTCTCTCTCTCTCTCTCTCTCGATTTCTTTCAAAAAAAAAATCCTTGAACACTCGTGCTTCAGCTTGCTTGATGTAGTCATATCCATAATCGGAAATTCAAGTCAAGTCAAGCTGAGGTTGCCTGAAATATTCAATTGAAGATAATTTGAACAAAGGAAGCAACAAATAGGGTTTGTACACATGCTTAAATGCCCTGTTGAGTCAGTGTTTGTACTTAACCACTATAGTCATTGGCTTCTCAACATCCACAGTGGGGAAATCTGAGTAAAATAGGAGGCACACAGTAAGAGTTAGGAGTCGGTCAAGGGCAGCACTGTGTACAGGGATGTGGATGCGGTGAGAGGATCCTCAGTAAAATGCCACATTTGAGTTTTTATTGATCCACTCAAGGTGGGCAGGAAATACTCTGAGGTGTTTATAGGATTTGGCCAGCCATACAAGGGCACTTGCTCCCATCAGCACATTCACACACACACACACACACACACACACACACACACACACTCATTGAGAGCTGGCTCGTTGAACATTATTACTGATTTATTTCACACAGGCTTCTGCCCTCAAATCTGCTGTATATTCAGTTCAGAAAGAGATGCAAAGTCAAGACCTAGCATGGTTTACTTGTTCTTTGTATAGATTGTAATATAAGGCCAGAAGATGAGGATGAGGCACAAGGTAAACCATGTCCTTTGTGGGTCAGTGTAGTTTGTCACTGGATACCGCTACAACACTAGAACCTTTCTCCAGGAAATCTACCTTCCCATCAAGTTTAATCAGAACCCCAGTTTGGTCTGTCTGACACTGCTAAATAAGCTCATTAGAAGACATTTATCATTTGGATCATGACAAAGTAGACATGGGTAGTTAGATTTCCAGGAGGAGGCTTGTTGACTACTAGGGTTCTCAAGGTTTCAGCTTAGTCTGACCAGCTACCAGCTGTCAAATCACAGTCCGACCTGGACAATTTGGTGGATCCATCATTGCCAACTGATAGTTGTTTTCCAGCTTCCTGATTAGTAAATGTTTGAGATTTTATAATTGCCTTAAGGTCGTGTTATTTTCTTTAAAACAACTTTTAACCTATGATGTTGCATTAATAACTTCAATTTAGACCAGTGGTCACCAACCCTGTTCCTGGAGATCTATCTTCTTGAAGACTTTAGTGCCAAACATATTTGTGCCCACCTGACCATTAAGAATTACCTTAAGAATTCTTGATCAACTAAAACAGGTGTGTTAGATTTTGGTTGAAGATTAAACCTGCAGGAAGGTACATCTCAAGGAAGTGTGTTGGTGACCACTGATTTAGAGACTGGTTCTTTTCTACCAGCTTGACCAGCTCATTCTGTGTGTTAGCTGCTTGTAGAAGGGCAGACCAACCTGGATTTTTCAGTAGGGTAGCTTTATAATGGGGTCCTGAAAGGGAAACCCTTTGTCATAGGGTTCTATTTGTAACATTTAAGAATTCTTCCAGAGGGTGAAACAAAGGAATCCCTCAGTGTGCTATATTTCACCATATTTCTTTAAGAATACCTTGCTGAAAAATCCATCTTGTTCTGATCTGCTTCCAGCTGCCAAAACAGAGGCTAAGCTGGTGAAACTGGTGGACCAGCTTTGCCAGCTGGCAAGTTATTTTTAAGCTTCCTTTTACTGGGTGATTTGACTAAGCTGATCAGTAAACATTTGAGATTGTCGAATTGCCATTATAAGATATCTAATTAACAGTACTAATCCAGAAACTTCCTTTTTACCCACACTTACCCATTGGCAAGGATAGTCTACCATGTGTGACCAGCTCATCGTGTGCTTTAGTGATTATTCATCAGAGATATACAGTACTCTAGAACAACTAATAACATTTCATGGACGTGAAGAATGATATCGCAAATTGAGCAATGGATTGCATAAGACTTTTTGAGTGATTGCTCAACGTCATTCACGGTGGGTTGGTACAAGTTGTGACTTCTGTTTCTTGTGAAATCAGCCAGCATCTGCCTCTGATGGAATACGAAATAGGCTAATGGAGGAGGATGAGAAGTTCCCAGAATTATTCAGAAGTCAGAGTGGGAATAAAAAAACCACAAAACAAACAATCCAATAAAAAAAAAAAACACTAGAATACGTTTCAGAGGAGAAACAACACAGTAGTGATATTCTCATAGAGTGGTATCAGAGAAAGAATGAATAGTGTGAAGTAAGTGAATAGTGAATCAGACTCTCGACGCCGCCCATTCACACAGTGACGCCCAGAGAGAGGCAGAAAGAGAGAAAGAGAGGAAAGGAGAGGGAGAGAAAGGATAGAGTGAGTGAGTGAGTGGGTGAGTGAGTGAGGAAGGGAGAGAGAGAAAGAGAAGTTCGCGCTCGAGATATAGGATACTGTTGGGATTTGAAAAAAAAAAAAAAAATTGAATTAAAAAAAAAAAAAAAAAATAGAGCGAACGCGTTTTTACCTCAGTAAGTAGAAACATAACGGGACTTACACGCGAGCTGTAAGCGCACGCGCTGAATGCGAGACCATGACGGCTGCCGTGGATATGACGCCAACGTTAACTATAATAAAATCCGAAAAAGCAGACGGTGAGTGACGGTGTTTTCTTTCATTACTCAGTTGATTTATTTATTTATTTATTTTTTACTGTTGTTGTTGTGAGTTTTCTGTTACTTTTCATTTTGGACTCATCAAACCAGGCTGTAACGCGCGCTTAAACTGGTGTTCGAGCTCGCGACAGTCTCTAAACACGCAAAGCCCTCGCGCTCAAGCCCAGGCGATGCTCAGCACAGCGCGCGCCAGATGCGCCTATCAATTGTTTATTAGCTTTCAGTGCGGAGGAGCTGCGTGCACTGTGTGGGAGCGAGCAAGCCTGAGAAAGCTTTCTGCGCCCTCTAACTGCGATAACAATGCGATTGTAATATCTGCTCAAATGGAAATGTTTATAATGTTGCATGCCCTATGTTGCAAGAACATAATAAGTGCATGCAGCTTTTTTTCCCCCTCGAGGGTCATATTTAACAAAAGCTGTTTCTGAGAGCAAAGATACACTTTCCCAGAGCTGCATGTCTTTCGTATTACTCTCATCCTATGTCTCTGTGTGGAAACTTTCCTTCTTGGTCATGCATTGACCAGTGCTGACCAAGCTACTTGTCATAATGCTGGCAGTTTGTGTCATGCCAGTGTCTCAGGCCAGCCAAAGGGCGAGGCGCACGGCCGCGTACATGACCACAATGGAAAGTTGCAGCAGGGCAAATCAGGTGGTCTGCTTTTATTAACTTTAAAGCACGCTGATGTTTATGACTAGATGCAAAATGCTACTGCATTTAAAGTGCATGCAACTTTTTTGAGTCATATTCTGCAAAGTCCATATTTGAGAAGAAGTATGTCATTTATGTTGCCATCATGAGATCATCTTTCATAAAGGCAAACATTATGGGTAGGTTCTTGCACTTGGTCATCCTGCATGTCTGTGAGGAAACGTCTGTCATTTTTCACGCCAGCGCTGAAAGATTTACTTGTCATGATGCTGTTTCATGCCAGCCAAAGGGTGAGGCGCAGGAGCAGGGCCGCATGCTTGACCATGATGGAGAGAGGGAGAGGGAGTCAGGGAGGGCACATGAGATGCGGCTTGAGCGGTCAGCATTATAATCCTCCCCCCCCCACAATCCTGACAAGACACTCCTGAAACTTGGACTGAGGTGATGATTGTGCAGGCTAGTTAATGCTTAGAGAGAGGGAGTGCATGTGTAGCCTGACCGAATATAGCCCTGCTGTACACCCGTCCAATGCACTTTTCTAACCTGACCCTGTTTGTGCTCGGTCAGCGGGGCAGAACGAGTTCAGTGGCCGCTGGTTTTCCTGTGCGAAAAAAGCTGACTGTTATTATAACATCTGTGCATGCTGCTTACTCTGTCGATCATACACACCGCAGCAGCTGTATGTACATCATGGAAAAATGTTATTCGCACCATAAGTGTCAAACTGAAAACTAACTGCAGTCTGAGGTGTGTGTGTGTGTGTGTGTGTGTGTGTGTGTGTGTGTGTGTGTGTGTGATACGAATCACTACAACATCTACACACTCAAATTGGTATCTCACTGTCTTGCATGTACATGTACATGCACAGGCAATGCTTCCATGTACACAAGCTTTATCAGGCACATGGAAAAACACTACTAAAAAATGCTGATAGTTGCACTCGAACTGCCAAAATGCTGTGGTGGTATCTTGCAAAACCATTTCACAACACAGGCTCCCTCTTGCTTGGTCAGTACGGCGAGTTAGCAATCCTGTTTGCCAAAGACTGGAAATTCAGCATAGTGCTTACTGTAATCTGGTGTGTTCCTTTACATTTTGTACTTGTTACTCTATGGAAGAAAAAAAAAAAAAAGCATGCATGTATATTAGTGGAGACAAGTTCACATGGAGTCTGTACACACAGGAAAGAGGACGAGAGAATGTAGTGAATGGGCACTTTTCCACTCAATGACACTCAGGACAGAATCAGTATTGTCACATTTCTGAGAATTTGTCTATAAGAAAAGTTACAATGGTTAAGGAGCAGGATTAGTGAAGAACTTCCATGAATGTGCTCATTCTTTGCACTAGAATAACATGACATTCTCCTCAAATTAGTCTCCGATGGAAAAAAATGCACCAGATTGGAGCTTTATTTTCATTGTTTTTAACTTAAATCACTGCTTTCTTTTTTTTTTTTTTAATAGAAATAAAGAGATAAAGTGTCAAGGTAAAGAGTAACATAGTAGTATAGCGTTCATCTTGGATCTGATTTACTCAACACAAATGGAGGAAGAACGGACAGTGGAGGCTCCAAATAAGTGTGATGACCCCGACAAGCACATTTAGGTTCTCGAATAGACTTGCTTTAATATGATTGGGTTTGCACATTCACATCTTGTTTGCTAAAAACAATGCAGGGTCATACAGACTTTTTTTTTTTTTCCCGAAGACTAGGCCTCACAAAGGCTACAAACATATATAGCGACTTATATAACATGCAGTCACTGTCAAAAAGACCCAAACATGAACCATATGCTTGCGTAGCGTTGATCTAGAAATGGTGCCTTCGAGCACCACTTCAAGCCAGGCTTGTTTAAAATAGCTATCGCTCCCACCAGCATGACGGCTCGGCAAACAAAACAATATCAAAAGTCCGTGCGTACAGAAAGAGCCGAGATGCGCGCTCATAACTCGTGGTGTCAAAGCGCCTGACGACAGGGTTGCTGCTTTCATCTCTGACCAAAGAGTACTTAGCACAGCCAAGTGGGTCAGCAACAACATGAGAGAAAGCCAGAGGTCACATCCCACCCACTCGTTTTCAGGCCACAGAAAGAAGTAGCTCTTGATGAGGGTGCTGCTTGCTTTCTTTTTCTCTTTCTTTTTCTTCTCTCTTTCACTTTTGCTTAGCTGGAAACCAGGGTTCAGTGAGTGACAGGAATGTGTATAGGTTGGGTGGGCTGCCCGCTGCTCTCTTTTATCTGATTAAGACACTGCTTCATCATCTCAAACCGTGCTTACACACAAACTGCGTAGAGATTTGATATCAGTGTTCTTCAGTTACACTGTGTAGCCTCAAGACCACACAGTCCTAGCTGACAGTATATACTCTGCATCCATTATCAGTAACACAGGTGTCTGTTTGATTCCAGGACTAGTAGCTTGTACCCGAGATGTTTCTGTGTATTGTAAAAGATCCAACCTGAGGTGTTTCTCCTGCCCCGGGCTTGCTCTGCCAGACACTGGGCATGCCAAGCAGCCTGGCAGCTGTACAAACATGAGGCTTGGTGATCGGTGCTCATATGATGTGGGTTGCTGGTAAAGCAAAACAAATGACTAGGCCTTGGCTCATTTTTAGCAGTCCACTGAATGTTTTACGATTCAGAATGAAAGTGTGTGTTTTAATGAGAGGTGTGAGGCATGCCAGAGTATCTCAGCTTGCTCACATAGTGTTCCTGTAAGCAAATGTATTGCTTATATATACATATATACAGTACAGTAAGTTTTAGTCACCCTATTTTTTTTAGTACAAACTTTGTTATAGATTTTTTTTATTTTATGACTTCTACATTATCAGGTCAGTACAAAAATCATTTTAGATTCCCAAACATTAGTTTTCTAGCACAAAATTAAATGTTACAGAAAAATGTTTGTATGTCATTAAAGAAAGCAGCATATTATGTAAAACACAATGAAGGCTGCTGGGTTTTGCTACAATAATAAGAAGCGAGTGTGAAAGTCAAAGTCTCCAGAAGAACTGTGGCTGGTTCTGCAAGATGCTCAATAAAACTTACCAGCTCATTTCCTTATAAAACTGCACTAATTGTACCGGAGACTACTGTTATTATTTTACTTAATTTTTTTTTCACACCAAATATTGACTTTGTTTCATTTACTACTGTTTATGGTGTTGTTTTTTTAATGGAGAAACATTTAATTTCATTATTTTGAAGGCATCTTTGCTCTACAGCATTTCTTTGCATGTGCCTAAAACTTTTGCACAGTACTGCATATATTCATACATTTTATATTTAAGGCATAAGAGCACTGTCAATAGTCAAATCTTTTTTTTCCCCGGCCGTCTAAGGACATTTGATGAAACTTCGAAGTTGTGCATGCTGGTGAAACGACTCCCTCTTTGTGGAATGTGCGCCGGTTAAATGCCTCCCCTTTCAGAGTGCCTGTCTTGTGACCACACATATTTATTGTTCCCTTTAACGTGTAGTCATCAAAGCAGGATGGGGAGCATTTTACCTTCAGAAACAACTGTGTGCTAAATAGTAAGCATGTGTGAGAGCAGTCCAGACCGAGAGACTTTACCATCAATGACTGTTTTTAAGACGTCTTAGCTTGCGTCACTGCATATTGGATCAGGCACAGGTTAGAAGGACGTACATCGGGTTGAGTTGTAGCAGACTTGACCCATTTATAGTCTTCCAAACAGCTAACTTGGGCTCCACGGCTCCACACAAGACCAAAACAAAAACAAAAGAACCAGCGTGTCCCCGAGCAGGGAAGAACAAACAAGCCCGAAGTTTTTTTTCTCATTTCTCATTTCTACTCCTGATCTGTCTTGCTCTCCCCATTCATCTTTTTTTTTCTCCCTATGTGGCCCACATGCTCCTTTATTTTTGCCGCGTCTCCCCGGCTCCTGATGTGGTGCCTGTCTGCTGCTACGTCGTCTCATCCCAGCCGCCTGTAACAGGCTAATTACTGAGTCAGAGTCTCAGGGGGCAACCTTCACCCCCACCCCCACCTCCTCTATGCCTAGTCGCTAGGGTTTGTGGAACTTTCAGAGACCCACTGGTGAGTTCCAGACTTTTCTCCTGGGTGGCAGGCAGCTCTGGAGGTGAATAAGCCAGCCTGAGCGGTGCCTTGCTTAACATGCCAGCCTCTGGTTTTGGCTCTATTTTTTTCATAATAATAAGATATGGAGTGTAGGGTTGGGTTCAGGCTTGGAGATCGGAAGTGTGTAGGGTCAGCGTGAAATAGGGTGAACTCTCTACCCTCTGTTTTATGTCTTCTCTTGACCAAACCAGGATGGTACTGTCTCAAATTCATGTTGAAAAAACAGTGTCTGAGATCGGACCTTCTGTCCGAGCATTTGGTTATAGCGAGAACATTTGCGGTTCTCTCAGCTTGTTCGGACTGTGTGACGTTTCCCATGTGACAGGAGTCTCACGTTCTCACCATTGCAGCTGGGCTTCCTTTATCTCACCCTCTCCACATCATCTCTGACAGAGAAAGAAGGGGGTTCAGGTCAGAGTACAGCCAGCGGCAGTCGACATAGGCATCTGGATTAGCTTCGAGACATGCTCCGTAATGAGAACTAGTTTTCGACACATTCATTTAGCTCTGTGCGAGCCAGAAACTGAGCCTTTTCTCATAAAACATCCAAGTAGCATTACCCATTTGTAGTTTACTCTTTTAGAAATTAGAGTCTGTTTTGAAATATACATTTTTTTCTTAATGTGTGTTATATTATTTGCTTTAATCAGTGAACACATTGAACCGGGGAAAAATATTCGCTAAATAAATGCACTTTTTTTTTGTTAGACATGATGTTCAGGTTTGTTGCCTAAATTTCTTTGTTGTTGAGTCACACTTTGATGATACCAAAAGAAACCCACCGAAACAGATGTCATCTACAGGAAGCAAATTGTATCACGTAGGATTTCATTTTCATGCAAACTAATTTTAGGCTTACTCTTGCCATGCATGACATTCAAGACTAGCACTGTGGTCCTTCATATAAATTATTTGCTGAATTAAATGTTCTTTAACTCCAACTCACAACATGATATTTCAATTTGAAAGTGGCAAATTAAGAACATGCACACAGACAGACTCGAATGCAAAGCCCTCCACATTAGCGATAGTAAAACAAGGCAAGAATGCGTGGCATGCTACATGAAAACACTGTGGTCTGCAGGGAATTCATTTAGTGCATATGCGTCTACTGGACCCCGGCTGGCCTCATAGCACGCAGAAACCATTAGCCATTCCATTGCTAATTACACACACAGCTTTTTTCCCCATTCAACGGCTTCGAGTGCTACAAAAGCTGCTCGGTCAAAATCGTAGCTCGGGTTTTTATATGCTTATTGCTCAGCTGTGCATTTCTGTGGCATATTACAGCAATAGATGCACTTAGTGGAGGTTTGTGCTTGAGCCTGGGAGGGAAGACGTTGCCAATAAACTGTTTGTAATACTCTGTGTGTGTTTGTTTCCAAGGTCTAAACAGTGCAGGTCTCCTGAACCGAGCACGTCAATTGCTGGAAGCTGGGGACGACGATTTTTGTGGTGAACGTTCATGCAACTGCAAACTATGCAGTGCAGCCCTGTTTCTGCAAGGCATACCGTTGGGCACACCTTACTATAAAGCTGGGGTTTGGTGGTTATCACGCATGCAGTGCAAATTTTTTGCTGATAAAAGATGTTGAAGGTTGTAGCACCCTGAAAAATCTGCACATAGGGCATATCTGAAGATTTTCATTACCGACAACTCATTTATCACACAGTAACATCAGAACTATGATAATGAGTGGCAGTGAAAGCAAATGTAGAGCGAACAGAAATAGAAAGGGAATGTTTAGCCCATGTACCCTCTACTGGTTCATGAAGAATGTGTGTTTTTGGTGCGTCTAGCTTCTAAGAATAGTGGCAGTGTTCCGGGCCGGGAGAGCCCCCTGCTTGTGATCCTGGTCAGCCTTGGCACTGGCTCTGGGATCTGCTGCTATTCCTGGTCCAGGCTTCTCTTCCATTCAGATGGAAATCCAAATAGTAGGTAGAACAAGCAGCTCTCTGAGCGAGAGCCCTGCTGCCACTTTCTAAACCCCCACCATCCACTGCCCCCCCACTCAGTCCAGCTGGGTGAATGACCCTTCTTCATCCTGGCCAGGTTTTATAGCCTTCTCCTAACTCACTCCCAGTGAAAGTGAAAGATAAAGATCTGTTACGAAACAGGTTTGATAGCACCGTCACGTCCGGACGGCAGCCAAAGGAGGGGCGGCTTTTAAGCCTGCACTCAGACCCCTGCAGAGACTGAAAGGCAGTGCACATTTCTTGCTAGGGTTTTTTTCACTGTCTATGCTACCATCGATGCTTTATGTTTTGTTTTTTTATGCTTTATGTTATGTTCTGCTCCTTCTCTGGTCATTTGACCTCTCCTGGCTCAAACAAGGTCACAGGAGCTGGAGCTTTTCATATGCAGAGCACAATCCACCTACGCAATCTTTCAAAAAAAAACAAAACAAAAAGACAGGAAGAGGCACAATATGCTAATCTGACATATAGACAGAAATAAATCAGACCCAGCAAGCATTCAGGCACTTAATTGTCCTGAGTTTTGAAAAGCCCACAAGAGACAATGTGACTTTTTATTGCACGCCCACACTCATGTTCTCTCACGCACCATCACAAGGACACACTCGCTCTCTCCCCCTCTCTCTCTCTCTCTCACTCTCTCTCACACACACACACACACACACACACACACACACACACACACACACACACACACACACACACAGAGTTAAAACACAGGCCTGGGCCTATTTATAAGACTTCTTCACAGTAACAAGTCCAGTCTGCAGGCTTGCCCACTTTGTGCGTGTCAGTGAAACCCTGAATCAATAGCATGACAATCTTTATGAATGAATGCTCTCAGAGCAAAGGGAGGGGCCTGGAGCGCCATACAGCTGATATCATCCCTCTGAGGAGCCCCATTCATGCACTGTCTTCTGATGGACTCACGTTACAGACAAGTGAATCACTCACACCCCTCCTCAACACAACCCCACTCCCAGAGACCACCGTGACTATAATCTCAATTTCACGGCCCCCAGCTCTGGCACAAAGCTGAGAAAGACTGCTAATTTGGTCCACTTGGCTATGAATTCAGGACCCACTAAGACACAGCCACACTGTCATTACGAAGCTCTTAAATTTTTGCTAAGACTGATAGTGATAGTGAGCGGATTACGTGTCGTGCAATCACAAGTTCCTTCTTGGCGACGTGCTTCACATATAGCTTCCATATGTGCACTGAAACATCACTTTGTTCACACTTTTCAGCTGATGCAATGCCACATGACAGCGTTCTTCAGTCATATGGCGCTCCATCAGTTGACATCAAAGCTCGAAGATTTGTCTGTTTTAAGTGTCAATTAAGATGATATATGGGCTATGCCATTGTCTTTCCAATCAGCAAGACAGATTCAACATGCTGGCCAGCTGCGATGAATAATTAATAGTTTCAGCAGCTCTGTAGATCTGAGTCTGAAAAGAAAACATTGCTCATTAGGTCTGAGTTATAGCATGTGATATGGAGCTACCATTTAAATATATGTTTTTTTTTTTTTTTTTTATAGTAACAGATGAGCAAAAGACATTTTATAGTGTGGCTGAGAGTGAAAACTTTGCTTGAAGAAGGATTTGATGTAATGGGGCCTCTCGACGAGACACACACTAGATTGCGTGGGTGAGAAAAGCAAGAAAAAAAGAGAAAGCAAGACAAAGGTGAACATGAGAGAAAAGTGAGAAAAAGTGTGAAAAAGTGTCATGCCTTGTCCTCTTTTCGAAAACACCCTCCAATGTGGAGAAATGGTAAAACTCTGTTTCACTGTTTTCACAAGAACAGGAAATAATACTGCCATGTTTGCTTCATACTTTGAGATAATACAAGAAAACGCCCAAAGTGAATTAGATGAGACTTCACCATGCGATATTTCCAGCTCTGAGACAAGGAAGCGGGTTTGTTATCTGTACAAATACACAGTGCAAAACGCCAGCTCGCTGCTCTGTTTTGAAAGGCATTGCAACGTTCTATGCTAATGAACCGGCCTCCACCGCTCCGCATTGAACCTCTGTCCAAATGAAACATTTATCTTTACAAAAACAACACTCATTAAACATTTGCATTTCACAAACAGGCTTTGTGTGCCGAGTTTCGGCTAAGTAAAATGTGTTCTTTTTTACTTTTCATGCGTGTCTGTGAATGTTCTGAATCAGGGTCGGCAGAATGGTTTCCGCTAATGCACAATTAAGAGCTGAAAATGGAGAGTAGAGAGAGCCGGGCTTCATTCTGATCCAATCACACCGGAGCGCCACAAACGCTCTGTTCCATTTAGACGCCATGTTTAATGCAACGCTATTAGAAATGTGTAGAGAGGGTCACTGCAGAGTGGAGAGGAGGGGTGAGAGAGAGAGAGAGAGAGAGAGAGAGAGAGAGAGAGAGAGAGAAAGAAGGGACAGCTGTTGCACATTCCTGGCTCTACTATGTCGGATCTGGAAGATTGTGGAAGATAGAGATAGAGATAGATAGACAGGAAAAAAAAGAAAGAGAATTTCTTGATTCCAGAAACAGAATATCTGTGTGTAGAAAAAAAAGTTCTGTTCTACCTAGTCACATAAACATCGCTTGAGTGATTCATATGATTCACATGTGTGATTTACATAATTCACATGGTAGAATTCACACATATGGTTTTTAAACAATTCATACTGTTATGTTATCTTAAATATTTTTCATATTTTGAATGTTTCAGATTTTTTTTAAAGATAATTTTTTTTTTTTCCATTTAAATTTTCATGTGAGCATATATTATTAAGAAGATGATTATTATACAGATGTGCTTTAGTTCACTTGTGGAAATACACCTTCAAATCAAATGTTACTCACATGTGAAAAACTTAAGACCATGTGTCAAATGTATATTATTTTTTCCCCCTATAAGGTCTAATCCGCTTTTAATGTACAGACACTTTTTAATACAGCCCTCATTACCCATCTCCATATGTATAGTAGCTTTCAGTAAATACAGTCACATGACATCAATCAAGCCTTGAATGCTATCAACTCCACCACTTGTTTTAGGCTTACGAGTTGCATTTTTGACCCTTCAGGGGGTTTCTCCATCAAGCCCCGTCCTCTGTCACAGTGGCCAGACTTAATTGGATTAGTAGGAGTCATCGGGTACTGTTTAACTCATAAATAGACCCTCTGTGTCCCGCTGGGTGTCCACCCAACACTGGCACGACTGTTCTGTCCTGACATCATTGCCCTAGCACTGTGTCCTCTGACCCCTGCCCACTGAGTGCTGGTGAGAGAAGTCTGTCTGCACTGCAGAGCACAGGGCATGAGGCTAGCCCTAAAAAAGAGGACACTGGGTCATGAATAAAGATCAGAGCCTGACCTGCTGTGTCCTCATGGCTTTAGGGTGTATCTTTAGGGCTTAGGATTTGAAGGGTCAGCAGGGAGGCAGGCACACGATGGCTTTAGAGCTGTACAGTGTGTCATTTGTTAGTCACGTTAGTCGCAATTGTGGCATTCGCAATATGGGAAGATGTAGAACTCTGCAATGGGTGAGCGGGTGTCGTGCTTTTATTCATGTTCTATGAAGTTTTGATAAATTGTGGATTGATTTAAAACAAATGGTGATTTTTTTTATTATTAATAATGCATCACAGATTCTCAGTTTTCTTTAAAATTCTTTCATTTTGAAATTTGCTCATAAAATTTACTTTATGAATGCAACTGTTTTGATGCTCTATCTGATTAAAACACACCTTTCTCTTTGAATTGCATATTGCAGGGATCTTAGGCTGTAAAATGAATACAGAATACAAGTGATCATGTATATCTGCATTAGTGGCATAAAGCAATGTGACTAAAGTATTTCTGTAGTGCTCTATGTGTGAGATTTACAGCAGAACTGGGCGTGACCTGAACTGGAAGGTTAAATAAATATTAACCCTACCACTATGCCCCTAGAAACACTGTAAAACACTGTAAAACACTGTAAAAATACCCAGAGGTAATAAATGGTGTAAATGCTTTGTCATATCTGATGGCTTGCGTTTGCACCTACATGTAAATTAAATCCTCCCACACGTGCAACTTTTTTGTTGTGTCCTGTGGGATTTCAGTCCTGATTCACACCTCAACTAGTCTCAACTTGATTCCCTGTGAAACGTTCTATTTGTATCTCGGTTATATTTGCATGTTTCTTCATGGCTTGGTGTCAAGACAATCCATGTGGCCAACAACAAGCCAGTACAGCCTAATATGCATATTGTTTGTGTGTGGGTGTGTGTGTAGTGATTTGAAACAGTCTGAACGCTGTCTGATGATGACGTGTCTTTCCTTCTGTGCTTGTCTGGGACAGATCTGGAATGTGGGGATGTTCCTCTGTTGACTCCAGGGAGCAAAGAGATGATGTCACAAGCTCTGAAAGCCACCTTCAGCGGTTTCACCAAGGAGCAGCAGAGACTCGGCATCCCTAAAGGTACACGCACGTTCGACAGTGAACTACGACTCTGTGACTTTCTTACACATATCTATCACGTGCGCATATCTGGCATTTCATCAATTGTCGTCTTCTACGGCTGAATCACAGGATAAGAGAAGGCCGTTAACCCACTTTAATCAACAAGGCGTGCTCTGTTATCTGATTCTAGTTTTTCTTACTTTATATGTTAGTTATTACGACGAGAGCACGATATCAGCAGTTATTTGTGAAGATTGGAATCACCGAATGTGTATTCTATAAGAAAGAACAAGAAGCAAAGAGAAAAAAAAAGGAGTGGAAAAAAACAAACGTGTGCTGTGTTGTTTTGCGTTGCCCAAAGCAGATCATCTATAAGGAGATCTTGCAAGATAGGCACTTGGCACGGCCATGCTGTTATGAATTACATTTCCCAAACTAACTCAGACCGCAGGGTGGCTTCGTCTGCCGTGTCGCATGAGGTTCAGTCTGCGTTGGGTCTGGAATTGAAAATAGCCATGTTATATATGCGTGCCATATCATGTGTGTGTGAAATGGGTGACCTGTAGGCTGTAATTACCGAGTTTTGAGTTCAAGCACAGCCATTGTGGCTAAAACATGCTGTATATAACTTCCTGATGACATACTGTTGGGTAAAAAACAGATTGAAACCTACATATTTGGGATTTACTGAATTTTGGGAATTATTATTATTATTATTATTATTATTATTATTATTATTATTATTATTATTATTATCTCTCCATCTTTTTTCCTTCATTTTTCTAGAGTGTCATCAATCTGTAATATATATATATATATATATATATATATATATATATATATATATTATTACCCAAATTTATCTTCTTAATCCTCCTAAGAGTTGAGATGAAATTTC
Organism: Cranoglanis bouderius; assembly: GCA_023630585.1. Classification (NCBI taxonomy): domain Eukaryota; kingdom Metazoa; phylum Chordata; class Actinopteri; order Siluriformes; family Cranoglanididae; genus Cranoglanis; species Cranoglanis bouderius. The sequence goes on along the minus strand of CM042557.1, from coordinate 7,851,647 downwards.
AGTTCACAGACAATTGAATCAGTTAATTAGGTTTGTCACTCATTTGGAGCAGTAATGGAGGCTGAGTGTGACGCTTTCTCTCCCTCTCACTCTGCAGACCCCCGGCAGTGGACAGAAGGCCATGTGAGAGAATGGCTGTTGTGGACAGTGAACGAGTTCAGCCTGAAGAACGTCGACTTCTTCAAGTTCTCCATGAACGGAGCAAGTCTTTGCGCACTGGGCAAGGATCGCTTTCTAGACCTGGCGCCCGACTTCGTGGGGGACATCCTGTGGGAACACTTAGAGATGCTGCAAAAAGGTAAGACTGGAGATTTAAGATGGTAGATTTGTTCTTAAGTCATATTGTAGCAGCGTTAATAAAATATCTGCATCTGCTCGGAGGAAAATCTCTGGTCTCTGTGGCGCTAAGGTTTTGTAAATGGGTGCGAATAAAGACGTAAACCATCTAATTAGGAAGCTGTCAATCATGTTTAATTCATGAAGCCGATTTTGCATTAGCATTCAAAGCCTCTTGTTCCAAATCATCTAAACTGAACCAAGATCACTGAGTGTACCTTTAAAGACCTTGTAACACGTATAGAAAAAACCTACCACCTTACACAATACAAATTTCACATGTGGCACGTGCATTGTTTATTTTACCAACGTGATTGTCGCACATGATTCATTTATTCTCACAGTTTTTAACATATGGTCTGTGGTTTTATTTTTTACGTCTGATTTTCTCAAATCTTTTTCACCTTATTCAACGTGATGCCATGTCGAGTTCTCATGTATACCGTAGTTTCAGGTCATGACATGGTGAAAAATCTGTACATGGTATCACATATTGCTTATGAAAAACATGTGATCACGTGAAATGTAAGTGATTTTCCAGAAAGTGCATAATCCACTCATTACATATATAGCCATTTATGAAAGTGATATGATGCACTTGCCTACGTACAGTAGGTGTCTTTGATCATGCATGCGAGCTGAAGTTTTAAGGAAATGCTTCAAATGAATTCCAAATCAGCAGTATATTAATAACACATTGTAGACGCAGTGTTACCCACCCCTTCCTTTAGAATAATTATTCTCTGCAGCACTTTCCCACACACATCGTAGAGTCTTTCTTACCTCGTTACAGCAGGAGGCCTTACTGCGTGTGCCACATGTTTTTCTCTTTATAGTCAGTTATTGATTGCTTGACATGTATGGAAAATCGTTAGTTAGTCAGGTTACAGGGAGCAAGCAGCGATCCCATCAGACCGAAGAGTGAAGTCTATTTTAAAACTGAAGAAATCTCATTATCATATCTAATATTATGCTAATTTGATGTCATACACTGATGCGCGTTTTTTTCTTTCTCCCACACAGAGGATCCAAAGCATTTCCCTGTCAACGGCATAAGCTCAGGTTTCCAGGAATCTCGCTATACCTCAGACTACTTTGTCAGTGAGTACCTGTCAGCCACACTTCACCTTCAGTTTCACAGCCACAGCAAAGCCGGTAACACGAGACGTGCATTGATTTGTCTGAGTCTGTAGCGTGAGTGCTTTAAGACAGACAGTAATTTTATAAAAGCCCTCATACGTGCATACACACAGACACCCACACACACAGACGTCCATATCCTCATCCGACAACTACTTTTTAACCCTTGATTTAACTTGTCTTCCCAGGTTACGGCATTGAACACGCTCAGTGTGTTCCGCCTTCGGAGTACTCGGAGCCAGGCTTCATCACAGAGTCCTACCAGACCCTTCATCCGATCAGCTCGGAAGACCTGCTGTCACTTAAATACGAGCACGAATACACCAACGTCATTCTGCGCGACACGCCACTCAACCAACTTCAGGGCGACTACTTCCCCGTCAAACAGGAAGTGTCACCTGACAACATGTGCGTGGGTCGGATCAGCAGAGGTGAGGGGGCAGAGTGGGTGGCGTGTGTGGGTGGATGAGTGGTGAATGTGTGTCAGGTGGTAGTGGTGGTGTGTGTCAAGGAAGGAAGTTGGTATATTTTACAATATTTAATTACAATTATGGCCACAGTGGTGCACTGGGTAGCGTTTCTGCCTCACAGCTCCACATTCCTGGGTTCAATCCTGAGCTTGGGTGACTGTCTGTGTAGAGTTTTGCATGTTCTCCCTGTGTCTCTGTGGGTTTCCTCAGGGTTCTCCGGTTTCCTCCAACCTCCCAAAAGCATACAGGTAGGTGAATCGGTTACACCAAATTGCCCCAAGGTGTGAATGTGTATGCACAGGTGTTCCATTTACATTTACATTTATGGCATTTGGCAGACACCCTTATCCAGAGTGACTTACACTTATTTCATTTATACATCTGAGCAATTGAGGGTTAAGGGCCTTGCTCAAGGGCCCAACAGTGGCGGCTTGGCGGTGCTGGGATTTGACCTTCCAATCAGTAGCCCAACGTCTTAACCACTGAGCGATCACTGCCCCATGAGGCAGTTCTTATCACATCTAACGAAACGTGTCCCCATTTCATTAGGCTTGTATGTGGTCTGCATAGCATTGGTTTCAGCGTGATTTTTCTTTTGCGTGCATGCCGTGCACTGCTGCTTGTGTGCCTGGGCGGCTACACAGAACAAAGGGAATTATTGCGGTTTTATTTGTGGTTATGCACACCTCGTCTGAATCTTGAAGACCGTGGCGAGCAAAGGCAAAAAAAAAAAGTAAGGGAGGGCAAAAAGAAGAAAACAAAGCTGCTTGCATCAAACAGTGATGTGCAAAGCCACAGATAGACCAAAGAGCTCTCCAGAGTTATGCCTTTCATGTAATAATTTACGGAGTGAGCTATGGTGACGGGGACAGCGTTGTGTTTTTTTTTTTTTTCCCAAGCGCCTCATATTCTCGTAAGGTACCAAAGGTGTCAAGAGTCAAAAGCGCTTTTCTCACGAAACTCTTGATGTGTGTTCTCGCTTGCACACTTGCTCCCCCACACCTCTGCTCGCTCTACCACTCCTTGATTGGAGAAGAACCGAGAAGCCCAGGTCGTTTTGGTTCTCCAAAGCCCAGATTTGAGACACTTGTACATTTATTTGCCCTTCAGTCATGACCAAGCCTTGCACACTCTAAATCGTGAATTTGGCAAGCATTTATTTTTTTCTCCTCGACATGGGAAAGTAGCTGTGACACCACCATAACCCACATGTGGCTTCCATTATGCAGCTGAGGATTTCAGGATTTCTGAATCAGGATTTCTGCTTTTTAAAAAGAAATAATAAAAAAATTGCATTAGCTTTCATTCCAAGTGCGGTTCAATTAGCACTAATCTTTTATCTGTGCCTTGGCTTAAAATAGAGAGAAAATTGGTTTCAGTTTTCTTGCAGTTGGAAAAAAGAGCAAATGGTGGTTGTGAAATGGAAAACTGCACGTGAATGGTTCTCTGGTATTTTCTTGTATTATGGTCCAGTGACCACCAGTCTCTTTTCTGTTTTCCCACATCAAACCTTCTTGGCTAGATTAGTTCCCAAACATTGCACCTTGTAAAGCTGTGACTGTTGAACTTTTGGCTTTGAGGGCAACATTTTAGTTTGTAGCTTTGGATTTAGGTGTAAGCTGAACATTTTGTTTTTCTCTCTGTCTCTTTCTCAGGTAAACTGGGAGGCCAGGACTCATTCGAGAGCACCGAGAGCTTCGAGAGCTGTGACCGTCTGACGCAGTCATGGAGCAGTCAGTCATCGTTCAACAGTCTGCAGCGCGTCCCCTCCTATGACAGCTTTGACTCAGAGGACTATCCCACAGCCCTACATGGCCACAAGCCCAAAGGCACGTTTAAAGACTATGTCCGTGAGCGCTCTGATCTCAGCAAGGACAAGCCGGTCATCCCAGCTGCAGCCCTCGCCGGCTACACAGGTCAGTTCCTCTCCCATCTGACTTAAACTCTCGCTGACTCAGGTGTTAGTCAGTCACGAAAACAAAGGAGTGAGTTTAATCATTCTGTGAATCACACGAATCAGACGCATTAGTCATAAAAGATCAGTACCATTCAGAAATGTGGCTCAAGGTGTCATCAGCAAGTAGGTTAAAGTTTAACTGTATGGTTTTAACTGGGTCCGTGATACTTGTGATTCATGGAAATTCAACAAACTAGTCAGAAGTGATTGACCAAAGGCATTAGGAAATGGTTCTTAAATTGCCACTGAAAAACTACAGTGCTTTCGAGTTCTCACCTTTGATTGGCCAGAAGGTGTGAATTCATTTTCTAGAACAGCATTCTGCAAGGTTGATATTAATGTGCTCATTCTAACATGTTATCGTTTCAATAGTAACAGCTCATTCACAGCGACATCTAAGAATAATAATAATAATAATATGTATTTCAAAATGTAAAAAGTGTTAGGTATTTAACAAAGAAAAATGTATAATTGTTTATATAGTGTAGCTTTCTGTAAAGAGACTTTTTTTTAACAGTTATGGAAGTAGTCTTAAGTGTCAGAGGTAAAGCTATCAGTACATTTTCTGAAAAAAAAAAAAAAAGAAAACAAAAGAAAACAAAACTTCTGGACAGAGGACTCTCCAGTTTCATGGTAACATGACATGCTGCATTTTTTTTTTTCTTTTTAACTTCAAGTGGAAAAAAAAATAGTAACTGGTTTATAGCTGTTACATAATAGTCACATGATGTAAGTCATATAATAATAACAAGTGACAACAGGAACTTGTTTTGCAGACATTCAACAGTTAAAAAGTTATTAATAAATTAATCAATAATAAATAAATGTTTTCATTGATAGAAAACTGCTGTGGTACAAGAGAAATAAAACATCTCAGGATGTCTTATTGGAAAATAATAAACTTTGGGCTGGTAATAACCCTCTGAATATTATTGCTTATTTTCCTATAATAGCACATCCTCAGGTGTTTATTCCTCCCTTAATCGTGTTTACAAGTACTTTCAACATTTGCAAGAAAACAAGGAATGCAGTGGTAAACATACTGTGTCCTAAATCTAAAAAAACCACACTGCACTTAGTAGGACACGATGAGCTTTGGATTCAAAGAACGTCACCATGCACCAGTTTCGTAACCACAACAGCATCTCTACTGAAATGCTTGCAAGCTCTGAATGTATTTCTCAGAGCTGCTGCCACTGCCTTTTTCTCTCAACCTGCGTGTGTGTGTGTGTGTGTGTGTGTGTGTGTGTGTGTGTGTGTGCCATTTTCTCCACCAATTTGCACCCAAAAGCAACTTAAACAATGAAAGGCGTCTTTTGCACCTCTCTGTCCGCTGCGTTTTTTTTTCTCTCGTTTTTTTTTCATGTGCACATACTTATCTACGGCCCGCATCTCAGCCCTTTTCCCAGGTCGTCTTGGCAACAGAGGGTGCAGCACAAATACGCTAGCAGCCCCTGTGCACTTAACCTGAGAGTGTGTTTATCGTTTCATCTCTGGGAGGCTTTCTGAACCTGCACCACGGATGCATACAAAGACACATTTTTTAAACCTAACGACACACACACACACACACACACACACACACACACACACACACACACACACACACACACACACACAGCAAAGCATTTTACAGTATACTAGCTTTTTTTTTTTTTTTTTTAGCAAAACTGTATTTTCTAAAGGAAAAAATGTGCATTGCAAATCTTACTTAGGCCTTACAGATAAAAAAACAAGAAACAAACAAACAAAAATACACCACTATGATTTCTCAGCTATTTGTGTAACACTTGGTGGAAATACAGGGAACAAAATAAATGAATTTTCTTTGCATTAGTGCCAGTTTTAGGTTCAGACTCATAGACAACCTAATCCCTGTGTCATTAGCCTTCACAACCTCACGTCTTTATGTAATTATGGTAATATCTGAGCGTATATGAGAGAGATAGATGATGTACGGGGCTGATAAGGTGAAGAAAAACAGCTTTGAGGTTTTTACATTTCACATTCCAAATCACAAACATCGGTACGTGCTGTCTTTGATGAGCAAAACCCACAAACCTATTTTTGTGTGTTCAGTTTTAAGTCTTAACACCGCTGCCCATCACGCAGTCTGAATCCTTCATGTGTGTAGAAACCTTGGAGCTTGTAGACTTGTACTTTAGTTAAGAGGCTTCTGGTGGTAGAGCTGCACAAATAGTAGTACTGCTATAGTGAAAGCAGGCAGGCGAGAAAAATAAATAGGTATACAAAAAGATTAAATTATATACAGTGCTGTGCAAAAGTTTTAGGCACCCTATTTTTTTTAGTACAAACTTTGTTAGATTTTTTTATTTTATGACTTCTACATTATCAATTCAGTACAAATAAAAAACATTTTAGATTCTCAAACATTAGTTTTCTAGCACAAATTTAAATGTTACTGAAAAATGTTTGTATGTCATTAAAGAAAGCACCACTTTTCAGACAAAAAACACAATGAAGGCTGCGAGTGCGAAAGTCAAAGTCTCCAGAAGAACTGTGGCTGGTTCTGCAAGATGCTCAATAAAACTTACCAGCTCATTTCCTTATAAAACTACACTAATTGTACCGGAGACTACTATCAAATATTGACTTCATTTACTACTGTTTACTGCTCTTTACAGTATTTTTTTTTAATGTAGAAACATTTATTTTAATTATTTTGAAGGCATCTTTGCTCTACAGCATTTCTTTGCATGTGCCTAAGACTTTTGTACAGTACTGCATATATATATATATATATATATATATATATATATATATATATATATATATATATATATATATATATATAAAAGTCTGAATGTCCATTCCTTTAAAAGCTTGTAAAAAGCCAATTAAGCCTGACTGTCTATATGTGAATATAGAATCAGTAGATGTATTTTTACCCGAATATGAACCCAATTTCATCAGACAGCTTTCTTTAAAGAGCCGTTACCTCTCATAATCTTTCCTCTCTCTTCCTGTGTCTCTGATGCTTCTTGGCTTTGAAGCAGGTGTGATGTAACGTATCGGTTCAGCTTTAACACACAAGCTGTGAGTTAAAAGTGAGCTGAAGGTGAGTCGAGCGTGCAAACAGGTCTTGGCGTACAAACAGGTTTTGGCCTAGACGCTCCAAAATAAGCCTCAGCACAACTACACAAAGGGTCTTCTTTTACTGCTTTAGATGAGCATAGTGCTAGGTTTGTCTAGCTAGCTGTGATGCCCAGTGGGACTTTGTGTAAAAGATTTAACGTGCATAGTTTGATTACTGGTCTGTGCAAAGTAACATTGCTTTTCAACATAGAAATTCAGAAACGTCAGTTTTCAATTGCAGAGAGTCGTCGCCTGCTGATATGTTTATTCTCACACCCACATGTTCACATAGCTCACATGTTCGAACACACAATCAATGTAGTCACACAGTAACATACCCGCTTGTATACGTGTACAGTATTTCTCATATTTCTGGCGTGAGGGCAGAGTCCACAGTGATGTCACCGGGCTGGAATTTACAGTTTTTAGGAGTCAAGAACTAGGGGCTTTGTGTGTCTCTGAGCCTGTTTAGCAATTTTCCAGTGTGCACACCAGTCTGGAAAATGAACTTCGAGATGTTTGCATCACCACAACACAGACGCTTTGTCACAAGTTGCCCCAAAACCATCAGATCAATGAATAATAATAAATGCTAGAGGATGTTTGAAGTGATACTTGGTTTTTGGGATACTGTAACGATTTGACCCAGATAACACTCGTTAAATCTATGGAATGAAAGAGCTTGAAGGCGAAAAGTCTGTATTCCACACGTTTAATGGCAGGTACACAGGAACACGCTTCTCTCATACATGAGGGATTAACTCTTTCTCAGCGTTACAAATAAAAGTAAAAGCAAAATTATAACAAGAAGGGAGAGCACATGTATCATCTACCGTGGTTCTCATCACACCCACACTTAGTCCTTCTACGTCATTACTGCACAGCGCGCGTTATGAGTGAAGTGTTCAGTCTCTTAAAGGGCACACCACACAATAATGTGATGCATGTAAATACATAGTTTTGGCCGTTACAATACCAAGTTCAAATGACAGTATAATAGTTTCCTAGTATAATGCATTTTCATGCTCTAAACTAGGAAAGATGCACACACATATAGTCTTTCTTTACATTTCAGTACTAATGTGTATTTTATTGCATTGTTTCTGTGCATCTCTGTAGGTAGTGGACCCATTCAGCTGTGGCAGTTTTTGCTGGAGCTCCTTACAGACAAGTCCTGCCAGTCGTTCATCAGCTGGACAGGAGATGGCTGGGAATTCAAACTCTCCGACCCCGACGAGGTGAGAGGTCACAAGGGCGCCCAGTACTGTCCTCATGGGAGATAGACACAGGGTCAAACTGCAAAACAAGATGTCCATCAATAGTCACAATGCAGCTTTTGTTTGCTTAGAGATCCAGACATGGATTAGGCATAGTGGTGGGCAAGACTGAGCTTCCAATGGAAACTGGATGTGTAGTTTATTATTGGACTAGAAGAATTCAGAAAATCTAGTCGAAAGATTGAAATGACTCATTTGGAGATTGTGAACATGCACCGAGTCGATAGATCAGTATTTAGTACAAGGGGTGGTTTAGTAAAACCTGTTAAATGTTGCTGTGGCTGTCTCTAAGGAGCCAGTTTAATACATAAAAACAGTCAGTCTACCTAAAGATGGCTAAAACTTTGCCAGCTAAATGTGATCTCCTCACATTTCCTCACACTTAGTGACAAGGTCAAGTTTTCATCAAGTTGTTGGATAGCTACATACTATAGCAAAATTGACATACACTTCAAAATGTCTGTGATGTTTTTCACATTTGGGGGTAACCAGACCTTATATGCTTTTACGAAACATATTTCAGGTAAGGAAACCCAATAGTTTTCAGATCTATCTATAGTAGAAAATTTCACCATGTGAAGGGGTTTCCCAGGCCACCTCACATATATATAGACACATATTCATGGTTCTATTTCAGTTCCTGAGCTTGTCTCTTTGGTTGAACCCTTAGTGGGTCTGTATATAATCCTAAAACAGAGGGCTCCTTTATCACACAAGGTTTAAAGCAGAATTACTTTAGAAAGTTAGAGCTATCCAAGGAACCCTATATGTACGTATATACACAAATAAACCAAGTCACTATTTTATTAGTGATGTCTAGTGGTACATCTAGAAAATCTTTACAAAGGGGTGGAGTTTTGGAAGAATGAAATGTACATTAAGTCAGACAGGTGTGTTCCATGGGGTAGCAAGCTGGGATGGCAAACACAATAATGAGGTGGAAACTGCCCCCACAAAGATCTAAATCAATCTACAGTTCATTTTCTTATAATCTCTTGCATCCCTGATACAAACCTTTATCTCTTATTGAAGGTAATTCATTCATAATTCTGAAATAAAACATGCATAAAGCGTGTGTTTATTGAAACTGTTAATCTCCCATGAAGGTGGCACGGAGATGGGGCAAGAGGAAGAACAAGCCCAAGATGAATTACGAAAAGCTGAGCCGTGGTCTGCGCTACTACTATGACAAGAATATCATCCACAAGACATCAGGCAAGCGCTATGTCTACCGTTTCGTGTGTGACTTAAAGAGCCTTCTGGGATACACACCTGAGGAGCTGCACGCCATGCTGGATGTCAAACCCGACACGGACGAGTGAAAGACCAGTCCGGGAGTACCGGGGCCGAGAGACTTTCCTTCCTTATCCTCACAACAGTGGGTGTTTATTTTGGATCTAACCAAGTCCCGTCTTCATACCTAGTCATGGTTCCAGTCTTGTTTTGAGCTCATGACTGCAGCTATCGCAAAAGGACCCATTCCAAAACTTACCAAAGTTCATAGTCTGTAGAGTGTATCATAATTCAGCTCTGAACAGAAAACAGTGAGTTTTCCAGCAGAGCCACCATTTTGACCCAGCAGCACCTAAAAACAGACTGCAGTAGAGGGGTGGGACTAGGAAAGAATGAAGGACTCGTTCCTAAAGTGGACATTGTATGGATGGAAAGTTCCATAAATAGGTTGCCAAAGTTACAGAAAAATGGAACTTTTACAGAAATACATAAATATTTACTATTAAGTTACTGTTGCTGTTGAGTCCTCAAATGGACCACACGAAAATAAAGTATTTTATTTTTATTATTATTTTTTCTCTATGTTTGTGCCAGTATTACTTTTTTATTTGTAAATGAAGGATTGATAATGCCAACATGTTTTTTTCCTTCCCCTTGTGTATAGAGTCAAAGACACGCAAGTCGCATAACTGAAAACGCGGCAGGCGAGACCAGTGACTGCTGTTTTACTCATGCAGTTCAGTTAAAAGAAAAGCCTCTCACTGAAACCGAGAACGGGTGACAGACACGACCGAAAGTAGCCGTTTTTCTGCTCGAGGGCGGCAAGCTGTGAACACACCCGCCCTCGACTTATGAGCAGGAGTGTTTCGCTTCTAAGCGAGCACAACTTAGGCAGCTGTTAAGCACGGCCCGTCTCAGATCTCTTTTTTCTAATCTCTAATGTTCCGACAAAGGACTTCAAGCATCTCTTGCCTTAGTTTTATGTCTATGTTACCACTCCTGTCACTCGCCCTCATGTCTTGTTTTGTCTACGCCATCTTTTGAGAGCGCATGTGATGTAAACACGTCTGTAATCTTGCTGTCTATCATGAGACAGAGTGAAGGGGATGTAAGTGGAGCACAATAGAAATGTCATTTAACTGATCTAGTCCTCTTTTGTGAGATGATTGATAGCAGGAAACAGGCTTCCTGATGAGCCGGGAACAATTTTATGTCCTTGTGTAAGTTGTTTTAGCTTGCGTGTCTGAGGACAAATAGCTGAATGTAATAGAGATCTTAGCCATAAGCCTGACAGAGTTATTGATCACTGAAGTGAACGTTGTGTGAGTGATTTGAGCATGGGATTGTATTGGATAGGCAGAAGAAAGTAGGGATTAACAGTTTCAGACTGTTTTAAGATAGACATGGATGCGTTATGTTCAAGAAAATGGCCAACAATGCTACTGCAGTTGTTGTAGCAGCAGCTTCAGATCTGAATAGCATTAGCACAGAACAAGGGCTGACCAATAACACCACTGAAATACAACCAAACATATTACGCACAGATATTGAATTGATTTCAGTTACTAGTATAACTAAGGAATAAAACACAACAGAACATGCTGTTATAAAAGAAATAATAAATGTCAGGGTGGTGTGATGTAGCCTGATGCGAAGCATTATTTTTCCAATAACTGAATGTCCTGAAGTGTTCTATTCCTCTTCCAATACAGTGATTTGCCAACATTTGCAATCTTTTTATTAATTAAAGAATGACACTTTTTAAAATCCATTCAAAGTTACATTTAATGATGAAACAAATTTGTTCTGTTTTCATTTACTTGATAGCAGCTAGAATCATTCCCTCATCAGCCTCGCTCTCATTTTCCCACAAAACTAAAGAAAAAAGAAGTTTGTTATTTTACAGAAAAAACACAAAGCACAAAGATCTCTTTAAGACTTTTCTTTAAGGCTTTAAGACTTCCTCTGGCGGAAAACCTGCCTGTTACAAAGCGCTAACACTGGAGACTCCTTCCATAAATGTTAAATAAACTCCTCCTTTCGGAAAACATCATCATGTAATGTTTTAATCATCATCTTTTTATATGGAGAGTCTGAAATGCAAGCGCATTTATATAAACCTCACAGCTGGAACTACTGTCAGAGCTGCTGTTATAGAAAATTAATCAACACAGACAGATTCTGACCAGTCTGAAGCGGGAATTCAACAGAGTTGGAGTATAATACATTTTGTAAGCCTGTTGCTAGCAGGGTGACTCTTGTTCCCGTTGCCTTTTCAGTCATGGTTTGTGGGGAGAAAAAAGTCATATACACAGTGTTATTGTTTACAGTGGTATTCTTGCCACCTCGATGGGTTCCATTTCAGAATCGTCTATTTGTACAGATTGTGTTTCAAAACGCTTTATTACAAGACCCAGAACGAACAAATAAGCCACTGTTAAAGCAAAAATAACACCGAAATGCGTGTGAGGTCTCAGCGCCGAGAGCACATCCACACTGCTGAAAGACCAAACCCACATTCCAGTCGTCTTTTTTATGTGTTTCCAATTACTTGATGTGTTGATGCTTTTACTATGGATTAAATTGGGTAGTAAAAAAAGCTGATTAAATTACATTAAATTAAAAGACAAATAGTGGGTTGATGAGATGTTGTAGGAAGTGATCCTGGATCTATAATGGAAAGGGGACGGAGATATGGTTCATATGCGTGGTTTTAGATGAGGTGTTACATGACAATGTTGTACTCTTCCTTGTTTCCTTAACTCACGCTTCATAATGTCCGGAAATGTCACATGGTATGTTACTGTCTTTTTCTGCTTAATGAATGAAGAGTAGATATTGTCTATAGACATGTCAAGTATATTCTTTCTAAGAACAAAAAAATATTGGACATACGTATCAAAAGCAACTGTTTTGATTCACATGTGCATAAAGTTTGTGATGAGGGCAAATCACAAAACCATTAATGAGGAAAATATTTTTTTTTTATTTTATTTTAAAAAAAAATTTAAATTCACTTGTTCTTTTGTTTTTGTTTTGTACAATTTATAGTGTTTCTGTATTTTTTTTGTTAAATGAAATTTTTTAATGTATTTAGTTCATAAACATTTGAATATTTTTCAATAATTTATATTTTATAAACTTTGAAATATGAGATGCAGACAGCTGGTGCTTTCATGGAAAAAAAATTGAGGTAGAGCAGGACCAAATGTAGCTATTTGTTTTTTTCATTTTTCTTTTTTCTTTTTTTTTATAGAGAAAAAGAAGTTAATATGAAATTTAAAGACCTGTCTGCATATACAGTTATATAGAGAAAAGGCTGATGCTGGCCCATCATTAAGTTCTGCCGGAGAGTTTTATAAATGGTAGCTTCTATTTCTTATTGTACTTCAAATTGATATGTTATAAAATGTACATGAAAAAAAATCGTGTGTTTGTGTGTTTTACTCTGTGCATAAAGTTACAATATTCACACCCTCTGCACACACACACACACACACACACACACACACACACAGGTAGGATTTGCTTACGCATGCAGTAGCTCTGCAGATTTTGTGGAAGATTTGTGGTTGAGTTTATTATAAACAGTACTTGAAATGTGTCAGCTGTCACCCGTAGCTTAACAGTTATATCAGGTTGTGTACATATATTAGGAACTGAAGTGTATGAAGACTGTGTTTCTGGCCATGGAAAGTTTTCTGTCACTCTGCTTGAGCAAGCGTCACATAATCATACAGCAGATTCTGACTAAAAGTCTGAGCTCTAGCTATCTCGATCATTTAGCATGCACAAGAAATTCAGAGATCATTGCAGTTTTGTCAGATTATAAAAATATCACATCATTATATAAATCAACATACAGTAAGTGTGTGCTTAATGACTAGCACTAGGGATAATAACATGTAATACTCATAAAGGACTGTAGTTGACACAGTCGTTTTATGAAGAAGAGTCAGAAAGTGTTAGAAGCATAAATTTGGCTTTTTGAATGAAAGAATGGCAGAAAATAAAGCAGATGGTATATACTTCAACAGTTAACATTTTCATTTTTAAACTGAAAAAAAAAAACCCACTGTGCTACGTCAATTATTACAAATCATGTAAATGAAGTGGTATGAGATGGCACGAATGTTAATGTACCCTTCATAACTTTCAGTATGAATTGGGCTGATTTGCAAGAGTGAGTTTCAGATATCTGATGATAGTAATTCTTGCTAGTGACAAATAATCAAATATGAGGTGATGTTATTTTTAGTGTTACTGTTAGTTTTAGTTAAAATAAAGATTTAAAAAATGGTCATGTTATCAAAATGCTATAAAGTCTTCTGTCCTAAAGACTTTCCCATTGATGAAAACTTATTACAAAGTATGTACAGTATAGTATATCCATCCATCCATCCATCCATTTTCTGTATCGCTTATCCTACACAGGGTCACGGGGGAGCCTGGAGCCTATCCCAGGGGACTCGGGGGACAAGGCGGGGGACACCCTGGACGACACCCTGGCACCAACCCATTACAGGGCACAATCGCACGCACACTCACACACCCATTCACGCACTATGGACAATCAGCCTACGACACATGTCTTTGAACTGGGGGAGGAAACTGGAGTACCTGGAGGAATCCCCTGAAGCACAGGGAGAACATGCAAACACAGGCAGGAATCGAGCCCCCAACACCAGAGGTGCGAGGCAAACGTCCTAATCATTAATCCACCATGTCCCTCCGGTATAGGTTATCAACAATTATGTACTTTTGAATTCTTAAATAGCATTGAATTTTAAAAAATCCATTTCTGTGGATCCATACAAGTCCTTTGAGGTCTTACTAGAGAAATGATTCATTTACATTGACTTATTACAATGAGCTCATTATATAAACATGTGATTTGAATTACAACCAAAACTTAGGTTAACTGCTGTAGGTTAATTTGAGAATTCAACAGTGCTGTGATACAATATAATGACATTAATTTTAAAATAATCTATGACAAGAGCAGAGTTTTCGTAAAGCACATCACAAATCACAGGACAAATACAGTATAATTTAAATGGGAGAGAGAGCATCAAATAGAATGCTCTCTCTAACATTATTTTATGATACTTTTCAGAAACAGGGCTTTGCATTTCAGTTCCAATGGCTTTTTTTTCAGTTATTTATATTTAACGCCTCATACTTGAAGTTTCTCACCAACTAACTGTTAAGACCTTCATTAGCGAGGTCTGGTCAGGTGTACACTGTACAAAATGGTTAAATCTAGAACATGTAAGGAGGGTTAGTGGGTTCGTCCCTCTGGGGAAACCCTTAAAGGCTCTATGAAGAACCCTACAACTGAGTGTTTCTCTATCAGCAAGAACTTTAACTATAACTTTAAGTGTGTAGTGTGGCAGGGTTACACACGCATCTGTGCAGTACTATTACTTTTCCCTAATGGGAATCAGACACACTGGTCCAAGATTCCAGGCACTGCATCTGTCCCTGTGGTTTATTCGGGGGCAGGTCCAGAGGGAGACACTTTGCTTGTTTGTGTCCCTCGTTAATGACTGCGTCCCCTTTGGAGGGCGCCGGTGACGTCAGCACTAAAACAGGCACACTAGAGCCATTCACTTATTTGTAACCCCATGCTCCAATAAATTCCTCATGTCTGAATAAAAACACACATGGGCTATCGTTCTCACTCCTCTCTCCACTAGCTCCTCTCTCTTTGAAACACTGCAGCTGGCTGGCGAAGACGCTACACAATCTGCTCAAGACATGAGATCATGAGATCAGAAATTGAGGGGGGGGGGGTTCAGGAGCTCCAGTGTTGAATGAACACTTATAGTGATATTCACGTTAAGCTGGATACAAAGTTGAAATTTTGATAGATAGCCTAATGGGAATTCATTCAAGCTCTTAATGGTCAGGTTTGGATACGGAGCCTATCCCAGGAACACAGGACGCAAGGTGGAGGGATGGGGACAATATCCTTACATTCCTGGGTAAAAAAAATAGACCAAGCACAAAATGTCAAGATATTAAGCTTTTAATGGTTTTAACAACAAATCATTGATCAGAAAATTAGCAAGAACTAAACAAAGCCCCTGTACCACCATTTGCTCATTTACTTTTTCTGGAGAGAACTGTTGGGGGAAAAGCTAGAAACAGAGAAATTCACTTATATAGGCTTCATGTACGCAAAGGTAAAATCATGATGATTAAAATGTTTGATCAAAAATTCAAACTAACACATGTCTGGGTGTATAAAATTAAAAAAAGTAAAAATAAAATAATGAATAAATAAATAAATAGAAAGCTGTCTGCAAGTTTCCCAACATTTAAAGAAATCAAAGGGAAAGGCTATCCCATACTAAGTTACTTTATCTATTAGTTTAATTCTTGCTAATTTAATGACCAATGATTTATTGTTAAGACCATTACAAGCTTAATATTTTGCCATTTTGGGTTTAGCCCATTTTTCTTTGGAGATATTCCAATGATATGGAGTATATTGTCATTGGAAATAATAAATAAAACCCAACATATAGTTTTTTGGTGTTACTGTGAAAAGGCTGTGAAAGGGTTGTATAGAAAAATGGTTGGAAAATCATTTCTATATTGTTTAATCAAGAACATATCATGCACTCATGTCAATGTTCAGTAACAGTCTCATGTAAATCCAACAATACGCTCACTGATCACTTTAATAGGTATAATAGGTGTAACAGGTGTACACCTGCACATTCATGCAATTATCCAATTGGCCAGTCATGCAGTGCAATGCATAAAATCATGCAGATACAGGTAAAGCTTCAGTTAATGTTCACATCAAACATCAGAATGGGGAAAAATGTGGTCTCAGTGACTTTGAAAGTGGTTGTTGGTTTGAGTATTTTAAACTTCTGATCTCCTGGAATTTTCACACACAACAGTCTCTAGAGTTTACACAGAACTGTGAAAAACAGAAATCATCCAGTGACCAGCAGGTCTTCAGGCAGAAACACCTTGTTGATAAGAAAGGTCAGAGGAGAACAGCCAGACTGGTTTGAGCTGACACAAAGGCTACAAATAGCCACTCTTCACAACCCTGGTGAGCAGAAAAGCATCTCAAAATGCACAGCATACAGTTTGGAAACTTGATGAGCTACAACAGCAGAAGTTCCACATCAAGTTCCACTCCTGTCAGCCAAAAACAGGAATCTGAGGCTACAGTGGGCACAGACTCACCCAAACTAGAGAGTTGATGTTTTTCCAATCTCCAGCTGTTCAGGAATTCTTCTAATTAGGGACAAGAATAAACATATAAACATATAAATTTCATGAATGCAGGTTATCTAGAAACTGAGATTTGTGGTCCTTAATACAGAAAAAAAATGAGAAAAAACATGTTTAATGTATCCCAAAAGTCTGCATATATAGGTGACTATGTATGGCAGCACCACATCGGTTGTGCCTTCATCAGTGGATGTTTGTGGACGTTCACTTCTCAGTTGGTTCGCAACATTTCCAGTCTTTTGGAATTTGTTAATAAGTTTGGCAACAGTTTCGTATGTCATGTTCTTGGCATGTTTCCTGTTAAAGTTTATCTCAACCTTGTGACAGCTTTCCGATCCAGCCATGATAATGATTTCAATACACTCTTCTTTTGTCAAAGGCACTCTTAAAGGTTATCTGATGAAAAAAAAAAAAAAATAATAATATAAACTAAGTTTGAAAACTTTTTGTAGACATTTTGCTAAAAAGTGTTAATTTCACCTATGTATGGAGACTTTTGGGACACCCTGTAGTTAGATAAAGGAAATTGACATGTACATCATGATAACATAAATGGACATAAATATCATGAAATTTTATGAAGCTTTTCAGGAATACAGGACAGGATATGATTGTGAAGTGGGTGGAAAAGTTGCTAAGTTTCAGATAATACAGTGGTTGGGTGTGTACAAAAGCAGTGAAATAAACATCTTTATGATGCGTTTTCATATATTTTCTGACTAGACTGTAAGAGAAGACATGTTGTAGATGAAATATATCCAAAGATCTGAAAAAAAAATGACAGATGTGACCAAAATTGTCATTTCTGCCTGTAATGTCTTGCTTTAACCACATTCATAGGTCTTAATTTAATACTGTGTTCTTTTGTGGTTTATAAATCCATAAACCACATAAGGAAAAAGTCAAATGGCTAAAATGTCTGCAGATAATTGGAGCTTATACTTGGATATTTCACAACTACCAACCCACACACACACACCCACACACACACCCACACACACACACACACACCCACACACACACACACATGCTTCAGGATTTTCAAGGTCTGTGTCACAATTTAGCAGAATTTGCTTGCTCTGCACAGGTGGTTTTACTCTCTTCTACCTTCCATAGCTTCACATTCATCACACACACACACACACACACACACACACACACACACACACACACACACACACACACACATTAGTCACTAGCCTTTGGCCCACACCTGTCACTAGGAAAGTATGATAAGGACTTTATTTTTAAAGTACACTTGAGCTGGCCTGAAATGTCTGTACTGATAACAGATCCTTCTGAAATTAGTTTCCAAATGAAACAGTTGCATTTTGTATTTTTAACAGTAATTAGTTTCATATCAAAAGGATAACTAAGAAACTTAAACAAAGGAGTGGTGTATGGATTACTTCTGTGTAAAATATACAATATGATAAAATTCCACTCAGTACAGACTGATGCTTTGCAACGGAATCTTGTTTTTTGAGCTGAATGTGAGCTAAACGCTAGAAGAAGAGTTAAACGTGTACAGAGTACCTGTGGCTTTGTCAGTATCAACAGTTGGGGATTTCAAAGGGTAATTTACATATCGTGCTGGGGAAAGTTTCCATTGCATTTGGGTGCAGAAAAAAAAACTAAAAAAAAAAAAAAAAAAAAAAGAAAAAAAAAGAGTGCATGTTGTGTCGCACCTGGTGGTGTTAGACACTTTTCTATCCATGTCTGTTTGTCTGTCTCTGTCTCTCTCAGTCTCTCTGTCTGTCTCTCTCACACACACACACACACACACACACACTTACTCAAAGCATGCTGAAGTAGATTGCTTAGTGCTGACTCTCAGCCCAAATATTTATGCTAAAGACTGGCAGGCTCCAGCTGTCTCATGTCCTGTCAGGCTCCCAGAAAGCCCAAGAATCCTCACTTCAAGAAGACCAAAACTGAGTTGATCCCAAAGCTGCTCAAAAACTTTCACTTCCAGAAAGCAGAAGTAAAGTTCACTCTAAAATTCTGGAACAATTTTATTCATAAACCATAAACAGCACCCAAAATGGCATAATATTCATTGTTCAAAGTTCAGGACAACTCATTTTTATTTGTATAGCCCTTTTAACAATTGATATTGTGATGAAGCAGCTTTACAGAAATCTGAATGTACGGTAGTTATAGAGCAAGCCAGAGGAGGCAGCAGCAAGGAAATACTCCCTGAGAGGATGAGGAGGAACCCAATAGATAGTGGGGTTGTAATCATTACACTGCACTATACAGCTAGAAAAACTGTACATTTATTTCACAATGATTCACAATGATTCTAATTTCTGAATACAAATCAACTGAATTTTATACAGTTCAGCAGTAATGAGTAAGGTAGTCAGTCAACTGGACATTAATGTTAGTGATATTCTGATCAAACCTGATAAAAATTCCGTCAAATGTGGCTGGACTTTGTTGGACCACATACAAATGAACCACTTAAAATGGCCATTTATTATTTGGTTATTCATCTTACAGCATGGCGACAGTGGTGCACTGCTGCCTCTGTTCGGTTTACTGTCTGTGTGGTTTTACATGTGCAACCTTGATGGTTTCCTACAGGTTCTCCGGTTTCCTCCCAGCAAAAAACATGTTAGTAGGTGGATTGGCTAAGCTGAATTGCCCCTAGTTGTGAGAATGTGTGAATTTTGCCCCTACAATGGACTAACATCCTGTCTAGGGGGTATTCCTAGCTCACACTGGGACCCACCACAACCTTGACCATGATAAAGCGCTTACTGAAGGTAAATGAATGAATAAATGAATGAATGAATGAATGACTCTCAAAGCATATTATTAAGTAACTAATCCCACTATTGGGTGTCAGCCAGAAGAGGATGGGTTCCCATTTGAGTCTGGTTCCTCTCAAGGTTTATTCATCATGTCATCTCTGGGAGTTTTTCCTTGCCTCTGTCAAATTTGGCTTGCTCAGTAGGGCTTGCTAATCTGTAAAGCTGCTTTGTAACAATAATTATAGTTAAATGTGCTATAAAACAAAACTGGATTGAGTACTCATTGATTACTGTGAATTTTAGTAAAGATCCTGGCCTTTCTCATGAATTCCTACTGTACAAGTCAATCAATTTGTTATGCCTTTACAACCAGTTAGTTTTGCAATACCTTTGATCCCTGATGCTAAACATTCAGTATACTGCATGATACATACATGACAAAAAGCTAAAGTTAATGGCCCCCTGCATGAACCTCAAAATATTTTATGAGTGATTATCCTCATGATGCATGCTAAGGTCTTGCCGGTTCCATTACAGCATCTCATCTTCATCTTCACTAACCGCTTTATCCTGGTCAGGGTCGTGTCCATTACAGCACAGCTTATGAAATATGATCGGCCCCTGGTTTCTCTTACATCCTGGACTCTGTTCTGGGCTCAATGTCCTCAGTGCTGAAATTTGGTTGTGGTCAATAACAACCAGGGAAATAGAGAGGTATCCTGGGACTTGGTGGAGCATCCATGTGGACTCCCTGTGGACTCTGTGTCAGACGTAACTGTGTCTTCTCATGGCTCCAGTTCAGACTGCTCATCTGCAGGCTGAGAAGTTTTCAAGAAACCCCTTCAATACTTCAGTTAACAAGCAAGAGCACTTTGACCTTGATCTATTCTCAACCTCCTTATGAAAAAAGAAGACCATCAATCAATATATGCCTCTAAAATGGCATTTCACCTACCCCCCAGTACACTTCCATGATAGTGTTCTCCAGTTTCTGTCTTTATTTGTCTCTGTCGTTGGCTGTGAAATGGAGTGAAGATGTCCCTGGCCACAGGTGGGAAGTGTATTATAAAGGTTTATAGGGGTCGAGGCTGGGGGTTTCTCCAGCTTTAGCTCCAATTTGCATTTTTATTACACTTGTTCAGACCTCTGGTAATGTGCCATTGAACCTGTGAGGAACTCGTAGCACCTCGCCTCCTCATTTCTCAGATGACAGTGCCCAGGCCAGGGTGGTGGCGTATTCATGAGGGGCCAGGAGATGGAGACCTGGCATTCGTTGACAGGAAATGAACCGGCTTCAGATGGTAATGTGGGCTTTCCATCAGGAATGCTGATTGATTTTTTGTTTCAGTTCTCTGACGGCTCATAACAGACACAATGAAAGAGAACAGGCTCCAAGAAGCACAGTTGACAGAAAAGGCTGAGGGTCAGTAAGGCAGGGGAGGCCCTGAGCTAAAATTATTATTTCACACCAGCCATTAAGGATGTGGAGTGCTTGCTGAATGGGTTTATTATCCTCCCATTGTGGTGCTTTGATACTGGGCGCTGGCCAGGAACCATGCCATCTATGGCTACATACATAATGCAGCTCTTGGTATTTACGAGGGCACTGTGTTTGCGTAGGCGTCGACTTCTCAGCACTTTTACCCTCTTCTCTCTATTTTATAAGTCCTGGGGTAGTTCAGCTGTCTAGTAATTGTGATTCCAGGCATATGTTTGCTCTGTTTGTACAAGTGTGTGTGTGTGTGTGTGTATGTGTGTGTGTGTGTGTGTGTGTGTGTTTGTGTGCAGCTGGATTAGTACAGAATCTGGTCCATGTCCAGTTGCTGCTTGGAGTGTTTTCACTTCTCTTTTACTGCACTGCGGCTGGGAGTCAGCACTCCTTTCCCAGGACATCTGCTCCCCCGCACACCATGGAAAGCCTCTGCTCCAATTGCAGCCTTTGAAACACCCTTTGGCTGAGCCGACACCAAGCTCTGATTGGCTGGCCAAGGCAGAGCCCAGAAAGTGAGGACTTAGGCCTGAGAATTTTCTGAAATTTTCCTTCTCCACTCCGCCCCCACTTTACCTCTACCCTTACCCTTACTAGCTAACATCTGCTTCCAATCACAGTTTCTCCTAAGAGACTACCCCTCCACCCCCAAATCCACTACACAAAATAACTCCCCCCCCATTCTAAAAACCTACTCCTCAAGGACCCTCATCAGAAAACTCTGAAAAAACTGGGATAGACTTTCGGATTTACATTTGGCCACGATAGTAATTCCCATCCCTCCGTGAGAGGTTTATAAAACAACACCAACATAGCATCTGGGTTGATGTAAACTCTTGGCTGAGATATTGAAAAAGAACAAGTGGAGAGCTGGATAAAGAAAGGAAGCTGTAAGTGATGTGAGAAACAGGGTATCTGTGGGAAAAATGCATGGAAAAATTGGACTGTGAACGGAAGAATTGTCAAGTGGGTGTGCAGAACACAAAGCCGTGACATTCTTCATAATATACTACACTTCAATTGATATATAATCCTAAAAGGGAACAAAGTGAAGCCTTCACAGCAGTGGTGGATAAAACACCTACTCAGCATGTAACTGAAGAATAAGGGATGACAGAGAAAGGGAAAGCAATGAGCCCAGAATAAATGCGTAGGTTAAGTGGATGGGGAAAAGAGGCTGCTGGATGAGATGTAAATGTTTAAAGTGGATGCAAGGGTGGGAGGTGTGAAGGACTGGTGTGTACACTCACAGCAGGACCGTTGAACTGCTGCTGTAAGCAAGCTCTCCCACGCCATCTTCAAGCCATAACCAGTCATCTTTTTTTCTCTCCTGAATCACCTAGGCTCAAGTCAAGTCCTCTCTGAAAACCAATTTCTCCTGTGTGGCCACTGCTAGAGCTTTTCTTTACATGCATTTCAACCACAGTGACAGCATCATTAGCTAATAATAACACGTTCTTTCCATGAAATATATTCACAACTAAGCCTGCTGAATCACCATGGGCTTACACAAACACACCATTGCCATGGGAATCCTTTTCTGATCGTCTTTCTGTGTTCTTTGAGATGCTTTGCCGTTTTGATGTTTGCATCTGGAAAAGCAACTTTTGTTTTGGTAGAGAAATATGGGATATACACTTGCCTCAATATGATTCCCTGCTTATTGCAAGGGATGGTGAGATTATTGGATGGCAAGCATTCTTACAGGGACTATGAGTATAAAAATGACCTGAGTGTCAGTGTCAGATCTGATTTTCATACTTCTTGAGAACATGACACCATTATCTTCCTTCTTCCATCATTTATGATGACCTGGTGTCTTGAAGATTGTGCTACTGATTCAGAAATGCAGATTGCGTGCAAGTGTGTAGCAGGTCGGTCTCCCAGAATAGAGCAATGGAAACACAATCTCTCATTAATGTTCTGTCACAGTGATGAAGAAAGATAATTTGCAGAGCTAGACTTTGCGGAACCACAGTAACCACGCCAATGCTAATCAGACACCTAGCTCTCATACCTAACTAAGAATGTGTGGTATACATGGCTGAAACAACACAATAAGGCCTTAATTTCATGCAGTTAGTATATTCTCAGCAAATGTTTTGCTTAAAAAAGCGCTTGTTGTAGGTGGTGTATGTTTTATTTTAACAAACTATCTGCAGGTTGTCATGATACAGTTTATCAGGCTTAAACTAGTTAAAGAATGACATGTGATACATTTTATTTGTTTATAGTTACAATTAATGTTGTGGAACATCCATGAGACAAGTTAGTTCCTGTTTGCAGCTACAGTGCCATGAAAATGTCATTTCATTTATAAAAGGAAAAAGGTTATGCAAAACCTACTATATCACTTATGTGAGAAAGTAATTACCCCCCATACGTAATAACTGGTTGTGCCACCTTTAGCAGCAACAACTGCAACTAAACACTTCTGATAACTGTAGATCAGTCTTTCACATGGCTGTTGAAGAATTATTGCCTACTATTCTTTGCAGAATTGCTCTAATTTAGCCACTTCAGGGGGTTTGGAGCATGAACTGCTCCTTTAAGGTCCTTCAACGGCATCTGAATGGGGTTCAAGTTAAGACTTTTACTTAGCCAATCCAGAACCTTCATTTTGTTTCTTTTGTGCCATTCAGATGGGGACTTTGGATCATTGTCTTGCTGCATAACCCAATTATGCTTGAGCTTCAGTTCACTGACCCCCAGACCCCGAAGAAGCAAAGCATCCCCACACCATCACACTACCACCACCATGTTTCACTGTTCCTATGTTGTTCTTATTGTAGAATGCTGTATTAGTTTTACCATATGTAACTTGATCCATGTCTTCCAAAAAGTTTCAATTTTGGCTCATCGGTCAATAGAACATATCACAAAATACTTGATGGTCATCAAAGAGGTTTTGTTGGCAAATGTGAGATGAGCTTTTATGTTCCTATTTGTCAGCAGTGGTTTTCACCTTGCAACTCTCCCATGCTTATCATTTTTGCCCAATCTGTTTGGTGGAATCATGAAGGCTGACCTTATCTGTGGAAAGTGAGGCCTGTAGTTCTGTAAATGTTCATCTGAGTTCTCTTGTGACTTGCTGGATGAGCTGTTTATGTGATTGAGGAGGCATTTTGGTAGGCTGGCCACTTCTGGGAAAATTCACCAGTGTTCCAAGTTTTCTCCATTTGGAGATGGCTCTCATTGTGGTTCTCTGGAGTCCCAGAGTCGTAGAACTGGCTTTGTAACACTTTCCAGACTCATGTATTTCATTTGATAGCAATGTAGTGTGCTGGTTGTTGTGACATTTTAGCCTACTTCACATTGCTGAAACAGTTCTATTTCAGTGATGTTTAGATTCAACGGGTAGGCAGTAATCAAGCCTAGGTGTAGTTTAACTGGTTAAACTAAGGGGGCAATCTTTTTTTTTTTTTTTTTTTTCCCACACAGGGCCACAGGGCCATTACACAGGGCCAGATAGTTTTGGATAACATTTTTCCTTCAATAAATGAAATAATTTCAAGTATATGTTGTGTTTACTCAGGTTGTCCTCGTCTTAATATAAAATTTTGTTTAACGATCTGAAACAAAAAAGTGTGACAAATATGTTAAAAAAAAAAAAAAAAAGAAGTAAAATCAAAGAAAAATAATAAAAGAAGAAATCATTAAGGGGACAAATAGTTTTTCACAGCATTGACCCCTCACCAGTTTGCCTTTTTTTCTTTATGTTAATAAAATGTTGTCAGGTTACTAAGAGACTGAAAAGTCTTTCCAGTATTGGAAAACTTCCAGCTTTATCTTTGACTGACACTCGAGACTCCTTCCATAAATGCTAAATAAATGTCTCCTCACAGAAAACAGTAATCAATGGTTAGATATATTTTTTCTTTACATTTGTTTATATGGACTGCCAACCCAACAAGTGCTTGTGTAAGTTGTCACTATAGAAACTATAATGTATCTGAATGCAACAAAAACCTTCCAACCAGTCAGAATCAAGCATTGAACAGCACTGTGGTATAAAAAGCTATATTGACTTGGACAAGTTTCAGCATTGGAAAGTCATGTGTGCCAGGTCTCAGCTGGGTATAAAAAGTCTGATTTGTGGCTGCATTCACAAAATGGTTTTATTCTTGAATGACCCAATGTTTAGAAGAGCCATGTTTAGTTTGTGCTACATGCACATGAGATATAGTGAATGTATCTGTTCCTTATAACATCCCGTCTTTCTTCTTTCTCCTGACTGTTACTATAGATCAAACTTTATCCAATGACGCGTGTTTGTATAAGCTAGCCTGACAAACAATGGAAATGCATAAATGTACATTTTCCAGATCTTCAATGCATGATCATTTTTAAGTCTTGAGAAGTGTCATTCTGGCTTGGATAAAGTTCATTCAAAAAAAAAAAAAAAAAAAAAAAAAAAAGTTTCTCGCATAGTTAACATTTCTGGAAGCACACACCATGTTTTCAGCCTGTCATTTAGAACTAGAAGATGATTAAAAGTCTGATTTAAAACAGAGCAAGGTCTGCATAACTGCATTTAATTTATTTTTATATGAGGTAATTTAAAGGCAGTGACACAAACACTGAGGTGGGGTTAATGCTTCCAATTTTAAAAAGGACCTGACAGCAGTGAAAACCTGAAACAATGGAAATAAAGAGTTACTTCCAATATTATTTCCAGTTGACCTTTACACTGCACGAGACAGAGATCTGATCTACCACCTCCCTGCAGCACTGAACTCCTTTCCATTCTAACAAGTAACAAATGTGACCCGTATTAGTACTTCGCAGTGAGCTTTTACAGTCGCAATCTTTTCAACGTCCTTCTTAATATTCTGTTTTCCGCACAAAAGGTCATTTTTGCTGATGCCACCTCGACACATGCCCACAGTTTGCTATTTATAGGACACGTGACACTGTGACACGTTCAATTTGAACACTATCAAAAACTTTAAAAAGAACAGAATGTACCACTCGTGGAAAAGAAAACATAAAGATTTAAAGGCAAAATGTGGAGTACCAACAGTTCCTTTCCATAATGACTCATGAAGGCATAATGGGTGTCTTGTATCTTGTAAGGATTTGTTTCCATTTTGGTAACTGAAGACAAGTTTTTTTTTTTCTTCTCCAGGCAACCGTTATCTGTTGCTCTCATTTATCGGTTCTGATGAACAATCAAGATAAATGTGCTTTTATCTTTTTCATCATCATTTTCCATTTCCTTTGCATGATATTCAATCAGATATTAAAGCAGATTAAAGCAATAGGCTATTCCCTAAATGCATACTTGTTAGTATATAAGTATGGTGTTATTTGCAACCTTTAAAAAAAACAATTTTAAGAGGCAATTATGAAATATGCAATATGTCATAGCACTTCTAAATGTGAAACCACTTCACCAAGGCTTTGTGCAACCAAAACACATAATGGTTTGTGGGTTCAACAAATAACTGACAGTAAACAGTAGCACAATTTTGCACTAGAACGGTTCTTCTGGTTGTCTAATGAGTTATTCAGTACATATCCCAATTCATAAATCTCCTACCATTTTTACCACGGGACATTTATTTCATTTTAATCCTTTGTTTGAATATTAACTTGTCTCCTATGAAGACTGTGTTACTAAATACAGCCCCAGTCATTAAAAGAAATGACTCAGCCAACTCATATAACACTGCAGGTGGTTTTGAAATCTTCAAAAATCTTCACTACTAATGTGACCTCAACTTTACACAGCTTATTTTGGACACAAATATTTTCTTTTCTGCCTGGTTTAGTAATGTTTCCACTTAAAGTCTTGTACTGCCCACTGGAGAGGGTTAGCTGGAGGTCTTATTAGGCAGCTGGAATGTGCGCCAGAGGCATTTTAGAGGTTTCTTGAAATTAAAAGGGCCATGCAGAAGTGAAGACAAAGAATGGTAACATATTTATTTGGGCAGTCCAATGCAGACACTGTACTAACCATCTATAGAAAGCAGCATAGCAACCGATTCTCAGCAAAATTTTTCAAAAGAGACCACATAAACCAAATTTGAACTAGAGATTATCTACTGGTCTATTGATGATCTACTAATTAACAAGAGTTATAAAGAGAACTAAAAAACCTACAAGTTGATAGTCTTTAGACTGTGTACAGATTATATAATAAAACCTGATAACCACAAGCTGCTGACATGTTTAAAATTAGCTGATACACTGGTTGATGTATCAGATGACATTAGATTTGACTATCCAAATTTGACTATCCAAATACAGTGTTACTAAAAAGAGTTAATAAAGCAATGAAGGGAGCATTTTTTTTTTGTTGCACAGGTCACTTCAGGGGCTCCCTGGTATTCAAAATATTTGGACTCGATAAGATTTATTTATTTTTTGTATAAAAAAAACATTATATGAGAGCACTAGGCTGAGTTGAGGAAAGGGTCATTCCAGGCAACCCATCAGAATGGAAGCGTCATAGGTGAGTCGGCCTTGAGGGAGCGATCATTTATGAGAAGTGTTACAGACTAGACGGCTCAAGAAAATAAATGATGAAATCCTTCATGTTTTCTCAATTGCTGAATGATAACATGACAGAAGATGTTTAGTTTGCACCAACTACAAATTCTTTATGGGTTATTTTCTCTGAGTAAAGACATTTTACCTGAATAGACCCCACATAGAATGTTGAGTCACAACTTCTTATAACAGGGTCTTGGCACACAAGCTCACATCTACGCAGTGGAAAAACTTTTAAAGCCTTCCACACATTGTTTGCATGACTAAAGAGCACGAGTGCATCATTCAGCCGGTATGGCATGAGAAAGAGTGAGGTCATGAGCTGAGGGGTCTGAGGAGCACACACACTTGCGTACACAAACACATATGATATGTATACACCCCTTCCCCCTAACCCACCACACACTCACACACACATACACACACACATATGGTACATGTGATGCCAAACCCATGTTCACTGAGCCGCCATTGTCCTTGAACACCACAGTGTGTGTGTATTATAGCGCTCTCACATGGCTCTACTGTGGAAAGACGGAGTAGAAGTGAATCTGGGATTGATTCCCAAACATTCCCATCCCAGGAAGAGTAAACAGTGGCTTGATAGTGACTCATAGATGATACTAGCCAGAGAGCAGGAGCAGAATGCCAGCTGGGCGCCACCCCACTGAGTCAATGAAATTTTTATAGATGATTAGGAGGAAAAAGTGATCCACTGCATTGTAGTACGTCCACATACATAAACCCAGTGAAAAAGGTGTGCAGAAAGAATTTTGTGTGTGTGTGTGTGTGTGTGTGTGTGTGTGTGTTTGTGTGTGTGCACGTCACAGAATTTCCCATCAAGTGATCCAGTCACGAATGGATATTGAGTACATTGAGTACAGATGAGGAAAACAACTAATATTTATTTATCCATCCATCCATTTTCTGTACCACTTATCCTACACAGGGTCATGGGGAGCTTGGAGTGTATCCCAGGGAACTCGAGGTACATGGCGGGGGGCACCCTGGACAGGGTGTCAACCCATCGCAGGGCACAATCGCACACACACACATACACACATTCACTCACACACCCATTCACATGGACAATGCCAATCAGTCCACAATGCATGTCTTTGGACTGCGGGAGGAAACCGGAGTACTCAGAGGAAACCAGGGAGAACATGCAAACTCTGCACACACAGGGCGGAGGCAGGAATCGAACCTCCAACCCCGGAGGCAAACGTGCTTACCACTGAGCCACCGTGCCTCCCATATTTATTTATGCCCTCATATTAATTAATTTTAAAAACCTTTCGGAGGACCAAAAAGGACCAAATGTCCTTACAATGATAGGATAGAGTCACACGTTCTCACAATTATCTGACCCTCACAAAATACACTGTGTAATAGCTTTTGTTTGAAAACCTTAAGGAGCCAAAAGATTTCCTTTTTGGCTACTGAGGTTAATGTTAAGGTTAATGCAGACTTAATGGGCGGACGAGATCTGTGAGGGTTAAGCAAAGATGAAACCACCTCACATACTTTCTGTGGTTTAGTTTTGGCTGTTGCATATTAATGCTAAAAATCACAAGCTCTGTCGCATAGCATGTTCACTCAGCTGCCATGGTCATGATGTGATGAGCACAGCCTCAGCACAATGTCATGTTGTTCATGGAAGCCATGGACAACATGACATCATCTCTGCATGAAGTCTGATGAGGTTAAGTTTAGATTAGATTAGATGTGCAGAGTACTAGTACAAAGCTAGAAATGCAATTAGCATCTAACAAGAAGTGTAAATAGTAATGTAGCATTGAGTGGTATAGTGCAAGTGAGAGACAAATGAGGTAAGACGGCAGTAAGGTGTTGTGTGGGCATGACATTAATTAGCTTCAGTTGATTGTCAATGGAAGGCCCTCACAAAGTGTAAAACCAGTGTGTGTGTGTGTGTGTGTGTGTGTGTGTGTGTGTGTGTGTTTGTGCCAGTGGGTAGGTATGAATTGGTGATTGGGAAATATGCTTTAGCAGGCAAGCTCTCAACTGATAGTCTGTCTTTCTGATTTCTAAAGTGTGTGTACATTTATTTAGCATTCAGTGAGGACCAAAACTGATCACGTCCTCACAATGATCAGATGTGTCCTCGAAAATCACCCGTCCCTCACAAAAATGCAGCTTTTCTTTACAAAAGCTAAAAGAACCAAACATTTCCTCCTTATTACTGTGGTTAAGGTTAGGTTTAGGTGTAGCATCATTTTGCTACAATAATAAATACATCAATGGAAGGTCCTCGCAAAGATAGAAAAACCAACGTGTATGTGTGATAAGTCTGTGCGCTTGTGCGTATTTTCCTTTGTTATCGCTCACTTATAAATGGTCCAGAATACATCACCCAATAGTCACATGAGAGTTCCTGTTTCCAAAGAAAGATCTCAGGGGAATTTTTGCCTGGAAAGCTTGTAACAGTGCCAGAGAGGGAGAGTAAAACTAGCAGACCAGCCAGACAACCATTTAACTTTATCAATAAAGAAATAAAGATTAACACTATCACTAAAACAATTCTGCCTCCAACACACTGGGTGTGTAAAAGTCAGTGTTCTTGGTAGTCCTCCCAGAAGTCCTACCATTTTTGTATGGATATATTTGGCCAAGACAAATCCAATAAACCCCTTTTTTTTTTTTTTTTAATCTCCTGAACTCACATTCTCAAATACAGGTCATGTGTCACACCGCATCTTCTTCTTCTAAGGTGTTACCAATGTACCTTTATACGAGAAGGGATCAAGTGGCAGAACGATGATAGGGTCTCAGTGGCAGGATCATCTGGCTGGGATCCACTCAGGATCGCATCCTGGGCTGTTCCCACACTGCGAGAGTTAGAGAAGCTCCGAGTCCAGATAGGGATGGGGGATGGGGGTGGGAAAGGCAGGGCTCTGATGTTCTCACATTCGGCTGGGGCTAGCTGTACGCAGACCAGATGTATTTCTAAAGGAGATGAACACCACTGCAGTTCAGCTCAGACTGCTAAAGTACGTGCAAGAGTCGAGTCCAAGCACTGGCAATGATAAGCTCATTGCAATGAATGCTAGGTTTAAAGTTAGCATCGTTTTATTCTAAGGGTGTAGCGCAATGACACTGTCTGCATCTGTTTGGTGTTCTGAATATCCATTCATTTTCCATACCACTTATCCTACACAGGGTTCCGGAGGAGCCTGGAGCCTATCCCAGGGAACTCGGGCACAAGGCAAGGGACATCCTGGATGGGGTGCAAACCCATTGCAGGGCACAATCGCACACCTATTCACACACTACGGACAATTTGGAAATGCCAAGCAACCTACAACGCATGTCTTTGGACTGGGAGGAAACCAAAGTACCCAGAGGAAACCCCCAAAGCACAGGGAGAACATGCAAGCTCCGCACACACTGAGCAGAGGCGGGATTTGAACCTCCTAACCCCGGAGGTGCGAGACAAATGTGCTAACCACTAAGCCACTGTGCCCCCTTGTTCTGAATTTCCCAGTCCATATTTAGATTTAAACCTGAAGTCGGCATGGCCTATACTGGAAAACTGGAAAACACCCAAACTTGGATAAAAGCTATATGTTTCTCAAACTTACCTTCATCAATCAGAGATGGGCTCTGGGCATGTTTTTTTCTTTGTAAATGCCTGCAATATTTTCTAACGAATTTAGTTGGCTCTATTTCTCAAAACACAGTATAAACAAACTAGTAAGCTAATTTAAAGCACCGCCCTGACCAGCCAGTTAATACGGACCGCCACACAACCACGGTAATTGAACTTTATATCTGACGACTCACTTGTGTCTACGTGGAACTAAAAAAAAACTTTCTGACTGTGACTTTTATGTTTCGTTCTATGGGATCCCAGTCGTAAAGCACGCCTCAAGTTTCAACCAGAGGCCCTGGGAACTTTTCTAGCATGTTTCTTAATAAACCAAAGTCACCTCCTATTTCTTTCTGCTTAGAACATAATATCTGTTCATTCCCAATACCGTATTAATGTTTGGTTACATTCCTATTATATTGAAAATGAGCTAGCACTGGTTAGAAGTGACCTCTAGCTAGGAAACACCAAAGACAAGCAAAGAAAAAAGACCTCACATGCATTTTTAAACTGGATGTGACTTTCAGAGTCGTTCTTTTCTTGCATTTTTTTTTTACACTTTATAAAAAATGAATTAAAAAGAACAATCTCAGAAAGGCTCATAGACATAAATAATGAGCTTCATTATTTCAAGTTTCATGAATTAAAGGTTAAATCACATTGTTAAGATGAACTGAAAGAAATAAACATGTACATTTTTTATACTTGGCTATAGTCTATCAACACTTTAAACTAAGAAAGGTTGATTTAAAATAGAAGATTAAAAAAAAAAAAACATTTTGTGAATCTGCAGACTTGCAAACCACATCTCAGAGTGCTGTATTCAAGCACCTATGCTTCCTCTGCAAATCGAATAATGCAAGAAGAGTGGGCGGTAGTGCACAAGATAAGGAGAGAGAGAGAGACAGAGAGAGAGAGAGAGAGAGAGAGAGAGAGAGAGAGATGTTTGCTTCTAGGTCAGTGACCTTGCAGACATTAACAGTTTAGCTCAAGGCCATAAGCTGAGGCCTCTTGTGTGCTGGCCTCCTTGGACTGACTGAAGGAAGACGACCTGTTGATGTGTGTTTGCTTTAGCACCTTCCCCATTTAGCAGTGATAGCACTTTCACAATCTCCACATGCAAAGTGGAACGTTGACAGGAAACCACATTTATCAGGAGAACAGAGATGAAGCAGTGAACACAACTTTTTATGTCACACACACTGCCTGGATGCAAATGACAACATACTTGCAACATTTTCAGCACAGACTGATTGGAGCTGTTTTCACTGTATGATTTTTTTTCTCTGCATAGGTTTTAAAACCATTATTGGTCCTTAATGGTATCCACTGCACATAACATGCCATCAAATAGAAGGTGGCAAATTACCAGTAGAGATCCACAGGGACCATTAAAGTTTCCATTAAAACCAATACAAATTCTTTGAGGGTTTTTATTGTTTGTTTGTTTGTTTGTTTTGTGTTGTGATTAAACTGTGAGAACAGACAAAATTCAATGACAGAATTAGCAAAAGAGCAACATTCCAGTTTATACAAAGTTCTCTGCATCTTGTAAGTCACTATATTACATTGCCTTGCATAAGTATTTGCCCTCCTTGACCTTTCCCACATTTTGTAGTGTTACATGCTGGAACTGAAATGGACTTAATTGGGATTATATATCATAAATCTACACAAAATACCCCATAATATTGAAGAGAGGAGAAAAATCAGTATAGTTTGTAAAGCATTTACCTATGAAAAATGTAATGTGTGGTTGTATAAGTGTTTATCCCTGTTAGTGAGAAACCCTTATTTTAGTTCTGGTGCAACTTGCTGCTATCTGAAGTCAAATATTTAGTTGAATGGAGGTCACCTGTGTGCAATTAAAGTGTCACAAGATCGCAGAAGAAAATGCATCCCAAAATGCAATAAAATCAAAAATCTGTGATTTGTCAAGTCTCTTGAAACTTTAATTAACTGACAAAATTACAAAGAAAAGATATTCAATGTTTTCACTGACCAACTTAATTGGATTTTGTAAATATAGCAAATTTAGAATTTTATGCCTGCAACCCACTCACAAAAAGTTGGGACAGAGGCATGTTTACCGCTGTGTTACATCACCCTTCCTTTCAATGACACTTTTTAATCGTTTGAGAACTGAAGATACTAATTGCTGCAAGTGGAATTTTTGCCTATTCTTGCTTGATACAAGACTTCAGCTGCTCAACAGTCCTTGGTCAACATTGTCTGATTCTCCTCTTCATGATGCAACATAGGAGACAGATCTGGACTACTGGCAGGCCAGTCAAGCACACGCACTCTGTGTCTACGAAGCCACGCTCTTGTAGCACGTGCAGAATGAGGCCTGGCCTTGTCCCGCTGAAATAACCATGGACTTCTTGGGAAAACACGTTGCCTTGATGGCAGCATATGTCTCTCTAAAATCCCAATATACGCCTCTGCGTCAATAGTACCATCACAGATATGCAAGTCACCCATGCCGTGGGCACTGATGCACCCCCATACCATCACACACCATGCTGGCTTTTGCACCTTTCGCTTATAACAGTCTGGTTGGTCTTTTTTCATCTTTGGCACCGAGAACTCGACGTCTGTTTTTCCCGAAAACAAGCTGAAACGTGGACTCATCTGACCACAGCACACATTTCCACTGCCTTTCAGTCCATCTGAGATGAGCTCGGGCCCAGAGAACTCGGTGGCGTTACTGCATAGAGTTGATGTGTGGCTTCCTCCTTGCATAATAGAGTTTCTGGATGCAGCGGCAGAAGTGAAGCAAAGTACTCCTGAGCCCATTTGTTTATGGGCAATTTCTCAGGCAATGCCGTCTGAGGGCTCTAAGGTCACGCACATTCAACAGTGGTTTCCAGCCTTGCCCTTTACGCTATGCGATTTCTCCGGATTCCCTGAATCTTTTCACAATATTATGCACTGTAGATGGTGAAAGACCTAAATTCTTTGCAATCTTGTGTTGAGCAATGTTCCTTTTGAACTGACTGACAATTCTCTCACGAAGTTTGGCACAAAGTGGTGAGCCACGATCCTTGCTTGCAAAGACTGAGCTTTTGGTGGATGCGCCTTGTTTGCCCAATCCTGATACCCTCCCCTGTTACCAATTAACCTGATCCTCCAAAATAGTGTTACTTGAATATATTTTTTGAGTGTGTTGAAGGCTCAAATTCTAAATTTGTTTATATTTACAAAATACAATTAAGTTTGTGAGTGAAAACATTGAATATCTTTTCTTTGTACTTTTGTCAGTTAATTAAAGTTTCAAGAGACTTGACAAATCACAGATTTTTGGTTTAATTTAGAAAAAAACTCAACTTTTATGGAAATGGGGTTAGTATATAGTGACCTAGTAAAAAGGACACACCCTCCACTTATGGAGGCTTCAATTAATATTATGGGTTATTAATATTATATAATAATATTATATAATATTACCAGGCTGCAACACTACAAAATGTGGAAATGTACAAGGGGGTCAATACTTATGCAAGGCACTGTATCTTCAAAAAAAATAAAAACAGGTTCTTGTCCAGTTTTCATCAAACAACACATGTAGCTGGACTGGTGGCGTGAAAGCAATACCACAGCGAAACTCAAACCACAGTATGAGGCTCATGCACACCCACATGCATTTCTCAATTAACACTTAATGTCTGTGCATGAAGTGCTATAAACAACTGATAAAGCGGGACTAAATTTATATATTCACAAGTACAATAAGAAACAAGTCAACTATACTAATTACACTGACTGCAAAACAGCTTCTGCTTTGTTATGGAAGCAAAACAGTGTATGACCTGAATACTGCAAGAATCACAGTATAAAGACTTTATTGTTGGTAGCATGGAATAAATGCTTCAGACATTACGATGCCAGTTGTGGTTGAACTGTCAGAGTCCCATACATCCAACAGCAATGCAACATCTGGCACACATCAGTCATTATGAGTATACAGGTGCGGAATGAAGGAGGTTTAATCGTAGAGGCATTCTAATTACTTTAGACCTTATACAATGTAAAAAATTGTTGGTTCATTATACGGAATTTCTTATGTCCAAATAAAAGAGGTCTAAATATATTTATATTATACAGTAGTGAAGGCAGAATATAAAGTGCAAAGGCAGTCCCCATGCCCCCTGCCCTATGATGTATTTGATTTATTAAATTCAAGTTGTCCATATAGATATTTATATACCGCAGTGCTGTTGACTACTCAATTCTGATTGGTCAGAAGGTGTTGACATTTAAATTTAGGTGTTGATGTTGTTACAGTAGCTCAAAAACATGTGCAGCTGTTGATATGGTGAAAGTAGCTTATTCAGGTAATGCTTATTCAGCACTGGTGGAAGGAGTCTCCAGTGTTAGAACATTGTAGCCGTCTGTAGCAGCTGTAATTTTAAGCTTTTCAACACAAGAAAGTGTTCAGGATGGAGGAGAGAGAAAAAAAAAAGGAAAAACTTTTTATAGCTGCTGTATCGTACAGTAAGTGATAACAGGAGCTACTTATTTTGTGGGCTTTCCACAGCATTGAATGTAACTATAAATGGATAAAAAGTATGACATGTCCTTCTTTCATCAATACAAAAATTACTGAGACATAAGACAAATAAACCACTTTGGGACATACAGTTATTGGAAAAGAATCAACTTTTTGAGTGGTATAACATCAACCCATCATTTAATAAGTGTTTTATTCTTGTAAATACCACTATGCAATCTTAAAAAAAAAAAGGGAGTGTGAAAGACATTTTTGGAAAGTTAAGGATTCTTAGCTTTATAAAGATATGCAACTGAACCCTTAAAGGTTCTACATGTATCTTCTTTTTTTTTTGCTAAGACTCAATAGCCATACACACTGATAGTGAAAGACTGATAGAGATACCGAAAGAGAGAGGAGGAAGAAAAAAATATAAACAGAGTAAGAGACACAGAGATATGAAACAAAAATGTGAATGGGAGGGAGAGAGAGTTTCTAAAAGCGGCCTTTCTCCTCAGGAAAGCATTAATATAAAGCATCTGTGCACAGCTATAGTGGACTGGTTCTCTGTATTTTTAGCCATGGACGGGTTTCTCATTTACCTGCAGACACACATAAAAAAATGTTGATTTATTGATCTCAGCATTTGGCTGCTTTCTCTAAAGCTGAATTAATCAGGTGTGATACACATGGGGCCTACAAAGAGAGAGAGAGAGAGAGAGAGAGAGAGAGAGAGAGAGAGAGAGAGAGAGAGAGAGAGAGTAGACGGGAGTAGTGGCTCAAGTCAAATTGGAAACATATTGTCTCAGCATGTCCAGTTTGATTGAGTGGAGCTTATCTAAGAGTGGAAGAGGATAACACCCCCTACATCTGGGCTGGGCTCATGGAGTCGAGGGGTTTGGCAGGATCTGCATCCTCAGTAAAGATGAATGTCAGTGATCCTCCTCCTCCTCCCCCTCCCCCTCCTCCTCCTCCTTCCCTTGCACCTTCCACACACTGCTCTCTCCATCTCTTAAAACGTTCATGTATGGCTGGTGCGCTTTAGCCACAGTTTGTCAAAGAAGCTGTATTTTTGCTCTCAGGTGCAATTGGCTCTAAATGAAGTTCCTGTAGCTGCAGAGCTTTTGTAGAAGGAGCATTCTGTAAAATTAAGACTGGGCTTATTAAGAAAGTTAAGTAACTAACATAAGACAAAGACAGTAGAAAACATGCAAAGTATAAAATGAAATGAAATGAAATGAAATAAGAAACTGCCTAGCTAATGTGCAAAAGCAGTAAGATTACCAAACTTTTTGGTAGGACTTTTTGGTCAGGTTGAAATGAAAAACAACAACAACAAAAAAACAACAACCAACTAATAAACAAACAAACAAACAAACAAATAAATAAAACTGAAAAGTTCAACACATGGGTTTATTCTAGTGACATGAAACACTAGTGACATGAAACACTACCTAAATTGTTTAGCACTTTAACACAGGTGTTGTTTGTGTGCTATTGGTTTGGGGAAGGAGATGTTTATTTATCATATATTGAAGGAGCCTCCAGTGTCAGTGCTTTGTAAGGCTCACTAAAGACTTTAGGACAAAGGCTTAGTGGTTTCTTGTTACATGATAAGCAGCATTTTATTTGTGCCTATCCCTGGGAAGTCAGGGGACAAGGTGGGGAACACCATGTACGGGGTGCCAACCCATCACAGGGCACAATCACACACCCATGCACACACTACGGGCAATTTAGAGATGGCAATCAGCCTACAATGCTCGTCTTTGGACTGGGCTGGGAAACCGGAGCACCTGGAGAAAAACCCCGAAGCACAGGGAGAACATGCACACAGGGCGGAGGAGGGAATCGACCCCCTAACCTCAGAGGTGCGAGGCAAACATGATAACCACTAAGCCACCATGCACCCCAGCTGCTGTAATGTAAGTGATAAATGGAACTCAAACTAGTTACACAATATTAAATGTAACTATAAATGAGTAAAAAGTATGAAGTCAGCACTGTTATAGTGTACAGTATGTGTTCATCTGAGCGCTAGAAATCTTTTTTTGTTTTTTGGAAATGGATAGAAAACCTCCAGGGTATCAGGTGTCACTTTTATAAGTCACCAAAGTACATCTTTGGACCATATATAGAGTTTAAATTTCCAAATATTTCCAAGGAAACAGTGGTGCACCTGCTAACATGCTGAAGATTAACCAAGGTAAGGGCTGATAGCAACAGTTGCTAAGAACTGACTGGAGAGACAAAAAAAAGCATGAGACTTTGGTGAGTGGTCATTTTTATAGTTATAATATAACAAAAAATAAGTTTTAAGTTAATAGGACCTCCACTGCTAAGTACTGAATCAAACATGAGGTTTAAAGCATGGCAAAGTGTTTTGCTGACTATCGTGGAAAAAGTGACTAGAACAAAACCCTTGATAAGGAAGAGGTGTACCATCACGTCTACCACAAGTCATGTTGCTGCAACTTAGGTGTGCGAATCAGATATCTGAAGTGATTTTGACATCAACATGAGTACGATAATTATTTAATTTTATAAACAGAGAAAGCAACAGGGTCAAACAGGGCACAGTGACTTCTTTTAGCTCAGCAGGAAGTATGGTGGATGCCCCTCATACAGCCTGCACTTCCTTTCCACTTTGAAGTGCACCGGGTGTATGCACGAGGGGCAAGGTGCCACCCGAGGATCGGACGGATTTCCTCTTTCCTCAAGGACTTATCTCAATCTCCTTTTTTTATGGGAGAAAGAAAAAGCAATGTGAGAGAATTATGGAGAACTTGAAAGGCAAATTAGACAAAGCATCTGCCGGGCAGCGGCCAAACTCTGAGCCAAAACGTCTGGACAGGATCTGCTTTTGGTGCTTCCATAAATATCAACTTATCCGTGTAACATATAAAAAGCAGGAGGATATAAAATGAATCCGATGCCTTAAACGCCTGTAAATCTGGCTGCCTCGAGCGAGCAGCCATGCATAACATGCAAGACTATACAATTTATTGCAAAAACAGCGTATCTGTCTACATTAGTCATTTCTAATGCAACATTCCTGAGTTGCTCTAAGCAATACAAAGCTAGCCAGAAAGGTGCAAATATCTGCAAGCGCGAGCAGTTTTGTGGTAAACATTAACGTGCAGGTGTGAATTATATTCCACCTTTTTTTAAAATCATCACCCATGAAAATACACTGGTTGCCACAGAGACTGCCAAACATGACACCCAAAAATAACTGTCAGCTAAATGTTTTGAA
The DNA here is from genome assembly GCA_023630585.1 of Cranoglanis bouderius. Taxonomy (NCBI): domain Eukaryota; kingdom Metazoa; phylum Chordata; class Actinopteri; order Siluriformes; family Cranoglanididae; genus Cranoglanis; species Cranoglanis bouderius. The sequence goes on along the minus strand of CM042557.1, from coordinate 7,812,777 downwards.
AATAAGTGAGAAACCAGTATCAGTTTCGAGCAGTGTGTACACTGAGTACATAGAGTAAGACTGTGTCACACACACACAAACACACACAGACACACACACACACACACACACACATCACATTTTACAATCTTTCTGGGGACCTTCCATTGACAATTATTAATGCAGGTCATTAATGCTACATTTAAATCTACCCCAAACCCTAATCCCATTAACCAAAAGGAAACCGTATGGCTCTTTGAGTCTTTTAAAACAAAAGCTGCAGATATTGATAGCATTGTGTGAGCATTTGGTCCCCACCAAGATATAAAAACATGCCCATGCACACACACAAAAACACACACCTAGACCCTTTCTCTGTATGCTGTGTAGGCGACAGGGAGGGTGGTGGCATTTAGGTGAGATGAAAACCACACACACACACACACACACACACACACACACACACACACACACACACACACACACACACACACACACACACATAGTGTCAAAGTCTAAAATTGCTACTCCAAGTGCCAGAGAACCACAAAACAAACCTATGAAAGTAAGGATGAGGGAATAAACTAAACTAGATAAGAAAAGGTCAAAAAGAATTTTGCTTCTAGTGATGTTTGAAAACTTCAATATTCATTCATTTAAATTTCTTAAATTATTAATTTTAAGCAAAAACAAACAAAAACAAACAAACAAACAAATAAAAACACAATAAATATTGTTTTACTTTTTTTTTTTTTTTTTTTTTTTTTAAGACAATTTTAGAAGTTTCCTGGCTTCAGAAATGTGTACTGGCCTAGCTACACATTATTTATCTTTCTCAGCACAAAGCATTATCTAGCATTAAAATGCACAAAGCATGTCTTTAGTCTGCTGAACAGTGATCTACTTTTCAGATTTCATAGATGTAGGGTGGTAGAAGTTGACAGGATTTAATTTGGCCTCTTTCCAATTGCCAAATTAAGACCAAAAGCAGATTTGGATAGAGGTACAGACAGTCACGTAGGATTGTAGACTAATTACAGTTCTATGCAGTGGTTAGGCAAATGAGACAAATGAGCCCCAACATATAGTATATCATATATCACCATATATCAGCTGTTCAGCAAATGTTAATCCTCATTTACAACTCCATACATTTTCAATTCCACTGACGTACTAATTAACTCTTTTGATTGACCAACAATTTAAGCACTAAAAGAGGCCAACTGAGGAAGCTCAATATTCAGTCCCTCCAGGATTTTGCGATTTTAACAGAAATTAACGCAAAATCAAACAAACTTTGCAGTATCCAGAGGAGCTTGCAATTTTTCAAAATTACCACAGATTCTTCGATTCATGTGGGTCAAACAGGAGTACAGCTAAAAGGTCTCATTTACCAACAAACATTACTGTGAAAGACGGTGCAAAATTATTTCGTGCAAATGCAATTTTGCCATTTCAAATAGTTTTCCGCCAATGAAGCACAAAAAAACTCATCGCATCGGAAATTTTGAAAAAAAACAAAAACAAAAAAAAAAACAACAACAACAAAAAAAAACCCACACCAAAGTCAAGCATTTTTGGCGGCAACAATCAAAACAAACTCTGCGAAATCCTGTATGGACTGTATATTATTGGTTATTGGTTATACTTGTATTCTTGTGGTCAAAATGGGAACTACAACATGCACTAATAGAGGTTCATTGGGACAGGAATCACACTGCCCCATACTGGTTTAAAAATACTCTGTAGCCACCAAGATCTTGTTTTTTAGCAAATAATCAGAATGAAATCTAAATTTTGCAAAAAAAAGTAAAGTGTAAGTACCTACAGTGTGTCTATGATGTACAAAACCATTTCTATTTTAAGACATATTCCAAAGATACCTTGTAAAAAATTAGATATTGTTGCCTGAGATGGGTTAAGGCTTTTTAATGGAAAATGCATGTTTTCATTGTGGAAAAATTATATATATATATATATATATTTTTTTTTTAAATGGGTTCATTTTTAAGAGATAGACAAGGGCTAAATGGCATCCCAACCATGATATCCCCTATTCACGATATAATTTTGTTGTACAGGCCAGCACTGAGGGAAAAACCAAACAAAGTGAAACAAATAGCATCACCATAATGCCATCTTAATGCTAAATATGTGAACTGAAACCATGAAAAAAACATGTTTGCAGTCATTTGAGCCTGAACAATGATCTACCTTCCAGATTTCACAGCCGTAGACTGCTAGAAGGGAGCGGGATTTAATTTGGTATGAAGACAAAAGCAGAATTAAACAAAGGTGCAGGCAGTCACGTAGGATTGTAGACCACTCACTTCTACCTCATTGTATAAATCATAATTAAACAGTGCTTACAGTCACAATAAGCGCAGCGCATTGTTTGGTGTGGGAACAAAAAAACAAAAGCGCTGCCTTCCATATACAAAAAAAAAAATACACTCTTTGTTTCAATCTCATGATTAAGTCATGGCTTAAATAACAGCTGTGAACCGTGAGCTCGTGCAGGGGGCTTGTTTAATCTTGTTTCCAGGAGAATCAGAGCAAAGCTGGCCCTGAACACCCATCAGCAATGATGGGCTAAACGTTCAGGCAAGATCGTGGCCTGCGGCCTTCTCCCTCATGTCCTCAGGAAACATCTGGGGTTGTGAGAGCAGCAGATGTCCCATACTGATTAGAACATGTGAAAAATACCCCCTTCCAAGCACACACACCACCCACGCCACCCTCCGCTCACACTCTGACCGCACTCTGGACCGCTGTCCAGGTGGGCCCTAACCTTGGCTCGAGGGCCGCAGACTTTAAAACAATCACATGAGAGATTTTTTTTTTCCATAGGAGGGGTGAGCACCTGGCGGAGTGGACGAGATTATGGCTGAGCTCCATTGTTTGGCTGTTGGGTTTGATCCATTGTTACGGTCGACTCTCTAGAGGACCAAAATGATTCGCTCCTGCAGCCGCTCCATTTGCGTCATTTCCTCTCACACTTGGGGAGCTCTGAAGTCCAAAATATGAATCAGTGGTGGGCCATTCAACTGTGTCTGGTCGCTGGGTTCTTTGCTTTGGTAACCATCAGTCCAGTTGCTGGGACAAATTTTCATGTTCATGTTCATGTTCAAACCCCAGCACTGCCAAACTGTCACTGTTGGGCCCTTAAGCAAGGCCCTTAACCTTCAACTGCTCAGATCTTTAAATGAGATAAATGTAAGTCGCTCTGGATAAGGGCATCTGCCAAATGCCATAAATGTAAATGTTGTGTTTAGAACATCGTTAGGAGTGAGAAAGCAATTTGTTTCCAGTGATGTACAGAGTGACTGCCATTTTGGTCAATTTGTAGAAGAAGTAGATAGTCAAATAGTGTCATCCTGTTGCCTGGTGCATTGCTTGCTTAATGGTTTTGTATGTAGAGTAGATCAGATTTTTATCCAAAAAATGCGAGTGAAGAAAAAAACGCAGGCTTGAATTTTTCTCTCTAGAAGATTCCAGAGTCCTATTAAGAAGCCATATTATAGTGTTTATGTTTATTAGGGTGGATTAGTGGTTAGCACATTTGCCTCACACATCCAAGGTTGGGGGTTCGAGTCCCGCTTCCTCCCTGTGTGAGCGGAGCTTGCCCAATTTCCTACCCCAGTCCAAAGACATTGTAGCCTGACTTCCATCTCTACATTGTGTGAGTGGGTGTGTGATTGTGCCCTCTAATGGGTTGGCACCCCGTCTAGAGTGTGTCCCCAGTCCCCAGGCTCCCTGTGACCCTGTGTAGGAGGAGCTGTACAGAAGATGGATGGATATTTATTAGGTGGCATATCTTATTAGTTTAGGTTAAATTGAAATTGAAAAAAAAAAATATATATATATATATATGGGACAGGGGCAACAAAAGGCTGGTAAAGTAAGTTTTACTAAAAAGAAACAGCTGGATGAACATTTTGCAACTAATTAGGTTAATTGGCAACAGGTCATTAACATGATTGGGTATAAAAAGAGTATCTTAGAGAGGCAGAGTCTCTCAAAAGTAAAGATGGGTAGACAATCTGAGAAAAACTGTGTCTACAAATTGTGGAAAGTTTTCAGAATAATGTTCCTCAACGTAAAATTGCAAAGACTTTGAATATGTCATCATCTACAGTATGTAATATCATCAAAAGATAGAAACGTCTTAACATAAGTGCATTGCTTATATGTAAACCTTGCTTAATAACAGAAAGATACTTCATGTCAGATAATGATTTCCATAGCAGTAACCTGGAAACTGAAATGTATGTAAGATAAACACAATACAGACAAAACAGACAAAAAATTGACCGAAACTGTGTCACGGGCAGACATCATTTCTCCCTTGGGGGAGATACATGTGTTCCTGTATGAGAAAAAAAGACGTCTTCTGGGACACCAAACCAAAAACACACGCTGTGAAGAATCAGGGGATCGGAAAGTTTGCTTTAGTGTTTGGTTCTAATATATAATATAGGATATTCAGTGTGATGAGGTCTAACATTTTTTAAATGTTTTAACATTAGATGTTTTATCTCAAGATAACATCCAGACTGATCCATGTATAGCATTTCTAAGGATAAATTTTCATCAATGGTTTAGAATAAAAACTTCCTGTTTTTCGTTAATGGCAAGGCCACAGGATATGATAGTATTATATCAAAGTTCCTCTCCACTGCTCCTGTTGTATCTATTCTCAGATGTATTTTAGACCTAGACATGACTAAATGGACCACACCTTGCTAGCCCAAACACACACCCATACACACACACATGTACATTACTCAGTTCCAATCACCAGTTGGATTATTTAGTGAAGCAGCTGAAAGTTCAGCCCCCAGTGGAGCTATTGGATGAGCTAAGGGGGGTCACTGGTCACACAAACAGGAACAAGAGGAAACAGTGGTAAATGCAGGAGGAAACCAAATCGTAAGGAGTGTGGGGTGACCACAATGTTAAAAGAGGAAATGGAGGGGTAAAAATAGAGGCAGCCTTCATGGGGGTCATGGCCTAGGGTTTCAGACAATAGGGGACTGAATAAGGCTGTAGGTTAATGCCGATTACTGGAGGCTAGAACAGGCAATAAGAAATGATGGGGGTCTTGAGTCATAACAACTAACATAAAGCCCCCCCCCCCCCCCCAACACAACACAACACAACACGCACATACACACAAACATACACGTGCAAACAAACCAAGGTGATCCAGCTCACACCAAGAAGATACAGTATACGTATATAAACATATACAGGTGCATCTCAACTTGGAATTTTATTCTAAAATGAATCTTGGACACCACTGAAGATATAATGTTTATATTACAGGTGCATCTCAATAAATTAGAATGTCGTGGAAAAGTTCGTTTATTTCAGTAATTCAACTCAAATTGTGAAACTCGTGTATTAAATAAATTCAATGCCACAGACTGAAGTTGTTTAAGTCTTTGGTTCTTTTAATTGTGATGATTTTGGCTCACATTTAACAAAAACCCACCAATTCACTATCTCAACAAATTAGAATACTTCATAAAACCAATAAAAAAAAACATTTTTAGTGAATTGTTGGCCTTCTGGAAAGTATGTTCATTTACTGTACATGTACTCAGTACTTGGTAGGGGCTCCTTTTGCTTTAATTACTGCCTCAATTCGGCGTGGCATGGAGGTGATCAGTTTGTGGCACTGCTGAGGTGGTATGGAAGCCCAGGTTTCTTTGACAGTGGCCTTCAGCTCATCTGCATTTTTTGGTCTCTTGTTTCTCATTTTCCTCTTGACAATACCCCATAGATTCTCTATGGGGTTCAGGTCTGGTGAGTTTGCTGGCCAGTCAAGCACACCAACACCATGGTCATTTAACCAACTTTTGGTGCTTTTGGCAGTGTGGGCAGGTACCAAATCCTGCTGGAAAATGAAATCAGCATCTTCAAAATGCTGGTCAGCTGAAGGAAGCATGAAGTGCTCCAAAATTTCTTGGTAAATGGGTGCAGTGACTTTGGTTTTCAAAAAACACAATGGACCAACACCATCAGATGACATTGCACCCCAAATCATCACAGACTGTGGAAACTGAACACTGGACTTCAAGCAACTTGGGCTATGAGCTTCTCCACCCTTCCTCCAGACTCTAGGACCTTGGTTTCCAAATGAAATACAAAACTTGCTCTCATCTGAAAAGAGGACTTTGGACCACTGGTCAACAGTCCAGTTCTTCTTCTCCTTAGCCCAGGTAAGACGCCTCTGACATTGTCTGTGGTTCAGGAGTGGCTTAACAAGAGGAATACGACAACTGTAGCCAAATTCCTTGGCACGTGTGTGTGTGGTGGCTCTTGATGCCTTGACCCCAGCCTCAGTCCATTCCTTGTGAAGTTCACTCAAATTCTTGAATCGATTTTGCTTGACAATCCTCATAAGGCTGCGGTTCTCTCGGTTGGTTGTGCATCTTTTTCTTCCACAATTTTTCCTTCCACTCAACTTTCTGTTAACATGCTTGGATACAGCACTCTGTGAACAGCCAGCTTCTTTGGCAATGAATGTTTGTGGCTTACCTAGTGAACCAAACTGAGAGACCATTTTGAAGGCTCAGGAAACCTTTGCAGGTGTTTTGAGTTGATTAGCTGATTGGCATGTCACCATATTCTAATTTGTTGAGATAGTGAATTGGTGGGTTTTTGTTAAATGTGAGCCAAAATCAGCACAGTTAAAAGAACCAAAGACTTAAACTACTTCAGTCTGTGGCATTGAATTTATTTAATACACAATTAATACAATTTGAGTTGAATTACTGAAATAAACGAACTTTTCCACGACATTCTAATTTATTGAGATGCACCTGTAATATAAACATTATATCTTCAGTGGTGTCCAAGATTCATTTTAGAATAAAATTCCAAGTTGACTTTTTAAATAAAATAAAAAAAGTCATTTCATCGACATATTGGTCTACTTTTACTTTCGTTACCAGTTTCCTACATTACCCACAATGCCATTTGACAACCCCACAATACCATCAGCTCTCTCACATCATCTGTACACTCTGCTCAAACAGATGCTCAAACAGCAAACTTTCATGCTAATAACATGTATATCAACTTCTCACAGAGATCTAGAAAGAAAAAGAAAATCTAGCACCAGCCAGCAAATTAGCTTCAGAATCGCTAAACACATCACAGATATTTCAACATAAAAACATTCATTGTGCTTCAGGGTGGATTTTTCCTTAAAGAATTATTCGTTCCAGGACATGCAAATGTTCAAGGAAGTAATATGAAATAAATTTTTCAGATAGGTATCAGTCTGTCTGCATTTGAATGCAAAAAGGTGTAGCAAAAATTACTATATGATATTTGCATACATGGTTTTTAAATGTATGTTTCAATTCCACAAAACTGCTTAGATATGTAACCTTGGTTGAATAAAGTGCTAATTTTGTCCATTCGCAGTCTTCAAATGTAAATCTTTAGTAACTAGATCCTCTTTAACAAAGGAAGTGAATCTGAGGTTTGCAGTCTATGCAAAGAGATACTATACTGAGCTTTTCACCACTGATGTTACCTGCTGTGAAGGTTCCCAAAAAAGAATATCACAAAATGATACAAGAGTTGAAGTGCGTTCATATTTGGACATGTATGTGTAGGTGAAAATGGATGGTCATACTTTTAAACCCACTCAAGGACCTGAGGTTGAGCCATTTCCTCTTGTGGGGAAATGATTAAAATCCCATTTTGAGGGGCTGTGAACTTTGACCACAGAAGGTGACAAAACATGTACTGTTTCTATGTGGCAATTTAAATTCATTACTCTGAGTGGCATCTCCCCGGATTAGACATGGCGGGTATGATTTTGCTGAACGACAGCAAACGTTATTGGTTTCTCTTGAATTTGAACATCACTTAACAACTGGCTATTGATACTGACAATCTGATGTGCAGAACACAAAAAAGATAATCGTTAGTGAATTAATGTAGCTGTTTCTGCTACCGCTAATGCTACTACAGCATCAGTTTGATAAATGGCCAGGTCAATCTGAAAAGTAAACATATGACAAAAAAGAGTTTCATGTGTGTGTGAATCTTTTGACAAAAAAACTAACACAAGTGCAACCACACAGCACCAGGTTCGATCAGGTTTGAGCTCCACTTTCTCCCTTTCTTCCACATTCTCCGAACGGGTTCCTCAGGGTTCACTGGTTTCCTCCTACCTAAAAAGTGCCAGTAGGTGGATTGGCTATGCCGCTTGCGCCATATGTGAATGTGTGTGTATGGTGCCCTGGCGTCCCATCCAGCTTGGATTACTGCACTGCACCAAGTGTTCCCAGAACATACTCTGGTTTCACTGTGAACCAGGAAATAAAACTCTTATAGAAGATGAATTAATGAATAAAAGAAAACTATCGTAATTTGAATCAACTAAAACTGAATCATTTTATTCAATTAAAATGAATGGTCTCAGGTCTTAGTCTTTGTCCTGTCATTTTCCCCCAATATCTTTAATAAATGGCATACCAAATATTTTATAACCACTGGATTCCAAAGCCTTTCTTCTTCTCTGATGTGCGTTGGCTAAATGAAAATTCTGTAATGGTTGAACCCAGTGCTATACGGAAAATGGTTTACTATTGTAACATGTCTATAAATACATTATGGATTATCTATAAATTTTGATTCTCAAATCACTTTAGGATAGTAGATTACCTTTAAATATAATCGGAACAATCATTAAGCTATAAGTCAAGCTATGATTGCTAACCCTGACTTGCACATAAGCTTGTGAATGTTTACAAATTTGCAACAGCATTGCATCATATTATTAATCTTTTAACTTTGGTCGACCAAAATGGGAATATATGTGCCTGGGAAAAGCATTCACATGGTGACATTCTGACATTTAATTTAAAACGTATTGAATAAAATTTAATGACAAAAACTGGCTTAAACTGGCTCATTATCTACCTTATGTGGCTTTTAAGAAAGCCTAAGCAAGGTTAGAAAGTAAAAAAAAAATTAAAAAATTAGAGTGAACATTGAGTGGTGCTTCATAAGACTGTTTCCTTTTTTTAAAATATTTTTTTAGCAGTAAAATTCAAGTCCCTTGTTTTTATGTTTTCTTAAAATAGAAAAACTAAAATATTGTTCAAATCCTTTTTTTTTTTCCCGGAACTCCAACATTCAACAGGTTTTCCCAGAATGCCACACATAAAGTGAATGTCACTTTTCTTAGTAAATCACTGTTTCCTGTGTAAAATACTAACGAACTTCAACAACTTGTGACATGAACCAAATACATGTGCAGACAGTCGTCCGCAAGTTACTCGCTTAGAAAGGACAAACATATTTGTGGCCATATGAAGCGATTTCCCTCTGGTACTTTTCCACTTTTCAAATTAGAAATCTGAGTGACTGTGAAATAAGACAGCAAATCAATCTGCTCCAATGGACGGAATGTACGACTCCTGAACAAGCATTCCACATTGTTTCAAGACCACAAAAGACTCTGGGTCCTGTTCTGGTTTGGAAATTTTCATCTTACAAGACTTCATGGCACTGAGTAGAGATCAGTTCAGCATGAGAAGAGAAAAAAACGGACAGTCTTGCCTAGTAGCTGTTAACAGCTGGGGTCACAAACTCAGGACCTGTTAAAGACCCCCTTGGGTTTGCTCCTGTAACCAGATATGTGGAATAACACAGGAGAAGCTCAGTGCTGCGTGTGGGGAGGGAGCATGGGCTGGATATCAAATCAGAAAGGTGACAAGGGCACGAGAGGCCATCATACAGGCCAGCGTAAATCACTAATCCAACCAGGGGGAGAGTGGAGAAAACAAGTGAGAATGTGAGAAGCAGAGCAGAGAGACAAACAGAAGGTATGATTTGGCTCTTCGAATTACAGCCACAATCTGTGTTAGGGATAAGACTGGATTCAGAAAGGTCAAAGGTGGACACAGCCTTTGGTACACACAAACAGGCAGGAGAGCAGAACCAGGTTTGGCTGTAAATATCTCCCCATCCACCTTTCACACTCCTCTGCACCATCCATAATCCATACACACACTTGACTCCTCGAGGACAAGCTTGTGTGCTGGGTGGGTCTGAAACCTCCACGCTACCAATAGTGCTTGCTGAGATGAAGGCCACATGTGCTGGCGTTAAGGCACATGAGGTCACGAAGCACAGAGCTCTGAGCAAGTGTCAGTGTTACAAATAGCTGCAAAGCACTCCGAATATAAAACTAAAACTACATACGAGGCATGAACATTTCATGTTATTCCAAAATTTAAAAAATAAACAAATTACTGGAGTATTGACTCCGTCGTTGCATGCTGTGGAGCTCTACAGATTTGTTCAGAATGATTTCTGTGCATTTTCAGTTTATTTTTTAGGTGGCAATTTATTTGAAGGCTATCTTCAAAACAATGTGATAACAACTTGATAACGTAATTAAAAGACAAACTTTAATAAATAATAGTTTGGATATTTTAAGTATTGTATGACATATTGTGTATGGAATAGAACACTTGGGATCATTTATAAGAAATATGTTATAGGAAAATAACCAACAGTTGGGTGGTGTGATGTGACCTGACTTAAAGCAGAGTTACTGTTACTCTTAAGTTACTCTGTGGATCACTTATGCGCACTCTCTTCTGCGCACTCTCTACTGAGGATCACAGACACTCTGAGTATTTTCCTATAATGGCATATCCCAAAGTGTTTTATTCCTCTTCAGTACCCGAATTCCTGTATTTAAAGAGGGTTGCATCGCAGAATGTCCTATATGCAAACGTAATTAAATGACCAATGTTTCAAGCTGAGACAACAGTACGCTCACATCTGAACCGTTTTCGTGAGCACAAAACTTCAGCTGACAGACCAGCACTTCATTTATCCATATCTGTATGAAAAATATAGTGACATTTCCATATAAGTAAGCAATCTTCACAATACAACAGTGTCATAATGCTGTAGTATAAGATCTCAGCAATTACTCAGCAATTATTCTGAATCTACTAAAAAAGGTTAGACATTTTAAAGGTTTTTTTTTTCTTTTTTCTTTTAAAGTTACTGTTACTCTTAAGTTACTCTGTGGATCTCTTATGCGCACTCTCTACTGAGGATCACAGACACTCTGAGTATTTTCCTATAATGGCATATCCCAAAGTGTTTTATTCCTCTTATACCACAGCAGTTTGCCATAAATTAATTTATTGACACATCATACTTTTTATTATTTATAGTTACATGTCATGTTGTTGAACATTCTTTATCACTTGTGTTATAGCAGCTATAAAAAAGTGCCATGTTAGTACATATATTTTAACTTCATTTCAAATATTCTGAAATTTTTAAAAGTCTTACAGCACATACATAGGTATAATGTTTTAATAAAGCATTCATTCAGAGTGCCACGTTCTGTATCATTTTGTTTGGTCTGTGGCAACAGTAGTGATTAAACTGCAATAAAACACACAAATCTCCTAGCCTTCAGATTTTTTTTTTTTTTTTTTTTTTTTGGACTGGCAGTGTATATACTCTATGAATACTGTATGTTATTCAATGCTTATGCATGTGTTATGAAATTGTTATGTTAAGGATACGTCTTTAGATTCAACGTTGCCTTATGTTTAAGTGAGAGAATGTGTGTGCTGTGCATGGTTTATGTTACTGCACACTCGCACCACATTTCTGCATTTAGTCTTGAATGGAAACTAACTGAAAGGTCAGGGAAGACAGCGGTTAGCTGACACTTCACAATCTGAAAACGTGAACACAACCGAAAAAAGAGCACTGCTAGAGAGGAGGAAAATGTGTGTATATCTATCTTTTTTGTGCCAGATGAACCATGCACAGCTCCTAGGTAGATGGCTTATTAATAACACCTTCTGAATGCACAAAGGTACGGAACCACAATAGCTGCCTGCACATGTAAGCATGTAAAAGGTGCGCTTGCAAAAAAACCCACAAATGTTTACCTGAGGACAATTTAGGGTGTTGTCTTGACAACAGTACAACAAATCAACAACCGCAGATGTGGATTTGTACGTGTAATGTAGGTTAATATGAAAATGCAAGTTGTTGATAGCAAGAACTCACCTTAACCCTACATATGCATGTTTTCACAGGAGGTTAGAGTTCATTTAGTTCAAACCTCTTTGCAGTGAGCTTGTAATGTATAAATGTTACAAATGTCTCCAGATAGACTCCATGCTGCTCTATATTTTGTGCAGGCCTCTGTGTGGAATAGAAAACTAGTGAGAGATTGAATTTTATGATCAAATATTAAATTTATATGCCTAATGCACCATTCTAAACAAAGGTAATATGTTAGATTAGTGCATAATACATGATAGGTTAATTCAATTTAAATTTAAATTTTAGTGCTACTAACAATGTTCAGTCTAACTAACAATTGGCCTTGTGTCTAAATCTGTTAGTAAAGTTGTGTATAAATGTTTTCATAGGCCACACTGAACTAAAAATTCCCACCAGATTTTTAAAAAACGTTTCGTTAATGCTGATTTACTTCGTACTCACACGTGAATGTTGATAAATGCCAATCACACATAAATTACAAACTGTGTTAACTAACAATGAACCTTTTTTTTTTTTACATTTTAGAAAAGTTGTGTGTAAATATTTTCAAACCAAACCAAAAGTTGTAGCCAGATTTCCAAGAGTGTTCATACTCGTATACATATATTTTAAGTAAATGGTCTACACTTATATAGCACCTTTTAACCTTCACAGTTCTACAAAACACTTTACACTGTGTCTCATTCACACACACACGCGCACCAATGGCAGCAGAGCTACCATGAAAGGTGTTTGCCTGCCACTGGGAGCAACTTGGGGTTCAGTGTCTTGCCCAAGGACACTTTAGCATGTGGAGTCATGTGGACCAGGATTCGAACCACCAACCCTATGATTAGTGGATAACCTGCCCTACCACCTGAGCCACAGCCACCCCTAAGTATACTGCATTTGTTTCGAATTCTTAGTGTGAACATACAGTACTTGACAGTTATGTATACAAAAAAAAATGTCTGTGTGTGGGGGGGGGGGGATTTGCAATACAGCTAATGAGCCAACCCACATTATGTCTCACATATTTTACCTCAAAACTTGCTAACATGACTAACATTGATATACTGGCCTTCAGTGATGAACCGTTGCATTTTTATTAACACCTTTGCATTGAAAACTTAAGAATTCCTGCAAAACCAAACCTAGTCATCGTTTTTTACATATATGTTAACTTCATTGTAGACAAATTTTAGCTAGCATCTAAACTGATAGCTAGATTTCTATTTAGCAACAACAGAAGATAAGGATAAAATGAAAAGTAAAAGATATATTTTTCTCACCTCTTGTGGACTGAATTTAGGCAAAAAGTGTACACAAAGATCAAACATTTGTTCTTTAACACATATTCCTGTATACAGAACAGTTACACTTAACACCTACAGCATCAGCAGCTTTACCAAGTGCATTACTGGTGCTTATTTTAGCACCTAAGTTCATGTGATACAAATTCAGGTCTGGCCCCACAGCATGAGCATCTGACATGACCTAGTGTCACACAGCCATTTACCACAACACACAATTTTTTACTCTGCAATTGCAAAGCCAGCTAAGTAAATTAACTGTGAATGTTTCTGGGCAGCAGCTTTATGATTTGGAGGTTGATGGTGATTATGCTGCATGTTGCTGTACAGTAATGTGGCAATGGCTGGCAGGCTGAAGTTAGGCATGTGGCTGATAACGTGACTAATTTATTCTCAATCATCATGGACATGAACCTTGTTTAAGTCCTCGACTTATTGCTAAGAATAACATCATATAACCAGTGGCAAAACCAACTTGTGGTTTTGTTGCTAGATCTAGCGACCTTTTTAGACCTATTTTGAGCAGAGACTAGTGACTGCCCTGCACTCAATACAACTCTCTCAGAAGAGCAGAAGAGCTCTCAGAAGAGCAGGTTTAGGAGCAGGATCAGTCGACTACCCACCAGTGTGTAAAACCTGATGGAGTTGCACTAGTGCTGGTTGATGTTTCAAAAGACCACTGACCACCATTTTTTCCAATGACCAATCACTGATCACCATTCCTTCCAATGACCAATCACTGATCACCATTCCTTCCAATGACCAATCACTGATCACCATACTTCCCAATGACCAATCACTGATCACCATTTTTTTCCAATGACCAATCACTGATCACCATTCTTCCCAACAACATCACTGGTCACCATTGTTTTTCATATTGATCACTCTTCTTAACAATATTTACAAGCAATAAAAGTGAGTTATTCCATCTGTAAC
>CM042557.1:7683483-7795983 GCA_023630585.1 Cranoglanis bouderius | reverse complement strand
AAAGAAAGAAAGAGAAAGAAAGAAAGAGAAGGAGAGATTGATACATAAAAAGGAATCAAGGGGAAACACATATCCTCCATTTTGAGAAAATATTGGCCTGTTACCTGGATTTGAACCCTGGACTTCAGACCTGTCTCTAGCCTCTTCTTATTTTCTTCCTGAACATCTAGTCTTCTTCTGTTTCTACTTGCACCACACAATATCACTGTCCTCCACTCTTTCCTTAGCATCATCTTTCAGTTTCCCATGATCTTCCCATGTCCATGTGGGATTCATCAGGGTTTTCCGCTTTCCTCCCACCTCCCAAAAACAGGCTGGTAGGTGTATTAGTGAATCTAAATCATCCCTAGGTGTGAATGAGTGGGCACTGGTGTTGGTCATGATAGTCAGGTCCCACCTAGGGTGCATTCCCACCTCACACAATGTGTTCCAGGGATAGGCTCCAGATTCATCATGACCTTGCCAAGATAAAGCTCTTAATCCTGTACATGAATGAATGAATGAAATGAACAAATCTTTGGCATTGTGTTCCTCTATTTCTCCCTTGATACATAAGTACCTCCTTTTTTGGTTCTTCCTCGATGTTTCCACGTTGTCTTCTTCTCTTTCTCTAATTTACTTCTGTTTCCTTTCCTTTCAACCTGGTCACTTCTTGAACCTTTTCTTCTTTAGTATATTCTTCCTTTTTCTCTTTCTTTGACATTAGTTTCTCTTCTGTTTCTCTCAAAATCTTAGCATTATGATCTCTCTTTTCCTTTTGACTCTTTAGTGGCATCTTCTTTCCTACTTCCATTGGATTTTTAACATTGCCTATTTCCCCTTTGTCCTTGAATCGTCAGCATGATCCTATTCCTCTTTTCTCTGCTTAGCATCCTCTTCTATACTTTTTTACTTAACGTTTTGGGATTGTGCTGTTCCCTTTCTACATAGCCACTTGACCACGTTATCCTTCTTCTGACAGAGTGTGAGAGCTAACATGTGCTTCCTCTGAGACACATGAAACCAGCCATTCAAACTGCAACTCATACAGCATCACAGGGCACGCTGAGGAAGGTGTTATCTACCCTATTCCACATACATGAGCTCACAGGCACCCATGATTGGCTAGTGTCACTGTGATTGACAGGAAAGAGCGAGAAAGTCATCCCTCCCTCTTGTGGACACCCAGCCATAGATGGCTGTGGCATCATCAGGATTTGAACTCACAATCATCTTTTTTCCATTTTCTCTGGACTCATTAGAATCATATTTTTCAATTTCTTCTTGGACTCTTTAATGTCATCTTCTTCACATGCTCCACTGACTTTTTATAATTGTCTACATTCCTTTTAACCTGGATGCTTCAAGTTTGAGCAGAAAATTTGGGCCTTGTGGAAACATTTCTCAATTTCTCTGAGGACCATTAGACAAGCCATTTGTAAAATTACTATACTGAAAAATGTACCGTGTTTTTTGTGTGTGTTTACTCCATTTTTACTTTTAATCCCACCCTAACCCACCTTACCCAGGACTACTCATTATTCCTCTTCAGGGTTGGCAGGTCTGCATAGTTCAAGTGTGCCAGTAATTATTTTTGCCTGCCAAAAATAATTTGCCAGTATGAGCAGCCCAATAAAACTATGCATGTATTGAGTGTGTACAGTCTGCCAAAGTCTTTTAGGTGATTTATTATAAAATATGCTTATATGAATCTAAACTAGAGTTTGTTTTATTTTATTCTGGATTTATTATAGACAGGTCTTAGAGTTGTGTGCCAGCAGGGATGTATGTAGAATTACAAAAGTGATGGTTGATCAAAACCAGAGCCATACTTTCATGGTCCCAGTGTTCAGTCACATCTGATCACATTCACACACACGTTACTCTCAAACACCTGCATGTCCTGGATTTTCAGTCTTTTACCTGATTTACAGGAGCTTGTTCTTTAGTTCTCTGTTGGAAGGGTGCCAGGCCGTGGCCTGAGCTCTTCTAGTGGGCCATTGTGTGTGTGTGTGTGTGTGTGTGTGTGTGTGTGTGTGTGGTGGGGTTTATGACTCTATGCTGAAGAGAGTTTATGGGTTCCAAATGTGGAGCTACAGGGGGAGAAAATGTCTGAAGATTTGAGGAAGGTTGGGGGTTTATATATATATATATATATATATATATATATATATATATATATATATATATATATATATATATATATATATATATATATATATATATAAACCCCCAACCTTTTTTTATATATATATATATATATATATATATATATATATATATATATATATATATATATATATATATATATATATATATATATATATATATATATATATATATATATATATATATATCTTTATATATTTGTGAAACATAATCTAATGACTTTCTCATGGCGATTCCTAAAAGTCACTATTAATAAAACAAAAAATGTATATAACATTCATTCATTCATTCATCTTCGGTCAGTGCTTTATTTTATGGTGGATCTGGAATACTGGGTGGGGATACACCCTGGTTGGGATGCCAGTCATTCTAAAGACACACCATTCCATGCACACTTATTCACTTACTCATTCATGCACATATTATTTTTGTGCCAAAATGTAGTTTTATTTTTTGTTATTTGTGGTTTTAGTGGTGATGTGTGGGACAGAAAAATCCATGTTCTTTAAATTGGGAATGTATTGGTTGCACCTACAGCACAACATGACACATTTACCATGTTCATTCATTCACCTTCAAGAACTGTTTTAACCAAATCAGGGTTGCTGTGGTTTAAATTATAACTTGTTTATATTTTGAGAAATAGAACAAACTAATTTATTAGAAAATATCACAGCCAGAGTAATAACTGTGGGAGAGGTCAAACCTTCTGGTAATTGGAGTGTTGGATGAGTTAAAATTTCTGTAGGATTGGGTGGTATTTGCCAGAATTCCTTCAGGAGCAGGCTAAAAAAAACAAAACAAAAAAAAAAAAAAAACAGCCCCATGCACACCTATACCTAGTGGCAACTCACTGTTGTTCCATTATTATTATTTTAATATATTTTGTTTAAATTATTGTACTTATTGTTAAATAAAATTTTATTTGATTCAAACACTTTTCCTTCATGGATCTTCGCCCATACAGTGGATCTCTGTGGTTTCACAGCTACCGTATCCCTCACGTCAATATTACATCCATGTGTACCTACCATCTGCCCAAATAAGCTTTTCAGTAAGTTTTAAAGCTGTACAAGTTTCATATGGCAGTGTTTAAGACACTCTGTGGTGTTCCCTCGCCTCTTCATGAGAACTGAACCCAAACTGTGTAGTTCTCCAATTAGTGAGGCCAGTCTCTGAGGACATTGATGTGGAGTTCGGCTAAAGTTGAGCAGTATGTATATGTCTGTGTGAGTGTTTTGCCCCTGGGCTGAGCCAAGCTGAGCTACCAAGAGACAGCATGGTGTCTGCTAGCTTCCTGTCACAGGGATCTTCTTATGGTGAAAACCTGATCCTTCATTCTAAAAATGAAGATGGCCGCTGTGGGAGAATCAGCTGCTGGGAGAATACTGATGTCACATGAGTGTGCAGTTCCTTCCGGAGAACTCCCAGTGCCCTCCTGCGACCAGGCACCTGGCATTTATTAAAATATTTTAGGTTAGAAAGTTTTTTTTCCCCAAAATGTATTGAAAGAAATAAACTGTAAATTACAGTTGACCTATTTAATGTATGCAATACAATGTGTAATAAGAGTAATGTATGTACTGTGTCCTATTACTACACTTAAAAAGCCTTTTTTGAAGCATACTATGAAATATTGGTTGCATTTTCATGAAGTGAAAGAATGAATCTACTATTCAGTGTATTGTTGATTATTTATCTGCTATTATTTAATCTATATGTGTTGTCAATAAGGTGATTTGGATAGAACGTCATAAAGAACTGCAAAAAAACATGGCAACCATTTGCATACTCTTTGAATTCACCCCATCCATGCCCATTTACAGAAAGCCCCGCGTCACAGAATCTACAGTAGCTAGCGGAGGTAATCGTTAACAGGGTTTTTTATTATGAAAAATGGGGGAGAGCTGCATGGTGGTGCAGCAAGTAATGTTGTTTATCTTAGTCAGTTTTTCCAGGATGGGCTCTAGATTCTCCATTGTTACTGTGCAAAAGTTTTAGGCAGGTGTGAAAAAATGCTGTGAAGTAAGAAGGCTTTCAAAAATAGACATGTTAATCGTTTATATTTATCAATTAACAAAATGCAAAGTGAGTGAACAGAAGAAAAATCTACATCAAATCAATATTTGGTGTGACCACCCTTTGTCTTCAAAACAGCATAAATTCATTAATTCTTCTAAGTACATTTGCACACAGTTTTTGAAGGAACATATATTTTGATAAAGTGTTAATTTTCTTTATGTATGTATGTAAAAATCCCAGGACACTTCTCGTAAAGGGTAGGGGTATAACCCCAGTGTCCTGATGAAATTTCCCCATTGGACCTTATCTATCATGGCCCCCTAATAATCTCCATCACTGAATTGGCTCTATCACTCTCCTCTCCTCTCCACCAGTAGCTGGTGTGTGGTGGTGTTCTGGCGCACTATGGCTGACGTTGCATCATCCAGGTGGATGCTACACACTGGTGGTGGTTGAGGAGATTTCCCCCTTATACTATGTAAAGCGCTTTGAGTGCCTAGAAAAGTGCTATATAAATGTAACAAATTATTATTATTATTATTATTATTATTATTATTATTATTATTATTATTATGTATGGAGACTTTTGGGAGACCGTGCAGTAAGAACAGGTGCACCTTTAAAGACACCCTTATACAATGCGAATGGGTTTATATAAATAGCTTGTTTTTATAAAGTGACTAACATATTTTCTGTTTATTTCCTATATAAATCCTATTTTTCTTGAGAGTTTTTTTGTGTAACCACATAACCTGGGCCATTAAGAGGCCGATATAATTCATATAAAACAGAATAAATTCTGTATGTTAGACATCTTTGCACTTAATACATCAGAAAATATTTAACATCAAATGTTGAATTAGGATGAGTGTTTAGGTCTGCACGGAACATAAAGGATGAGAGATGTGAGATCTATGAAACTTTAACGAAAATCACAGTACAGTCACTGGAATCTTCCACTTCCACACAGTGAATAAACTTTTCAGTGCTTTCACAATTTTTCATGGTTCTTTTCTTAATCTATCGAGTCATCATATACTGCTTGATTAAGGCCACTAAAACATTTGATTAAGACCACCAAACAATCAGACAAGTGACCCACCCATCCAATCTCACCCATGCTGTTGGAGACGGCTTGAGTGGAGAAAGAAAACATTTATAAGTAAGGGTGTGGTGCACTCAGTGTTTGAACGATAAGCCAGAAAAGATAGCTAGACCCACTTTGTGGCTCTCTAATATACTGGAAATATTCTCACCATGCCAAGTCTAGAGCTGCAGAGAGATGTATTTATGCAGGTTTGTCTGTGTTGTTTCAGGACTAAAGAGTGTTGATGATTAGGGATGTCCTGCAATGTCACTGGAGTTACTGGACCCACACTTTTTCCCATGGCTCAGAAACCGCAATGTGAAGATTACTGCAGGGTGGAGATATAAAAAGAGAGAACGAGAGAGAGAGAGAGAGAGAGAGAGAGAGGCTTGGAGGTAGTAGGATGGATTGAGATACATACTAAAGGTACAAAAGATGCGTCCTTGATGATACTCACCCCAGCGACAAGTGAAAGTACAGTTTGATACCTTTATTTCTGAGAGTGTAGCTTTTCAGGGTCTTAAGGAACTTTGTAATGACTGTGGGAGCGAAAAGAAGAAACACCATGTTTGAGACATCTTAAATTTGAATAATAATAATAATAATAATAATAATAATAATAATAATAATAATAATCTAAGATTACTAAAACTAAAGTTTCTTTGGTTGTCCTACTGGAGAAATCCTTAATGGTTCAGTGTAGAATCATACAGCAGAGGGGTTTCTTATCAAAAAAAGTTCCAAGTAGAAGCTAAGAACCGTTGACTCACCATAGCCTTAGAAAAAGCCTTTTTCTAAAAGTGTACACTAAAGGTAGTCAAACTTTCATGCTCTGTGATTCATAGTGAATCATAATACTGACCTTTGAGATGAAGAAAGCATGAAAGTCACTCTGAAATAACGCTATTTTAGTCTCAATCTCTCTCATATAGAAAGAGAAATCAATTTTCCACTGTGAGAGGCTGAATGTCTCAGTGTAGCCATGGTATGTATCATGGTAAAATTCTAATTATAAGACTGGAAATATTTCCTTCTGTCCATTTTGTTTAGCAACAGACTCTGCTATATCATTACACTATCAATCACAGTTAAGCTGTCAAATGTAAAATGGTCTAATTTGGGTGAACAGGTTTAACATACCCATACTGATAATGTATAGTCCATATTCATAATCTGTATTTCATTTTATTTTTTTATTATTTATTTATTTTATTTTTTTTACAGGTGTATGAAGTATTTCATGCATAAATGTATTGAAGAATGAAGTCTGCACATATGTAGCTCAGTTCAGTGACTTAATATTGACAGGAATAGTCAATACAGTTATATAGTTATACAAATGTTCTGAGACCTTTGTATAACTATAAATATATTCCATTTTTATAAAGACTTTGGGCTGACTACAGTTCAATTCTCGTTCAATTTATAAACAATTATGAGAACAATGACACACATATGTGAAGCACCATGGTACATACCGTACATGACCCCCAATCATCCCAGTGTGCTCCAACACCATTTCCACCTCATCCTCATGTGCCATAACACTCGCCCATTACATATAGATAAACTATGTCTCATCTAATAAATTATTTATTTAGTCTTCTAAAAAACTGAACCTATACATAATGTGATCTGTTTTACATCTTTGTTCAAAATGCAAATATTTGTCAATATTTTAGTCATTATACTTTTTTTTTATTATATATAATGGAACTACCATCCATCCAAAGCATCATATACAGAATATGAATTAGTGCAGTATTATAAAACTTTAAATTATTACAAATGGAGCTGTTAGTAAATATAACATGCAAACATCTGGACAGACCATCAGAATTTTTAAGAACATGTGTTATTTTTGTATATTCTCACTCCTTTGCATTATTGAATTTTAGTTGAGATGAGAGCATGTATATATATATATATATATATATATATATATATATATATATATATATATATATATATATATATATATATATATATATATATATATATATAAAGAAAAGTATAGTTATGGAGGAGGGAAAATGTGAGGAGGTTTGGAGAGGACACTGACCTCTGTCCACTGTCCTTGAACTCCCTCTCTTCGCTATTGCCCCTTGTTTTCTTGCAGGTACAGTATTATCCAGTAATGTGGCTAGAAATTAATTAAAAGTGGTGCTACTATTCAGAATTTAATCATTTAAGACATGATCCAGTACTTATTAATATTTTAACATATTAATAACTTTAATACAGGTGGAAAATAAAACAACTTTACAACATTTCCACTGAAAATCATTCAAATAAGATGTGATGGAATTTACACCTTATAAAACTACACCTACTCTTCTTTTTGTGCATTTGCACTTCATCACCTCGATAGCCTTATGCTCAGAATGTAGCTAGATGAGCACAATTATGGCATAAATCGTTATTTGATGAACGTTAAATAAGCCGGGCTATGCATGTAAAGTTAACCACACGAATAAACATTTGGAACGGTCATAAAATATTTTGTGGGAGCACTAACCCTCTACCTACGCCTCTCTACACCACACAAGTGTCACATGCTTGTCATGAATCTGTGATTCATCATGATTACTAGGTCATGACAAAATAAAACCTAAGCTGATTTACTAAGTGCACAGGGGACTGCATTTTGTAAATGAGTAAATTATGCATCTTGCCGACATTTTGCATATATGGCTCATATCCACAGGACCAACAGCTATAAAATAGAGCTGTGAAAAGGTGTTCATTTACATGTAGACCTTGCTTATTTGGCTAATGCAAGCTGATGTTCTCAATTACATTTAAATTACATATTGAACAGTTGTATCTCCGATTGGTTCACTTAGTTCACCACTTAAGTACATTATTTACACCAAATTGTTTAAAACAAACAAATAAATAGACAGTTATTGTGTTATTGCATAAAAAAGTATGTCAAATTCAAATGCTTAAAATGAGAAATATGTAAGGAATTCTATCATTTTAAGTGTTAGGAGTCATGTCCTTGACTGAATGCATTTAAGTGAATTACCAGTCATCAGACTTTTATTTGTCAATTGAATTCCACAAAAAACTCCACTAAAAACATCTGACTTACTATTTGGGAAGCAGTGTATGTGCTATGAATTATAAGCTTATATTCAATAAACTTGTCTTATTGATAGGTTGTGGGGAGATACATATCAAAATAATCATCCAACCATTTATCCATCCATTTTCTGTACCGCTTATCCTACACAGGGTTGCGGGGGAGCATGGAGCCTATCCCAGGGAACTTGGGGCACAAGACGGGCGATACCTTGGACGGCTTGCCAACCCATCGTAGGGCACAATCTCACACACATTAACACACTATGGACAATTTGGAAATGCCAATCAGCCTACAGCGCATGTCTTTGGACTGGGGGAGGAACCCGGAGTGCCTGGAGGAAATCCCCGAAGCATGGGGAGAGCATGTAAACTCCATGCACACAGGGCAGAGGCGGGAATCGAATCCCCAACCCTGGTGGTGCTAACTACTAAGTCACCGTGCCCCCCAAAATAATCAGATATGTATAAATAATGAGATTAGTCAAAAGAAGGAGTATTTAAGTCAAAATTGTGACATAATATCTTAAAAATATTAAGGAATAGCATATCATGGCAACATTTTTTTTTTTTTGCAGTTAATATCTTCTATAGCACGTGACATAGTTTATGCAATTATAATTTGAAATTGACTCACAAAATAACCCCAATTAACAAATTTGCACAAGCAAGTTAGTACATTTGTCTGATCGCAGTAAATCAGGGCCAGAGTGCACACCCACAACATGGCCTTTAATAAGCTGCAATTATTCACTTCCTGTCACACTCAAAGCAGCTGCTAGACCAAGAGACAAATTCGTGCAATTTTTGTGAAGATGTTCATTAGATGTTTTGCATAGCATGTAAAGAGACACTGACAGTTAACCATATGGTGAGTATAAACAAGATAAATAAAAAGGGCAAGCAGTCTGTGACCCGGCCTTTACAACTTGCCACATAACAGATCACCTTTCCTGCTGAAGATCTCTGTGTGACCCGTTAACCTCCTAATGACTTAAAATACAGTGGGGATCCCAACAACTGCTGTGTAAACATCTATAGAAATATAATCTTAAATAAATTCATGTAAGGAATTGCGTCTAAACTAGACAGAGCTAATCTGAGACCTGAGATCCAGATATTTACTTTTTTAAGTAAAGGGAATCACATTGTTCCTTCATAGCACATTCATAATCAGTGCATAAACCTTTTGTTAAGCAGTGCTGCAGGATATATGTAAGGAACTTCTGAGGTGACATTAAAGTTTTTATGTCACCTTCATTTAAGACCCTCATCTATCATAATTGTTCACTTGTTGTTTTTTCTTCATTAAAAAAAAAAAAAAAAAAAATCTTTGAAGTTATTAGTTTGTCTTGAAGTTATTAGTTGTCCCATAGGATCCCAGTCTTGACGCACAGCTGTATTCTCAACCAGGTGGCATACAAAACTTTAAAAAATAGCCTGCCTCCTATTTGTGTCTGATTTGTATCCAAATAGAACATTTTATCTGTTCATTATGAATAATCTACATTACAGTCATGTGAAAACATAAGTACACCCCATGGAAATTGTTGGCTTTTTCGACATATTTGGACAAGCAAACATTTCATCATCTTTGAAACAGTGCCTATTAATAAAGTTGATATTCTTGAACAAAACCACAAGGAAAAATGATCATTTATTCAACAGAAATATCAATAGTTGTGATATTCTTATGTGGAAAAAGTAACTACACCCTTGACCTCAGAAGCTAGTATTGCCCCCTTTAGCAGAAAGAACTTTGGCATAATTGTCCACCAGTCTCTGATATCAGCTTGCTGGAGTTTTTGACCACTCTTCCATGCAATATTCTTCAGTTCAGTTGCAAGATGTTTGAGAGTTTTCTTGCATGTACTGCCCATTTCAAATCCCCCCACAACATTTCAATGGCTTTGACTAGGCCATTCCATAACCCTCCATTTCTTCTTTTTGAGCCATTCCTTGGTGGATTTGCTAGTGCGCTTAGGATCATTATCCTGTTGAAAGGTCCATTTTCGGTTCAGCTTCAACTTTTGGAGAAATAACCTCACATTATCTTCAAGCACACTTTGATATGATGCAGAATTCATAGTTGAATCAATGAATGCAAGTTGTCCAGTCCCATAGGCAGCAAAGCAATCCTAAACCATAACATTTCCACCACTGAGCTTCACAGTTGGTATGAGGTGCTTCTCCCTAAAAGCTGTCTTTGGTCTGCGCCAAACATGTCTTCTGTTACTGTGGCCAAACAACTCTTTGACACCAACAGTTGCAAGACTTACTAGCAGACTTCATCACTACTCCTGTGATGAAATTGTGGGGTTCTTGGAGACTTCTTTTTGCATCAGACGGTTTGCTCTTGGGCAAATTGGCAGTCATTTGAAATCTGCGCCACTTGTAGATGATTTTCCTTACAGTGGAATGAATTTGGAGATTGTTTTAACTCCCTTGCCAGACTCATAGGCATCCACAACCTTTTTTCTGAAGGCCTTATAGAACAGGTTTGGGCCTCGTAGTTCCAGTGAAGGGACAGCTTAATGCTACAGAGACATGCTAAACTATTGTGTGCTTCCAACCTTGTGGGAACAGTTTGGGAAAGAACCACATATTGGTGTGAATGTCAGGTGTCCACATACTTTTGGCCATACAGTGTATCTGTATTGGGTTACGTCCTAGATAAGATAAAAATCATGCAATAGTTTTTAAACTAATGTTAATTGAGGCATCTTCCTCCTTCCTTCCTTTTTTGACTGCATAAAACCTCTGTCACCTCACAACTTTTAACATAAGGTTTTCTCATTCATTTATAAAGATCCATCAAGTAAAGTGCTAACCAAATCACTTTAAGTAACAATTAGAATTTTCTGCCTCCTCAACAGCTTGGATATTGTGTTATATTCATTATAAAAAGCCTCACTTTTCTTCTCAAATTAGGCTTCATTTTAAAATGACAAATAGCTGCAAAGAAAAGGAAAGAATGAATGTTCCAGAAGAGGCTGGAAACTGCTCAAAAATGTCCAAAGATCAAGAACAAAGATTGGAGCAGAGTTATCCCATGTTCAGAGAAATGCTCAATACTACACAGAAGATGAAAAGGAAACAAGCAAAGTGTTTGGGTTTGTGCCGTATTACTGGTAATTCACTCAAAATCCAGTTCACTTGGTTCACAGCTCGCCATCGCCCCCTGTCATTCTGTCTTCATTACTGCACCTGAAGTCTGGTCTACAATAGCTTACAGTGGTCTTCTGTCTAGCCAAGATTTAAGTGGGCAAAATGATCACGGGCTATATTTAACATTGTATTTAGTGTTCTTTGTTTCTAATCTTTTGACCTCTATGGTTAGAATGTTAAGTAATAAAATGTAACTTCACTATTTGTTGAAAACTATGCAAATTAGTTTAAGACCACAGCTATTGGCATGTTAGTTTCAGCACCAGACTTGGCATGACTGGTTGGCCAATGGCATCAAATTCCATCTGAGGTTTTTCTTTCCCTCTTTTTTTTTTGTCGCTCTGGGTCGTGTTTCTCCAGGCAGGCTGGTTCTTTTCCACGGGCACAAGTGCAGACGCTGCACTTCTGGGGTACAATGTGTCTTTCATTTGGCTTGCTACTCCCAAACTCAGCGCACATGTGGCCCAAATATGCAGCCAAAACCTCCAATACAAACACTCTGCTAACCCTTCTTTCTCTTTTTCTCTCGGCTTTCTCTACCCTCCATATTTCTCTTTCCACCCCAGCGTCATTCACTCAGCCTTATACAAATACGAATCAGCAATGTAAAGGATAACCATTATTATGATCATTCCTTTAACTTGAATTGGAGCAGTCCCAAATTAAAACGAATGGTGGTGCCGAAATCCCCATGTCTCATACCTGATTAGTGTCTGAGGGCAGACGCTGGGTTAATGTCACTATAATCTTACTGATGGAGGAGGTGCTTATCACAGGGCATGACCTCTTTAAAAAGTATATGTCTACTTCATATGTGCAGGTAAAGAAAGAGTCACAGTATTTGGCAGTCTGTATTTTTGCTTGTGCAAGATACAGTGACAATGGAAGAATGTGAATAACCTCAAATTGTTACACTTTATCCTCATCATGCACACTTTATGTGTTCAATACAATTTCAAGAAAATTAAATGTTCATATTTTGGTGTTTTGTATCAGTACCAAGGTTAGACATGAATGCAAAATGCACACAATTGGCTCACAGTGAGACAGTGGAATCTCACTATTTTAGTACCTTTTAAAGGAAAAATCCACCTGGAAACAGATGAAATGTTTATTTGTTTCCATCCTGATTTCTTCTGTGTTTGTGTATATCTCATACTAAATTATTTCAGAAATTAAAACAAAATCTAACATAAAACAAAGGCAACCTGAGTAAACACAAAGTTTACTATTGTTTTTAAATGATAATGTTATTTATTGAAGCAAAAAAGTTATCCAATACCAACTGGGCCTGTGTGAAAATGTATTTGCCCCCACAGTCACTAATTCCCCAAATCTATGAAACTGCATTCATAATGGGGTTCAGCTGGACTAGACGTAACCAGGCCTGATTATTGCAAACCCGGTTCAATCACATCAACACTTAAACAGAACTTTTTCAACAGCATGAAGTTGTTTTTTTTCAACAGTATGAAGGTCTTACCCAGTAACACACTATGCAAAAATTTAAAGAAATTCCAGAAATGATGAGGAAGAAGGTGATTGAAATACATCAGTCTGGAGAGGGTTACAAAGCTATTTCAAAGGCTCTGGGACTCCAAAGAACCACAGTGAGAGCCATTATCTCCAAATGGAAAAAACTCAGCTCAGCAGTGAACCTTCCCAGAAGTGGCCGGCTTTCCAAAATTCCTCCAAGAGTACAGCAACTACTCACTAACTAACTACAGGGGTCCCGTTACAGCTGGCGTAAACCAAACTAATTCCACAAAAAGAACATCATACCTATGTTCAAGCATGGTGGTGGAAGTGTGATGGTGTGGGGATGCTTTGCTGTTTCAGGGCCTGGGCAACTTGCAATAATTGAGGGAAACATGAATTCTGCTGTCTACCAGAAAATCCTGAAGGAGAATGTCCTCAGATTGCCTTTGCTTTATGTTGTATTTAGTTTAAAGATCTAAAACTATTTATTATGAGAAATACACAAAAACAGAAGAAATCAAATACTTTTTCACAGCACTGTAAATATTTCTGATGTGTTTAGTGATTCTGGTGCTAATGTGTTGGCTGGTGCTGTATTTTCATTGTTCTCATGATGAGACCATTTTTCACAATGTTCAATGTCATATTAAGGAGAAATCCAGTGTAGTTGAGAGAGAACCACTGGACTCAAAGTTCCACAATGCAGTGCAGCTATATAGCGTAGTTGTGCTAAGTTAAGGCAAAGATTTGGCTCAGCTAGTTAGCAATCTATGAAATGACCATGAGTGGAAGGCATGGTGGCTTAGTTTTTAGCATGTTTGCCTCACACCTCCAGGGTTGGGGGTTCGATTCCTGCCTCCTCCCTGTGTGCGTGGAGTTTGCATGTTCTCCCCATGCTTTGGGGGTTTCCTCCGGGTACTCTGGTTTCACATTGGTTTGACTGTTTGTTGTTGTTGTTAACTATGGATAATTAGATAAATGACCAAAATCCGGATGGATTGTACTTTACAATAAAGTGATGGCATAAATAATCAATTTCTTGGATTTACTTTATACTGGCTTGTTCTGCTGCTTGGTAATTTGTAATAAACCATAGCCACAAAATGTAACCTGCATTCAAATATAATGAATCATATACGAATGTAACGTTATATTAATAATATAGTATTTGGCGATCATTATTAAAACTCAAGTTTCAGTCCCATAGTTGTGGCCAGGAGTCTAGAGGCATACACTGTAGGCTGATTGGCATCTCTAAATTGTCCGTAGTGTGTGAGTGTGAGTGTGTGTGATTGTGCCCTGCGATGGGTTGGCACCCTGTTCAGGATGTCCCCTGCCTTGTGCCCTGAATTCCCTGGGATAGGCTCCAGGCTCCCAGTGACCCTGTATAGGATAATCGGTACAGAAAATGGACGGCTGGTTGAATGAAGATGATCAAGAGATGAGCGATGCACAGAAATAGATCTCTTTTGTTGCAATCTTCTCTGCACTCATCTATTATTTCCTCTCAAACTGCATTACACTGTATGACTTTTTTAGGCCTGAGCACCCAAATGAGTTCACACATTTTAATCATGAAACAGGTTCTCATCATATGTATTAGGAAATGCACGGATTGCAACTAAATCCACGCTGTGTTTAGTAGTTTTGTGTTATTTGACCTTGTGTTCCAATTACAGTAACTTTTAAAACATGGGGAAAAGACTGTTCTAACAATAATTGTTCTATGCAGATTACTCCCAGACCGCTCCACCTCGAGCCAAGCCATGGAACTTTGCCATTGTGCTTTCATTCAAAAAAAAAAAAAGCTCTATTTTCGTTGATTTAGAAAAATGCAGCATGTGCAGGAATAGAAAGAGAGCGGGAAGAGTGGCTGCTTCCGAGTGAGTGTGGGACAGCAGCCAGAGCAGCTTTCAGCAGCTGGGTGACAGATACAATGAAATTTTATATCATTCTATAAATACCAGGACCATATGGTATTTATTAGAATGTGACGGTTATTAAGCGGTGCCCCAGATTAAGCCTCTCTTATCGAGTGAGCTGTGATTAATAAGCTTTGCGGGGATGATCCAATCATTAGAGACACAATGAGGAACAGCGACGGGGCAGCAGGAACATGTGTGTGATTTTAATGTATTTGACATGCATTGGATTAAGAGGCATGTCTCCACAATGACTAAAGACACTCTACGCGGGGAGACTTATGTCAACGGAAAAATCCACCCTTGCATATTAATCTTTATAATTAACAAGATTATTGTACAATAAATAATTGTACATCCTACAAGATGTAGGATGGTGTCCACGATTTATTTTGTAAAGTACACTTTTTTTTTCGTTTTTTTTAGTTTAGTTTAAAATTCGCTCAGCGACATGTGGTAGCGATGCGGCAGAGCTTTAGTACTTTACTCTGTCCATTTCTCTACACCTCCTTATCTATACACTCTGCTTAAACAGATCTTCAACTTTCATGCTAATACCACCGTCTACGTCATCGTGCTCGTCATCTCATAGATCGGTAATAGCTGAGCCGAATCTCTGCCATAACTTAGCTGCAAAACAACCACATCGCATGGAACTTTGAATTTCCCATTAATTTCTCATTGATATGACACTGAACATCGCAGAAGAATAGTGAGGAAATAAGCTCTTGCTCTTTTATTTCTAGGAGCCAACAACGAAAACTTGAGCATTATCACTTATGTTTGAGATAAGTATGAGTATGAGTATGAGTATGTTTTTTCTATACTTAAACTCCATTCTCGTAATTCTCACAGGAATAATGTACAGCAAATACAGCACCAACCAACAAACTTGGTAAACACCACAAATATTTAAATATAGCCATATTTAATATGATGCAGGGTGGAGTTTTTTTTGTTTGTTTGTTTTTTTACTTTAAGAGTTAAATGCAGATATTTCTACGAAAATTAACACACTCTTAAAGTCTTTTTAACTGTAGCTACTATGCAGTATTACTCTCTGGTCTCTATTTTTTTTATTTTTTATTTTTACTTCTCCTTCCCGTACAACACTGGCTTAATGGTCATGAGCAAAAACATCTGCACTCCTACTGTCATACACTCTATATAAGTCTCTCTCTCTCTCTCTCTATATATATATATATATATATATATATATATTCCAGACACACAGATGGATTTTCACACATTGTAAAATGATCCAGTTTTAAATATGCTCCTGTGTTATTGTATTTAAAAAAAAAAAAAAAAAAAAAAAAAAAAAAAGTTTATTTAAGCTGCTAAGTAAAGCTACATTTTAACTAAGCTAATTTAGTGACATTGAAGCATTTAGCATATACTGTACATGACCTTTTATTTATTTATTTATTTTTAGACATATGGGCATGGGAAGATGGTTGATTTTAGTTAAATACAACTTGAGTACAGAACCTCACTGTTTGTAGCTAATGAACAAATTATTCCAGCTAATGAAAGTAATATGTGTATAATGTGTATACTGTATGTATGAATGCAACATGTGCTGCACTCGACTAGGGGTCGTAACATGTAATTCCCAACATACTGCTAAGAAAAAACAAAGAAAATACCCCTCAACTCAGAAGTTGCTTTAGATCAATCAATGTACAGACACATTAGCTTGTTATATCCATTACACTGACTATACAGATTGCTGTTTTGAGCATGTTTGAGCACTCCTTACAGTTAGCTGGCTAGCATATTGCTAACACAAGATGAACAAGGAGGTGTCCATTGTTTTGTTTATTTGATTGCTTCTTTAGGTTTTATAGATGTTCCTGTTTAACTTGTTAACACAGCTCAAAATTCAAAGATTAGAAGTTAAATCGGTTACACCCAACAGTGTTTTGCTACGGAACCTAATTTATGCTAATGCTAGTGAGGGAAATATGTAGTTGTACTATGACAGTAGTACTTCAGGATGTGTTGTTGTTGTAATATAATCCTCTTTGCATCTGGGCACATCACATCACCCTGTCATTGATTATTTTCTTACATGACTACCCTCCTCATCATGTTTTATTCCTTACTTAGAGTAGGCTTGATTGCTGTTATATCAATTATTGAGAATATGACAAGTGGAATGAAGACTCAGGTACTAATAAACTGTATCACAGCTGTATTTCTACATGGAAAAATGCAAGATAGTTTACTAGCAGCTAACCTACTAGCCAGGTTAGCTAAGCTATTATTAGAGAGGAATAAAATCATAGCTATTGTGGTATGACAGGATTGGATACAGTTAGCATGAAAACATGATGGTGAAAATCAAGACTCTGAAATATCAGGTGTCTTTACCTTCAACCTTTGAGCTAGTTTATTATATCTAGCCTGCTAGATGTTTGGGATGGCAGTAGTACATTTCCAAATATTCTTGCATATCCATAGATCCTTGCATCAAGAGAATGAAGGTATAGAGATGTTCATAGATCTTTTTTTTTGTACTTTATTGGGTCTGTATCTTTTTAGTGCTCCAAATATCCATATATGGGTATTTGGATTTCAACCTGAAGTGGACATGGGCTAAACCAAAATTAATGGATATTTTCTGTGAATGGGTTTTTTTTAAACCACACTACTGTAATTTGTTTCTGTTTGTTTGTACCTGCCTGCAATATTTTCCACCATTTTTTTTGTTGACATTTAAAAAAAAAAAAAAAAAAATCACACACAATCACACACACACTCACACAACCATATGGACAATTTGGGAATGCCCATTAGCCTACAACACATGTCTTTGGACTGGGGGAGGAAACCGGAGTACCTGGAGGGAATCAACCCCCAATCCCGCAGGTGTGAGGCAAACATACGAACCACTAAGTCACTGTGCCCCACTATATGAAATCTGAAATACATGTGAACCAGCACACTGTGGCAACTCTTTTGTGCCAGAGATTTCCCGGCATTATGCGCTAACCCTGACGATAAAGTTGCTCTCAGGCTTGCCCTAGCTCAACTCCATCTATGATGCATCACAACACTAGGCTACTATGAGTAATTTTATTCTCTCCATGGTGCTGTAAAACTATCCGCCCAGACTGTGATTATTGCTATTATGTCTGTGTTAAGTGTCCACTGACTTTACTGATGATAACCACAATGATATGTCATTAAAGTGGGCTAAAGCTCGAACTATAAAAACACTCAGCCCAGTGTTTGCTTGGGCTGAGAGCCATTCTAAAGCTCTTGCACTCTTTCACTTGGCTGTTACTCACAAACCCATTAGGCAGTAGGTTAAGGTAGCTCTCTCTCTCTCTCTCTCTCTCTCTCTCTCTCTCTCTCTGTATCTCTTCCCAGCTGTTTCCTGCAGCAGTAGCAGCTAGGGTCTCTCTTGCATTCCCCTCTCAGGCTGCTACTGGTCACCTCACAGCACTTCCTGTTTGCATTGACTCATTTCCTGCTCTGTCCTCGCAGGGGAGTGTGTCCGTTTTAGTGGAATTTGGAGCGTGTCTGGAAGAGAGGGAAAAAAATCCCACTTGTTCTCTCTCTCTCTCTCTCTCTCTCTCTCTCTCTCTCTCTCACATAACAAAGTAGAGAAGTCAAGAAATATGTCTGGGACTTCCAGCCATATACGCAGTAGCTTCAAAGCTATGGAAATGCTCATGTTTTTCTCTTCGAGTGAGTCACTATTTTGGAGGACGAGTGATTATTCTGGTGATTAATATTCTTACATATTGTATAATAAGAAATGACACAGTAAAGCATCATCCTAATGACACAAATTGACACTGTCTTCATAAATCGTGGTTGTTTCTTACATCTCTGAATCATAGGACCGACATTTTTTTCTCTCACTCTGTCTTCCAGAGTAGTGCGTCTTGGGAAAAAAGAACGTCAGCGGCTCGCTGCCATTCTGTCTGTTCCGTTTAAAAAGCACTCACTGGATCCAAAGATGACATATCAGCAAACTATTCAAAATGATCCCTTCATCATGCAGCCTTGGAATAATGAAACTGTTTAAACAATATCAGCGAATGCAAACTGTTAGAATAACTGTTTAAAGAAACACTGGCTTGAACATCAAAGTGGAGCAAATGAGCTGACTCGTAAACAGATCGGCCCTGAAAGTATGCACCACACATGCTGACTCGGGAGGCAAAAAAAAAAAAAAGCTTGTCGAACAGACTGTTTGCGACAATTAGGCCGATGCCAGATAGGGCTGACTTATCAGAGGCCCCCATCCAGGCCTCTGTTTATCTTTAATTGCAATTTTGAAAAAGATTTGGAGCAATTAGGGTCCAGGAGGGGCTCTGGAGAACACACCCTGCCCTAAACAATGGTGCTGTGTTTGGCAGCCTTTGCACGCTGAAGGGCCCGAGAAAGAAATATAGGGAGTGTCCATGCAATCCAATGAGCTTTGATTGATGAATTGCCAGAAGCATCTCTTCACATACACATGCACTGACAGAGTTCATGTGTAGTTCAGTAAAACTTCCAGTCAGCAGAAGACGGTGCTTCCTCTGTTGACCCTTACACTCAGCTACACAGTGCCATACGCCCTCCATCAGCGTTATCCCAGCGTTACTTTACTGCTGAGTTAAACCAGAAACTCAATCTGAGAGAGAGAGAATGTGAGTCTCCCCTAGGAGATGTCAGATTGGCCCACGATCCCTCATCAGTAACGTCACGGGGGAGCCGAGCCTGGACGATCCAACACTTTAACCCACTTATTTAAAAGTCATTACAGCGTGCATGGACCTGATTGGATCATGTGGCACAGGAATGTGCGGTCAGACCGAATTGTAATTCACCCCTCTCGTCTCTGACAGTGCAGATATTGAATGGCTGAAACTGCGCCGTTACATCTGGAAAACTCATTTTCTAGTCTGTTTGCAATGATCTTCAGTGGACACATGTATCATAAATAAAGGAGAGGAAAATTCCCTATTCCAAACATTTATTTCTTTCTGTTGAGATTAGCCTATTTGTAGTGCGTGTTTTAATAAATATTTACACAAATGTTTGCTTGGGTTGTTAAAGTGTTCAGAAGGCTTTTACTGCCCTCTACTGTCAGTTATGTATTAATGCAGCACACTACCAAAAACCAGGGGCTGGATTTTAGAACTTGAACCCTAACTGTAGCAGTAAAATGGCTGATTTAGGAGACACTGTGAATTAGAAAAATAAAATAAAATAAAAAAATCCTAAAATTAAGAATTCTATTTTTTCCCCCAATGTAGTAGCAAAAGAGCTACTACTCGTGATTTAATGGCGAAGTCAAGTTATTGTGTTATATATTTACACAGCACTGTTGAATTCTCAATTCTGATTGGTCAGAAGGTGTTGATTTATTTATATAACAGCAGGTCTGACAACAGTTCTAACTGGACAGTAGTAATAATGTACACAATGTACTTGTTTGGTGGATGCTTCGCATAAACAGATTTAAAAAAAAAAAAAAAAGTCTAAATGTTTATTTATTTATAGTTGTTTATTTAACAGTTGTGGAAGGAGTCTCAGTGTCAGCGCTTTGCAACAGTTAGAGGTAAAGCTGTAATTGTACATTTTCTGAGATGCGAAGGTTTTTGCCTTATTCATTTCAAGAGAAGGAAAAGAAGAGGCTTGTAAGGGAATGACAGTTTACAGTTGTGATAATGTTAGCAACTACAGGAACTTGTTTCGTAGAGGTTCCACAACTTTCAATGCAATTATAACAAATAAAATGTATGATGTGTCATTGTTTAATAAAAAAAAAAAATGTAATCATCCAAAAAAATGATGTAGTGTAAGAGGAATAAAACACTTAGAGTTGTGCTTCATTTCAGGTTGCATCACATCACCTCATCATTGATTATTTCCCTATAAAAACACGCCCCCAAATGTTTTATTCTTTACTTAATAAAAACAAGCAGTGAAACAATAACTTCCCTCTCCTGACTGCTGTTAACAATTCAATTATTGCTACATATGGTAGCATTTCTCATCACTGTATACTGACAGTGATCAGCTGCTGTATCTGTGTGTAAAATACACGTAAAGCATGTGAAAGCCAGTCTCAGATTAAATGCTCAGCGAAGAGCATGTGGAAGTGTGCTTGAAGTAAAGCAGGCCCTGAACCCCTACAGGCCTACAGGTGAACCTTGGCTTTAATTTCTCCACTGGGGCTTGGCATCCCACGCCGTCACTACCTTATCCTCCTCCATCCAGAAATAGCAAGCGGAAGGAAGTTCACTTGCTCCCGTAGCCAACTGGAGGGAGAACAGGAGACCAGAATGAGAAAGAAAAGGAAAGGAAAGGGAGGAAATAACAAGCAAAGAAGCTGGCATGCCTCACTGCTTTTAATTGGTTCCAAGTGTCCCAGATTCTAACATCAGGAAGACTCCCCTGGTCCTCCAGTGGTGTGGAGCTCAGTCGCAACATATATGTAGCTCTGCCGGAAGAACAACATGGACTTCATTTTGCACCTGATTCTTTATTGTTTAATTAAATAATTTCCTGGACAGATGTAGAACACTGGTGAAATACAAGCTTTGGCACTGACCCTGTTCAAGTCATGTTATTTATCATGTTATTCCATCAATATATGCATATACACAGGGAGGAAACTGACTAACTCCAGGACCAGGATGCAACAGCAAACATTGTACTGAACAAAAATACAACTATAATATATAATATATATAAAATATATATTTATATGCTGTATATAATACAGTCACCTTTAGTAACTGCTCTGTGCTGTTCAGGGCATGAGGCAGGAATACACCCTGACTGGGATGCTAGTCCATCACAGGGCACCATGAACACACACATTCACACTCATTCACACCTAGGGGCAATTTCTCTCAGCTAATCTGGCATGTTTTTGAGAGCTGGGAGGAAACCTAGAGGAAATCCCTGCAGACACGGGAGGACAATTCGCTGTGGTATTAAAAAAAAACAACAACAACAACAACAACAACAAAAAAACACTTTTATATATTATATTTAATATATATATATATTCCTATAACAGCAAGTGTTTTAATCCTTACTTAATGAAAAATGAGCTCTAAAAAAGATATAATGTTGACTGCAGGAGTATTTCAATGATTGAGGAGTTGCAAGTGCATCAGTATACTAAATAAAGGTGTAAACATAAATGGTTAAAAGTTTCTTGCTCGTTCAGATAACCTAGAAAATATGTAGAACATGATGAAATAAAAAAAAAAGTTTACGCAATGGCATGAACGAAAGTGTATTATGTGGCTGAGAAAACCTGTCTGGAAAAGTGCATTGAGGGCTGTCGTGCTTGTTTGTGTTTACATGGGCATACACAGTGTATACATATAAAAGTTGTGTTTTATAGAGTACAGTATACGCTACATAGCATGACATCTGGAAGTGAATTTTTTTAAATAATGTGCATCACAGAATTTGCATTAATGATCAATGAAAATGGATAAAGAATCGATATCTGTATGACCTCCAACCCCCCCCCCCCAAAAAAAAAAAAAAAACAAAAAACTATTACTGAGCTATTTTTATTCAGTGTTTCAAGATCATGAGGCTCAAAATGATCTACTGCTGTGCCCTAATGAAAATGGGTTACAGTTGTAGCCACCGTTAAAGAGAAGTTAATTAGACTGTCAGTGCATTCAGGTTTAGAAAATTCTACTTCATAAATCATTAATTCAGGCAAAAATAGAAAAGAACAGTGCGAACACACCTCAACTTCCAATACTTCCTGTTGATGTGTCCTAATTTTAGCTCTTGAGAGATAAAAGACACAGTGCGCAGCATCATTCTTAGCAATTATTAATATTTCCTACAGAGAAAGTGAATTTACTGTAGAAACTACTGTCTCGTCTCTGAACTTAGGGGACTATGTTATGGTGTGTCTGTGTTACAGTGATGGTTGTTAAAAAATTTAGTGGAGCACAAAGGGAAACAGACTTCCCGAGATGCAGACAGCCTGCATTTGTCATCCGGCTTTTACAAAGCCCAGGAGTGCAAAAAGCTGCGAATCGCTGCTACTGTCTATGTACTCCACTTCTGCAAACTGTTTATTCTGCTGGAAAATAATTATTTTCCCATTCAAACCAGTCCTACAAGGAGCTAAAAACATTTTAAAGACCTTGAAACGAAGGATGTCTAACACGTCAGTCATGTCTCTGTCCGCTGTATCTGTCACAGTTTTCCAGATTCATTTTACAAGCACAAAAGACACCTCCAAGCTCCTGAAAAAGAAAACCCTGAAAGTCGTGAACTGAGAGCTCTAGGCCAAATTAAGGGGTTACAGAGAATGTTTTAATCCAGAAATTTCTCATTAAACCTGGAGTGTAATTAAATGTTTTCACAAACGCTGTCAGAAAAATCTGTCTAAAAGTAATCAGAATTAGACGACTCAAAACGTACTGCACTTCAGTAAATGTACCAATCAGGCATTATGATGAAGACAAAACATTGCTGAGCAAACAGACAGCCGTATTACTATGTATATACAGTATTTCCCGATCAGTTGCTTTGGTTAATGTCTTGAGCAAAGACGCAGAGAGAGCAAAACAAGCAAACACTCTCTTCTGCTACCATACATCATGTAACGGCTGAGCCGCAATTTCTTGCGTTCATCACACACAGGGTCCTGAGCTGTGAACGGACAGCCAGACCACCCACAACCTTAGAGAGTTTAGGGACTGTACCACTGAGCAAAATCCCTGGGACTGAACGCGCAGTCCTCCCATCCTGTTTGCCAGCTGTCCGCTCCTGATAAGGCGTCTTGGCCAGGAGGAGCTGTGCTGGCCTTTGCCTGAGTCAACGGGAGTCCAGGAAACATTCACTTGCTGTTTTGAGGAACAATGGAGAGAGGAAACGCAGAGTGCTAGAGGCAAAAGAGAGACAGACAGACAGACAGACAATCAATCTATATGCAGTGCTAAACACATCTGCAGCTTCATTCAATGTCCTCAATGGATATGGAAGTAAAGCTAGCCTAAGCAATATTACAGATATACAGAATATTAGATTAACAGTGCACTGATATAGAACATGCAAGATCATAGTTTTATATTGCTGAGAAGTTCCTGTTATGCCAGTGTCATATCTATTATTTAAAACACATAGAAAAATACACAATATCTGATCACAGAAAGAACTCCACACCAACAAAACCTTTTTGTTACTAATTTGTATACCTCCTTAAATTTGTATACACCCTTAAAATACACTTCAAACAGGAAAAAAAAAAAAAAAAAAAAAAACCTATTTCAGATATTTTACCTAGATTGACCAAAATCTAATGTTCATGTGCTGGTTACAGTGATAAGTCTATATAAATCCTACAAACATTCAACCACTCATTCTTGAGATATTGCACTATCAAGAATATCATATGGCCAGACAGATGAACCAATGACATTAGCCAGAAAATGGGCCTTGAATTCCTTTGCATGATTGTGTTAGTAACATGTATGACAAACAGGAACAAAGCTATTAAAGATAAAATATATATTTCAGACGTGACCTTGCTGCAACCATTAGTTCTTGAGATAACTAGAATCTTGGAAAGACACGTAGATGGACGTACGGATGGAAGGACAGACATGCAGACAACCTGAAAACATAATGCCTCCACAACTTAGTGTTGGAGGTATAAAATGGACCCATCTAGCACATTCAAGCATTCTTCAGTTCGTCCCCCATTGCAGGATGGAGGTGTTGGTTTATTCTTATGCCCTCAGGAAACTCTTTTCTTTCAAAGAGTGTCTATAGAACCCTACAACAGATGGGTTTCTTTCCAAAACCATCCCAAGTACAACCATTTTTGAAAGCTAGAATCATTAACAATCCAAATAACACTTGATGGAACGTTTTTCCCGCTATGAGGGCATTTTATTTATTTTTATTTTTATTTTTTTTATTTTTTATTAAGACAAAGTGTTTCAACCACTCAGTTATCCCACTAGGGCAGGGATGTCCAATCTTATCCCCAAAGGGTGCAGGTTTTCATTCCAACCAAGCAGGAGCCACAACTGATTCCACCTGTTTAAATCAGTTGATCTTCACTTTCAGTCAGGCATGGTTCCTACTTGATTGGAATGAAATCCTGAACCCACACCGGCCCTTTGGGAATAAGATTGGACACCCCTGCACTAGGGGGTGGTAGCTCAGTGGTTAAGGTGTTGGACTTCTGATCAGAAGGTTGTGAGTTCAAATCCCACAAAATTAGCACCGCCAAGCTGCCTCTGTTTGGCCCTTGAGCAAGGCCCTTAATGCTCGGATGTATAAAGGTAAGTCACTCTGGATAAGGGCTTCTGCCAAATGCCATAAATGGAAACCCCCCAAATCTTCCCTAACATGTCTTTATAAGTAGAAATGTTTACTAAGGAAAGAACTGCAGACTTTTCAAAAAGCAGACATGAACAATGAAAATGACCAAGATCTTATGTTAAATTTGCACAAATTCAAACAAGAGGGCTCAAAGTGGCTGGATTTTTTTCAGTTTCAAATAAATTAATTTGTAAAAATCGCTATGCACCTTAATCCTGCACCTAACATTTGTAGCTTTTCACACAGTACAAACTGATTCAGGTGAACTATTATAAATTCGCAAGAAGGACTGCCTAGAAGGAAAAGAACCCATGCACACTGTAAAATATTGAAGTGGATCATTGATGCTTTGGGGCTGTTTTATGGCTGATAGTTCAGGGGTTCTTGTGAAGATTCATAGCATGATGATTTCTGATCAGTACCGAGAAATTTAAGCCTAAAACCTAGTAGGCTCTCCTAGGCAGTTCTGACTTGACCACAGAGAGAACTTTCAATGACAAGTGATGTTGGGAACATCTCTGGACTTCAGATGACGGTCGAATTCACATAGAGCAAGTTAACAGTCTTGACAGTGACAGTTAAACACACATTAAACAAAGTAAATTTTGCAAAATATTTAATGATAACATAATGTAGACGCGTTAGCTCAAGTTAATAGAGAGACATGCTGTACAAAACATGAACGACTCGTCAACTCTCACAGCACATGAGCTGTGGATGCTCGGAAGAACTGAAAGCGGTTAGCATGAAGGCTGTGGGAGCTCCAGATGGAGTGTGTGTAAGCGGTGGCCGTTAGCTTCTGTGGCAGCTGGAAGTGTGTGAGCTGTACAGCTGTAGGCACTGCTCTGCCACCGCATGCTCCGGCCGTTCCGCTCCCTCTCTGATTTACTGTCTGGCTTTTTATCAGACGACTGCATGCCGGGGCCTGTGGTAGACCTCCATTCCACCACACGCTCAGGCAGTTAGGCCTCCTTCAAACACACACACTGTCAACTCTCTCCATTTTATACACACACACACACACACACACACACACACGGACACACAATGCATCTTGGATTTGAATCTATTCTCTAATTCTCTGTCTGGAAATTAACTTTCCATTTACATTTTGCAGGGAAACATGCAAGTATTTTTCTTCTTACAGAGACAAATGTAATTGCTATAACGGAGTGTAATTATGTAAAATAAATGAACGAGTGAATAAACATTGGATTTCAACTACGTAAATAAAAAAAACAACAACATAAAATTCCTTGCTCACAAAGACATGTGAAACATGCTCACCATGGTCCACACGCATTTCTGATTTGCAGTATCTGCAATACACCTTTTTTCAATCATTGCCTGGTATGGACATTTTCCACTCCATAATGCCCCTTTCCTTCTCCCGATCTTTACAATATATCATAAAATAGAAATGCTTCTATACACTTTCCCTTTGTTTGTCATAGCCTATGTTT
The DNA here is from genome assembly GCA_023630585.1 of Cranoglanis bouderius. NCBI lineage: Eukaryota > Metazoa > Chordata > Actinopteri > Siluriformes > Cranoglanididae > Cranoglanis > Cranoglanis bouderius. Next base: position 7,769,278 of record CM042557.1, on the reverse strand, counting down.
GTGGAATTTGATTAGATCTAATTAAGTTTAGAAAAAAACAAGATTATTGCAGTCATGGACTATTTTTATACAAGCCAAAAATCCACCACCTGGACTTGCTTTTCCCATCCGCAAATGTGTTGTTCCAAAACTAGCCCAATTTGGCATAACAATGCAACTCTGATGGTGACACCAGCTACCTTAATATTTTTTTCACTTCTGAGTAGTGCCATAGATGGTTTTTCTAATCCCACTCAAGGTCGGGCTCACAGAAAGTTTGACACTTATGACTATTATTTATTTATTAAAAAAAAAAAAAAAAATCCCAGATTTTCTCCCTAATTTAGTCTTGGTCAATTCCCACCCACCAGTTAGCTCTCCCCTATCATCTGCTTCTTCTGAGACATCTGAAGCCAGCCAACCATGTCTTTTTGAACTGCTGCATCACAGGGCGGAAAGCTTTATCTACCGTCTTCCGATACATGAGCTCACAAATGCCCATGATTGACTAGAGTCAATCTGATTGATCTGAAGAGAGTACGCCATCCCTCCCACTGAGAGAGCACAGCCAATTTTACCCTCGTAGACTCCTGGCCACGGATGTCTTTGGCATTCCCAGGTCTTTTACTCGTGAACTCTGGATGATAAGGAAAAGCATTGTCCAACAAAATTAGTTGTTAATATTTCCCACAATATAAACAAATTAGTCATTTAAACCAATATACCTCTGACAAGGAAAAAACAGTTACGAGAGGTGAATGAATGCGGGAAATACGTCACACAGAGCTGCATGAGCATCTCGTACATTCCATGCTAATGAATGTGGCCTTTCATTGTCCTACAAGCTTTGTATCTGACACCTGCTTCTGTGAACCGATGAGAAACTTTACTTCACTAAACAAACCAGAAAGTTTGACTGAGAAGAAAAAAAATCAACTTATAACCTCTCTAGCTCTCTTTGTTATAATTCTCCTAATAGCTTCCTCCAGTGAAATAAGGTACAGTACTGTGCAAAAGTTTTAGGCACCCTATTTTTTTTTAGTACAAACTTTTATATATTTTTTTTTTTCATTTTATGACTTCTACATTATCAAGTCAGTACAAAAACATTTTAGATTCCCAAACATTAGTTTTCCTGCACAAAATTAAATGTTACAGAAAAATGTTTGTATGTCATTAAAGAAAGCAGCATATTACGTAAGAGACACTTTTCAGACAAAAAACACAATGAAGGCTGCTGGGTTTTGCTGCAAAAATAAGAATCAAGTGTGAAAGTCAAAGTCTCCAGAAGAACTGTGGCTGGTTCTGCAAGATGCTCAATAAAACTTACCAGCTCATTTCCTTATAAAACTGCACAAATTGTACCAGAGACTATCATTTTAATTTTAATTAAATTTTTTTTTTCACACCAAATATTGACTTTGTTTCATTTACTACTGTTTACTGCTCTTTACAGTATTTTTTTATTTTTTTTTTTAAGTAGAAACGTTTAATTTCATTATTTTGAAGGCATCTTTGCTCTGCAGCATTTATTTGCATCTGCCTAACACTTTTGCACAGTACTGTACATAGTGACTGAATAAATTGCAGCAATGGATCTGCTACAGAAGCTGCAATGGTTCAGTTGCCTGAGTTGAAAGCTTGAGTTGTTGAAAGAAAGACAGTTTTTTAACGCATTTCTTGGCTCTGCTTCTGTATTGTGCTCTATCAGTGCTCAGTATTTTACGGTATTCAGTTTGGTAATTTGCTGTGTCACAACTACACTTTTACCTTTAGCAAGAGTGGAGGCGGGGACGTGGTCGAGCACCGGTTTGTGAATGGAGGGCGGAGCTGGAGAAAGTGAGTGGTAAGGTTTATACACCTGTAGGAAATTGACACTAATGAGTGTTCTGTGTTGCAGTGAGGAGAAAAGGAGGAGAGACACACGCCTCGAGAGAGAGAACGACGCCGACACAGAGCCACATGTGTGCGTGTATATATATATGGGGAAATAAAAGAAAAACCCAAAAATACAGAGAAAAAAGGAAGAAATAAAAGTGTTCAGTTTGGAGTAAGCCTGTCTCCTGTCTGGTTCCCCCGTACCCAACCTTTAAAGCTCGTTACAGCAAGAAATCCATATTTTTGAATACACATACTAGAAAGATCCACAGCTATAATTATGCACTCCCTAGCAATAATTATGGCTTTCATTTTCATATTTTATGATGCAATGATGCTAATAGATTTAGGAAAACCTCAGGAAAACACACATTTTTATAAAGGTTAGGGTGACTTTGCACTCTTAGGTAGCTCCTTACATGGCCTTCTGTCCTTACTCACTATCCAAGATCCTTGGGTGAATATGTTATCCCTCTCTCTCTGTCTCTCTGCTTGGTCCACTGCTGGCTCCTGTGCCTGCTGGTGAGGTAATGTCTGAATTTGTAATCTGTCTGTGTGTGTCTCTGAGGGGGAAAGATTTCACTCTCAAACAGTCTGCCTTTACTTTACAACCTGACACAAACATGCCACAGCTCCCCGGAGAATCAGCTCATGCTAGAAAAACATTACACCGAACTCACCATTCTGTGCAAACAATGTGGCTCTCCTATGTATGCAGATGTGTGAAGAAACACACACCTACAGTACACACATACACAGTTATAACAAACAAATTATATACTGAGGTCAATGCAAGACCATATCACATAGATGAAACTGGGCCTTCAGAACCCTGGGTTTGGCTAAGGTGGTCAGAAACAGAGCGACCACAGAAACAATCCTGGTCAGTCAAAAGGATACAGCTTAGGAAGCCACTAATTTGAGGTCAGTGTTGGAGACCACAAGACATAAACACAACATAACACAGAACACCCACAGACTGCTCAGTGAAGAGAGGAGAGAATGGCAAGGACCGCGTTCTGCATAAATTCTAGTCTTTTTGTTGCGGATGATTAAGGAAAGCTAGCGTACTACCTGCATAACACCTTATATCACAGCAAATACACAAACTATTAAACCATTTAACCATTAAATATCCCAAATTATGCACAAATCAGCATTACATGACAAGAATACATATGCAGCTCTTCTACCAACTTCTTCTGACCCCGAAGCAGCTCCCCCCCTTTCCCCTTGCTATCATTTGCAATATATCAACACAGTTGTCCTACAGTATATCAGTATTCCAATTATCTTTCTGACAATTTCATGTGTACCTCCTCATTCATTAAATTAAACCAGTTTAAAAATATTGGGAAGCCTGAGGACATGTTGGACTCATTTCCCTTCTGAATCCACCACATCATCTGTGTCTAGTTCCACTACTGATCAAGCTTCCAACCTGGAAATTATCATGTGCCCAGTACAATGTGCTTGAATACATTAATTATTCATTATGTAATAAAAGAAGCTTGATCAGAAGTGGCAGTAGACACAGATGATGTGATGGTTTAAGAGGGGAAATGAGTCATATGTTTCATCTCACCCTAGAATTAACCAAAGCCTATTTTAAACTGGTTTCATTGTAATGACTGGAGAGAAATCTTGCCATGTGATGTAGTCAGAAATGTAATTAGACAGTTCTTATAGGCAATAAAATATGTTAAGTATCTGCTAGGTTTTCAGTCAAAACTCTCAGAGCAAATGCACAGTACCATCCAAAGCAGGTTCACGACCATGCGAAGGACTGAGATACGAATCTCTGCAAAATTCAAACCATAACCACAAGGATTTATTTTCCTTCATGTTTTGGAAATACGTAAAGATGTCCTATAAGGAATAAAACACCATGTGTACCACTCTTATACCACTGCAATTTGCAATGATTACAGTACTTATTAACTAAACAAGAATACATCATACATTTTATTACTGTATAGTTACATTTATGGACTCCTTCCATAAATGCTAAATAAATGTCTCCTCACAGAAAACGTCACCATATCAAGAACTATATGATGTTTTAAAAATCTTTTTACATGAAGCATGCGCCATAAAAGTTAATCGTTACTATAGACGGTCGCTCCAGGATTTTGCGATCACAAAAATGAATGCAAAATCAAGGAAACTCAGCAATATTTAGACATTAATATTTACCGTAGATTTTCCGCATATTTGGGCCAAGATGCGTCATGTGACATTATCACGATGCACATTCAACCAAAGAACTCTTTGATTCACGTGTCGAACATTATTACAGCTAAAAGTTCTCATTTCATCACTGCTGAAGACCGTGCAAAACAATTTTGTGCAACTGCAATTTTGCCAATTGGTAGCTTTCCGCAAGAAAAGCACAAAAAAACTAAGCATTTTTGGCTGCAACAATCACGAAACTCCGCAAAATCCTGTATGGACTGTATAGAATTGATAACATATCATAACAAATGCATTAATATAAAACTTGCAGTCAGCACTACTGTCCAAGCTGCTGTTATAGAACCTTCTGACCAATCAGAATCGAGCATTCAGCAGTGCTGTGGTATAAAAACAAATTATACAGAGTAATTCAATGCTGCTTTAAAGCCCTCTTTGATGCCATGCAAATGAGCTGAGCTGAACGGAAATCTTACATCGAAGGGAGACAAAAAAATAAATCTTTCACACCACACATGCCTGCCATTTGCCTTATGCAGAGAGGACCTGTTTAGTTTGATACATTCAAGCAGAGACATTTGAATCTTTCTGTCAGAATCATGCTTTTTTCAATCATGGCTGCATATAAATCAGTCGCACAACTTTTAAAAGTAAAAAGTCTTTAATTCCTTGATCAGCCGTTTGAAAGCTTTGGACTTCTGGAATATTGCTGTTATTGTTGCTGTCAGAAAGAATTTCTGAGAGAGAGAGAGAGAGAGAGAGAGAGAGAGAGAGAGAGAGAGAGAGAGAGAGAGCGAGAGACTATGGATGGCTGGATCCAATGAAGCTTTATTCCCAGTGGTGTAACAGAATTCAAAACTCATTTAGGATCAGTATCGAGAGGTCCGGACAATTTAGTATCTGCTCATGACCCCATTTTTCTTTTATTTCTGTTTTCTTTGGAGATGGCAGGGATATAAATGAAATCCTTATAGTGTAGGATTATCCCTCCATTGTGAAAAGGAAATTATTAGATTCTGATGCTGTGGCATGGCTTCCTGATGGAGTGGAAATACACTCGATTTTCTTTTTTGTTGTTGTTCCCTGATCTAAGACAAACATACTGTAGTCACTGCCTAACAGACAAAAAAATATATATATAGCCCAGCCCTTTGAGCGTTCTGTCTTGCAATATATGTCCACATTGGTGAGTCTGTGGAGGATTCAGCTAGTGCTTCTGGCTAGAGAATCAAGAGGAGGAAATTAAACTGATTCAAAAAGGAGCTTCAGCCCATTTATACCTTCTAACAGCAGCCCAGCCTTTCCGTCTGACTGCTTTAAAAGGACCAGTGTGCCATGGAGGCTTTTCAGGTTGGATGCAAGTGCAGGTTTTATTAAATCAGACAAACAAATCCAAAAGGCATTCAAAGAACGTGGCCGAGAAACAGGCACAGGTCAGGCGATCAGCAAACAACGTCCAGTATGGGTGAAGACAAGAATCAATGTAGCAAACAAAGCTTAGTAATGACACTAGGAGTGACACTTCGCAGTCGCTGAGATTGTGTGTGCGTGTGTGTGTGTGTGTGTGTGTGTGTGTGTGTGTGTGTGTGTGTGTGTGTGTTGATGGGAGGTGGGTTGCAAACAGATGTATCCTTGCTCCTGATGGGAAATGGAGATGAATGTGGAAATAATCCTGCAGAAGACGTGACACGGTGCTTCTTGTCCAAATGGTTTGCATTTTTATACTTTTTTTGTACCTGATGCTGATGAAAATATGTGCCATTTGTGTTTGTGTGGCTGAAGCTTTGCAGTGATGATCTATTATGTTTCATTTGAAGGAGGTTACGAAGTTATAACAATTCTATTCTTTCATTTATCTTCAGAAACCTTGGTCAGGGTCATGGATATCCAAGGAGCACAGGGTGCGAGGCAGGATACACCCTGGGTGGGATGCCAGTTTGTCTCAGGACAAGTTATAACTATTATAGCTTTTGCAAAATAGAGGCAACATACTGTATCTTATAGTTGCTAAAATAAAGAGTTTTCCTAAAATTATCCCAGAGGTCTAAATGTGTGCAACAATCCCTTATATGGAGCACCAGTTGCTTAGAAATAGCATTTAGAAAGGAAATACAATTGTAATTTCTGAAAATAAAATTTGTTTTCATCTCAGTTGTGTTTCTTTCTGCGTGCATGAGATTTTAAAAGTAATTACTGAAACTGTTAACAATTTCATTTATTTTTATTTATTAACAACTCTATCTTGATCATATTCATAATAATCAGCAATAATATTCATAAGAAACGTCTCAACCATTATATGTTAGCATGAGATGATTTAAAGTCAGGATGGCTCCCTGAAAATTGATTTTGTTTTGCTCTATAACTGATGATGCTATTTAGATAATTACTAGTGGACTTTTATCTGCTTGCAGTGGCGTGGGAATGTTGTGGGTCTGCCATGGATGGATTGATGAGATCTCAAACAACTGGCCTCCAGCAAAGCACCCAGTGCAGGCGTTGGTCTGAGCAATGGCCTCATTTCCTCCGAGTATAAATTCTCTCTGCACTGGGCATTGCCACAGCAGGTACGGCTAGCCAGACCCAGCAATTACAACCCAGCTGCTTTTGTCTGTTGTGTGGCTTTAAATACTTCCTGACATCTTTACTACATGAAATTGCATTATTATTAATTTAACACAGGATCTGGCTTGTAATATAGCAAAGGATTATATCGTACACACTTAGAAACAGATTCCTTTTATATATTCCATTTAGAAATTAAAGGCTTTTTTGGGTTGTTTATTTGAAGAACCCATTAAAGGTTGTATGTTGAATGCTGTACCTGTGGGATTGTAGAAGATGCTCCCAGAAGAACCCTTTTGGAACATATTTTATTTTTATTTGATTTTATTTTGCTAAAATATTATTATGCTTATATTTGTTATTTACTTATAATATTGTCATAATATTTGTTATTAATATTAAATAATATTGTCATAAATTAAATATGTATAGGGTATGTATTAGGTTTTTAGAAAGAAAGAAAGAAAGAAAGAAAGAAAGAAAGAAAGAAAGAAAGAAAGAAAGAAAGAAAGAAAGAAACGAACATATTAACTATTTTAAAATAAATAAACTGTATGTCCATTTAGATACTTGATGTTGAATAAATTGACCATTTGTAACTTTATTATTATTATTATTATTATTATTATTATTATTATTATTATTATTATTATTCTGTGGATATTAATTGTCTTAGAAATGAATATTAGGTCTCCTGGCCTCTAGCTCTCTTGCATGATGTTGTAAAGTGTAGCTTTCTCTCTTTACTCTTCCTGGTCAGACAGCATGAAATCCTACCCTGTTGTTGCACCCTCACTCACTCCATCTTTGCACACATTGGAATGGTTAGAAGCAGGCCTGACCCTGTGACCCTGTGACCTAGCCTCTTCTGACAAGTCTGTGCAGCATGCTTCAGACAGCCCCCAGGGAGGCCACAGATTAAGCAGGGGAATCGAGTGGGCCAGTCCCCTCAATCAGGCGCCTCAGCTGTGGGCTTGCGCTTCCCCAACCTTCCCTCAATCAGGCATTGAGGGAAGAGTGACTGCATTACTGGTGGATTATTAATGATTGGAGATAGGCATTGGGTTGAATTTTGGTGGAAAGTCTGTGCACTGCTGAAGCTTGATAACAGAAGGTGAGGAGCCCCAGATCTCAACCGGTTCTCTAGAGCAGGGGACTTGTGGTTTGCTCAGTTTGATGTAAGTTCCTCAATTGTAATGCCAGACATGACAGCTTATGCTGATTTATGCTTTCTTGTAACAACCAAAAATATATCGACATGGACATTTTAAAATAATTTGCAAATATTTCTACTACAATCACGAATTCTCGCATTAGCACTTTCTCTCTTTTTCTCTTTGTCTCCAACAACTACAACTTTCCCCCCAAGCACACTTAGCTTCAGCTCAGCACCCCAGTGGTCTAGTTTTCATTACACCAAGTTATAATAGTTGGACTGTGAAATCATCCAGCAGTCCTCACCACCTCCTTCTCCTCCACTCTTCTTATAGCAAATCTTTAATATTTATAGCTCTGAAGCCAGGGGAGCAGAAAGATGGAGGGAAAGAGAGGGCCTGCTCCATGGGTAGCCCTAGTGGAGAGGTGGGGTGCAGTGGGGTGTGGTGTAATTTGGGGGGAAGGGGGGTTCTGGGTGGCGGTTAAGCAGCCCATGCTGAGGCCCTGGCCCTCCATGTTGAAATGATTAGGACACAGGAAGCTGAACCTGACACTGCTGACACCAGTCCCACCACCACATCCTGCCCGCAAGAGCCTCACTACACATCGATGCTCCATTTGCAATGACAGGCCAGTCTGATTTATGCATTTTGATAAGAGGAACTGGGGGAAATATGGACGCTTATGGGTGTGGACGTGAAATGCAGAAACTGTTTAAAAGGGTCCTTGTTTATCTTTTTTTTAATTTAAATATTCTATTTCACAATTCAGCTATTGATAAAATATTTACATAATACATTTTGACACAGATATCATAGAAAGAATGTGCTGAACATGCAGCTCTCAAATGTTCTTATATTACTACAAAGCTAAAATTCTTCCTTCCTGAAACCTTGGCAAGCTTTCAGCATTCAGCTGCTTCATTTACATATTTTTTCTGCCTTTGGAGACCAGGAGGTGTCTACAGTTACATGGAAAAATAAAGCACTTTCTCTTCATTCTGGTTCAGACATAAATCAGGGTTGCCTAATAACAGCACTATACTGCCCCCTGGAGTGGAGGTGGAAAGATGGCCCGCTTCTTCAGTTGAGTTACACTATCCCCAAACTTCACAGCAAGAAAAATATTACTTTTAGAAATTACTCAGTTTTAACTTGCTGTATGAGTCTAGAACATTTTAAAATACTTTTTTATAACTATTACAATCATACATTGAGTTACATTATATTGTTCCTTCCACTGTAGTAGTCAGTATTTTATTTAATTTTATTTTTCTCATGGGGAAAATCATCTTACATTAAATGCTATTTACATGAAAAGGAAAATATACAGGTGCAAGGCCAGAGAGGAAAATACTCAATTATAGTGTGACAATGCTACTCGGTAAAGAATGGCCCGCTTGAAATAAACTCTTTAATACTTTGTCTGAAAAATTCAAGGTAACAGGAACTTGTCACAAACAAATAACAAATGATTTCTGGCACAAAGAGATAAGATTTAGACATTTTTGACTCAAGGACTTTTCACTTCAACACAAGACAGTCCTCTACATCTTTTGTAAAAAATACATTCTACAACATACTTGTGATTTGTGAAGTAAATTAATAACTAAATGCTTTTCTTTTGTGTGTGTGTGTGTGCCTCGGTCAGTCAGTACTGTACAGTTTTACTTTGTTTTGTTCAATGTTAAAAATCTCAGACTCAAATTCAATGCACAACAGAGGATGCAAAAGTACAGCAGCTTTAAAAAATAGCAGCAAAAGTTGAAGTACAGCTTCAAGATTTTATACAAGCTGAACATTTGCTACCAAATTTATTTAAAGACGTATTAAATTAAAAGTCTAAACAAGGATAACAAAAAAAACAACAACAACAACAAAAAAAAAACCTTAACCTGTACTGCTGCTGTATGACATTGTGTTACTAAATCCTCTATAACAGATTTTTTTTTTTCAAATGTTATTCTTTAATGGTACTCTGTTATTAATGGAGACTACTAAGCACATCTGGAATTTTTTTTCAGGTTTGGCATTTTGTGTTACTGGGTAAGACCTTTTTACCAACTTCATGCTGTTGAAAAAGTTATATTTAAGTGTTGATTTGATTGAACAGGGTTTGCAGTAATCAGGCCTGATTGTGTCTAGTCCAGCTGAACCTCATTATGAATGCAGTTTCATAGATTTGGGGAATTAGTAACTGTGGGGGTAAATCCATTTTCACACAGGCCCAGTTGGTATTGGATAACTTTTTTCGTTTCAATAAATAAAATCATTTCAAAAAACTGTATTTGTGTTTACTCAGGTTGCCTTTGTTTTGTCTTAGATTTTGTTTTAATTTCTGAAACAATTTAGTGAGATATACACAAAAACAGAACAAATCAGGAGGGGGCAAATACTTTTTCACAGCACTGTATAAACCAAGAAGCATGAGCAAACATTAACTAACATTAATGAATGCCTGCTAATACACTGATCAGCCATAACATTAAAAACCCTGACTGGTGCTGTGAATAACATTGATTATCTTGTTACAGTGGCACCTGTAGGGGTGGGATAAATTAGGCAGCAAGTGAACACTCAGCTCTCGAAGTTGATGTGTTGGAAGCAGGAAAAATTGGCAAGCATAAGGATCGCTACCCTGGTGCTAATACAGTACCTACCTAATATGATACATTTTGAATAGATTAATACAAAAGCACCTTCTGAATTAAGTTGAGTCTAAAGTAACCAATCTATTGTCACATGTGAATGGTCACATGATTCACATATCAGTTGTGCACATGGAGTTTTACATGTACTGTATGTGTTTTTTTTTTTTCCCAACATGCTGTAATCGTTCAATTACTTTCATGTTATTTATTTATTTATTTATTTATTTATTTAATTTTTATTTGTGTATTCCCTCCATCCATCCATTTTCTGTACCACTTATCCTACACAGGGGACTCGGGGCATGAGGCGGGGGACATCCTGGACGAGGGTCCAACCAATTGCAGGGAACAATCTCACACATGCACACACCTATTCACATGCTACAGACAATTAGGAAACGCATGTCTGGGGGAGGAAACCAGAGTACCCAGAGGAAACCCCTGAAGCACAGCGAGAACATGCAAACTCCATGCATTTCTTTTGAAATGTACTAAGTAATTTTAAAATATTAGAAAAGCTTTATTGCAGATATGTGCAAACCATACTGACATACACTTACAATATAATTGCACTTTGTTACTTCCCATCTCTGATTTCAGTATAAAAAAAAAGGTCTCTGAAAGTGAAAGGAGCTGTCATATATCAGATTATTGTTTCTGTGTAATGTTTACTTTAATCACAGCCCTTTGCTTTCTTGCCATAGGGATACACAACCACAAAGGCCAGAGAGTATTGTGTTTGCCTGCTTGTGGGTTAGCGGCCAGGCATGCACTGTGCCACCATGCAATTATTGCCTTTAACTGGCATGTTTGGTGTTGTTTCATTCCCTGGAGTAATAATTCAAACGGTCACTTAGCCCTCGCGAAAACAAGACCACAATGACAAGAAAGTCCAGTCGTTCCACCTCGACTCTCTTGCTTTTGTCACTTAGGATAAATAACTGCTTGTGCATGCAGCAGGATGCACTGGTGAATGTTCTAATATGTATTTATTTATTCATCAATGTCCAATATGTATTTATGGTTGATTGTATTGTGACAGAGGTTTATACATTTTGAGCTTACTCATGCAGTTATCCAATCAGCCAATCATCTGGCAGCAGATGCATAAAATCACGCAGATACAGGACAAGAAACACTGTTAATGTTCACATCAAACATCAGAATGAGTAAAAAATGCAAGTTCAGTGACTTTGACCATGGCATGTTTGTTGGTGCCAGATGGGATGGTTTTAGAATTATCTTTTAGAAAAAGAAAAAAAAAAAAAAAAAAGGAAAAAAAAAAAAAACAATTTTATTTCACACACAGTCTACACAGAATGAAGCGAAAAACAAAAAAAATTGGAAAATGGTCAGAGGACAAAGGCAGACTGGTTTGAGCTGAAAGGAAGGCTACAGTAACTCAAATAACCAGTTTTTGCACAACACATCAAACCTTAAGGTGAATGGGCTACAACAGTAGAAGGCCACATCAGGTTCCACTCCTGTAAGCCAAGAAAAGGAATCTGAGCCTATAGTGGACACAGAGTCAACAAAACTGGACAGTTCTCCTGGCCTTTGTACAAAAGTAAGTGTTTGCTGTTGTTCTTCTTCCTCTTATTATTATTATTTTTTTTACAGACTCTATAATATGCAATTTTTTTTTTTTTTTCACCCAAGAAAAAGCAGACGGGCACACACACACACACACACACACACACACACACACACACACACACATCAATCATTATCCAAAACCAGCTGATCCTGGGTGTCTCTCTCTGGGTTACATTCATCTGCATCTAAAGTGTTTCATCTACTAAAACAGAAGTGCAGCTACAAGCAGTTCACACTTCAGGAAAGAAAAAAATACACGATCTGTGTAAATGCACATGAAGCCCAAAGGGGAAAAAGTATCAGTATCAGTAACACACACGAGTACAAACTCTTGAGAATAAAGAGGAAGTCAAGTTGATGGTAAAATATGCAGATTCACTGAACGGCTCACATTCCTGCGCTCCACTGAGGATTTCTCTGACTGGTCCTTTTTTCATGCTCAAGTCATTAATATCAATATGGAGCAAACGTACAAACTATTGGCTTTACTCAGCAAGTTAGGATTTCATGACAGAGCTTATAAAACATCTTTGGCCAGCATCCTTTATGAAAGCCACATTAAAATGCAGAACTCGCAGCACTCTCTAAGAAAAAGTTCAACCTGGGAAACAACAATGCGTGCAAAGTAGCAATGAGATACAGAGATGTGTTTCACTATAGCGCACAGATGAAACTGACGGTTTGGTGTCACTTGAGAAGCTTCAGGAAGGTCTCCACCTTGTGGGCATCTTTCTTGAAGCAAGAGAGTAAGCTGTAGTCTCGAAGGACAGACTCCCGGATCACGGGCTGCAACATCGTACACATCTAGGGACATATGCAGATGACAAAGTTCCCTCATCCAACATCTGGAGATGAAAAGAGATGGAGATGGAGACATGAGGTTTGGGGGGTTTGTGTGATATTGGCAGCATTATTCATTTTAACTGAATTAGGGGGCAAAGCACTGAGTCCATTAAGAAGAACTATAACATTAATTATAGGCTGTGAAGGTTAATATGATTACAAGTGATGGCTGGTCATGATAGTCAGTAACTCATGGTAATTATTGTGTAATTATTGGGGTTGTACCTTATTGCACGGGTTCTCATCGCAGGCATAAACCAATTACACACACTCATTTAAAGAGAGATAAGCAACACCATCTATGGTTTGTCATTTTTAAAGTCGGGATTTTCAAATTGATAATCGTGTCATTTTGGAATAGCAAACATGGTAAACAGAAAAGCTGAGCTTGCTCTTAGCTAGTTCTTCCCTACAAAACAAAGAACACAAGAGATACGGTTTTGTCATTTGTGCCTTGTTTACTTTATCTATTTACTTCTAGTTTCTCCTACAAAGGCATTTTCTAAACTGAATCATCGAGAAATGATTCCGTTGATGGTAATTAAACTTCTTATTGGATTTCAGATGCACCTTCTCAATCACTTCTGATCACATGTTATTAAAGTGTCAGCGAAGAAAGTTTAAATTAATTGACCCCAATGGACACCAAAGGTAAGAGCCATTTAATTTCACCTCTGTAATCATCTGGGACAACTGGCTGCATGAACCTACAATCTGGGCTAGATAGAAATCAGCCCTAGTATGTGTAATTTTCTCACAATCATTGGTGATGCTGTTGTCCGTGGTTCCACAAAAGTAAAAAATATAATAAAATTATTAATTTACTTCAAGCCAAAAATGGACCATTATGGATTGATTGCTTGATTGACTGGTTGACTGATTGCCCATTTACATCAGCTAGCCCTGATTCTGCAGATTACATCATTCTAACTGAGTTGTCAATGAAGTAAAAAGAGATGTACAGTATGTATCGTATATGTATATGTACATGAATGCATATACATGTGAAGAAAAGACTGTAATGTAACCAAACATGAGAAATAAATGCTTTCTTCTATAGTATTTAACTGCAACTTGAATATGAAGAAAGAGATGCTTATGTTCTTTACTTTTAATAATAATTATATATTTAAATCTACTTTTTTTAAAGGTATGTTTTCAGTGTTTTACTGTACCTTGCAGTTCAGGACCACCACTCCTTGCTCCAGACTGAGCAGCTTCTCAGACAAACACTTGAGTAAAGCCTCTGGTGCATCATTATACTGGTCCAGACTGGTCTGAAGGTAAACCAGTGGTTCAGTCCAGAACTGATGAAGCATTAATACAGAGTGAAGGGTCCACTGGTCCTGTAGAGGGCAGCACAGAGCAAATCAGTCTACTGCAGATATAAACCAGCCTTTATACATACAGTATATCATCCTGTAACAGTCCTCATTTAACCATCTAACCATAAATCAGATTCTCTTAATAAATGACATCATTTAATTAAAATCAAATTATGAACATCAGCATTAATACATTACGTATAACACAAAGTACTTGTATTAGTTTTTTATGATTATTTTTTAAATAATAAACCAAATAAATAATACATAAATTTACATTTGTCCCATCCATAAGTAAAATTAGGTCCAAATAAATAAACAAACACCGTAATGAAATGTTTATGGTTGTTAACTGGCAAAATTCAGAAACAAAGCTGAACAACTGGACTGTTTGGACTGCCGGTGGTGAAGTGGCCACTCACACAGAGTAGATAAACCCATCAGTAAACAGAAGTGCTAGAGCACATTCAGAGGATTAATGGCTATTGATGATAATTATTTTTACACCCTCAGACATTTTGTCTGTATTTATACAAGTCTAAATGCATGTCTCTCTCTCTCTCTCCAAGCTCTATTTTATACATGAAACTCTTAAACAGAAGAAACAAGCTGCATATGAATGATATGGAAAGATGCTACAGATGCAACCAGGATCACAGCTGCACTGTTTTGGATATGATTCAGCATTAGTCATTGTGGGTTCAAGCTTTAGAAATCAATTATTATTTAGACAACAATAAAGCATAACGTTTAAAGACAACTGGACAGAGAAGTTTATTCTCTGCTTCCAGTTTAAAACCAACAGGTCTCATTTTTTCTATGATGTTAATCAAAACTGCTAAAGTGAAGCACCAGTGCTAAACAAAACAAAATCACTTCAAATTGTTTATTTATAACCATAAACTAATCACTAACGGTTAAGCATTAATCAACCAACCAATCAACTATTAGTTATTATACCAAAGGATAGTTGAATTCTCAAATCTGATTGGTCAGACGGTGTGCATAATATTTGTATAAAAGCCCAGCTCAGACAGTAGTTGTAGTCTGTAACATGATTGATATGCTAAAATTAATGCGCTAATGTTCTAATAAGTTACCGTTTCTATAGTAACAGCTCATACACAGGGACTAGTATAGCGTATGCTCTACATAATCTAAGACTAATAATAAACAAATTGGGTTGTTTTATAAAAAAGGAAAACATCTATTCGTTGATGTGGAGAGTTTTTTTTTTTTTTTTTTTTTTTTTTTTTAGGAGACATCTATTTTATATATTTTATATTTACGGAAGTGGGAATCTTGGTTGTCAGCACTTTGTAACAGTCACAGTGTTTTGCAAAGTTTCCCAGCATGGAAAAGTCTTCAGAACAGAGAAATTTTTGCTTTCCGGTTTCTCTGTAAAATGACAAGCTGCACAAGAGAGAGAAAGAGAGAGAGAGAGAGAGAGAGAGAGAGAGAGAGAGAGAGAGAGAGAGAGAGAGAGAGAGACTGTTAAAAATTAAACATTGTAATCTTTGGCAAATGGCTGTGGTAAATAATACACTTTGGGGTGGTAACGACATAACACCACAGTCTGGAGTGTGTAATTTCTTACTTAACATCAATAACAGAGAAACACAACATACCCATCTGCTCACCGATACCTGCTGAATCTCAGCCTTGGAGCTCGGCATAAGAAAGTCCTTCATCACACAAGTGTGTCCTCCCTGGATCTTTAACACTCTCACTGAATTGGGGATTAACATGTCTTTCTACAAAATATACAACAATCTTGTTAACAATCTATAGTAATTAAAATCATATTAAACTTAATTTGATCACTTTTGGTCTGGTCTTGATAGCTGCTGCACTTCCAATATTGAGAAAGTATTGGACTGCTTGTCAGAACACCAATTTACACATATTACAAATTCATCATATAACAAATAACCATGAAACAAATGATCACATAATGATGTATGCATATGCTAATTTATAACACTTTCTCCATATGCTACCTCCAGATGCTTTTTTGCCCTAGGGGAAAAAAAAAAAAACAAAAAAAAACCTCTCACTGCATCTGATTTGAGATATGAAAAAAACAGTATTGATGCATACTTTCTAAATACTTCAGAATATGTATTATTATCAAACAGCTGGTAGTCAGTATAAGAATAATTAACATTAATCTCTCATTCACTCAATCCCTTATTTAAACCAGGGAAAATATACAGTGCCCTCCACTAATATCGGCACCCTTGGTAAATATGAGCAAAGAAGGCTCTGAAACATTGTCTTTATTGTTTAACCTTTTCATCTTTTGTTAAAAGAAATCACAAAAATTATCTACTCTCATGGATATCAAACAGTTGCAAACACAACACAGGTTTATCAAAAAAAAAATCTTTGTTAAATATAGGTGTGCAACAATTACTGGCACCCTTTTAGTCAATACTTTGTGCTACCTCCCTTTACCAAGATAACAGCTCTGAGTCTTCTCCTATAATGCCTGATGTGGTTGGAGAATACATGGCAAGGGATCTGAGACCATTCCTCCATACAGAATCTCTCCAGAGCCTTCAAATTTCAAGGTCCATGCTGGTGGACTCTCCTCTTCAGTTCACCCCACAGGTTTTCTATCGGTTTCAAGTCAGGGGACTGGGATGGCCATGGCAGGACCATTTTTGTGTTGATTTTGATGTATGTTTTGGATCATTGTCCTGCTGGAAGATCCAACCACAGCCCATTTTAAGCTTTCTGGCAGAGACAGTCAAGTTTTCATTTAATTTCTGTTGATATTTGAGTCCATGATGCCATGTATCCTAACAAAATGTCCAGGTCCTCTGGCAGAAAAACAGCCCCAAAACATTAAAGAGCCACCACCATATTTAACCGTGGGCATGAGGTACTTTTCTATATGGCTACCTCTCTGTGTGCACCAAAACAACCTCTGGTGTTTATTACCAAAAAGCTCTATTTTGGCTTCATCTGACCATAGAACCCAATCCCATTTGAAGTTCCAGTAGAGTCTGGCAAACTGAAGACGCTTGTACTTTTGGAGACTTTCTGACCCCAAGACGCAACTAATTCTGCAATTCTCCAGCTGTGATCCTTGGAGATTTTTTGGTCACTCGAACCAACCTCTTCACAGTGCACTGAGACAATATAGACAAACCTCCAATTCGAGGTTGATTCATTTCCAGTTGACTGGAACTTCTTAATTATTGCCCTACTGGAGGAAATGGGCATTTTCAATGCTTGTGCTATTTTCTTATAGCCACTTCCCATTTTGTGAAGCTCAACAACCTTTTGGCACACATCACAGCTATATTCATTGGTCTAACCCATTGTTATGAATGACTAAGGGAATTTGGCCTATGTGTTTCCTCATATTTATACCCCCGTGAATTACGAAGTCATTCTTGAACAATTTCCTGTTCCTAGTCACCCAGGTGTACTAAAATGTAAAATATTAATGAGAATATACTTCAAATATACTTTTCTCATATGAATTCATAGGGGTGTCAGTAATTGTTGCACACCTATATTTAACAAAGATATATATATATATATACATAATTTTTTGTGGATAAACCTGTGTTTTGTTTGCAATTGTTTGATATCCATGAGAGCAGAGTATTTTTGTGATTTTTAATTTTTTTTTTTAACAAAAGATCAAAAGGTTAAACAATAAAGACATTTTTTCACAACCTTCTTTGCTCATACTTACCAAGGGTGCCAGTATTAGTGGAGGGCACAGGATATAATGCCTGTGAAAAATGCACATAAATTACTTATGTTAGGTCGCGCCACGACCACAACTCCACTTCCCAGCATGCACAGCGGCCGGCAAACATGGCTGCCACGAACTCTGACTCACACTCACATTCACACCACGACACTGACTCCACTTCCCACCATGCACGGCAGCCTACAAACAAGGCCGCCATGGACTACACATCCCATGACACTCCCACAGTCCCACGTTCACAGCCACCCACGTTTTGAGCAGACACCTGTTCCTAATTTCACTGTTCATTTACTGCCACGTTATTTAAGGACTTTAGTTTTACTCACACACCACAAAGTATTTGTACGCTCACCTTGTTCCTACATTTACCAAGCTCATTTCTATGGACTGTCTATTCTGGTTTTGAGCATTTGCTAACGTTTCTGGATTGTGGATTATTGCCTTGCCCTTGACATAACTGTTTGCTCCTGCCATTGAACTTTGCCTGTGCTTTGACCTTGCTCAAGCTTAACAATTTTGAACTGTTCCATTATTTCTGGCTATTCCTAATAAAGTGACGGTTTTCACCACATCTGCATCCAGCCCTCATTCTGTGTTGTAACAACTTACAGTAGGGTCTAATATTCACTAAGAGTCCACTACCAAGAATAGATTTTATTCAGGAACACGTGAAAGAAAATGTGCATCCATTTTAAAAGACACCAATCTAAAACTTGAGGCAAAATGAACAGAAAACTATTAAAAAATAATAATAATAATAATAATATTTTTTTGAGACTTCTCGTTCTGAAGAAGGTGTTTGACATCTGTCAGATTTATAGATATAACAGGATGTGCACACTTTCAAATTAATATAATTTTTTTCTCACATTATCTCAACATATGCTATTTGTCCATTTTCATTCCTAGTGCTAATGAAGGAACATCTCCAAAACCTCATACAGTGAATGTGTTATTGATATAAATGACAAGTTTAGAATTTTCTTCATTTTGTTGTGCTTGACTATATATGTTTGCTTCATTTACTTGATGATTAGACACGTAAATGTCTAATACCTCTTAATGCATGTCTTCATTTAATGACTAACACCTGAACCAGTACGGTTCTCTTTGTGATATACTGTACATTATCATCCCTATAGCTCTTCTATATCCTTGGATAAGGAAACATAATTAGGGGTGTTTGTTTATGGATGTTAGGTATTGCTGGTAGTAAATTCAGATTTTTAGGATCACCTTTAGCCTCTCTATGTATAACATGTATTAAATACCTAAACTTACACCACAGTGCTGTTAAATTCTCAAATCTGGTTGATCAGAAGATGTTGATTACTGCTCTATAACAGCAGGACAGTAGTTTCGGCTACAATTTAAATCACAGTTTTATATTAATAATATAAAGCCGTTGAGGCACATGCAGTGCAACATGATCAACCCTCAAGGTATATTCTCAATTATTTGCAAGACAGCTACAGAAATAGTTAACAGCAGGGGTTTATTAAAATTCTGTGTATACTTTGTGGTGTATGGAGAAGATCTACTGATGATTTTTTTATCATTATTGCATTTTCTAACCTATCATTTATAATTGATCTTGCTTAAAACATGTAGTTACACACATAATAAAAATGTATATACACACATAGTCTATATTAAGCTTTATCTGTGTGTTGTTCAGGCCTGGTCTGTCTAACATCTTGATGCCTGGTGCCCCATGTATCTTTCTAGCTACAGTGCTGTGAAAAAGCATATATCCCCATTTCGACACTTAAATATAACTTTTTCAACAGCATGAAGTTGGTTAAAAGGTCTTACCCAGTAACACACTATGCCAAAGTTGAAAAAATTCCAGAAATGATAAGGAAGAAGGTGATTGAAATGCATTAGTCTGGGAAGAGTTACAAAGCTATTTCAAAGGCTCTGGGACTCCAAACGACCACAGTGAGAGCCATTATCTCCAAATGGAAAAACTCGGCACAGTAGTGAACGTTCCCAGAAGTGGCCGACCTTCCAAAATTCCTCCAAGAGCACAGCAACAACTCATCCAGGAAGTCACAAAAGAGCCAATGACAACATCAAAGGACCTACAGGCCTCTCTTGCATCAATAATTCATTAATGACTCCACTATCAGAAAGACACTGGGTAAAACAATTGCTAACCCAGAAGAACATTAAGGCTCGTCTGAATTTTGCCAAAACACACCTTGATGATCCTGAAACCTTTTGGGAGAATGTTCTGTGGATTGATGAGTCGAAAGTGGAACTGTTTGGAAGACAGGTGTTCCATTACATCTTGAGTAAACCAAATACCGAATTCCATAAAAAGAGCATCATACCTATGGTCAAGCATGGTGGTGGAAGTGTGATGGTGTGGGGATGCTTCGCTGCTTCAGGGCCTGGGCAACTGGGCAATCTGCTCTCTACCAGAAAATCTTAAAGGAGAATGTCCAGTCTTCAGTCCGTAAGTTGAAAAAAGTTGAAAGTAAGTAAAAGTCTGATCTCCAGTTATCGGGAGCATTTGGTTGCAGTTATTGCTGCTAAAGGTGGCACAACCAGATTTTAAGTTTAAGGGGGGAATTCGTTTTTCACATTGGTGAAAGGTGTTGGATGACTTTTTTTTTTTTTTTTCTTCAATAAAAAATAAATAAATAAACAAAAACTGTATTGTGTGTTTACTCAGGTTGCCTAAATTTTATGTTGTATTTCGTTTGAAGATCTAAAACTATTTAGTATGAGAAATACACAAAAACAGAAGAAATCGGGATTGGGCAAATACTTTTTCACAGCACTGTAGGTTTTACATGCATTTTTCTTAATAATTACTGTTTCTGGAAATGTTAAATAGGATAATTAATGATACATAGGATACAACTATGCAGTAGAAGCTGCTAACCATAGGTGAACCTAGATTACGTTCACCTTCTGACAGATTTTTTTTGTATTTATGTCTTCATGTTACCCAGAGATATAATTAGACAATGTATTTTTAAAATTAGTCAACACATCTAAGAGAACATAAAGTGTTTATTTTTACAGCTTCATGGTGTATTTTATAAATAGGAACTCAAACCTCATATATATATATATATATATATATATATATATATATATATAAACTGGGTATGAAAAATTGTGGAAGACAATTTTTTTTTTCTCCAGAAGTGTTAATTTCTCCCATGTATGGAGACTTCTGGGACACCCTGTATTACCAATAATTCATCTTACAAGATGTGGGTTTGTTTGTCTTTAATTATCCTTAATTCCTTTGTTATTATCTCTATCACTTACCTCTGTCCTGTTTCCTCTTTTCATCCTCTTCTTGTTTTCTCCTCTGCTCCTGACTACCAGATAAGTATGTCTTTTTCATTTTCAGGAATTAAAGATTGCGCGACTCGAGTGTGAAGGGTGGCACAAGAGCATAAATAAGGAATCTTCAAACAAGATAGCGCCCCACAACGGGATTTGCTGAGATTATTATTGTGCATTATTTTAAGATGAAATTTTCTAATTATTTAAATGATCAGCCCTCGGGGTCCCTCTCATGTGGGGTCCCAGGCAGTTGTCTGCCTTGTCTGCCCTGTAGCTACGCCTCTGCTGCTGACAGCCCTGTAATTCACACTAAATCACAGTCAGAGTAGTAATTATATAGCTCAGATACAGTACGTCCGATATCACTGCACCTGAAAGTAGTAAAGCCAAAGACCCAAATTTCCAGTACAATTTAACACATAGCTGTAGACATCATAAGAGAGAAAGTTTTCCAATTCTACTGACCAGATATTGTACAATTGGCCTCAAAGATGCACAGAACCCTGCAGCCAACTAATTAAACTCACTCCATGGTCCTGGTTGAGCAGCACAGATAAACACAGCCAGGGGGTTAGCATCATTTGTGTTTGCTACTATTACTTTTGTGCTATGTTCTGATCTCCCAGAATGCACAAAGTTATACCGGCACTGGGTGAACGGGTCAATGGTTCACACACACCCAATGTTAGCAATTTAATTGGCTATCATTAGCATGCTAGCTTAAAAAATGTAGCTCTTTTTAAAGGAGACTGCTTACTCAGTAACTGTGGCAGTTATATTGATGTGCACAGTAATGTTTTTATTCTCAACACTACTTTAATACTTGCAAGTGCTTCCAAAAGTACAGTAGCAAATTCCAAAATCCAAAATTGTAGCTTTAAAAGAAAACTTGCAATCCAAATATGTATATTTTGTTTGTGTATATATTTACTTTGAAATAAGAGAATGAGTTGGATCAGGTGTGAAAGCATATTTAAAATCTATATACCACTTGGTCTCGAGGATTGGAAATGACTACAAGCATGACTGACAGTATATAAAGTAAAAAAAAAAAAAAAGTACAATTTAGATGCTACTTTTCCTTCTTAATCCTTTCTTAAAACAAACAAAAAGAAAAAAAATTCTTTGTTTCCAACTATTCAGCAAAATAGTTGGCCTGTTCTTCTTCAAGAACTCTTGAATCTTAAATGTCCCAGCAGTCGTTTTTTTTTTTTTTTTTTAATTGCTATAATTAAATAAAGAAAGAACTGAAAATACTCAATAAACCAATGTAATTGGCACAAAATTATTGAAATATTGCCACTCTAGGTGGCTGCATATTGCAGTTTCCCACCCGATTATAGAGTGTCCTACATTTTCCAGTCCCTACCAACCAGATAATTGTGTCTTAATCGGATTTGCGCATTAAAAGTGATGGGATGCGCCTTTTTGCTTTTCATAATTAAGCCAACTTTGTTGGTATGGTGTGCATCTCAGTAGAGGCTGCAGAGAGATATTTCGAGCCGTGCGGTCCTGATCATAAAGAGAGAATAGCAAAAACATCTCCATATTATGACTCAAGTTGCAATGTATCAATATATAGTCTATTCATATGTTAAGAAAAATATTTACCTGGGAAAAAGAATGGCAATCGAGTAAAATATCATGTTATTTCAATACATTTGACAAAAAAGAGTCAGGATCTCTGCTATTAATTATATAATAATTGATATATATTATACATTTTATATAACAATAAAATATCAAATCAAAACTATAAAATAGTTTGCTGTTTGTTATAGGCATGACACAATCTTTGCAAACAATATAAAAATAATAATCAAGAAAGTAGAAACATGTACGTTTGGCTTGCAAATGAAGGCGGATTCAATTTCAGTGGGAAAAAGTGTGTTTTTTAAGCTTGAATGTCAAGCAAAGGTCAAGGCGACGTCTTTGACACACAGTGTTGAAAACTCTGAGAAATATGAGAACTCAGAAGACCAGAATGTACAAAGATGATACTTACTTATTCATACAAATCTGTACACTTACCTAGACTCCATGCAGAAAATCCAGCCACTAAACCAACATCTTATACAACTGGAAGGATCAGCTTTCATCTGTGCATATTAAACCAGATCTAAGTGAAGCAGTACATATACAGTACAGTGGATATAAAGTCTACACTCCCCTGTTAAAATTACAGTTTTTGTGATGTAAAAAATGAAACCAAGATAAATCAAATCAGGTGTTTTCCACTCTTAATGTGATATACTGTAGCAAAAAACAAAGTGAAAAACAAAAGGAAACACATTAGGGGAAAAAAAAAGAAAGAGTTGAATAAGACTCTACCAACTTAGCACATCGTGAATTGGTAATTTTATTCCCCTCTTGCAAAAATGTTCCAAATGTATGGCATTGCAGGGGGATGTCCTGTGCACAGCCCCCTTCAAGTCATTCCACATGTTCCAATACGATTTAGATCTGGGCTCAGATGAAATAATATAAAATTGACAAATCAAGTGAAGTTGGTAGACTCTTATCCAATATTTCCTAATATGTTTCTATTTGTTTTTGTTGTTGGTTGCTACAGTACAGTCCCCTCTGAAAATATTGGAACAGCAAGGCCAATTCTACTGTTTTCATTATATATGGAAAATATTTGGGTTTGAGATCAAAAGATCAATATGAGACGATAGATCAGTTGTTGGCTGTATATCACATTAAAGGTGGAAAACAAGCTCTGACATGATTTATCTTGGTATCTTGGTTTTTAACGGGGGTGTATAAAGTTTTTATATTCACTGTATTTAAAGATAAAAAGAGTGTCAGGGAGGAGTGAGGATTCTTCAGTTCATGAAAACCAAGTTGACGTATTGTATTTGTTTTGTTTCTGGCCAAACAGAAGCTAATTAACTGACTGATTATATGATGATTTCATTGTTTCCTTCTATTGGGATTTATCCTTCTATTAAAAATAAACAAACTAACAAACAAACAAACAAATAAATAATAATATGAAGAATAATAAGAATAAGCTGAAATATGTGGCTCAGTTCATAGGTATACCATTAGTGACACAATTACATTTAGCTTATTAGCTCATACTGTATGTTGTGCACAATTTGAAAACCCTCCTCTATCTATAAACAGAAAGAAACTACTGGATATCCTTTAAGTGGTGGATAATTGTGAAGTGACACTGACATTGTAGTGGCATTTTCATGGGTGTAGCTCCAGACACATAGACATTACTGATTTCCTTTACCGCAACATGCTGTTTTAATTAAAGTCTTCAACATGTCTAGGTTGTATTGAGGCATTTCGCATGTGTCAACAGCTGGAATTGCCGACACAGCAACAATTTAAAACTGATTAAATTCAGTTAAGGAAATCCCTAGATATACAGTACTGTGCAAAAGTTTTAGGCACATGCAAAGAAATGCTGTAGGGCAAAGATGCCTTCAAAATAATGAAATTAAATATTTCTACATAATAAAATACACCAAAGAGCAGTAAACAGTAGTAAATGAAACAAAGTCAACATTTGGTGTGACAAATATTGACGGTACAATTAGTGCAGTTTTATAAGGAAATGAGCTGGTAAGTTTTATTGAGCATCTTGCAGAACCAGACACAGTTCTTCTGGAGACTTTGACTTTCGCTCTCGCTTCTTATTTTTGCAGCAAAACCCAGCAGCCTTCATTGTGTTTTTTGTCTGAAAAGTGTCTCTTATGTAATATGCTGCTTTCTTTAATGACATACAAACATTTTTCTGTAACATTTAATTTTGTGCTAGAAAACTAATGTTTGGGAATCTAAAATGTTTTTGTACTGACTTGATCATGGCGAAGTCATAAAATAAAAAAATCTATAACAAAGTTTGTATTAAAAAAATAGGTTGCCTAAAACATTTGCACAGTACTGTATGTCTTTGTTGGGAGCTCTAGCTGTGAAATATCAGGGTGTAATATCGTTTTAAGGCTCACCTCAGCTTGAAACTTCTGCCTCAGCAGGTTGCAGCGCTGCCTTCGCAACCTGGGGGGGGGGGGGGGGGGGGTGGGGGACAGACCGAGTGGGCCGTCAGGTCAGACCAATTCCACAACTTCCCTGGGGAGAGGTCAGGTCTGAGCTAATTCATATGAAGTGTCTCTCTGCCTCAGGTATGACACAGAATGTCACAGAGAGAGAGAGAGAGAGAGAGAGAGAGAGAGAGAGAACTCTGATGTTTGGCGCAGATTTCCACACATTGTGATCCTCACTTACCCGATGCTTTAATGATTTCACTAATCAATGTGGTTGCCATCAGCATGTGTGTGAATGTGTTAAGAGGGACTACACAGCATGTGCTGACTCTCTAAATCTGCTTCTATTTGGGACAGATTTGTTGTTTCAGGAACATTGGTAGAGACAATCAATGACCTTGAAAAGAACTCGGGTGAGTCAATATTATTTTAAGTCTATCCCCGGGCTCCGCACTACATCCTTGTTTGTCTAGAGATGAACAAATGGAACATCCAAACTTGGCATGCGTGCCCCTATCTTTCATTCCAATAAGGTTGAAAGTCCTGTAAAGAAAATTTATCTCTGTTGCTGCACATCATCTCCAATGGGCTTCAAACTGTGCAAAATTCTCTCACTGGTGTTTCTTAATCAGGGTCTTGACTGCAACTGGGTGATCATTTCCTTTATGATGGATCTACACCAGGGGTGTTTGATGGAAATCTATGAAGATCCAGCTATATCAAATTCTTTGCTTACAATAGTCCAGATAAGCAACTAACATGTCTGAATAGCACCAACAGTTATCTTTTAATGCTTAGTGATTAATGATTTAGTTTAAAGTAGTTTATTTTCACTAGCACTTTATGGTATCACATACTCTGAACAGAGGAGCTACATTGTTTGAACCTGAAGAGGAGAATTAAAGCATTGTCCAATTGTCTTTAAACATTATGTTTTTGTTGTTAGCGTCAGTTTTTTTTATTTAGTAAAGTCATCACATTGCTAATCTTCACTAAGGACGTCAAATTCAAACAATTAAAAGTTCAAAATGAGCGTTAGGAGTCATAACCTGTTTAACTGAATTCCACTAAAGCAGTGGTTTACTTACTATCTCAGAAACAGCATATGGTGGGGTGTTAATTACCAAATAATGAGATAATACATTGAAATAATGAGATAACATGAAATTCAGAGTTATTAAATAAAAATGTCAAAATAATGACATAATAACCCCAAATAATGAATTATTAAGTCGAAATAACAATAATTATGTTAAAATATAAATGTTTTAACTCAGAATAATGAGAAAATATTTCACAGTAGCAAGTCAATTCAAAATAATGGATAACAATTGATGTCAAATTGAATTAACAAGAAATGAACCCCAAATAGCAATAGAGTAGCAGTAGACATCACACAAGTTATTAAGCTGAAATAACAAGATGATGTCATATTTCAAAAATAACAACAAATTTTGTTTATAAAAAGGTATTAAGTCAAGATAATGAGATAATGCCAAAGTGCCAATATCTTAACCAAAAATAACAAGTCATTAAGTTGAAATAGCAAGATAATTTTGGATGTCAAAAATGTTAAAATGACAAGCTATTAAGTTTTTAAAAAAAAAAAGAAAAAAAAAAAAAGATATGTCAAAGTAATGCCAAAATAACAAGTTGAAATTTTGACATGATATGCTGAAATAATAGTAAAGAAATAATAAAATAAAAATAAAACAATAATATGAAATGCTGAAATATTAAGCGATAATGAGATAACATGAAATAATGGTATTAAGTCAAAATAAGATAGTATGTTAAATAATGTTATAACAACATTATAATAACATTATTATAACATTATAACAAGTTGAAATAACAAGATAGTATGTGAAATAACACAAAACAATGAGTTAAGTTGGAATAACAAGATGTTTCAGATCTGCTACAGTATATTTCACATGCTTCTTAAATACTGTCCTGGGTCCACATCTGGAAAGTGCTCCACCAGCTGACGACCCCACATTTACAGTGTGTGCTACTTGAACAAATCTTTTAATACTTTGCTAGTAGGGGACATGGCGATCTGGAAAAAGCCTGGTGTGCAAAGCTTGCTGCTGCATTTACGAATCCACTTCCAGAAATCACATTGTGGCTCTAAATGTTACCGAGCTGAGCCAATATAATTCCAAACATGTTAAATGAAATTTAATAAACTTAGGTAAAGACGCAGCAAGGGACATTCGGCAAGCCTGTAGTAAGTGCAACCACCAATTTATTTATGTCTGCAGTGGATTAAACAGTGTACCGGAGGCAGTGTGATGTTCTTTGATGAAACACAAAGAGCTGCGTCTAATGCAATATCCACAATCCTTGAGCGAGAGAATGCTGCACATAATTATTCATCTGTGCCACTGTCAAAATGAGGTCACTCTTTTTCATCTTCTTTCCTGCCAATGGAAATGAATGTTGATAAAGTAAATATTTCATGTATTCACTCAGCAGACTGTTTTGATATGAATATACATATTTCATGTTCCAATTATCTTAATGGAAGACTGACTTTAGAAAACACTCCAGAACGCAAATGAATTGATTCTCTTATGCACTTATGTATTTCTATTGTTCCAGGCCCATACTTTTATTGTCTTCCTGAAGTTGGTGGGCATAAATCAGCAGACTGAGACAGAGGCTGGATGCCGGCCTTGAACTCCCTTGTGTGGAGAGGTTGTATAAGATTGTATAAGCTTTTTACTGTGTATTATGTGTAAAGTGATTTATTTAGGCATGTGCTGCTAGCATTCATACACAGTATTTGAGTTACGGTTATCTCTGTCAGCAAAATGTTGTTGTTGTTTTTTTTTTGTTTTTTTTTCCTATGTAAAATAAAATTCCAAATAAAAATGGTATGTGTGTGTGTGTGTGTGTGTGTGTGTTGTCAGGAACAAAACCTACCATGTCAAGACCAAGACCAGGAGTCCTGAAAACAAAAAGACCTCTTTATAAAAGCTATGTGCTTCTTTTTTGGAAACACACATACCTTCAATCTTCAACCGTCTGTGCCAACGGTAGCCTCTGATTCCTGTTCTTGGCTGACAGGATGTGGTCTTCTGTTGCTGTAGCCCATCTGCCTCAAGGTTTGGTGTGTTATGCATTGAGATGCATTTCTGCTAACTACGGTTATAAAGAGTGGTTAGTTGAGTTACCATAGCCTTCCTGTCAGTTCAAACCAGTTTGGCCATTCTGCCCTGACCTCTCATCAACAATACATTTCCATCTACAGAATTGCTGCACACTGGGTTTTTTTTCATGCCATTCTTGTTGTGTGTGGAAATCCAAGGAGATTTCAACAGTTTCTGAAATACTGGCACCAACAACCATACCACAGTCAAAATCACTGAGATCACATTTTCCCAATTCTGATGTTTGATGTGAACAGTAACTGAAGCTCTTGACCTGTGCCTGCCTGATTTTATGCATTGCACTGCTGTCACATGACTGGCTGATTGGACATGATGTTATAGATACATAATATACATAATGATATATAATATAGACAATGTAGTCTGACACAAAACAGTGTCACTTTTTTTTTTCTTATAACAGCATGTACCGCATAGTATAAAGCACTGGAGAGTCCTTCCATAAAGCTCTAGCCTATACAGAAAGCTTCACCATATCAATGAGTGTAAGTTTTTCTTAAATAACTACAGTGTTAATCTACTTATGGAAAATTAATCAACACTTTCTGAACAATCAAATTCAAGAATTCAAAGGTGCTTTGGGAAAAATGTGTAATCTTATGCTTTGAAATGCCACAAAAACAAATATGTGTGTGTGTGTGTGTGTGTGTGTGTGTGTGTGTGTGTGTGTGTGTGTGTGTGTGTGTGTGTGTGTGTGTGTGTGTTCTACAGCGTGAAATGAGAGGGTGGCATTGCAAAAAAGATGACAGTTCTGGGGTAGTGATGCATTACCACTTTGCCCCAGGCATAATTAAGCTCTCCACGAAAATACACAGCCACCTACCCACCTTCTGCTCCAGCTCTGGTCTCAGCACACAGTCACACAGACACACACACACACACACACACACACACACACACACACACACACACACACACACACACACACACACACACACAATTAGGATTTATGGTGTTTTCCCTGCAGCTATTTATTAGTATACACTGATTACATGTAATGTGTGAATGAAAGAAGTAGGACACAATGTGGGTGCTCTGTGTGTGTTTTCTTTTGGTGAATACAATATTAATAATCACAGTCCATAGTACGGGTCCAAGCACCACCCAAGCATCAGACATGGATAAAACAATGGAAACACAGAGCAAAACCAGGAAACCTGGAGAATGAGAACTAAGGCTTGGACTCAAAAACCACATGAATGTATGATAAGACTTCGCAATGGCACTCAAACACAACAGGGTATAAATAAACAATGATGGACAAACTATTCCTTGGCTCAACAACCATTGCTTATAAATATAAATAGATTAAACTCAAAAACGTTCATTTTTTAAAACAGTTTAGCTTACTTAACATACATTAGTGTTTTCAACACAAAAATGTCAATTACAAGGTGAAATTAAAAGTATGCCTAAAGTGAACAAAAAAAAACGTGAGTCACGTCAACTACAATTACAGTTAGGTTAAGGTTACGTAAACCTAACTTAAAATTTGAAGTATGACTGTGAGCCACGTGATATGCAAATATCTGGTGAAAGACGTGAAGGAGCCGTTTTCTGAAGCACAACTTGGTGAAGACGGTGAAAACTTTGTCAGGTAATCTTTAAATAAATGGAGTAACATATTAGAGTTTTACTTTTTAACATCCATTAACACTCATTTATTGTGTTAGTGCTCAAGGGGGTACTTTTTAAACAGAATGTTTTAACTGCTACAAATGTTAATACTTGGTAAGATATTGAATGTTCAGTGCAGTAAGCAGAAAAGTTTTATTCAACTCCATGAATTAGCTTGTGTTAATGTAAATGAGCTACACAAACACATAACAAAGGTTATCTTTTACTTAATTACTTCAAGTTGAATTTACTTAAAAAGTGTGAAGCAAAAATGGTGCATATATATTTTAAGTAAATCCAACACATAATTTCTTTCAGTGCATAACAAAGGTTTTCGTGTTAATTGAACTTAAAATTACTTCAAGTTGAATTTACTTAAAAAGTGTGAAGCAAAAATGGTGCATATATATATTTAAGTAAATCCAACACATCATTTTTTTCAGTGTAGCACAGAACAGATGAACACAATAGGGCAACAAATCGGTGACAGGACAGAGGCAGAGATAGGAGTAGAATCATAACAATGGATTATGGAAAAACAAACAAAAGCAAACTATGAACTATGAAACTATGAGAACTATGCATTAGCATCACTGACACAGAACTGATTGTGATTCAGAACTTTGAAGAAGTTAAAACAGATATTGTAAAAAGAATGTGGAATCAGAAAGAAAAAAGAAAGTCTGCTCAGAAGATATGAAAGAATATGGAGAGCAAGTGCTAAGATCAGAGCATATATATATATATATATATATATATATATATATATATATATATATATATATATATATATATATACTGTATATACAGTCCTACTTTCAAAAATGGAGACATTTAAACTGCTAGAATATTTTTTTTTTAGCATCAATCTTCTCAGTCTTCTCAGTGTGCTGTTTTGTTGGTCTGTTTCCCTGAGTGTATGCACCTGTTCCTTGTTTCCCCTGATTAGTTTGTGTATAGTTTGTGATCTTTGATCATGTAAATAATGTGTTATCCATGTTACCTTGTCTGAACCTTGTCTAACTATGTTCTCAGCCCTTCTATGGACTGTACCACTGATTTAAAATTGACACCAATAAACAACACATTGAGCATACACATGTTCACTGTTTGTCATGTGAATGATTGCTTATTATATTATTTAACTTCTAATGCTGAAACATCTGTGAACGTTATCATACTAAACGTCTTGTTAATTGAAGCAAATTACTTACTCGCAGATAATGTTGCTGCTTCACAGCTCCAAGGTCCCTGGTTCGATCATGAGCTCGTGTCACTGTCTTAGTGGTGTTTCGCATGTTCTCCCCATACCTGTATTCTACCAAGAAAGCTAGCTAAATAATGAACATCACATGCTCCAAACTTAGCACCAAATCCTAGCTATCAGCTAGTTTTGCCCCCTTGTTTCCACTCCTTCTTGTTTTCTCTTTCTTTTCTGGTTTCCAGAGAGGTAAGTTTCAACTCCCATCTTTATTGTTACACCCAACTCCTGCAGAACTCTCTTATAGATAAGAGCTATAAGCTATTCTTATACATACAGCATCACTGATTGTGTATTTTAAGATATTAATAGTGGAAAAAAGACCAAAATTATATCAGTGCAAAAGTTCCTCTTTTTGAATGTTATAAATTTTAATAACTAATAACTTGCCAGAGCATGTCCTCTGAGCAGCTTTCTTTATTCATTTCATTTTCTTTTGATGCATCTTTTATCATTCTTCCAGATGTTATGTCTGCATGCATCAGGTCTGAGAGGGTCATGGTAAAATGTTCTTTTTGTACTTTTATTTTTCAAATAATATTTTATCTTGTTTTATTTTTTTTTAACCTTTTCCTCATGGTGGATGATAACTTTTGCACTCGACTGTATTTCTGTTTCCTGGATCTAAATCTATCTTTGTCTCCTTGTCTTGTTGGCTGAAGAGATGAGGATGGAGAGATAAATGTTTCCATTCTGTGGTTCTGCCAATCCACATCTCTCTCTTTCTCTCTCTCTCTCTCTCTCTCTCTCTCTCTCTCTCTCTATCTCTCTGGTTGTTGTGTAAACATCTGAGAGAAGGCCTCAGCCTTACAAGCAGTCAAGATGTCAAGTGTTGGGCTCAAATACAATCTTATACAGAAAGTGAGAATGGAGAGCTGCACAGAGATACCTTCTGCATAGTTACTACACTGTTTTACACTTCATATTTTTTT
Source organism: Cranoglanis bouderius (assembly GCA_023630585.1). Taxonomy (NCBI): domain Eukaryota; kingdom Metazoa; phylum Chordata; class Actinopteri; order Siluriformes; family Cranoglanididae; genus Cranoglanis; species Cranoglanis bouderius. The sequence goes on along the minus strand of CM042557.1, from coordinate 7,737,059 downwards.
TTTTTTTTTTTTCCAAAGCATTTACTGTCTGCAAGCTCTAAACGTCTCTGAGGTGTCCCACATGATGCCTGCATCCGTTTGACCTTTCCTACTTGGCATGGTTTCTAATCACTCAGGGATTTATCTGATCAGCTTCCAAGCTTCCTCTAAGTTCTCTCTCTCTCTCTTTCTCTCTCTCTCGCTCTCTCTCACTCTCTCTCATTCCAGCTAATCTCATCCATTGTGCGGGTGTACAGCTTTATTTTCAGTGTGGTTCTGAGTCCAGTCTCCTGTCATCACAATTTATTATAAATAAAATAACAATCACAATTTTAATAAGTTACTAATGAGTGACTCATCATACTGTTATCCATTTAATGTTGTGGAATGTCCACAAAACAGCTTAGTTCCTGTTATCACTTACGTTAGAGCACCTTAAAAAATAACAGCAAGTTAATAAGACAGAAACAACCCTGCGGCTCGTCATGTTAGTGATAAGCTGGAGAGTTCTCTGTCCTGATGAGTTTTTTTGTTGTCGGGTATTGGAGTCAGAAACTTTAATAAGTGCAGTATGAACAAAAACACTGAGGACATGAACTAGAGGAACAAGAACTAGGCAAAAGACAAAAAGAACCCATGGACATGAAATGAATATGGCAGACGCTAGACAGGGAGTGCGACAAGTGTCAGAACTTAAATACTCATGCTCATTAGACATTAAAATGACTCAGGTGCACATGATCTTATGTGTAGGAACTGATGGGTAATGTAGTCATGACACCTTTGGTAGAAAACTTACTGACTGAAAGCACTGACCCTGGAGATTCTTTGCATAAATGTTAAATAAACATCTCTTTATGATGATCAGCCATAACATTAAAACCACCTGCCTAATATTGTGTAGGTCCACCTTGTACTGCCAAAACAGCTCTGACCCATCTATCTTGAACTCTTTGTCATGTTCCTCAAGCCATTCCTGGCCAATTTTTGCGGTGTGCCAGGCTTCATTATCCTGCTGATAGAGGCCACTGCCATTAGGGAATACCGTTGCCATGAAGGGGTGTACTTGGTCTGCAACAATGTTTAGGTACTGTAGGTGGTATGTGTCAAAGTAACATACACATGAATACCAGGAGCCAAGGTTTCATCTCTTGGTGCCATCTCTTCCCCGGTAAGCAACGTGGCCGTGCACATGATGTAAAAGGAAATGTGATTCATCAGACCAGACCACCTTCTCCCATTGCTCCATGGTCCAGTTCTGATGCTCACATGCCCATTGTAGGCAGTTTCAGCAGTGACCACTTTTGGTAGGTACTACTGACTGTATACCATGAACACCTCACAAGACCTGCCATTTTGGAGATGCTCTGACCCAGTCGTCTGGCCATCACAATTTGGCCCTTGTCAAAGTCACTCATGTAGCGAATCTAGCTCAAATGGGTGAAATATATCTATAGCTCTAATCGAAGCGTGTTCTGATTAGTTATTGATATAAATCGACCATGAAAGGGAATGTTATATTAATTACTGTAGTCTAGCTTTAGAATTAAATGCGAAGCAGCTTGATCTGTTTGTCCGCCAAACTTACCAGGGCAGTCTTCGTATTACTCTAAAAGAATAAATTATTCTTCTGGCCACGGATCATAGTTTATTCTAAGTTAACAGAAATAGAGCGCATAGCGAAGAGCAACGTTAAAAGTGAACCTTTCCATGAGTAAAAACAGAGACGATCCAGCGTGATAACCATGCATTTTAATAACTACATAAAACTACTGATATACACAACTAGGTATAAACAAGTAATACATATATACAGGGTAAGTGAAAGAAATAAAAGGAAAAATGATGAAAATAACATAATGGCAGAACACACAACAGTTTAACCTCGAGAATCAGCAATTAATTGAAATTCACCTTCAACAGGGGCACTGACTTAAAGGACACCTCTATAGATCGATTCAAATTTATACTTGCATTAATTTTATGCCGTTCACGAGGGTCCTTGGTTTGTAGATTTAGCGAGGAGTTTGCTGAATCTTCCATGTCGGTAGAGTCGGGGTGAACGGAGTTGGGTCTCGCCAAAGTAGAAAGGAGAAAGAAAACGGTAATTGCCATGAGGTTTATCAAGACAAAGGAGAGTCCAGAGGAGTACCGGAAAAAGAAGGCAGAAGAGAGCAAGTCCGCGCGAGAGAGAGAGAAAAGTGAAGTCAAAGTAAAGACAAAGGAGAAAGTAAAGTAAGGAAGTAAATGGTAGGTAAAGTGTAGGTAAAGAGAATGTAAAAAGAAGAAGTAGGAAGAAAGAAGTTAAAAGGAAGAAGTAAAAAGAAAGAAGAAGAATAAGTAGTAAAAAGGTAGAAGATGTAGAGGAACGCGTGTCGCGGTCTTTTATGGATAATGCCAACGTACACGCCTCTCAGAGCTGCTGGTGAATCCAGAGAGAGGAGGAAGTTCTGGGGGGAGAACTTCTTTGTCTGTCCCAAAACGGGGTCCGCATGTCAAGGCGGGGTTTGTATTAAGTTTGGATTAGGATGAAATATGGAAAAGTATAGAATGATACATCCCATCGTCCTATAGTATGCATCATTAATTGGCATATTACGAGACAATGATTTTGGTACCAAACTCAAGGATATTATGATATCTTGGACAGTGAAGGATCATTAGACATGGTTACAGACAACTTAAAATTAGCTTCTCGCTTAAACTATCTAAAATCACTATAGTTAGGTTACCTAGACACATAACACATGCATATATGAATACATTATAACTATCTAGAAATATGATTATATGTTACATTCATGAGACATTTTCACCATGTGTGCGTGAGTGTGTGTATGTCCAGAAGAGGGGGCTGGAGTTCTTCTAATGTCCCACCGGTCCTTGGTCACCTCAGGGTGACCTTTAGGGAGGACGTTTTTTTATCCTAGCCTTGCCGGCTCTGATGCTAATCCATGTGATTGTAAACAGAGATTAGATCAGAGATTTACAGGCCCTTGGTTGCAGTTTTGGTTGACCCCTGCTGATGAACCTAATCGTGAAGTTTTCCAGACGTTCACACCCGTTAAGTCATGAATGGTTTCTTTTATGGGTGTAAGTTGTGTGTGTGTGTTTTGCATTCCAAAGGGCATCTGGCCGCAGGAGGCCTCTCGGGGTTACTCTCGGTCATCTGAGTGGTGAAACTTTTTTATGTTCCGTCTGGGTTAATTCAGAAATCAGTTTGGGCACCATCATACGTTACACTCAGATGCTTACTCTTGCCCATTTTCCATGCTTCTAACACATTAACTTTGAGAACAGACTGTTCACTTGCTGACTAATATACCCCAAACCTTGACAGGTACCATTTTAATAAGATAATCAATGTCATTCACGTCAGCTGTAAGTGGTTTTAATGTTATGACTGATTGGTGTAGAAAGCTTTATTTGAATTACAGCTGGCACTACTGTCAGAGATGCTGCTATAAAAAAGCATGAACCTTCTCAACAGTCAGTTTTAGGAATTCAACAACCCTGTCGTATATCTTCTTCTTCTCCTTTCGGCTGTTCCCTTCAGGGGTCGCCACAGCAAATCATCTGCCTCCATCTAGCCCTATCCCCTGCATCCTCTTCTCTCAGACCGACTACCTTCATGTCCTCCTTCACTACATCCATAAACCTCCTCTTTGGTCTTCCTCTCGGCCTCCTGCCTGGCAGCTCTAACCTCAGCATCCTTTTACCGATATATTCACTCTCCCTCCTCTGAACATGTCCAAACCATCTCAACCTGGCATCTCTAACTTTGTCTCCAAAACGTCTCACATGTGCTGTCCCTCTGATGTACTCATTCCTGATCCTATCCATCCTCGTCACTCCCAAAGAGAACCTCGACATCTTCAGCTCTGCTACCTCTAACTCTTCCTCCTGTCTTTTCCTCAGTGCAACTATCTCCAAACCATACAACATTGCTGGTCTCACTACTGTCCTGTACACCTTTCCTTTCATTCTTGCTGGTACTCTTTTATCACACAACAGACCTGACACTTTTCTCCACCCATTCCAACCTGCCTGCACACGCTTCTTCACCTCTTTTCCACACTCCCCGTTGCTCTGGACTGTTGACCCTAAGTACTTAAAATCCTGCACCTTCTTTATCTCTTCTCCCTGTTACCTTACTGTTCCACTTGGATCCCTCTCATTCACACACATGTATTCTGTCTTGCTGCGACTAACCTTCATTCCTCTTCTCTCCAGAGCAAACCTCCACCTCTCTAGAGTTTCCTCCACCTGCTCCCTGCTCTCACTACAGATCACAATGTCATCCGCAAACATCATAGTCCATGGAGATTCCTGTCTGACCTCATCTGTCAGCCTGTCCATCACCACCGCAAACAAGAAGGGGCTCAGAGCCAATCCTTGCTGCAGTCCCACCTTCACCGTGAACTCCTCTGTCACACCTACCGCACACCTTACCATTGTCCTACTGCTCCAATACATATCCTGCACCATTTTAACATACTTCTCTGCCACTCCAGACTTCCTCATACAATACCACAGCTCCTCTCTTAGCACCCTGTCATACGCTTTCTCTAAATATACAAAGACACAATGCAGCTCTTTCTGACCCTCTCTGTACTTCTCCATCAACATTCTCAAAGCAAATATTGCATCAAATATTGCATCTGTAGTGCTCTTTCTTGGCATGAAACCATACTGCTGCTCACAAATGCTCACTTCTCCCCTTAGCCTTGCTTCCACTACTCTTTCCCACAACTTCATTGTATGGCTCATCAGCTTAATACCTCTGTAGTTTCCACAACTCTGCACATCTCCCTTGTTCTTAAAAATCGGCACCAAAACACTTCTCTTCCATTCCTCAGGCATCCTCTCACTCTCTAAGACCTCGTTGAACAACCTAGTTAAAAACTCTACTGCCATCTTTCCTAGACACTTCCATACCTCCACGGGTATGTCATCAGGACCAACCGCCTTTCCTCTCTGCATCCTCTTCAAAGCTCTCCTAACTTCACCCTTGCTAATCCTTTCTACTTCCTGCTCAACAATATTTGCCTCTACTACTCTTCTCTCTCTGTCATTTTCCTCATTCATCAGTTCCTCAAAGTACTCCTTCCATCTTTCCCTCACCCTCCTGTCACCTGTCAACACATTTCCATCTCTATCTTTAATCACTCTAACCTGCTGCACATCCTTACCATCTCTATCCCTCTGCCTCGCCAACCGATACAAATCCCTCTCACCTTCCTTACTATCTAACCTTGCATACATGTCCTCAATAGCTTTCTGTTTGGCCTTTGCCACCTCTATCTTAACCTCACGCTGCATCTCCCTATTTTCCTGTCTACTTTCCTCCATCCTCTCACTGCCCCACTTCTTCCTAGCTAACCTCTTCTTCTGGATACTCTCCTGAACTTCCTCATTCCACCACCAAGTCTCCTTGTCTTCTTTCCTCTTTCCAGATGACACACCTAGAACCTTCCTACCTGTCTCCCTGATCACTTTGGCTGTAGTAGTCCAGTCATCTGGAAGCACCTCCTGACCACCTAAAGCCTGTCTCAACTCCTCCTTGAAAACTGCACAGCACTCTTCCTTTTCCAACTTCCACCACTTTGTCTTCTGCTCTGCCTTTGCTCTCTTCATCTTCCTCACCACCAGAGTCATCTTACACACCACCATCCTATGCTGTCTAGCTACACTCTCTCCTACCACTACTTTGCAATCGCTAATCTCCATCAGATTACAGCATCTACATAAGATATAGTCCACCTGTGTGCTCCTGCCACCACTCTTATATGTCACCCTGTGTTCCTGCCTCTTCTGAAAGTACATGTTCACCACAGCCATCTCCATACTTTTAGCAAAGTCTACCAACCTCTGTCCTTCTGGGTTCCTTACCTGAAGACCAAACCTGCCCATCACTTCCTCATCCCCACTATTCCCTTCACCAACATGTCCATTAAAGTCTGCCCCTATCACCACTCTCTCACATCTGGGAACACTCTGCATCACTTCCTCAAGCTCGCTCCAGAATCTGCCTTTCTCCTCTTGCTCACAACCTACTTGTGGAGCGTAAGCACTAACAACATTCAACATCACACCTTCAATTTCCAGCTTCAGACTCATCAACCTATCTGACACTCTCTTTACCTAAAGAACATTCTTCATAAACTCCTCCTTCAGGATCACTCCTTCTCCATTTCTCTTCCTGTCCACCCCATGATAAAACAGTTTAAACCCTGCTCCAATGCTTTTAGCCTTGCTCCCTGTCCTCCTGGTCTCCTGGACACACAGAATGTCGACTTTCCTCCTCTGCATCATATCTACCAGCTCTCTGCCTTTACCTGTCATCATACCAACATTCAAAGTCCCTACTCCTGCCTTTCCTCTTCTCTCTCTGCCTATGGACACGCCTTCCTCCTCTAACACACCTTCCTCCTCTGCTCCTTCGACCAACAATAGCCCAATTTCCACCAGTGCCCTGTATGTCAATGGCACCGATGGCAGTCGTTGTTAACCCGGGCCCCGACCGATCCGGTATGGAAGTCATGTTAGTGATTCGCATATTGAATTTGGCAAAAGTTTTACGTTGGAAGCCCTTCCTGACACAACCTTCTCTATTTATCCGGGCTTGGGACCGGCACAAAAAGTACACTGGCTTGTGACCTCCTGTGGCTAGATTCCCTGTCGTATATACTGTACACTTGAATAGTTACTCATAAGTAGTTACATGCAACACTTCATAACGTGAATTCTAATATTAGGTTACATAATGTATTATAACATTAGAACATTGTATGAACATCTGTTGTATTGCACTATACCACAGCCTCTGATATAGTATCTGACATAAGATATAAGATATAATGCATAGTTATAGTGTTAGAGTGCATTATACATACCACCAGTTTCTACAGTGTCATTATGCACCATAATGCATGTTCTTTATAATAATAAAGAACATTCATAATAATGTTCTTTTCAGCACTTTGACTTTCAAATTAATGACACGCGCAAAACAAAAGAAAAACACACAGTTGCTTGGCTTAGTTTAAATTTCATGCTTGCTAGTTTCTTCAATCCTTCACGTCTCTCTGGAGTTTGGTAGCCTACTGACAAAAGAAAGACACATAAATAGGCTACCATGTACAAAACAGAGATGCACATCTTCACTCAATACCTGTTTGTTCTCCACAATTCTCTAGCCTCATCTCCGTTGTATCCATAGGTTCTATCTCTATAGTTTTCTATTGTTGAATTCATTATAACAGTAAAACAAATTTTAGAATAAATATTTCAAATGTTGTTTTTATCTAATGTTATTTATAAGCATCCATCACAGAGACAAATGAAATGTACTTTTACAGCAAACAGATCAATATTATTTTCCAGTGATTTCAGTGCAAACACGACTGACCTTGACTGATTCTGTGCTAGTACTGAGTGGCATGTTGGTCTGTTCAGTACTACTGCAGGACTTTCTTGTCGATTGAGCAAGAGCTGAAAGCTGACATTCAGCAAACAAGTCATCTCCTCCAGGTTTTTCTCACCCTTGCTCCAATCCGAGCTCACATCCATGATTGTAAAGTAACATTTAGTAAGTCCTATCCTTTCTGTTCCAACTTTTTGCAAAAAAAAAAAATAATAATAATAATAAATAAATAAATAAATAAATAAATAGATAAATACAAAGAGTATGAATAAAACATGAAAGCAGACAGGCCTCATAGTCAAACAACAGTGCATAATTAGTTCATTATTTCTAAAAATGCTTTGCATAGCACTGCTGAGTGGAAATAGGCTCACCATTGCTTTTTGTTTCTCTGTGTGGACACTGTGTCTGGGTTATTTTCAGACTTAGAAACTGGGTTTGTGTTTTTGATCTCAGTCTGCAACTGATTTGTGGTGTCTAAACTTTAAAACAATGACAACAACAAAAATGGTATGTTGACTTAAATTTGAGCTATTCAAGAATTTTACAGATATCAGTTGCCTTTTACAATAGCATATTCCTCTGTAAAATAGTCTGAAACCCAGCTGTGTGAGTTCACGCTGTGAGACAAAAAGCATGGGGAAAAATCACTAGCTTATGCAGATAAACATTCATCTATGAGATGTACCCAATGATAGTTATGCCAGTCAGCTGAGGTTAGGATCCTCGCTGAGGATGAGGGCACATGGCAGCAACCATCAGTTGGAATAAAATGCATGACCATTATGAACTCTGGTATTCATCTCACTTTGGCTCTTTTTTTTGTTAAATTTGGCAGTCTCTGGGACTTCCTTCAAATTGGTTATGTGTGTGGTTTTATGCTTTTGAAACTATTGAGAGATAGAATACAGGCTCATGATGTGTGCTGGTGCATCAGGTCAGAGAAAGGGAATGAAAAAATGGAAAGACATTAAATTGTGAGCCAAGTAGGATGAAGGGAGGGCTCAGACCTGTGTGAAAACTAAATAATGTTGATCAGCAACCCATCCAAATGATTCAAGTGGAATTCTAAGATGTCAAGGTGATGGTCAGGGTGGATCCATGGAGCCTATCCAGGAAACACTGGGTGTGAAGCAGGAATACATCTGGGATCTCAAGGTACCATGCACACACAATCACGCCTAGAGGCAACCTTGCCATGTTTTGTAGGTGGGAGGAAACCTGAGAGCTAAGAGGGAAAAAAACAGAGGAAAAGGGCATAAGATGCAAAACTCCACACAGAGAGCAGTCCAAGCTCAGAATCTAACCAAGGACTTTAGAGCTGTGAGGTGGCAACACTACCCTGATATCAATATCCTATGACAAATTTGTATAAATTTGAATGAATCAGTGTGTTGGGATTGGATTTCATTTGATTTCAAACAAATGAAGTGATAAGAAAATGTATGAACTTTAGCCCCACCCTTATCCTCAACCTTTCATATCTTTTCATACAAATTGTACAAATAGGTTACACACTGTGAGACCATGATGGGAAAATAATGTGAATTTCTTCCAGCAACTATGATATCGGAACACTCTAAGCAAGAATGCCAACCCACACTGTAACAGAGAGTCTGCAACACAAATACTCTCTATATCCTTGTTAATTCAGAACATCTGTTTCTTTCACCTTTTATCACACTTTCTGTCTGTACTTCAACTTTTCCACTTCATCATGTGCATTTTTAACATGCTTTATTAATCTTTGCATTTATCAAGCCATTTATTTACAGTAATACCCACCTAAAGTGTGGGGTTACACATCGATCAGCCATAACATTAAAACCACTGACAGGTGAAGTGAATAACACTGATTGTCTCGTTACAGTGGCACCTGTCATGGGGTGGGATATATTAGGCAGCAAGTGAACAGTCAGTTCTCGAAGTTGATGTGTTGGAAGCAGGAAAATGGGCAAGCATAAGGATCTGAGTGACTATGACAAGGGCCAAATTGTGATGGCCAAAAGACTGGGTCAGAGCATCTCTAAAATGTCAGGTCTTGTGGGGTGTTCCTGGTATGCAGTGGTTAGTACCTACCAAAAGTGGTCCAAGAAAGGACAACTGGTGAACTAGCGACAGGGTCATGGGCGCCCAAGGCTCATTGATGAGCATTGGGAGTGAAGGCTAACCTTTCTGGTCCTATGCCACACTGCAAAAATTGTTCAGGGTTGGTTTGACGAACATAACAAGGAGTTCAAGGTGTTGACTTGGCCTCCAAATTCCCCAGATTTCAATCCGACTGAGCATTTGTGGGATGTGTTGAACAAACAAATCCAATCCATGGAGGCCCCTCCTCGCAATATACAGGACTTAAAGGTTTTGCTGCTAACGTCTTGGTGCCAGACACCACAGGACATCTTCAGAGGTCTTGTGGAGTCCATGCCTTGATGGGTCAGAGCTGTTTTGGCAGCACAAGGGGGAAGTACAGTAGAGAAAAAAAAATTGCTGGATAATAGATTTCTATGCTGACCTCAGAAAGTCACTGCATCACAAAAGCACGGCTATATGTTTATACATTTGGTATGATTTTATTTTGTGCATTTTGTAAGAATATTGGAAAGAACCTTTACAATCTCTCTCCCTCACACACACAATATTCGAAGCATGTATTATCTGGAAGAGGACACCTACAACTGTTGAGGTCATTTTTGTATGGTCAATAAAATAAGAGAGATAGAAAGTCATTACTAGAAACACTACCAACAACAACATCTCTTTGACTCACCGTTACCATGGTGACAAATGCAATGTTCTTGTGTTTTGCCTTCTGTCTCCACTCCTGTCCTGTCATTGCCTTGTTACCCTATTGTATTCACCTGTTCTGTGTTGGTCCTTGATTAGTTTGTCTACATATACCCTGTTTTGTCAATGTATCATCCTGAATTCTTCTCTTATTTTTGCATAATTAAGTCAGACACTTTTTATCTATGTTTTATTGTAATTCCTGATTTTGACCCTAGTTCACATTCTTCATTTCAGTTTATGGATTGCCCTAAATTAAGTCTGCCTGTGTTCTGACCATTGCTCATTACAGATTCTTATTACGATTCTTGGATTTTCCAAAATAAAAGCACTACTGAGTTTATACACCCTTGCATCTTGCCACTCTCTCCACTCTGTCAATAGCCCAAACTTCAAAGAGTAAAGTTCCAGTTCCTTTAGGAAAGAAACTTTTCCTCCAGTTTGGATCCACTTTGAATTGTTCTCTTGATGCTGTGCAAGTTTACCAGAGGACTAAACCTTATTTACCTGCATCTGGGCACCAGCTCTAATCTCTGGGGCTGAAATACACAGCATGTCAACAGGCATGTCACGCTTTTACTGAGATAGTGAGAGAGAGAGAGAGAGAGAGAGAGAGAGAGAGAGAGAGAAAATAACATGACATGACTACAGCTGAATTACAGCATTCTCTGTCTGCATTCTGCTCAAATCTAGGACAATTTTTGTTTCCATCTCCGTTTGGGTGCTTAGAAATCTCAATGGCACCCAACAAGCTAAAGTTGAATAGTATCATACCAGCCTCCTTAGAGCACTTTCTTCTTCCAAACTCAACACTAAAAGTGGTCTGGCATGTTTGTTTTTTGTTTTTTTTTGGCAAAAGGACATCAGAGTGCAATAATTCCTGTAATTTGTTCTGTATGTGAACGAGAATAATATGTTTGTGTTCTGTTTACACCATCCGATTGTAAGCCTGTGTGATGATCGTGAGTACTGGTGCATATAAGAGTGGATCGTGAGCAACACAAAGAGAATACCCATGCGTTCTTCACAGGCAAACACATGAATCAGATAATGGAGCAGAAAGAAAAGGAGGTAGAAGAATCACAGCCTCAGAAAGCAAGCTGTGTCATTAAGGAAACTCTCACCGGTACAGATATGGATATCGGACAAAGAAGAGAAATCTCTAGATGCTGAAAAATAGGAAGAGGAAGTGACAGAAAGCAGGAGAAATGGAAAAAAAAACACAAAAAAATAAGAATGTAGTTTATAACAAACAGTGCATTATCTATGCATTTGGTGCTTATTTTGCCAGTAAAAAGACATGAAGATAGAAGCAAACATGGGACTATTTTCCTCCTTTTTCCCCCACATTGACTTTACCAGACAGTTTAACATATGTAACTCATATGATGCCATCACACTTCATCCAGGTTTGTTTGTCTTCACAAAGGGGACGTACTAGGTATGTAACCCTTTCCAACAGGAATCAGTTGTAGGGTTCTACACAAAACCTCTAAGAACTCTTTCAGAGGAACAACTGGAGAACTTAAGTAAAAGTCAATCCTGAACCACATTACATATATTTATATTAAACTAGTTGTGATTTGTTGGTTGGTGCTGTATTTTCATTATTTCTGGGACTGAAGCTCTGCTGCATCATTCTCTTTAGGTAGGTAGGGATGAAGGAAGGGCTTATTGTACTGCCACCACTATGAGCAGGTAGTCAAATGGCATTGTGGTCAATGGTAGAAGCCAGTACCCAAGGTGAAAATAGAAAGTTTAAAGTCAAAAAGTCAAAATAAATCTTGGGCACCACTGAAGATCACATGTTAATTTTTAAACATTAATATGCAAATCATTTAGGGAGGATTTTTCCTTTAAGGGTTCTAGATTGTATTAGAAATCAGGTAATTTCTAAAATATATATATTTAAAAAAAAATAATAACAGGGTCTATATCAAAAGTTGTTTGTTTGGGGTCATTTATGCCAAGTCTATCTATTTCTCCTGTTTCACATTTAGAACATTTATTCCTGTCATGAAACATTAACTTTTAAACCAGTCCAGTAGGTGGTGCTCTAACCATTTCCTGTGTTCTGCCAACTTTATGTCATGATCCTGCCTTTCAGGCACTGGTGAAGTTTTTTTTTTATTTTTTATTTTTTTATGTTCATCTGTTTATCAAATCTCATTATCAGATATTAATATATGCAAGAGTTTAATGTGTGCATGTGATTACCTTATCAAAGATAAACCTGCTGAGGAACAAAGCTCAGATGAGGAAAAGCATCTGATAAATCTGGTATCTATCATAATGATGCCGAGTGGATGGGCAACTCAGCTATGTTATATAAATCCATTTTTGTGATCCCTCACAGAGATGATGCAGCAGTTTATCTTGGTAAAGCAGTGCCTCTCAGGAGCACAACACAGTTTTTCTCCCCACGTAACTTAATCAATCATACAGAAAACAACCTAGTTCCCACCATCTTTTGCTAACCCAGCATTCTTTGTTTGGAGGCATAGAGATTAGAGCAGGATTAGGCCTGCACTCTGGGCCACATCAGGCCTATGATCACGGAAAATTAATTAGCCTGTGAGACAAGGTTTCAGCTATGTAATGAAAGTTATTGGCCATGTCAGTTCATCACACCCCCAGCCCTTCCCTTAATACTCTCAATCAGCGCATCCAGCCATGAAATGGGTCCTGGTTTGATGCTACAGTTGAAAGTGTCACATCATAAATGTCACAAATGAACAGCCAGTTTCACCAATCCAGTAAGCACTTAAAGCTAATATGGAAAAAGTCAAACATTTTAGGCTCAAATTACAGGCTTTGTCTTATCTCTGTTACAGCACATTGCAGTCTGTTAATATGTCTTTATACCATAGCATTGCTGAATTCCCTATTGGTCAGAAGGTGTTGATTGAGGTGTTTCAGGGTTTATAATAACATGCTCATTCTAATATGTTATTGTTTCTATAGTAACAACTTACATAGGGACCCATACGTTGGCTGCTTGACATAAAACAAATTAAAATGTGTAGAATCATTGAACTAGTGAAGTTTTCTGAGAGGAGACATTAATTTAGCATTTTTTGAAGGAGTCTCCAGTGTCAGCAGTTTGTAAAAGTCAGCTGTAACTTTAAGATTTCTAACATGGGAATGTTTTCAGCACAGTTTGCAAGCTGCATTTTTGTCTTATTAACATCAAGAAGGCAGAAAAAAGATGGTGGGGCAAGGACTGCTTATAACTGTTATAATGTAAACAGTGACAGGAACTAACTTGTTTCGTGGACATTCCATAAGAGTAAACGTAACCATAAACAGATAAAAAGTACATCATCATTCATTAATTAATAAAAATTGTAATAATTGGCAAATTGCTGTAGTACAAGAAGAATAAAATGCTTTGGGATGTGCTGATACTGGTAACAATAACTCCATTTTGCGTCAAGCATCATCACACCATCCCATTATTGATTATTTTCCTATAACAGCACTATCCCACGTGTTCTATTCCTTACATGGAGGGAAGACTTTGTCATTTTAAAATGTCTAGCAGTTGTAATTAATCAATCATTACTAGCATTATTCTTTTCCACCAGAATAATGTAATGGATCAACTTTAAACATGAAAATGAAACAGAAGCGCACACTTGGATTCAAAGCACCTTTTTAAAGGAGATGAGTTTTAAAGCGTGCCCGCATTATCTACCAGAATATGTAGTAAATCGGATGAATCTGCAACGTTTAAAAATATTCTCCACCAGTTACAATTTATGTAACAAATTAAAAGATGTTTAACATGTTTAAATGTATTCTCCAATTTATATAAGGAATTAGCTCGAATGGTGTGAAATATATCTATATATCTAATCAATGCGTGTTTTGACCAATTATAAATATACATCAGCCATGAAAGGGAATTCATGTATGTGCACATATACATATAGATAATTAACTACAACGGATTATAATTAATTAGGACTATGTATGTGGTCTAGATCAGCTTTTAGGATTAGCTGTAGTCTAGTTTGGAATTATGAACTCTAAAGAGGGAGTATATCAGTTTGGCCAGGAACGAATTCCCGTTTCCAGAGCGTGTAGCCGAGATCTGTAGCGTTTAAGGGACTCATCACGTGACCAAAACAGAGACAATGAAGCGTGGGATAATAGATTTTAATAACTGGATGTAACTATGGATACACATGACTAACTCTAAGCAAAACATACATATGTACATCTATATACGAGGAAAGAAAAGGTATAAAGAGAAAGTAATGAAATAAAAGGGAGTGGCAGACAAAAACACAACTAATTAGCCTTTTTCAAAACCAGCAACGAACTTAAATCTCCTGTAAACAGGGGTACCATCTTAAATGCAGATATAGATCCATTAACTATACTTGCATGGCTTCGGTTTGAAAGTTCGTGCGAGGTTGTGTAGAGTTCGCTGGTTCGTCGTGCCGTTTGAAAAGGTGTGGGCCGTGAGGCGGTTGCATCCTTTGTCCGAGAGAGAGAGATCCTGGCTTCCTCTTCCCGGGGCACGTGGCCCCGGGGGAAAGGAACCAGAAGGAGTGTAGAAGTGAAGTTGAAGTGAAGTTGAGAAAGTGAGTAGAGAAGAGAGAGTTTCAAAGCGTGGTGTTTTAAAGACAACACCAACACACACGCCTCTTTGGCTATGGGCCAATCAGGAAGTTGGATTTGTTGGCGGGATGAACTCTCTTGGTCTGGTCTCAGACCTGGATTTGCATGTCCAGGGAGGAGTCGGTTTATACCATATTATATATGAAATTAAGAGAAAGCATGAAATAATGTATCCCATTGCAATATGATATGCATAATCAATCAGGGTATCGCAAGACGATTAACCACATACCAAATTCGATGGACTTGTAAAGAATATTACAAGTAAAACATGGTTACAGACATTTAAAATCATATCCTAAGTTAAGCTATCTAAAATCGTTATAGTTATGTTACACATACACACAATATATGCAAACAAGAAAACATCACACTATTTGGACATCGAATAATTACATATAATTACATGTTACATTCAAAAGAAATTCTTACATTGTGTGTGTGCACAGGTGTGTGCTTTGTGTGTGTGTGTGTGTTTGTGTGTGTGTGTGTGTGTGTGTGTGTGTGTGTGTCTGAAGAGGGGGGGTTGTGTTGCATTCCGATGGCATCTGGTGAAGAGGTTAGATAAGGATTCACAGCTCAAGGAGATAGAGACACTTCTTTGCTAAATCCAGGCTGATTCAGAAATCAGTTTGATATGTTCAGATGTTACACAGTGGTAAGAAAATCTAGCAGGACTTACTATATAACCTTGAACATAATTTACTTATCCATTCAGAGCTGGCAACCCATCTCTATAATTATAACCCAAGTCCACTCATCATGATTTACTTCTTTACTTGAGGACATGGATGACATCAAGATTATTCTGAGAACTGATGCCTGATGAGTAACAATATGCATTGATGATTAATCACTCGTCCGGCCAGTTAGACCAGACAGTGAAGTTAGCCTTTTCTCTTGCTGCAGCTCTATCTCATGCCTCATCCTGTTTGACCTGGGAAAAAAGGGTGGTTTGGAAGAAAAAAAAATTGATAGGGGCTTTGACTTCCCTGTCCAGGTCACTGATGTGAGACTGTACCGACTCAAGTTTATTAACCTGAGGCTCTCATGGATCAAAGAAGCCAGAGAAAGGTTCTTTGTATGAGCAGAACCCATCTCGGCTGTGATGCAGACTCTCTGGAGAGGGGCCGATCTTCACTAGGGTATATGATGTGTCATTATTGTTGCAGCAGATGATCAACTCCCCCACACACAACTGTGTGTCAGCCGACCATCTGGACATCGGTCACGCCTCCGCTGAGCAGCTCCTGTCAGTGCCTCTGAGAGTATAGACGAAAGAGAAGTCCAAACTGACTACTTACAGATACACACAGTTTTGTATTACTGTCTCTGTTGGGTGTTTCCACTGACTTGTGTATTACAGTAGCTAAATGGGTGAGTCTATGATGGGGTGCCCTTGTAAATGCTTTTTTTTTATATATATATATATACTTTTTCAGCATTGAATCTTAGAAAACATGCATGTATCCCTTAATGGACTTGAGTAACAGTACTTTCATTACTATATTTAAGTATGTGTGTGTTTGTGTGTGTGTGTGTGTGTGTGTGTGTGTGTGTGTCTGAAGAGGGGGGGTTGTGTTGCATTCCGGTGGTGTGTATTTACATACATTTTACTTGAGTCTTACTGAAATTGAATACTTGTACTTACATTAAATTTGGCTTTTTAGTGACATTTACATTTTTATAGACCTTTAAAATACTTATATCTCTTCATCTCTCATCCAGACACTGACAGTTTGCTATACATCAATCAAATGCACTCAGTTCATCCAATCATTTCAGTTTAGAATCCAATCAAGTTCATCAGTGTAGAAAAAAAAATGATCAAGAAGCTCATCAAGTCATCGCTGAACTGTTCATGCTACACAATGTAGTTAAAGCTATGGCTATCTCTGTGTGTCTGATTATGTATAAGCCTCCAAAGAAAAGCCTGCTTTTCTTCTTCCCATGATCTTCAAGAAATTCAGATGATGCAACTTTCGGTTGAACATGTTACTGGTGGAATATTCCAAATATTTCATATGTGTTCAAGTAATAGGCTTGAGTGAATGATATGTGACCTAAAATGTACATTTTTATAACCTGTAATAGATTACTTGAGATTAATGCAAAAACATTTCATGATTTTATTTTAAGGTAAAGTGTAGTTATAGTGGGATTGGTGCAATTCTTTTTTCTAAGTGCTGTTGTTAGCATGTCCTTCTCGCTGCACCGCTAGCGGAGCAGCACACTTCCGCATTCCACTGAGCGCATTCCAGCGCGATTCATAAAAATCTCCGGACTGTTTCATGAACTCTGGTTTTGTTTATGTTGCCATGTGCTCTTTTATTTTTGGTTTACGTCATGTCTCTGCCCCCGCTTCCTTATTGGTCCGTTGGTTTTGTTTCACGTTATGTTTACTCCTGTGTTCTTTCATTGGTTCGCCTATTATTATGTGATTATTGTTTCCAGGTGTCGTGTGTTTGATCTTGTTTGCTTTGGATTAACCATGTTACTTAAGCCCCTGTTTGTGTCTGCTTCGTCGCGGAGTATTGATTTAGAATAACTGAGAGTGATTAAGAATGATAACGAAACGTATCTAAAAGTAGCGACGAAGCAAAGATAAAGCATCCTAGATCTTTCTATGTTTTTGTTTAACAGGCATTCCCTGGTTGTTTTTCCTCGCTATTCCTCGACCTTGGATTATTGTCTCATGACTTCCTGGATTTTTGCCCTGTAAGTGTTTGGATTATTGACTAGCCTGTTTGGAATTAATGCCCTATCGTTTTTTGGGAATATTGTCTTGTTTATTTTTGGATTTTTGTTAGACTGTACCATTTCTTTTGAAGGTTCTGTTTATTTTTATGTTCTGTAACGAATCATCATTGCTTGCATTCTTTTCCACCAGAATAATGTAATGAATCAGGTTTAGAAATGCATGAAAACGAAACAGAAGCGCACGCTTGGATTCAAAGCACATTTTTAAAGGAGACGAGTTTTAAAGCGTGCCCGCATTATCTACCAGAATATTTAGTAAATCGGATGAATCTGCAACGTTTAAAAATATTCTCCACCAGTTACAATTCATGTAACGAATTAAAAGATGTTTAACACGTTTAAATGTATTCTCCAATTTATATAAGGAATTAGCTGGAATGGCGTGAAATATATCTATATATCTAATCAATGCGTGTTGTGACCAGTTATAAATATACATCAGCTATGAAAGGGAATTCATGTATGTGCACATATACATATAGATAATTAACTACAACGGATTATAATTAATTATGACTATATATGTGGTCTAGATCAGCTTTTAGTATTAGCTGTAGTCTAGTTTAGAATTATGAACTCTAAAGAGGGAGTTTATTAATTACAGAATGGGTAGCGAGGTCTTGCAGTGTAGAATTTACTCATCACGTGACCAAAACAGATACAATCAAGTGTGGTGATAATAGATTTTAATAACTATGTGTAACTATGGATACACACAACTAACTTTAGTTGTTTAGAATTCGCTGGTTCGTTGTTTAAAAAGGCGTGGGCCGTGAGGCGGTTGCATCTCGTCCGGAGAGAGAGAGAGAGAGAGAGAGAGTCCCTCTCCCCGGGGCATGTGGCCCCGGGGGAGGGATACCCGAAGAGGGTCTGAAGAAGTGAAGAAGTTGCTAGAAGAAAAGTGAGTGAAAACTGTGAAGTGAAGTTTCAAAGCGTGGTGTTGTTTTAAAGACAACACCAACACACACGCCTCTTTGGGCTATGGGTCAATCAGGAAGTTGGATTTGTTGGCGGGATGAACTCTCTGTGTGTGTGTGTGTGTGTGTGTGTGTGTGTGTGTGTGTGTCTGAAGAGGGGGGTCGTTGCCCCTGTAGCATTCCGATGGCATCTGGTCAGAAGAGGTTACTGATAAGGATTCACAGCTCAAGGAAACAGAGAAACTTCTTTGCTAAATCCAGACTGATTCAGAAATCAGTTTGATACGTTCAGACGTTACAGTTCCTAATAAACTGACAACTTTCCCCTGCGAGTGCATCCTGCTTCCCTCCTTCCAGTTTTGTAACAGCTGTAGTGCTTTTATTTAATTTCAGAGTTTTTTGATCTGATACATGCACATAATGTAGGTTCTTGTAAAGTACACTTTAACTATTTTTAATATGTGTTTTATCCTTGCTATACACACATATTTGTAAATGTAATATCAGTGGGACACAAATTGCACCCTAATCTTGGAATCATGGCATAATTAACCTAAAAAACTTCACCTTTTCATGAAATCAACAAAATTTCCAAACAATTGTTATGCATTCTTATAATAATAGGGACATATGGTCTCGAGTAAGAGCTGAACACATGCTGGTACAAGACTATCTTCCAGAATAAACCAAAGGAAGAGAGGAATGTGAGCTGATTTTGCTTCTCCCAGGGTGATGTACCTGGCAGCGACAGATTTCCATCACTTTCTCATTTGAATTCTGTCTTCCGCAGGAGCACAAAGACACTGTGCCAAGTTACGGATGTTAATTGTTTGCTGCGAGAGAGTGGGAAAAAAAAGTTATATGATTTCTAAACTCATTAATACAAACCTCAGTCTGTTTGTAGTTTTAAATTATTTGCCAACCAATTAGTGCAGGTACCCATTATGACAAGCTGAATTTAGGAATTAATTTATGTATTTATTCATTTTTATTTCCCTACATCCAAAAGGTTACAGCAGAAAGTGGCACTTTTAGTCCACATAGGTTTGCCCTCTTGATATTCTTTCATCTGATCCTTAAAAAGAGGTGCTCATAACAATTTCAGATTAGTACAATGAAAACACAAAGGCCAGAAAAAAAGTGACACAGCAACGTTTGGCCTTATGGTGACATCTCCAGAGGGAAAAAGAGGAAAAAAATTTATTCGATTTTTCTCTGTAGTTATTACTCTTTTCTGTTATTATTTGTTTTCTGTTTAAAAACCAGGTCCATCCATCAGTCCTTCACTTCAGACGCCTAAATCAATGTCTCAATGACTGGTCCTGCCACAGACGCAGACACATGACTGTCCCTGATGCTTAGCCTGTGACAAGCCAGACAACTACACAAAAAATAAATAAATAAATAAACCAAAAAAATAAATAAGTAAATTAATAAAGCCTTGGCATTCATTAAAACTATTGACAAGTCATTCTGTAATCCTGGTTTTGATTCAGCTGCATTCAACACCTTGGCCTCTGTACACTGTGCTTCTTCTACAGTGGGAGTCATGGGCATACAAGTCAAATGAAAATCTTTTTTTTTTTTTTTTTTTTTTTTTATGTACCGTACATCTGCCTGAAGAACTAGGTGATTTGGAGGGCATTTATACACAATAGCAGAAGAGCTGAGGAGAAATATAGATGGGAGCTTTGCTGTTTATCGATTGTGAAGGCGTGTTAGCTTAATTGATTTACTCCTCCAGATCAGTGGCCTAATCTCTTGGCCTTGGGAGTGCAGCGGAGGCAGGCAAACACAGAAAGCTTGAAACACTTCAAGCAACTTCTGTTTTCTCAAATATATAAAACATGTTGTTGTCCTAGCCACATTTTGTTTACACTGAACACCCTGGGAAATCAGGAAGTTAAACATTTGAAATAATTTGATAGAAATTATATGACCTATTGGTGGTATACTAGTATAATACTAATAGTTAGGTATTACATTATAGTGACTAGTACAGCTACATGTACAGTTTCAGGTTAGGCGCCTTGTATTTTATATTTAAAAAAATAATATTTATCTGCAAATATTAATGCATATTTATTATACTGCATATTTGAGTAACTTGCAAAAATAGGGAAAAGAATGTTCAAAAGTTCAGTGCTTAATAACACCCCTTTTTTTGGCAGATTCCACAGCTTGTCAATTATTTTTCTAGCCATCTACAAGTCTTTCTATTCTTGATTAATGCAGAACAGATCTAGTTCTGATATATTCTTTGGCCATCTTGCATGCACAGCATGTTTAAGAGCTACTTACATATATTCAATAATGTTCAAGTCAGGGGACTGGGAAGCCATTCCAAAAGATTCAGCTGCATTACATTTCTTGAAGTAGTTCATGGTGGATTTTGAGGTGTGTTTTGGATCATTGTCCTGTTGTAAAAGCCAGTCTCATTTCATCTTTGGTTCTTTACTGACTGTATCACAATTGCTTTCAGAATTTGCTGATATTTAGTGGATTCCATTCTTCATCTACCTGTGCAATAATTCCTGTGCTACTGGCTGTCACACAACCTCAAAGCATAATCAATCCATCCCCATGCTTAAAATTTATCAAGGTGTTCTTTCATCAAATGCTGCTCTTTTTCCCCCCTAACCTTGGGTGGCCAAAGGGTTCCATTTTTTACTTTATCAGTCCTCAGCACTTGGACTTGGTTTTCAAAATGCCTCTGGAATACCTAGAAATTGATTGTTTTGCATATATCAGGTAATGCCTTTGTAATGTGGTCGCAGGAGAGGTTTCCTTCTGATGACTCCTCCATGCAGATCATGTTGGTGCAAGTAGTGCTGCACAGGAGAACTGTGCTCCACCACTCCTCGGTAAGCTAAAATTTACTGAAGGTCCTTAGTGTCATATGAGGATTTTACTTTGCCTATTTGGGAGTTATCTTGGCCATTACTTAATGCCATTTCAGACAGTGGGAATCGTAAGCTGAAAGCACTTTGATATCTTTTTATAGCTTTACTGTGCTTTGTATTCATAAATTAGCTTAATTTTCAGATGCTAATTCAGCTACTTAGAGGAGCCATTGGGTGCTGAGTGTTAGCACAGGGTTTGTAGAGTCAGAGAATTCATTCTGCTCTTCTTTAAAAAAAAATAGTTTGCTGCAGAGGTTGTGTTTACTTCTTCTTATTTCAAAAACCAATAACAATATGCAACTATATACAAACCCAATTCCAAAAAAGTTGCTGTGTTAAATGTAAATAAAAACAGAATGCAATGATTTGCAAATCTCATAATCCCATATGTTATTCACAATAGAACATAGAAAACATATCAAACATTTAAACTGAGGAAATGTACCATTTCAAGGGAAATATAAGGTAATTTTGAATTTGATGGCCGCTACAAAACAGGGGCAACAAAAGGCTGGAAAAGAGAGTTACTAAAAAGAAACAGATGGAGGAACATTTTGCAACTAATTAGGTTAATTGGCAACAGGTCAGTAACATGATTGGGTATAAAAAGAGTATCTTAGAGAGGCAGAGTCTCTCAGAAGTAAAGATGGGATGGAATCTGGATGGAAGCATATGTTGCTCTAAAACCTGTATATACTTTTCAGCATTGATGGTGCCTTTCCAGGTGTGCAAGCTGCACATTCCACAGGCACTAATGCACCTCCATACCATCAGAGATGCAGGCTTTTAAACTGAAAACAGATAAAAAGTCAGATGGTCCCTCTCCTCTTTAGTCCTCTTTAGTTTAGAGGATGCGGCGTCCATGGTTTCCAAAAAGAATTTCAAACAGAGATTTCTCCAGGTTCTCGGAATCTTTTGATGATATGATGTACTGTAGATGATGAGATATTGAGGAAATTATTCTGAAATTGTTCTACAAATTGTAGATGCATTTTTTCGCAGATTGGTGAACCTCTGCCCATCTTTACATCTGAAAGACTCTGCCTCTCTAAGATACTATTTTTTATACCCAATCATGTTACTGACCTGTTGCCAATTAACCTCCAGCTGTTTCTTTTTAGTAACACTTACTTTTCCAGTCTTTTGTTGACCCCGTCCCAACTTTTTTGAGACGTGTTGCTGCCATCAAATTCAAAATTTCTTAAAATGGTACATTTACTCAGTTTGATATGTTTTCTTTGTTCTATGGTGAATAACCTATGGGTTTATGAGATTTGCATTGCATTCTGTTTTTATTTACATTTTACACAGCATCCCAACTTTTTTGGAATTGGGGTTGTAATAGCACTGTACAATTCAATATCTAATGAATAAAACACTTGGGTCCATGCTACAATGAAGTGATGTAATACAGACTGACACAAAGTGGAGTTACTGTGAACATTCCTAAGTTGATTATATTCCAATGACAGCACACTTTGAAGTGTTTTATTCCTCTTATAGCACTGCAAGTTTGCCAATGATTAGAATTTTTTTTTCTTCATTGAAGAATGACTTGTTGTATGCTTTATTCATTAGACTTACATTACATGTTGTGGAACATCTACAGCACAAAATTATGTTATAGCTGCTATAAACAATTGTTACCTCACCAGTCTGTCTTTATGTTAATATGGCAAAAAAGAAAGCTTTTCCTGTTACTAAGAAATTCTCTCAACTTTAGATTTCTGAGACTTTCCCATGTTGGAAACTGTAACGTTAAAGCTTTTCCTCGGATGGTTACAAAGTGAACCCTTGAGGGACCTTTAAAAATCTCCACACAGAAAACTCCATCATATCATATATATGTGGAGTGTCCACTATTCAAGTCTCCAGCCTTTTTCTTGCCTTTTCCTCCTCTCTTGCTGAGTCCTCCCTCACTTAGAAAGAGCTGACATTTTGTTTCCGTTCATCTGCCACTTCTTTCCCTTCTTCCTCACATTTTAATTTCGATACTGGTGTACAGTCTTTGTAGATTGAACCCTTCACACTCCTGACACACTCCCACGCTCCCCATGAGTCTGCTTAGATGAGACTCACTCCTGTTACAAACTACTGACCATTATGACACTTAGAAATATATTTGAGTATTAGTAGAAATACATATATTTGGATGCTTAGACACAAACACAGAGAGATGTAAAGAAAATTATATAGGAGCACATCTCATCCAGCTTCAACCATCTCAGAAAAGAAAATGCAGCCGATGTTTCATGCACTCTGATCAAGAAGAAATACACGATAATAAGTAGAAGGCAAGGCTCTGAAGCTGAATCTTTTTAAGTCCTTTTCCTCAGAGACAGCACAGACGGTGACTGGTTTTTGATCTCACGTCTCATGCTTTTGGTTTGCCAGTAAAGGTGGACATAAGGGGACCAGCAACCCTGGCTAAGAGTGTGCAACCATGATAGTAATGATCCAATTGAGAGCCAGACGCCTCCGAAAATCAAAGGGCAGGACTTCCAAAGCATTTTCTACCATGGACATTTTAGATAAAATGTCTTGCTTCTGATTTCTGCCCTGAGTGGCACAAGATGGAAAAAAAAAGAGAGAAAAAAAGATTTAATCCAAACTCAGAAACTGAAGAGTCAAATGTTTTTATAACATGTCTTTCTTGCTATGTTAGAAACACATCTAAACAGGGTATAAAGATGTTCATACTATCCTAAAATAAAGTGTTACGAGAAAGGAAAAATGTAACTGCAAAGTAGAACAAAGAAAAGATTGCAATGTTGAAAAGATCACAATGACTAAACATGGACTTTATCTAAACCCTGCCCGAGGATAGCATTTTCAGCAGAACCTAATCGATATACAGCATCAGAGGAGTCTTCAAACATCCAGGATTTGGCCAGATCTGGCCAGATCTAAGACAGTGGCCACACAAGCCCTGAGGAAGGTCTGAAGGATTGAGATGTACCATGGGAAGGATACAACTTGAATCTCAGATCTGGACAACAGCTTGCAGGCTGAAGTAACCCTTTATTTGAAGGGTACCTACATATGGGCTTCATAACACATTCATAACCATTACATAAAGTGTTAGATGTTAGATGAAAACTCACCAGGTGACATTATAGGTTTTATGCAATATCTCACATAGGCATGGGGAGAAAAAGGCTCCAGTTTATAACATATTCATAAACATTAAAAAATAATTATATACATTAATAAACGTTGATAAATATTACAAAAATATTTTATTAAGCAGCATTAGACAATTTATAAAAATAGATCTATGTCAAATCTTGTCAAGTGACATTACAGGAATGGAGAGAAAAGGCCTCTCATGATTTAAAATTTTGAAGTATATGTCATCTTACCTTTTTCAAGCTGTTTACTTAATTTATGCAGGGGTACGATGCCTCTGGACGTCCGTCCCATTTATAAAACGTTTATGAACTTAAGAAGCTAACGTTATGAATGATTTTGGTGCCCTTAAACTAAAGTGATAGAACATTTTCCATTCATTACACTGTCATAAAGCATTGTTCCCATGTAATTTGAATCTTAAGTGATGTATGCCAACATTATGAATGATTTACATGCACATATAATGTCACACGACAAGTTCTGACATAAGCCTTTCATAGAACATCTAACACTGTTTTATAGAAGCTTAATGTAATGGTTATGAATGTGTTATGGAGCCCATAAGTAGGCACCCTTCAAATAAAGTGTTACCAAGTATTGCATAGGCCAAAATGTTGTATTCTATGCTCTTACACTTGCAGTATTAATACAACCCGTGAAAATGGTGCATTTTAAGTATACAAAGTGACTTACAGTTCAGAGAGGATACAGCTGAGCAGTTGAGAGGTTAAGGGTGTTAGTTAAGGGCCCAACAGTGGCAGCTTGGTGATGGTTGGATTTGAACTAATGATCATGGAAAAATGTAGAACTCCCACTTGTATTTGTACAAGTTTGTATTTAACTCAACAAAATTCTTTGCTTGTCAAAATTCCTACATTTTTTTCATGATATTGGTTAGAATTTGCATCCAAAATGAACATATTAGAAAAGTAGAACCTTTACAATTCTCATTGATCAAATTTTTTTTTTTTTTTTTTTTTTTTACAAATTGGAATAAGTGAGGACTTTCACAGGAAGTGGGTTTTTGACTGACATTGCGAAGGACATACTATATTTACTCACCAATACCCATTTCACACAAAACTGTAGAATAACATGGACTGACATCTCATACAAGGGGCACGGTAGCTAAGTGGTTAGCATGTTTGCCTTGCAGCTCCAGGGTTGGGGATTCAAATTCTGCCTCTGCCCTGTGTGTGCAGAGTTTGCATGATATATATATATATATATATATATATATATATATATATATATATATATATATATATATATATATATATATAAGATCAGTGGTCAGAGCTCTGAATCATAAAACAAATATAAAAATACAGCAGATATTTGTGTACAGAGAATATTTAACCACATAAATATAAACTCGTTCACAAATGGGGATGATGTGTGTTTCATTTTAATGTTTTTCTATACATTTCACTCCGCACTGTTAGACAGAACACAGAGCTGTAAAGTCCTCTGTCCTGAACACCTGTGGCAGAAAACATACTGACTGTTACAAGGTTCTGACACTGGAGACTCATTCCAAAAATGTTAAATAAACATCTCACAGAAAGCTTTACGTTTGTTAAATAACATGTTTGTTTTAATTCATTTTGTATAGGCTTAAATTATTAGGTTACAGTAGAACTGAAAAAGTATTCAAATGAACTATGATTAATAAAGCTGTGCATTCGCTTGAAGCCAAAACTACTGCTGTTATAGAAAATTAATCAACATATCCTGACCAGATTAGATTAGAGAATTCAACAGCACTGTGATACACTATATTTCCAAAAGTATGTGGACACCTGAAGATTACACCCTTATGTGCTTGTTGAACATCTCATTCCAGAATTAGTGACCCTTTGCTGTTATAATAATCTCCACTCTTCTGGGAAGGCTTTCCACTAGATTTTGTGGATTCAGGTCAGGGCTCTGTGCAGAACACTCAAGTTCTTCTACTCCAACCTTGGCAAACCATGTCTTCATGGAGCTTGCTTTTTACATAGGGGCACTGTCATGCTGGAACAGGTTTGGGCCTCATAGTTCCAGTGAAGGGAAATTGTAATTTGATAGCATACAAAGCCATTTTATCCAATTATTTGCTTTCAAGTTTGTGACAACAGTTTAAGGAAGGTCCACATATCGGTGTGATGGTCAGGTTTCCACAAACTTTTGGCCATATACTGAATGTATAACTTTTTTTTTTTTTTTTGCTCTTTTATCTGACTTATCATTCAAGAAGTTGATCTGCTCAAAGAAAATCACTTACAGTCCTTTGTCTTTTGTAAAGAGGCATGGACACCTTCTTCCTTCTGTGTTCCTTTTCACACCCTGTTCTTGTCTCAGGAGTGTTTTCCTGCATTAAGTTGCTTTACCCCAAGGACACACTGTGCTATTCAATACTCCCTTATTCCATTAGGAGTCTTGCCGCCAGCTCCAGTGCACGCCAGAAGGACAGCTCAGTTCCCCTGGTGTGACAAACTACAGCCTAATACAATAACAAATGCCTCAACATCAATAATGTTGAGTTTTTTTCCCTCTTTTCTTTTTGGGAAAGTGGTATAAAAAAAGAGGCTGGCAGGGAGGAAAGGGAGCAGGGCTGGAAGTGCACACACAAGGCAGCAAAAAGTCAATACAATGAAGAAGCCCATATTTCAGCACCCATTACACATTAAAACTTTATCAGTGGACTTCTGTTGTGAAGTCTCCCCAAACAATATATTAAAAGCGCATTCACAACAGCTTCTGTCACTTTTCTTTGTAAAACATGATAAAGCTGGGGACTTAATTAAAAAACTCATTATGCTTTGCCATTTTTACACACTGGAAAAGTTCACAGTATGTTTCCACAAATGGGTGAAGGCATCGCTGGTTGAGCATAACACACACACACACACACACACACACACACACACACACACACACACACACACACACACACACACACACACACACAGTGAGAGAACTGTGTTGTCACAGCTGATGTTTTCTCTATGAAAAGAAAAGGGACGCATTCAGGAAAGCTTTGTAAATTCATCATTAAAATAGAATTTATACATATCTCTCTCTCTATCTCTCTCTCTTTCTCACCCTGTGTGCCCTTCTTCTATACGGAATTAATTTCCTCTCAGTAAAAAGAGCGCCTCCTTGGCAAAATCCATTGCATGAAGACGGGTAGTACAGCAGGTGCAGCCTCTCTTTCTTTTCTCTTGTTTTATTATCATTGCTCTCTTTCTCTCTTTCTATGTTTTTTTTTTTTTATCTTGCTCTGATGCTCTCATCCTTTTGTTCATGGACAGGCCACTCATCCTGAATTGACACAGCCAGTTTCCAGACATGTTTTCCTTCTGAAGAACCTATTTACTATACTCACCCTGTCTTGCACACATACCCTCTTTTTTTTTCTTTTCCTCTTTTTTTTTTTTTTTGTTTACTCCTTTCTTTAAATATCAAGGCTGCAGTGATAATGGAGCAAGTCATCAGGAATGAAGAGATGGAAGAGAAATGCAGAGCACTCAGGAGATAAGGAGCTCTAACGTCTGCTCAATAAAGCGACAGTGAAGGGTGTTTGTCATTACAAATACACACATACACACATATACACATATACAGAATCAGATGCAGTGAACACCTGGGGAAGCTTGAAGAACGTAAACACGCTGCGATATTCAGAAGGCTCAAAGACAAGATGGAAAAAGATAAAAAGTGCTGATGTGCGCTTCTGATAACAGATCAACCCCCGACCCGAGCGCCGCCGCGTCTTTGGCTTTCTCATCTTCCCGCATCTGTACTACATTCAAATGATCAACATCCACCCTTTTCGTATTACTATATAACAGACAGGCTTTAACTTAAGTGAATAAAAGCGTCTGTGATTGGTGAAGGCGTTCATTAAACAGCCATTTAATGTGTTCTTATCGATTATACATGTGATAATGGACTGCACGGATGTGTATTAAATAACATCAGAATCTATTAGAGGCTCAGGTGGGTGCGGTCTGACAAATAGCATCAACAGTTTGGCTCTCTCACACCTCTTGCCGAGTGCATATATACTGCATTATTTGCCTCAGGGCTATGGTGCTGCTGTTTAGCTAAGCGGATTTGGGACCGAGCATGGGCGATGTCTGAGAGAGAGACGGGCTCCATGTAGGCTCAGTTTTCCACCTGCAGTGTTCAAAGGAGGGGCTAAAACAACCCGTGCTGGTCAGCCATGCTTTTACCTTGTTGTTTTTTTTTTTTTGTTTTGGTTTTTTTTGGGTTTTTTTTTGTTGTTTTTTTTTCCATTTTGGAGCCTGGAACAAGGAAGGAGAGGGTAAACAGATCAAAAGGACAAATGCCTCTGCAGTGTTTCCTCTTGAGGAGTGATAATACTGACTAGTGCACTTGTGTACTTTTGTTTCATGTAGTTCTCCATCTTTTTCTTTCTACCTCGCTCAAGCAGAAATCCACAATGTTCCTCTGTATATCATCTCTCCTCTTCTCACAATAACTCTCTTCAAATACAAATACAAAAGCAATGGAAAATGTCATGAAGCCCTTATTCATAAATCATTATTAATTTGCTTATAATTCTTCAGAAAATTTTTCATGATTCCTTGGAAGCATGTGTCCTATAAATAATTCCTTAAAAATCTTTAGTAATGAATGTGTCACTATTCCTTATTATAAATGTTTTGTTTTTTTGTTCTTTTTTTCCAATAAAGCTTACACTTTCTTTATAATAATGCACAGATCACTTTCAGATATAAATGTTATAAATATACAGCACAGACTTTGTAATGAATATTATAATTAAAATATAAGGAATCATTATCAAAATACAGTCATAATGATGTATGAATATTGGCTTTGTTGAGAAAGTTACCAAAAATTATTAGTAACATTGTCAGTAAGTCTTTTTTTAAAGAAAAAATTATTGAGTAAAAATATACCGAATATGGAAAATGGACTGAAGAAAGTGTACTATGTACAAATTTTACATTTTCTTTTCATTGCTGCAACCTTATGTTCTTAAAACAAGCAAACCCCCAAAAATGTAAAAAAAAAAAAAAAAAAAAAAAAAAATAGAGAGTCTTTAATGAGCTGCTAAAAACTGTAAAATAAATAAACAAATAATAATAAAAAAATAATAATAATTAATTGATTAATTAATTAATAATAACAATAACAACAACAACAACAACAACAATAATAATAATAATAATAATAATAATAATAATAATAATAATAATAATAATAATAATAATAATTATTATTATTATTATTATTATTATTATTATTATTAATTCTAATATTAAATATGAGCAGATATCTCGGTTGTTTATGATTATTAGATAATGACTAAATATTTTTTTTTTTTACACAGCTCAAAGTTGTTATATTAGTAAGCAAGTTTGCTTCTTTCTATATATAAACACTGGAAATAGAAAAGACAATTTCAATGGTGGAATTAGTAACACTGTCTAGATGTTTAGAAATTTATCACTTGTTACAGTTTTTCAAGGTTCATTATAAAAGCTATATTGTGAAAATTAACCTTTTTTTCTTTTCTTTTTTGCAGGTGTTAAAACTATAAAGAGTTGCAGCACTACAGAAAACATGTGAAATATGTACAGTACATACTACAGATTCTTAAGTTCAAGTTACAGTAGTTTAAAATCACTGACTTTATTTCCATCAGTCACAGATAAATTTCAGTGGTATAAGAGGAATAAAGCAACATTTGAATCAAGTATTTGTATTTATTTGAATTACTCACTGTGATTGTCTTATGGCAACCCACACACAAGTCACAATTGCATACCATTGTGATAAAATCATAATAATCATAATCCAAGTCCTTAGCAGGGTCAAGACACAGGTAGGTAATTATTGAAAAAAAAAAAAAAAACATGGGCAAGTGTTGAAAACATGAATGAATGAACAAGCTTGGAATTAGTCAATACAAAAATGCATGGCAAGACTTCACAACAAACAATGATGCAAGTGGATATAAAACTAATCAAGAATTAACACAGAACAGGTGAACACAGTCAAGTAACAAACAAATGACATGACAGGACTACAAAAGAAACCAAAACAAACAGAAGCATACAGTGCTGATGATGCACTAATTAATTTCACATACTATTTTGCTATTTAGTATGTGATTAGGGACAACACACAGTGTAAGCAGTAACACTAACTGACAGTGACTAGTGAAAAATCCAGGAGAAGTGTAATCATTCCTGCTGCAAAAGAGCAAATACAGTAAATCCTTTATTTGTTTCCCAAATGCAAAACCTCCTCCTGATTTCTGGGTAAAGTTCATTTTTATTGATCCACTAAATGCTCTACCAATTCCTGACAGAAAATGTTTCTCCTTTTGTTTATTAAAATAAATGCTGAGAAAGAGAAAAAGACAGAGGCAGAGAAAGGCCCTCTACAATTTCAAAATATTTTATTAAAATATACTATAAGGCATGATGTTTTTAGATGCTTTTTTAGATAATGAATTACAATAACACAAAAAATAATAATACATATACAATTAATAAATACATTAATTAATACTTATTAAAATTTAAATGAAATAGACATTGTAAAATATATTATAAACTCACAAACAAAACAAAGAGAGGCCAGACCCCATATGTGTACCAATACGCCAGACTGTTCTCTGATATTTACCTTTTCCTGTATACATGCTTTAAATAAAGATCAGAGAAAACTTGAAAAGAATTGGATCCAAAAGAACTGAATTTGTAAAATTGTATTTTTTGAAACTGGAAATATATATAAAGAGATGTCTGTTATTTTTTTCCCTTTTGTTGTTTTTTTTGTTGGATTAATTGTATTATATTTTATATATTTTATTATATTTTATACCTTATACTTACTGTATATTTATTATTTTTACAATGTTAGTGAATTGTGTGTGAAAGTGTTCACTTCATTTTAATAAACATGTTAATGTTTAGTAGCTCTTACCAAAACCAATATAGAGATGGATAATGGTATGGCTAAAAAAAAAATTGTAAATAAGATTTCATTTTAATAATAAAAAATGCATTATTTGTTTGTTTGTTTTATTTAGCTGGCTAGCTATATTGTGTGATGCAACAAACAGTGCTGCTACCCCCACACTTGAGTATCTTTAATTCTTCTTGGTGCCAGACTTGAGCAGGAACCAAAACCATCCAACTGGACCCTTTAATATTGGATTTGTTGTTAGTGAAAATAAAACTAAACAAAAACACATTCTTCCATTGTTCTGGTGTCAAAATTCCTGTACATTGTGGGGTGCAAAATGGCTTTTACTTTCTCTCTTCTAAACCACATTTCCGATTCTGAATTGCTTGTCAATGGGGTGAAATTTAAAAGAAGAAAAAAAGATGAAGGCACTGACAAACTGGATTACATGCTGTTTGCACCTGGCTGTCTCAATTAAAGCACTGATATCGGGGGAGACTGGCGTCCTAATGTCAAGGCTCAGGACACATCAATGTTTTCGCCTGCAGATCGGTGGCACTGTGCCCGGGTAACAGCTCCCTCACTGTGGCCTCTTTATAGCCTGAATGGCACAGAAACGCAGATGTAATGTACTACTAGAGCACACGTAATGGGAAATTCTAGAGGCTCTGAGCATGGGAATGAACTAAGAAAGACGAGTGATGCATGGAGAGCCAGACACATGGTGCGAAAGCTGTCACCTGCTCTGACACACACACAAACACACACACACACATACACACACACACACACACACACAAACTTTGCTGCAGCCCTGAGGGGCAAGACACCACTTAAAAAAAATAAATAAATAAATAAAAATAAAAAAATAAACAGAGAGAGAAAGAGAGAGCTTCTCAGTTCCTAGCCATCTTAAAAACCAAACCTGTCCAGATAAATATTAATAAATGCTGCACATCTAGTTGCTCTGAGAGCATATTAATGTTCATCATTTCCTCTGGGTGTAAACAGCATTGCCCGCAGGCCCGACAGCAGCCTGTTGGAGGTCTCTGCTCTTGCTCTGGGAATTTCCTGAAAGCCTTTCCATTTTAAACACCCCATTTGACTGACAGCAGATGCACAGACAACATTGTTTAAATGCTCCATTTAGAAACGCAACCTCTCTCTCTCTCTCTTGTCTTCCCATATATTTGCTGTGGCGGGATATTAAAGCCAGTGCTTTCAATAAACAGGAGACGCATGATTATTGCATAAGCTTGCCTGGTAGAGGGGAGTAAATTATGTAGAGTGTGTGGTGGTGTGTTTTTTTTTTGTTTTTTTTTTTGAGGAAGGAATGAATCACAGTGTGCATTAATGTGCAGTTAGTGAAGTGAGTGAAGGGAAAGGGGATGTAGTTGCAGCCCACTGTGCATGTGTTACGGGTGCAAGAGAAGCACTGAGCTCCAGTAAACTGCTTAGGGAGACAGTAATGGGCCTCTGTGATCAGTTTTAATTCTGCAAAGATGAATTCAGTAGCATGAGCTTTTTGGTTCTATATTTGCAGTTGATTACATTTATTTGGCAGATTTACAATGTTGGGAGTGTCAGGATGTTGGAATGAAATGAATAAAAATGTTCACAACTTTTTTTTTTTTTCAGAAGAAATTAAATTAAAGCTCAAGACGATTTTCTGGTTCTTGCAAAAAAAAAAAAAAAAAAGGGGGGGGGGGATGATAGCATTGCATGGTGTGTTGTCACCAAACACTGCAAAATAAATAAATAAATAAATAGATCCCCCCATTTTCTCAGCTCCTTCCTATCACACCACAGCTGCCAGTCAGGAAATGTGGGGAAAACACATGCTGATCTTTTTTGAACTGTTGACCATGTGCTATCTACCCTCTTCCACATACATCAGCTCACAGATACCTATGATTGGCTAGTGCCACTCTGATGAGAATAATACCACCCCCCCCCATCCTTCCCTCCCAGAGAGCAAGGACAATGGCTGTGGATCTCCCAACAACAGGGCAAATGCTTTTCTGAACGCTATATTTATATAATTATACCACAGCACTGTTGATAAATTTTCTATAACAGCTACTGCAAATCACACACTTATATTAATGCGCTCATTACTATTAATACATAATAGTTTCCATAGTAACAGCTAATTCATAGGGATTTGTTTGGCAGACACTCCACATAAGTCTAATAAGAAATTAATGCAATTCTGTTGTTATTTAATGAATCAAAACATATGATTGTTGATGCAGTAAAGTTTTCTGTAAGGAGATATTTATTTTACATTTATGGAAGGAGTCTCCAGTGTCAGTGCTTTATAAACATTCCAAGAGAACACCACAAATTCACATCTGATTCCGGTCAAGACATTACGTTGTTCACTGATTTCATCTGTTACCTGCTTCCATCTCACGTTCTCTATGTATTCAATTAGCTCACCTACTGTACGCAGCATCTTTGTGAGGTCCCCATACATTTCTGAGCGTTCTGAACAATGTGAAGCATCTGTTTAGTTTTCTTAATTTATGAATTTCATTGCCCTGCTTTGCACCGACTGCCTGATTGATTGACCTTTACCTCCTGTTTTTGATCTTTTTAGATTTTTAAAGATTGGGCTCGCACTTACATCCAACTCCTTACATAACACATGGACGTTCCAAACATTAAATACAACTATAAAACCAATACATAATAATATGACATCTTCCTGAATAAATCAATTGCTGTGGAATAAGAGGAATAAAACACTTCAGGACATGTTGTTATTGGAAAACAAATCAACTTCAGGGTGGTAACACTAGCTCTGATTTGAGTCAGGCCACATCACACCAACCTATTATTGAGTATTTCAATATCCTGTAATCATGAACCTTCAGTTCAGTCTGTCGCTTTGATCAGCTCAATCTCAGTCTTTTATATTCACATATTAATCTGCATGAAAAGTTACTAAGGTTAGGGTAAGTGTTAGGGGCGGGGTTAAAGTTTGTCCCTTTTCTTTATCATTGCTGAACTGAACTCATGAGATCAGGTTCCTCTGAGTCTCCATTTTCTAAATATGCTTAAGAACATTGTGCCATTTGGGACACTAGAGAGCTGATTTAATATCATCTGACTGACCTTTAGTTAAGTGATCTTCCATGACCCTGAGAACATATTCGAATAAAACACACGGGGATGTAAAATTATGATATGCTGATTTTTAAATAGGTAATAAAATTAGTAAGGAAGGGGGGAAAAGTAGAAGAGGAAATGGAAAGAGGAAGCAGCAGGCAGATGATCTATGGCTGGCGTAAGTGAATAAGTGTGTGTGCGTGTGGCTATGGCTATGATTTTGGTAGGACACTGGACAGACAGCCTGGCGGTTCTGGCTGCTGAAATGCTACAGTCCAAACCTGTGAATCAACTCCGAGAAGCATCATCTTGGGAAGGAACTAGTGTTCACAATGGGTGCTTTCCATTATCGCCGGCCTTATTACAATTTCTTTTCTCCCTCTGCGCATATTATGCTTCTTAGATGTATAACATGCACTCCGGGTGATGTGAAAGTGTGGAGCGTGTATGTATATATCTATATTAAGGAAGCAGGTCCTCAGAGAAATCTTCGTAATGCGCTCTGGCCTGGGCATTCAGTGGAGGGATCGGTGGAAGTTCTTGACAGCAACGGATG
This sequence comes from Cranoglanis bouderius, assembly GCA_023630585.1. Classification (NCBI taxonomy): domain Eukaryota; kingdom Metazoa; phylum Chordata; class Actinopteri; order Siluriformes; family Cranoglanididae; genus Cranoglanis; species Cranoglanis bouderius. The sequence goes on along the minus strand of CM042557.1, from coordinate 7,701,908 downwards.
AATAGGAGGAATAATGCTTGTGATGCTTCAGAGCGCTCCGATGTCAAAGCTGTGGCAGTTTCCCGGATGTGTGACTGACTTTGAAAACAGAGAATGAGAAAAACAGTCAGGCAGTGTGCCCATGTTTATTAATCCAAACTCATTCCTGCCTTAAAACCCAGCTCATAAGCCAAGCTATCCCTCAAACTCATTGACACCTGGGGCAACAAGAAAAAAATCCCGCCAAGACACACAGTCCCTTCTCCTGAGAAAAGAATGAATGTAAACCACAGTGAAGTCAGGAGCCTAATCCACTTTATATTCACTCTTCCATCCATTATGCAGGCTCCGGAAAAAAAACAACAACACAGCAGTGAAAAATGTCCAACAGCAGTCATCTCGGAATTTTGATTTATGACATCCCTGACACTGCCATGTTGTTTATTGCTCCCCCTCTAAAGGCGCTGGCAGCAGCCCATCCTCTTGTGTCTTTAATATCTTTCGATGTCTCATAGTGAGGGGAGAGAAGCAGAAAGGAATTCAGATGGGTGCTGTCCAAGAATATGTTTAAAATACACTGAACCGAAATTAAAATATATATATATATATATATATATATATATATATATATATATATATATATATATATATATATATATATATATATATATATATATATATATATATATATATATATATATATATATATATATATATATATATTATAAAATAAATTTAAAAAATCAAATTTTCATCTGGAGAGATACAGTAAGTAGAACATGGAAAACACGTGTATATATAATACTTCCACAACGTAAACTATAGATATTCTGTAGTTTGGGTGAGCCTGTGCTCACTGTAGCCTCACATTCGTGTTGTTGGCTAACAGTTTAACTCTTCTGCTGTTGCAGCCTATCCACCTCAGTGCTGCACACTCTGTGAATTCTGAGATGCTTTTCTGCTCACCACATTTGCAAAGAGTGGTTATTTGAGTTACTGTAACCTTTCTGTCAGCTCAGACCAGTCTGGCCATTCTCCTTTGACCTCACTTATCAACAAGGTGTTTCCACCTGCAGAACTTGCGCCATTTGTTTGCACCATTCTGTATAAACTCTTGAGACTGTTGTGGGTGAAAATTACAGCAGTTTCTGAAATACTCAAACCAGCCAGTCTGGCACCAACAACCACATTTTCCTCCATTCTGGTGTTTGATGTGAACATTAACTGAAGGTCTTGACCTGTATATGCATGATTTTATGCATTGTGTTGCTGCCACATCATTGGCTGATTGAATAATTGCATGAATGAGCAGGTCTACAGGTGTGTATATACACAACATTTCCAGAGAATCAGAACATTTTGGACAAATGTCCTTCATGTGAAGCTGCAGGAGGTGAAACCAGAAGATATTCGATATTTTGTTTACTGATTTCACCTCTTACAGCCTCAGAAGCTCTCTCCTTTCATAGCTGATAAAGGACATTTGATATTAGGAGCACATTTTTTCCACACATAGGGGAGCCTAGAGAGGACAGCATCACAAATTCTCCAGATTTGCATCCTAGAAGACTCTTCACCCTAAAGGGCACCTTGTGATTTTTTTTTTCTTTCATGTAAGTGAATCTACCATCACATTTCCTCATACACAGAAACACCCTGGAAGTCACTTCTTCATAATGTTTTCTCCACTGTTAAGGCTCCCTAGAGAGTACTTTTTCAAATATGCTCCACTAGAAAGACACCCTAATGGGCACTGCATCATGTTTTCATGCATGTACAGTAGAGGCACCCTAGAGGGAACTTTATCACATTTTCTCATGCGCAGGGGCATCATAGGAGGCACTGCATCACATTTTCTCCAATGGAAGTGCACCCTAAAGGGCACTGCATTATGTTCTCTTGCACATAAAGGCACCATAGAGGGCACTAAACCATGTTTTCGTCACACATAGTGGCACCCTAGTGGGCACTTCATCATGTTTTTATCCACTGTAAGGGCACTCTATAGGGCATTGAATTGCATCTTATCCATTGGAAGAGCATCCTAGAGGGCACTTCATCATGTTTTCTCATGTGTAGAGGCACACTAGAGAGCACTGCATCATATTTTTTTTCACATGTAGAGGTCACTGTATCACACAGTCTCTACTGGAAGGGCACCCTTGATGTTTTCTCACACATAAGGGCAACCTAGAGGGCACTTCATTACATTTTCTCCACTGTAAGGGCAACCTAGAGGGCACTTTTTTTTTTTTTTTTTACCTTTCTTGCATATAGCAGCACCCTGTAGGTCATTTCATCTCATTTTTTTTTCCATTTGAAGGGCAGCCATTAGGGCACTTCACTTTATTTTCACCACTCTAATGGCAACCTAGAGGGCATTTTATCACATTTCATTTGTATAATTTTTGCATTTTTTGTCTATGGGGATACCAGAGGCAGGAATTGTTGGCTCCGCTGCCTCCCTTTTACCGCCAGTATACAAGGTCATTTTATCTGTTGAGCCTGTGCAACTGTATGTTGTGTGTGCATGTGACTACATGTGTGTATGTCTGACCTGTGTTGTTAACCTTTAAGCGGAGAAACCTTTCTGCAGAGGCAGATGTTATAATAACATAATTATGAATAATTTTCAAGTAATTGCACGGTTTGACCCTCTTTTCTGAAGAAGTGCGGAAAAAACGTTGGATCCCTGACAAATGGGACTCATTAGCGGCCTGTTTATAATAATAAACACGCTGTTAATAATAGTAATTATTCACTCATCTGCAAATCAGAGCACATTTAGTGCCAAGCAGCATCACATTCAAGTGAGCACTGAACTTCAAACGCTAAAATTACAAGCAAGCTGGAATGCTATCAATGTGAGAAACCTTGACACCATATGAAAACATTTCCAGAAAATTAAATGGAAACTCTCCAGCTACTCAATCCATGCTAAATTGCAAATCTAATTATATTTCTATTTGTTTACTGGTTTCAGAACATTATTTTGGTTCACTGATATACTTTATTTATTTATTTATTTATTATACTTTTGAGCTTGGCTTCAGCACCCAAAATAAGTGACTTCTTATTACCAGCATCTCCTCGTCACTTTTAATTACCTCTGAGGCCGCTCTTCTCTCCCGGCTGTCCTGAGATGAGGGAGGAAACGAGAGCGAGGATTTCCTCAGAGGGAGAAATGTGTCGGAGACACACCAGCTCCCTGAATGAAGGAGCTGCTGACTTTTCCGTGCCTCTTCAAGGTTTTCTCGCTCTCTTTGTTTTGCCCCTGTGAGGAAAAATTCTGCAGCGTTTGCAGTTTTTACACTATTTCGCCACTCTCATACTCTTTGCATATCTTTAGAACTTGAGTGCTCTCACTAATTGCATTATTCCTCTTTTTTCTCCACTTTCCTTCCACGTTTAAGCCATATAGTTCATTAACCGTATTTTGGAGATGCATAGGTCTCTTGAGGGGAGAAGAATGATGGCACGGTTAGTTGGTTATTGGGAAAGAGAAATACATAGAGAATAGAAGTTGTGAATTTGAACACAGCACTGCAGGCAGCAGTGAGTTCTCAGGCTGTATCTTTACTGTATATCCTGTAACTTGGGTTAATTCTACTGGCACACTACAGCACCAATAAACAGACCGCTTCCCTGTTGAAAAAAAAACCCAAAACAACAACAACAACAACAACAACAACAAAAAACAATAGAAACCCTCATAGAATTTGTAATAGTTTTAATGGTTATAATGGGAATTCTATTGACTTTAATGGAAACTGTACTTGTCCCTGTGGGTCTCTACTGGTAATTTGTTGCCTTCTATAGGTGGTATGTTATGTCTAGTGGATACCATTATGGTCCAATAGTGGTAATGGTTTTAATGGGTTACAGCTGATGGTTTGTAATGGAAATGCAGTGGAAACCATTAGAATTTCTGTGATGGTTTCTATTGTTTGTTTGTTTGTTTGTTTTTTCCCAGCAGGGTTATTACCCAATACCTAATTTCAAAAATGTTTTGTCATCAGCAACAGTCTTATTGTTATCTATTTCAGTGTTCTATAATCGTGAACTAACGAATGAACTGTTGAACAATACTGATCATTTCACAAAAGATATCCATTTTTCTCCTTTTTCACACCATTTAATGATGTCAAATTTGAATCCACGCTTAATATCCACACTTAAGAAGCACTTAACTAACAGTACATCATTACTAGAACCTATAAAAAGAATTTCAAATAAATCCTTGTACTCAATTACACGTACATTAAGAAGAAGAATACTTTCATGAAGAAAACTTATTACACTTTACAAGTTCATTTAGATCTTGTCCCAGAGATCATTTTCTTTTGTCCACCTACAATTACAGTATCACCTATTACATTCCTGCACATTTGTGCATAACGATTCATATCAATTTGTCTCAAAACCACAACCAATCATCTGTGTGCAAAAGTTGTCTCTACTCGTCATGCAGTAAAGTTACTTTAATGAAAAATTCTGTTCTCACGAAAAAAAAAGTATGAAATGAAGTAAATAAGGGTGATGTGGTTGGAATTTGATTTCATACAAATTAAGTTAGGAAGAAAGTGACTGCTTTATACTAATTGAGTTAACAATTAGAATTAAAAGTTATAAATATGCAAGTGTTGGGGAAAAAAAAAAAACAACTGATGTGTTATTTCTGTTACAGTTACTGTATATACATTATACTTTACCACTAGTTCTCATCTACTGCACGACTACTAGCAACTTGCAAAGGTGAAGTCTAACAAGAATCTTTTAACACACCTGCATCTTCTCAAAATGCTGAAGATTGCTGTACTGGGGTTGTACCCTCAATCATACATCTTTTGTACTTTTAATAAGTATCTTTTACCTAGAAAGGTGCATGCTGTCAAGTGGCAGAGATGGATACATGTGTGGGTGAATTTTATTATCAGCAAGCAAACACACCAATTTGCAAAAAAACAAAAAAAAAACAAAAATAGAGTCCAGAAACAGACATGGGTCAGTCGATTTAGAATCGGGGCAGACTTGACAAAACCAGAGACAAAGTAAACACATAGCAAAAGGTCTAGAATAAGCATGAACAATGCATGAACAAAGGCTTGGAATCATACAAGAGTTCACTTGGACTGAGATTCACATGATGTTCGTGTGTGTGGGTGTGTGTGGGTGTGTGTGGGTGGGTGTGTGTGGGTGTGTGTGGGTGGGTGTGTGTGTGTGAGAGAGAGAGTCCGGGATATTTAAAGGTGTGTGTAATTGAGTGCAGGTGCGTGCAATCAGAAATGCTGGTTGGAAAACGTGTCTGGTTCGACCATGTTGTGAAGCTGTGATGCATTCTGGGAAGTAGAGTGGATGTCTGAAACTGTGCTGTTATGACACAAGTAGTGTACCTTTAAAGCTTTACTCTAAAAAAAATAATAATTATGCCCCATTTATGTGTCTTAAAACATTTTAAAGGTACACCACTGTATATCAAAAGATATGCAGTAAAGGTACAAAAGACCTCGCCTTGTGGGTTCCACTCCATTGACAAAGAATAGTACAAATTAGTATTTATTTTCTGTGAGATTACATGGCTATGATGAGATTACAAGTACCCAGGGCAAGCTGATTCCATGTTCGAGTGATTATTTTTATTTATTTATTATTTATTTATTTATTATTTTTATTCCTAGTTCCCTGTCTCAAGAAACAGAGAAAGAAAGAAAAAATAAAATAAATAAATTAATATGCCTTATTGACTAATAGCTAATGAATTTATGACTTGTCCACCCCTGATATACAATACGTTAGATACTAGATGACTGTCATCCAGAGAGCAGGCCTAGTTGTACATGGCTCTATTTTGGCTTGGACTCAATCATCTTTTATTGACGGAGCAAATGCTTTGACCACTACACCATATGTGAGTCCAACATTTATGCTTTTATCAGCAGAGATGCTGACTGAGCTGTGATGGATTGGTGTCACATGGGTCTGTGGCTCTCTGAGTTAATGTATGACAATCACAAATGTACAGAACAATAATTTTGGGCCTTGAGGCAAATTTTTCATGTCAACCACTGGGCTGAAGAGACACATCATAAAGGATGCACCATGCCAGACCTTGGAGGTTAAGTAAGAAAAGGAGAAAGTTCGAGGAGTTGCGGCAGTGGTAACTCAGTGGTTAAGTGGCAGAGGAGTTGTCGCAATGGTAGCTCAGTGGTTAAGTGGCAGAAGAGTTGTTGCAGTGGTAGCTCAGTGGTTAAGATGTTGGACTACTGATCAGAAGGTCGTGAGTTCAAACCCCAGCACTGCCAAGTTGCCACTGTGCTGGGGTTTGGGGCCAAGCTGGCCCTTGAGCAAGACCCTCAACTACTCAGTTGAATATGTAAAAGTAAGTTGCTCTGGATATAGGTGTCTACTGAATGCTGTAAAAATGTAAATGAGAAATAAAGCAGAGTTCAAAAAAAAAAAATGATGAAGTGGTCATAATTTCCTTCACCAGACATTCAGTCTTCAGCCTCTGTCTTATCTGTGCATAATAGAAGATTCTTAGGTAATTATAATTAAATAAGAACTTCGCATTGAGGCACATGATAAACTCAAAATGATATTATATTAGCCAGCTATATTTGGTCACTCAACGGAAAACCTCCTGTGCAGAAATATAGCACATCAAATTACGTGCCACGTTTTTTTTTTTCTCCTCTTTCCCAAGCCCTGCCTAGTCATTTCCAAGTCCTGCTTCTTTGTAAGTGTACTCAAATGTAATCAATATTGCAGATTGTTCATGCAGCCTGTGCTCTCATTAGGAGTAAAAGATCTCTAGAAGTGGGCATGATCCTGCCTTCACTCAGTGTGTTAGTGGAAGATAATGAAGCGGGACAGAACTCGTGCCATTCTCTCCGACTCTACACCCCAAGTTTGAACTCCCTCGCTGAGCTGTCAATCATCTGCTGTCATCACCAAGTCATATCTGTGCCCAACCAAGTCAGTGGAAGTTACATATCATTTTAATTTACTTTTATTAATTCAAGTCACTGCAATTGACTGTTGAGATGCCATGTGTCCCATCATGACATATAATGTTTAATAGCTTTTGTTCGATTTTTGTTCTGGCACAGTTAAACACATTTGTTTAACTGAGGCTTGTTTGCAAATTTATGGATATGTTTTACCCATTTTTTTTTCTTTTAAATCTCACCCATAGGAACAGTGTTTTTGAAAATGTCTCCTTCCACAGCCAAACACAAAAATAATCAGAAAACGCTCTCATGAGCAAACAGGTCCAGTAGGTTGTGATAGTTTTTTTTTATGTAATGTTAAGTCAGATGCCACAAGAATAACTTTAAGAGCTGTGTATTAAGCTGTAGAGAAGTCAAAATGCAGAAACACACCAACATCGTTCATTCATTCATTCATTCATTCATTCAACCTTCAGAAGGCTCTTTATGCTGGTCAAGATCACGGTTGGCTAAAATGTATAAAATGAAAAAATGAAATCAATGTTTGTAGTGTGCTTTGTCACACCAGAGCAGTGGATTCAGGAACAGTATCATATTATTTCGTCTCCACATAATGGTGTAGTAATTAACTTAAAAAAAAAAATGAAATTAAATTTCAAACACATTGCCAAATAAATAATTACAGGCCACAAAGTAACTACGTGGCCAGCAGCCGTGATAAATGTAGTCCTAGCACATCCATGAGAAATCACAATGGGCATGTGCAGGTTGGCGCAACGACTTCAAGGTTTCAAACCATACATTTTCCCCATTCCACAAGAAAACAGTGAAAACCAAGCTTTAATATTTCTTCACTTTGGTTGGTGTTTTTGAAAAGCTTAAACTAAGTTTTCGGCAGTATCCATATACGTGTGGACAGGGCATCAGATAAGGCTCCCATTGAAAAATAAATGTAGCACACGAGGAATTACATCAAATTCTGTCTTTTTTTTTTTTTTAATGGATGAACAGCTGTACAGGCAGGGTGCAAACACGTGGACAGGGCTTTTACCTATGGAAAAGGAAATAGTAGAGTTAGTAAGACCTGTCTTTTAGACCAAAGGTAGAAGCTGGAAATAAAAGGATATTAAAATTATATGAATGAGGAATTTCAATTAGTGGACAATATGTAATAATCACTTGATGACATTTGAAAAGTTGTATTATTGGATAAGTATTTAAAATCTGATAGTAATTTCAGCATTAAAAAAGTATTGTAATGGTAGTGAGGAAATTAGGCAAATTAGCTCACTGCCAAAATTCAGATTAAATGATGTCAGATTTTTATAAAAAGCTCAAAGTTGACATAGCAAAGAGGTTTTTTTTTTTCATGTAATTGCATAATGATTTTTTGTTTTTATGATCTTTTAATGGTTTGCACGTCATCAGTTGATAGCCACACATATACTGATCCTGGAAATATCATCTGCAAGCCAGATTTAAAGTGGAGCTAATGCATTGCATAGCTGTAAGATGATATCTCTGCAAAAATAAAAATAAATAAATAAATAAACAAACAAATAAATAAATAAATACCAATGGGAATTGCCCTAATAGTTTCAATTAAGCTACAGTGTGAAAATATAAAATGTTTGGAATAACTTTTCTGTTTAACCTTTATCATTTCCTCATATACATAATCATACATAGACATACTTAGAAAAAAATAAATAAAGTAATTTTTTTTTTTTTTTTTTTTAAAGAACAGATGGCTCCTATGTCTCAACTCTCTGGCAGCCATAAATTCAGATGGTATTTCAACTCATGTTTCTCTGCATGTCTTAATTTAGCTATAGAGAACAAGCCATTCCCTCAAGCTTACCAAAATCCCCAATCGGCTCCAAAACAGACAACGTACAGAATCTGCCAAAGAATCTACCAAAGATTCCAAAAAAAGTCAACGTCACCTTTGTATTCTTACGAATGTCCATTAAATCAAGTTTTTGCACCAGGGTATTGCACCAGCCTACGATGTTATGATGTAAAAATAAATAATCCATGTGACAGAAGCTGAACGTCTAAGGATTTGCCTTTTTTCCCTGTATCCCCTCTTCCATATTTCATCCTGCTTTTCTCATTTCCTTATCTCTTGGTCCAACAGTACGAAATATGAATAACAAGATACACAAATGAAATATGACATACAGTGTAACATATATTCAATATAGCGCTAGTGAATGTGAATCATAAACCATATTCCATTTAATTAAAACAAAACATGCTATTTCTGCTTCTTGTGACTTCTGTTCACAATGCTTACACATTGCAGTTTACTACTGGACATCTTTCTTTATGCAATTATTGTGAGTTATTCTCGTTATTTCAAGATATATCATTATTAGAACTTATAACGGTGACACTTTACAACATGGTTCTTTAATTAATGCTTAATTACTTACTAACTTAGCAGTAATAAGGTGTTACTGTAGTAGTTCTTCAGTCGTTACAATAATTATATATGTCTATATATAATTATTGTAATTATATAGTATTATATATCTACATAAATACTATGTTGACTGAAGGGTAATGATTTAGTAGTTAATATTAATTTATTTTCTGACTATTCTGACAAAACTGTAGTTGCTTTTATCCAGTTTTGGACCAACGAGTTATCTACATGTATCAGTGCTGTATACTGACCTTATGCTGTCATTACTGGAGCATTAATTACTTATATATTAATGTTACCTATTATTCTCCAGAACTGATAAATAAATAAATACTCTTACCCTTATTATTAAATTGTTAGTATCCAAAATTGGAGAACAAGTCACTGTTTAATTATTCAGTTATTATACTTTCATTAACATTGCTGTCTATTTCATTTAGGAGAAATTAATTGAGAACTGGTATGGAAATACTTAACAAAGGGTTATCACAGTATTTTAATATTCGTTCCTAAATCATTATACTTTAGTCAACATAGCACTTTATTATAGTGATTAGTCATTTTTGATGATCCTATATTGACATTTAGTCACCATAGTAATTCATGCTAGGTTAGAATTAATTAAGGGAACTTATTATAAAGCATTACCACTATTTTCTTGTTATTACAACCTAATTTATAATTATTTCAACTTAATCTATCCATTTTCTGTACCAGAGGGTCACGGGGAGCCTGTAGCCTATTCCAGGGGAGTCAGGGCACAAGGCGGGGGGGACACCCTGGATGCCAAACCATTGCAGGGCACAATCACACACACTATGGACATGCCAATCAGACTACAACGCGTGTCTTTCCACTCAGGGGGGAAACCAGAATACCTGGAGTAAACCCTGAATCACGGGCGCGCTCCACGCACACAGGTCAGAGGCAGGAATCAAACCCCCAACCGTGGAGGTGCAAGCCAAACATGCTAACCACTAAGCCACGTTATTTTGAATTTTGTATGTATATAAAAGTTATTTTGACTATAAAAATGTCAAACAATCTAAATTGCTCTAAAAATGTCTACGAAGTCCTTTCACCTTCTACCATACAGGGTGTATTCCTGCCTCACACCCTGTGTTCTCAGGATAGGCTCATGGCCTACAGTATTTTGATCCAATTTGTATTGAAAGTTGTGAAGGTTGGGGTTAGTGATGAGGTTAGTGCTAGTGTGTTTTCTTGGATTTCCTGGATGTCATTTTCAAATAAATTGCCCTTGGTTGTTCAAACGTGTACAAAACGATCCAGTTCACTTTAAACTTTCCCTTTGCTCTTTCTATTCCTCTTTTCATTCCTCACAGATGAAAAAAGGATGTATTCAGCTCTGTTCACAAACTTGCTGCTACTCTCAGGTTATTGTTTTTACTTTCTGACTGAGACTTTAAAAGGATATAAAGAAGCAATTTACAGTAGAACTCCTGCAGCACAACTGGATTCATAGCTGTGTAAAATTATTTTGGCATTAACTTTGTAATACTTTTGTAATCACAACAGTAAGTTTGCTTTAATGATAATTCATTGCATTTGTAAGATTTTTATACTTTAACGCACAATACTTTTAGCACAAATTTACCTCAGCTCTACATCTGCTTCTCTCCTCTGTTTCTGTATTTCAGACTTTCTCCAGTTACATGTGCTTGCAGATTTGAAACAAATGGCATGACTCAATTCAAATGGAAAGTTACAAAGGTTAAGGTTAGGGATGGGGTTAGTGTTGGCCCATTTTCTTATTATTCAATTTGTATGAAAAACTGAAATCCAATAGCAGTGCTATTGCTATTGATTGTTCGTCTTTCTACGAATGTTTTAATGAGACTAAACTCAATGTTCCCTTCTTTTCTTCTATGAATATCCCTTTTCTTCTTTCCATTTCTTTCCATTCTCTATTTCTGTCTCTCCTGTTTCCTTCTCTCCTTCTGACTCCCTCTTCCTTTCTCCTTCACCGACTACCTATTTTTTTTTCTATTTCTGTCTTTCTCTCTTTCTTGACACTTCCTATTCCAACACCCTTCCTCTCGCTTTTTTTGCTTTCTTGCTTTGCGTAGCTAAAGTTAGATAAAAATGCTCTCCTGCCCTGTCTGCCCTCTTTACTCTCTCCTGCTATTTATTTATTTATTTATTTATTTAGGCACGGAGGCCATCTCTTCATAATGTAATTTCACAGTTCATTAAGGCCAGGCTTCGCCCAGTCCGCTGCTAGACTGAGTAATGCCACCACACCGATTAGTTATTGCTCCTCACGCTGCTGGCAGCTCAATAGCAAAAACACTACAATCACTCCAGATGTAGCTTGGAGGCACCATCTACATTTTCAGGTCAAAGTATCCATTTATTGCATAAAACATGACACAAAAACTACACATATGCAAAGTATTTTTAAATTTTCATATCTTAACACAGACAGATAGATAGATAGATAGATAGATAGATAGATAGATAGATAGATAGATAGATAGATAGATAGATAGATAGATAGATAGATAGATAGATCATCTTTGTACTTTTAGGCAGTCTATATCTCCACCCAGAAGGAAGCTTGTCAAATTCACTAAAAAGTGGATGGAAAAATCTGCTCAGCTTTCTGCCAAAACCTCATTAATCTCAGATAGCTGTCTCTATGGAACAGTTTCTCTGCCACATTGACAATCCTGGAAAGTATTGTTTCTTATTTTTTACCCCCATTAAGGCCAAGTAGAAATAGATTCAAGCTTCAAGGACTTTATTGCCATATATGCAGTAGGCACATACAGTTAAATTCTTTCTTTGTTTACACACCTCTGGATGCTGCATCAAATTAAGTGAACTGAGAAAAACACAATATATACAAAGTACACAAAAAAGTACTATAAAAAGACATAACATACCGTAAATATTCCACTGTATGCACAGTGAGTACAGAACGTGTGTAATGTCGTAATTCAAGTATAACCCAGAATGTCCAAGTGTAGGGTGTGTTGTGTTTAAAGAGTCCAGAACAGCATAATCTTTAAAAAAAATATATATTCATAATTAACTGTAAAACCTAATCTGCTGTGTTATTAATGGTGTTATTATCGCTGATCACTAAGTCCTTGGCTTTAATTAGACTTATAAGAAGAGTTATAAAGACCAGTTAGGTAGGTTTTGATTATGCAATATGATTATAATATGATATAAAATAAACTTCCTGTCTGAGTCCCCTTCCTTTAGATCCACTAGAGCCATATCATCAGCATACTTGGACAATTAAGAAGTGGAATCTTGGATCTTGAATCTTTTATGGGTGACAAAACACAGCCCTGGTGCATTCATAATTCATAAGCGACTTAATCCTGCGGTCACACTAGCAAGTGACAAAGCATCATGCGATTATTTACTTTCTAGGTATACGTGTGTCACACAGTCATGGTTTTAGGGAAACTGGACAGCAGCAAAGCATCAGCGTGACTTTCTTAATTCTGTGCAAATTTAGTTATGATGCTGTAAAGCGACAAATCCAGACTCAAATAATTCCTCTGAACAATTATATAGTGTGTGTGGTCCTACATTTTTTTAGTTCCCCACTCTCGTCTTTAGTTCCTATCTGCAGTTAGTTCCCATTTACTGCATGAAACTAAAAGGAAAATGTATAACATAAAGGTTTCATTCATGAAAGAAGGAAAAATAAATCTTGGAAGGAAGTAGAAGAGATCATTGGTGCCTGTGGAGAATGTACAGTTGAGGTCATAAGTTTACATACTCCTTGCAGAATCTGCAAAATGTTAATAATTAAAAAAAAGAATAAAATAAGGGATCATAAAAATTGCATTACGTTCTTTTTTAATTTAGTACCACCCTGAATACGCTGTTTCACATAACATATGTTTACATATAGTCCACAAGACACAATAATAACTAAATTTACCTGAATTTACTAAATTTATTTGAACCAGTTCAAAAGTTTATATATGTTCGATTCTTAACACTGTGTGTTGTTACCTGTTTGAGTCCCTTGTTTGTCTTGAGCAGTTAAACACTGCCCACTGTTCTTCAGAAAAATCCTCCTGGTCCTGCACATTCTTTACTTTTCCAGCATCTTCTGCATATTTGACCCCTTTACAGCAGTGGCTATATGATGTTGAGATCCATCTTTTCAAACTGAGGACAACTGAGGGACTCATACACAGCTATTACAAAAGGTGCAAAGATTCACTGATGCTCAAGAAGGCAACACGATACATTAAGAGACGGGGGTGTAAAGTTTTGAACAGGATGATCGGTGTAATTTCACAACAGTAGCAGTCTCTGCTCACTCACAAAAAAATAATAATAAATAAATAAATAAAAAATACAAGTGGCATGAGTATCATTTCTCTTGCTAGTGTCAATATTGCATCCAACGATGCTTTACAGCCAAATCCCCGGCTCATGACAACAACATGCTTAAACAGATCAAAGAAAGTGATCATTAGTAATGAAAACACAATTTAAATAAATGAATGTTTAAAGGTCATCTAGTTTAGAGGGCTACTAACAGCTCTATGCACTCTAATAGATCAGAGTGGAGTAAAGACAGATTCTGAACAAAGGCTAGATCTGGAAAGCCACTTTCAGATACTACAACAACAGCAGCTTAGAAATGGCATATCTACCACTAACGTAAAAAAAAAAGAAAAAGAAAAATAGAAAAAAAAAACCTTTCAGGATGCACTCTGTTGGTAAACTCGCTGCTATTCTTAGTGCACACCTTTTTCCCTTCCTGATTGGAGCTTTAAGAGGCTACAAAGAAGTAATTTACAGCAGCTGTGTAAAACGCCATAAATAAAAGGCCTTTTTGCAGCCTCATAGTGAGATGCAACAGCACGTATTTTGCAGGGAAATTATTCTGCAGCGATCTCAGGGAACAAGCATGTAAGCTCTGGCACAGCGAATATGGTATGATGAGGATGAGTGTTAATGAAGTTCTTTATCCGTGGATTCATTAGCAGGGAAGGCATTCAGGTCTGGTAATAAATGCGCCTCTGCAGGTGTGCACAGCACGGCCTTAAAACAACGCTCATTATCTGCAAAAACATAATGATCACCATTTGACACACATGATAAGATAATGCTCTTATCAACAATGATATCATAAATGCTCTAAATGTCTGGGTTGATTGGAGGCTTAGCAGTGTGTGTGTGTGTGTGTGTGTGTGTGTGTGTGTGTGTGTGTATTCTTGATTTGTTTTTACCCAATGTTTCCTGGAATAGTCTCCAAATCCACCACTAGAGTTCCTTTTATCATTATTTATTCAAGACAAGACTGCAGGGCAAAGATTTATTTACAGTATATATATATATATATATATATATATATATATATATATATATATATATATATATATATATATATATATATATATATATATATATATATATATATGATTAATAGTAATTAATTGTAATGTATATTATTATTAATTTCTATTATCTTTGAATTTAACAATGTTAAGAAACCATGCTCAGAATTCACAATAAAATTGTATTTTCCTTTATATCAAAACACAAATTCTTGGTTCTGATTGGTCTGAAGGTGTTGATTAATTTTCTATAACACCAGCTCTGAGAGTAGCAGTGTTTCTATGCAGTTAGCATTTCTATATTAACTCATTCACAGGGATATGCAATCTTTGCTATGGTTAAGCTTTCTGTAAAAAGAAGTTTATTTAACATTCATGGAAGTAGTCTCCAGTATCAGTGTTTTGTGACAGTCCACTATGGGAAACATAACAATAAATGCTTAAAACATACAGTACAATTTATTGTAAAAAAAATACAATCTATTAAACATTGGCGAATTGGTGTGGTGGAAGAGGAATAAAACACTTCAGGCCTTGATGTTATTGGAACAGAATCAACTTCAGTGTGGTAACAGAAACTCTACTTCACATCAGGCCACATCACACCACCATGTCATTGATTAGTTTCCTGTAACATCATGGCCCCAAGTGTTTATTCTTTACATATGAATCTTTGTTCTTGGTGTTTACAGAAGTGATGGTTTAACAACTAGAGGAGCTCAATAATAAAATATAATAACTTTAATAATGGTGAAAAGTGATTTCCTGTAGCTGGCATACATGCCACTCAAATACACACTCCCAAGACAAAAGACACACCTACCACTTACTGGATTAAAGGTGAAAATCAATAAAGTCAATAAAACAGTTATGACACATTTCTATAGGTGGAAATAATTTCCCAGGGTGGAAATCATATCCCAAAACAAATTTGTTCCACATGTGGATCCAGTGTCTGAGAGGAACCTTCTCTATTTATGCTCAAGAATATGGACCAGGAAGTATTGGGGTATAGCTTCTACATAACCTTTGTTTAGTTAATGAGCAATTACTAAAGCTTGTTTCATATCTGAGTCAATAACTTTGCAGGAGTGCAATCTATTGCAAGCATGAAATTATGCTTCACGAAATTACTGATGATTGCATCTCTTCCTGCATCTCACTAGTTACATAATAATTTACATAATAGCATTTGTTCAGTTTTTGGGAGGTGGGAGGAGACCGAAGAACCAGGAGGAAACCCATACAAACCCAAGCTGTGATCCACCAACACTACCTGCTGCACCTAATGTTAATATCATATTGAAACAAAACAAAAAAAAGAAGAACTCATCCAGGAACTGTCTAAATCTTGTTCTTCATGACTTCAGGCCTCTTTAGTTCTGTCTATAGTTGTTGTACTTCATTGGAATTTGTTTCATATGTGTTACATTAACACACACAACTCAGACTGCTATACTGCACCTTCTTACTTCAAACTGTGAGCGTTTGCACTGGCCAACTTTTGCACATCCTGCACTAATGTACAGTTAATGTCTTTATTTTTATTTTCCTAAATCTTTATATTTTTATATTTATGCACATAGTTTTCATTGCTTTATAGTTGATTTATTTATTTATTTATTCATTCATTCATTCATTCATTTGAATTTGTTTATGCTTCTCATTTTCATAACTTTCTCTCTTGTTTATCTTATTAATTTTATTTCTTGTATTTTACTGTTATTATGAAGCACCAGTACACCAAGACAAATTCCTTGTACATGTAAACCCATGGTACTTGGTGATTCTGATTCTGATTGGATGGAAGAGCAAATCTAAAATAAAGTATGAACTCTTAACACAAATCATGAATTTGGAGTGACACATGAACCTGTGATCTATTGCTATTTGCTTAACCTGAAGAGGTTAGAACCTTGTCTATGACGACACAAACTTTTCAATCCTCTTTACACTCAGTTAAGGCCAGATGGACATGACTGTAGTATATTGCTTGGCATTCAAAAACATATAAAGAGTATGTATGCGTACAGATGCACACTATTATTATTAGTGTTTGTCCAGTGTCTCATTGAGTAGCAAATTCCGCTTTATGACCTTGACTACAATAGCAAGCTCACCATCTCTGATTTACAGGAAATGTATCTCTATTAGGTCCTCTTTATGATTCCTTCTGTGTCTACGCGTTGCACACACCGGGGTGGCAAAGGTGCTTCTCAAACTCACACTTGATAAAATATCCCATTAACCTGCCACTATAGAGAACGCTTATTACCGTTCTCTCCGGGTGGCTCGAGGGCGATTGCTTTATAAAGTCTCAGACAATAAAAAGGGATGCAAAGGCACACAATGCCGCCGTACATGTAAAGCTCTTAATTCGTGGTGATGTTGTGTGGAGCTTTACCTGAATGCCTAGTTAACTTATTCATTTTAGCACAGCATGGGTGAATGAGACTTTCCGAGCAAAGGCCCCCTGGATTAATAATGACGATTAAAATGACCCAGAGGCAACACAACGTACCTCTCAGAGGGTATTATAGAAAATGTTTGCTATTAACATGAAATAGGCTTTGGAGTGCATTTAAGAATGTATTACACTGATTTTTTTTTTTTTTAATTTTTTTTATTTACTGTAGGACCATATAGTAGCATGGGATACAGTCATTATTCATGTCTATGGTGGAGTATATTCACTGTCCTTGTTGTGCTCTGAGCCGTTGCCTCAGCACCGCTGCCCTTCATCATAGGTTAACGTGACACTCAGAGACCAAATTACCTCCTCAAAAAAACGAGACCAACAGCCCAGAGAATCAGATATTACATTCAGGATCACCCACAGAGATTTGGCCCGCCGCTCACTGACCCACCACTACTGATGGGAAACACATATTTACGACCAACCGAATCAATGAAAAGTCTATATCACTTTAATTTCTTCCTCTCTCCGCTATAGACAACTCAAGATATAACATATGCCTTTATGATATATGATCTTTAATAGCATTCGTCTGCTTTCTCTTCTGAAACGGTTACACCTCCTACTTTACCTGAGATGAAGCTCTTATAGAAAATGAAATGAAGTACAACAGGAATAGGATTACATCAAACACTTTATTGAAAACATTCAAATGGATGAGCTGCTATTCATTCAAACGCCGTGCAAACAAGCACGGTAGAGTTAGGAAAAGATAAACGATAAAGGTGACGGTTTTGTCTAAGCTCTCTTTTAAAGCAAAGCTAGAAGCTTGAAATGAATTGAATTCCAATGTTGGCTTGATATATTAAGCTATAAATATTTAACTTTGTTTAATCTACCATTTAATTCCATTAAAATTATATCACAACAGAAAAGTTGTGTTAAAATCTGAGTTATAAACCACTGTTGTGTTTTTTTTAAAAAAATTATTACTCATTTATGTACAGCTTTGGTACACCTTTTCATCTTTCTCATATTCTCCCAACTGAGCTGTAGCTCTCTCCAGCTCCTTCATAGTTACCCTGAGACTCTTGGTTGCCCCTTTGTCTAACCCTCTCCTTACATGGTCACTGACGTTTGGTCGATGGCCTTCTCTAGACTGAGTTGTGGTTGTGCCATATTCTTTTCATTGTTTAATAATGGATTTAATGGTGTTCTACAGGATGTTCAAAGTGTTGGATGTTTCTATAACCAAACTGATACTTTCCCAGAACTTTGTTTGTTTAGGTATGTTCTTGATCACATGACAC
>CM042557.1:7393483-7678483 GCA_023630585.1 Cranoglanis bouderius | reverse complement strand
GAGCCTTAGCTTTAAGTTTAGATATTTTACCCTACATCTCTGTAGTTCTCAATGTAAACAATGAAATCTATAGTATAAGAAGAAGAAGAAATGCTAGAATAACAGTGCAGCACTAGAATAACAGTCGTTGACTGTTATTCTAGCGCTTACTAAAAGATTGTAATGATCACAAATGATGAATGTTTTCTCTTAAAAAAAAAAACATCCACTAAAGCCAAGACAGTGTTAATACATTATCCCCTGCAGAGACAATCATTTATTGTCCTTCTAACATTTGATTTGCTTTTTTTATTTGTGATTCTCATAACTGAACCTACTCTTTTATTGCAGATCTTATTGTGGATATTGGAAACTCTTTTTACAGGGGCGTTTGATTCAGGGTTATTTTATTCCCTTGAATTCCATCACGTCAACACATACAAAAGAAGTCACATGTTACACTTGTATTCCTTTAGTGAAATGTTTCACTCATACAAAATCATAAAAGAACAAGGCCAGAGCTTGCCATTGATGTGTAGCCCTACCTATTAACCTCTGTGCTTTGACAAAGTTAATCTCCACAGAGCCATGCACTGGATATAGTGCTCAGTGTCATTCTTTCATCAATTGCAATTGTTGCAATTGTGATGAAAATGCATTACACATATTTTAAATATAAAATACTGCACTGTGTGTTCTGACACCTTTCTATCATAGACAACATTAACTTTTGGTGCTACAGTAGCTTTTCTTTGGGATCAGACCAGACGGGCTAGCCTTCGCTCCTCGTGAGCATCAGTGAACCTTGGGCACTCATGACCCTGTCTCCGGTTCACCAGTTGTCCTTCCTTGGACCACTTTTGGTAGGTACTAACCACTGCATACCGGGAACACCTAACAAGACCTGCTGTTTTGGAAATGCTCCGACCCAGTCGTCTAGCCACCCCAATTTGGCCATTGGCAAAGTCCCTCAGATCTTTACCCGTTTTTCCTGCTTCCAACATATCAACTTCGATATTGTTGTTGATGTTAGAGATGGCTTTGGTTGTGTTATTTGTTTGTTCATTTGTTTGTCACCCAAATAAGTGTTGAGTAAGTAGTTTAGTTATGCGGAAAGTTTCACGCTTAGCATCTAAAACAGCAGGCATGAATAGTAAACATCATCAACTGAAGTCAGCAGTTTACAGTGAGTTTCCCCTCTGCAGTGCCGATAGCTGTAAACCTTCTCTCCAGTGAAAGTTCTTAAAATGATAAACCATTTAAATTGATGACTAGCGGAAATTCTCAAGTGGAAGACTTCAAAGACTCTGGAAAAATGAGGTTACCTGTGAGAAATGCACAGGAGTTGGCCTAATTAGAACGAGCCATGGAGCCACAGCTCTCTCTCTGGCACTTCAGGCCTCTGAGTTTTCCAGCAGCAGTGTCTCCAGTCAACACAAGGACATGCAAAAGAATTTACACACCCCTCTCCACAGCAGGGATTGACTAGATCTACAAACCTTGTAATCGGGACAGACTCTCAATTACCAGATTGCACTGTTTTGGTATTGTTTGCAAATGTGTGTTTGTGTGTTTGCAGTGTAAGATTGCAGACACCAGCTTGTGTACACAGCAGAGAGCGACCAGGGCACTGCTGAGAGGATGGCCGTTTGCTCATAATCTGGCATGTGATCCCCAGGAATACACTAGCCCAGCCGCCTGTGCACATGGAGGAGAGAACCAAAGAGTTCTCGGATCAGTCCGATTTCAGTGACAGCCTGTTTTATTGCCTGGGTCGGCCCGCGCCTTCCATCGCAAGGTGACATCTAATCATGCATCTTTCACAGCAAGCTCTCAAGAAGTGCAACACAACCTAAGTCAGTGACTGGTACACAGAGGAGGTATATCACTGTTATGAATTCTTGGTGTATTCTTTTTTTTTTTAATTTAAAAAAAAAACAAAAAAGACACCAAGCATACAGAATATCCTGGATGTTAGCAGTGTCCCGTTTTCACTCTAACACATTATGGCAATACAGTAATATTGCTTTGCTACTCTATTAGAGTCAATAAAGGGATAATTATGGTTCCTTGATTTAATACAGCAGGAATAAGCTGCTGGATATTTAGCTATAAATCAAAAGGGTTAGAGTGCTCATAGCCCAGTTCTGTAGAGACCTCAACTGAGATGTGTTCCTTCCTGCATATACATAGGCTTTTCTCTGACAAGAAACTGATGCTTAGCATAACAGTGTTGGTTTTAAACACCTAACACAAGCATGTTAGCAATGAACTCTTTATGTTTTATGTTTAAGATGTTTTCAGGTTACTTGTATTGTAGATGCTCTAGTTCCTGCTCTTGATATTTTCACAGAGCAGTCTGCTTTGCTTCATTAAGATAGCAGTGTACACTAGACTTACGCCAAATAGTATCACGTAATATCAGACGTTGGTATCAGAGCATTTTTTTATGAGTTTGAGTAAATGAGAATGATGTCAGACCAATAATGATGCCAGTATTAGTTTCAATGGTAACACTTTCCAATAACAGTGCATGAGTAATCATGCACTAATACCTGATTAATACTTATTTAATTATGAACTAATGATGAGTTAAGGCATGTACTTATCACAAACTAATGAATAACCAATCTTAACTATGACGTGAGTGTTATGAATTCATGTGTGAATAACGATCACCTTAAGTACATGGTAGTTAGTAGATAATAGCGTCTGCTAAATGAATAATTATCACTGTATTCATTTCACCCTTGCGGGTAAAAGAGCAGTGCTCCGGGCCCTCGCCACCCAGAGCACTATTATTTGCATTGTGATTTGAAGAGAAACGGGTTGAGATGAAATTATTGGTGTTTATTATTAGCGTGTCTTTCTACATTCGAAAAGGAGGATCAGTGTAAATTATGAAAGCAATCCAGTGCCATCCAATGATATCTGTGTCGCAGCTGAATATGGCAAATTATATAAACAATTTGAAATTATGCACGTTTAATTCATGTTCTTTCTTACAGAGCATGTTTGGTTTAGTTTACCCCTGCATGTTAATTAATGCATTAACTAACAAATATGTACTAACATGTACTTAAGGTGGTCGTTATTCACGCGTGAATTCATAAGACTTACATCATAGTTAAGGTTAGTACATGCCTTAACTCATCATTAGTTCATATTTAATTAAGTATTAGTTCAGGTATTAGTGCATGATTATCAATGTACTGTTACTGTAAAGTGATACCGTTTCTATACATTCCTAATTAATTTCATTAATTTAAACATTAATCTCAACAACGACCTTTTATTACCAAGTGAATTTTATTCACTTTTGAGGGGTTTTAAAATGCTAGAATTTCACTTGATGTTGAGATTCATGCAACAGTTCAGGAAGTAGTTTTCAGCCATTATATAGCTCAGAGCGGTTATATAACGTAAATCATGTCAGCACGTGAAAGCATTTCGAGGCTGAAACACATCTCTGGGTTTGCTTTTTATATGGACTAGTCATAGCTCTCGAGAGCAACTAGTGTGTGAAAAAAACAAGGTTTGATTATTGTTTGCGTCAATTGCACTGTACGTGACATAACACAGTTATTATTTGTAAATCACACTCTATACACCCACTAATGACACGTGTAATTTATCCAAGCAGATAATTTCCTGTTATTTGGGATCCTAGTAAATCATGGGCTAAAGTGTACAGATAGAATTGCATGTTTGCTGTTGCTCTGTAGACTCTGTAGCCATTAGATATAAAGACACAACCAAGGCAACAACATTAAAACGTCTTTGGGACTTCACACTGACTGCGACGTGGCTAGAATTTCGGTCCCTCCATTATCCTGTGCCCTTAATTACTTTAAGATAATCACACATTGGGATAATTGACTGTAGTTGTGTCTCCTTTCATATCATTCCCCCATCAGAAACCAACCTGCAGCAAAAGAAACCTTCTTCCAAATAACAAGTTATGCACTGCTCTTTTTTCCCCACAAAATGTTGTTCTTTTCTTCTCCCCTTGCCACTTTCTCACCTGACATTCATCATGGATCTGAGACGTGAGATTATATTATAGCAGCAGCACGGACCTGATTATCAACACATTTGCAGTTTTAATTCATTCTCTCAGTTTAATTGAATTCCAGCCACTGCCATATTGCCAAACGACATTAAACATAATTTATCCGCCATTTTCTCCTCCAGCCTATTTGCATATTCCTTGCAATATAAAGAATTTAGAAATATGCACGAAGGTAAACTGCAGTGAAATCTAATCGTAGGCCTGATTCGCTTGAAAAACAATACACTTTTCTTATAAGTACACTTTTCTTCTTTCTTGGCTCTGGTCCTGTAGCAGGAAAACTACAGCAATCTGCTTTAAGGCACTTTGAATCCCATGTCAGAGTTGTTAATTACATTTAAACCACAGCGCTGTTGAATTCTCGATTGCTGATGTTGATTAATTGTCTACGACAGCAGCTCTGACAATAGTGCTGGCTGTAATTCAAATCACAGATTTATGTATATTAATGCACTCATTTTAATATGTCATTGTTTCTATAGTAATTGTATGGTATAGTATGGTATAGTATGGCATTGTATAGTATAGTATAGTATAGTATAGTATAGTATAGCATAGCACAGTATAGTATAGTATAGTATAGTATAGTATAGTATAGTATAGTATAGTATAGTATAGTATAGTATAGTATAGTATGGTATAGTATAGTATGTAATTCGCAGGGTTACCACCTCATCATTGATTATTTTCCTATAACAGCATGCTTGGCTGTGTATTATTCCTTACTTGTCATGTATTCCATTTATTGATTTATTTATTGGTATGTTTTATTATGGGATGCAGTGAATTGTAGCCATGTGACATGTGATTCGGATGGTTTGGTTTGCCATGAAGGGCAGTTGTTTTTTTTTTCCTGTTTCTGATTTCTGATAAATGATTGGGGGAAGAAACAATATTTCAAATGACAGCATATAAAAAAACATTAAGATATGTCAGCTCCTTTTATGGTTTTAAATCAAATTGGATAATCAAAGTGACCTCTAGTCTGTTCTGGTTATCTCAGTTTTTCCCAGCCTTGCCAGTTAGATTTGTTATTAATGGAATGAAATTAATATTTCATATGTCTTTATCCAGTACATCAAAGCGCCTGAAATGAACAGCGTTGGATATGACAGATGTCTGTGTATATTTTATCTGCATTTCCTTTCTTTCATGTCTGCCTTCTTACTTTATCTCTCTCTGCCATTAACTCTGATACTACTTTTGTTCATAATATGCACAACTCGCTATTAAAATGTGACATATATAAATATATATGTCATTCCAAAGGAGGAAAACAGTAAGAGAAGATTTAAAGAATTTTTTTTTTTTTTTTAAATCCACTGTATGACTATATTTACACTATAATCCTTTGATCATCAGTGGTGTAAAATATTTTTTTATGATTCAATTCATTTGACATTTTTATTTTAAACTTCTTTCATTCAAATCTTGGTCTATTTTTAATTTAATGTATTTTTTAATTTTAATCCTACATTACCCACAGTTTAGTTAGACTACCTCCTGATAGTGGCGCAGAGGGATTTAATGGTCGCTTCATGCCTACCTAAAGAAAGTGATGCAGCAGCACTTTAGTCCTTTACTCTGCCCAGCTCTCTCACCTCAACACTCGTGATCTCATAGATCTCTAATTAGCCGAGCCGAGTCTCTACCGTAACTTGGCACAAATGCATCATATAACTGCATCGCTCCAATGTCTCCACTAATTCTACATTCTCATTAATATGAAACTGAACATAACTAGAAAATGGTGTCTGAGAAAATAAGTTCTTTTTAGGTGCTAACAACAAAACCTAATAATTATCCTCCTATTAAACACCACTGTAACTGTGCTAGCAATGAAATCAAATCAGCACACAACCACTAACTTCTCACAGGAATAATGAAAATACGGCACCCACCAACAAATTAGCACTGCAGTCCCTAAACACATCACAAATTATTTAAGATAAACATATTTAATGTGTTTCAAGGTGGACCTTTCCCATAATGAAAAAAACAAACAAACCTTGAAGCAAGGTGTGTGAGTCATAAAACAATTTGTGCTGTAGAAAAAAAAAAAAAGAAATCTCATATTTCTGAAAGTAACACTTACTTTAAAAAGCATACAAAATTGACATACATCATCACCATCCTGGTTCATTGGATTGACAACTTTGTTGACGTTTCATTGTTTTCTCCCACTTTAAAGGAGTTGTGGCTTCAAATTGAGTCTTGCTGGTGGCATTTGGTACTGCTGATGAAAAGGACTACCAGGGACACCATTAGGAAAGCTCTAAGCTCGGTAGGTGCTGTCTGCCAGTAATAGCTCGCCACATGCTTTGTGTAGGTCTCATCTTAGTGCAGCTGCTGTTGGCCTTTATTGGCCATAGCTGAGACATTTCAGAGGCTCTCTCTCTGTCTCTCTCTGGAGCACTAATAGATGAACAACGCTCATTTTGTACAGCAGAGAAGCCACTGCTGCCAAGCCACCTGGCTATATGGACAGTGTAGAGAGGGGGACGAGAGAAAATAACAACTGTGAGAGAGAGAGAGAGAGGGAGAGAGAGGGAGAGAGAGAGAGTTCTTGCTATGATGAGCTCAGGCTCTGGTACAGATACAGTATTAGACTATTTGCTGCAGGAGCGGGTCGTGACCATAGATTTTGGTTGGCCAGGATGGCATTAATAACAACATTCAGTACATCGTCTCAAACAAAAGAGACTATCACACTTGACTTATGTTATAGGCTACTATCTAGTGAATTTTTAGAATACTTCCATAACACGTAGTCAACAAGTCTTGAATGAACCTGAGCAAACTAACTATGGACACCTATTTTCAATGACAGAACAGAAGGATGGTGTCTCGTCTAAAAGCCAGTGCACTAGCATAGATGAATAGCCTAACAAAAACAATACAATTCCCAACCGTCTAATCGCATCGTTTCTAATCAGGGACTGGACTGAGAACATTGGACATACTATTAGAACCAAACAACAAAACTTTTGTTTACAACTAACTTTAGTTAAGGCTTCTTACCATCCAAGCCAACTAGCACACAGTTCTTAAGGCTAGACTCAGTATCTAAGCCTTTATTTTCATTGGCATATTTCAAGCACACTCAAGTATGTAAGGAATAAAACATGATGGGGCATGCTGTTATGGGAAAATAACGAATGATGGAGCGGTGTGACGTGAAACAGATTAACTGGTACCAACCCAAAGTGGATTATTTTATAATAACAACACATCCTGAAGTGTTTCTTTCAAATTTTATTTCTCTTATACCTCAGCAACATTGTGGAATGTCCATGAAACAAGTTAGCTCCTGTTTTCACTTATTATAGCAGCTTTAAAAAGTAGAGAAGTGGACCCAAACTATGCCAGGAAAATCAAGAAATGCCCCAGAACCAGCGGTCAAATACTAATTAAGGGCTAACACAAAACAAGTTAACAAAATAGACCAATGACATGTTGTGGGGCAAGACCAAGAGAGAAAGCACTTGCCGCTATGGGAACCATGATGTGAAGGGGGAATATACACAGTACTGTGCAAAAGTTTTAGGCACCCTATTTGTTTTTAGTGCAAACTGATATAGATTTTTTTTATTT
Source organism: Cranoglanis bouderius (assembly GCA_023630585.1). Taxonomy (NCBI): domain Eukaryota; kingdom Metazoa; phylum Chordata; class Actinopteri; order Siluriformes; family Cranoglanididae; genus Cranoglanis; species Cranoglanis bouderius. The sequence continues at coordinate 7,670,838 of CM042557.1, read as the reverse complement.
TATGACCTCTACATTATCAAGTCAGTACAAAAAACATTTTAGATTCCCAAACATTAGTTTTCTAGCACAAATTTAAATGTTACAGAAAAATGTTTGTATGTCATTAAAGAAAGCAGCATATTACGTGAGAGACACTTTTCAGACAAAAAACACAATGAAGGCTGCTGGGTTTTGCTGCAAAAATAAGAAGCGAGTGCGAAAGTCAAAGTCTCCAGAAGAACTGTGGCTGGTTCTGCAAGATGCTCAATAAAACTTACGAGCTCATTTCCTTATAAAACTGCACACGTTGTACCAGAGACTACTATTATTATTATTTTAATTTGTATTTTTTTGTCACACCAAATATTGACTTTGTTTCATTTACTACTATTTACTGCCCTTTACTACATTTTTTTTTAAATGTAGAAACATTTAATTTCATTATTTTGAAGGCATCTTTGCTCTGCAGCATTTCTTTGCATGTGCCTAAAACTTTTGCACAGTACTGTATACTGTATATGGATTCTCCCTTCACATCATGGTTCCAGCCATTGTTATTTATTTATTAGTAATGTCTAGTATGTTTTTGGTTGTGACAGTAAATTTCATGCCTCATAGTCACCATGAAACTGATTTCAAAGGGCTAAATGCTAATGATGGCCGCACCATTACCTACCTAATGAACCATATATGTACATGTTTTTTTTTTTTTACAACAAAATAGGATACAAATGGTGTCTTTTCCTTCATGATTGTCCTAATTGACTGAGTGTCCATTTCTTCTCATTCCCTCAATGCTGATAAAGCAGAGTAGCGACATGCAGAACAGAGTATCAATTATTTCTCGCCAGCCTTCCCGTTGTTTTATCCGGAGTGAAATTCTGCCTCTCAGACTCAGCTCCGGGTTCACTGATGCTGCAGATGACAGGAAATAGCACATTAAAGCTACGCAACAACAGCAGGCATGGTGCGACAGGTGAAGGAGAAAATGATGCTGGCTTTTCCTTGCCCTCGCTTTGCCTTCCACTGAGCAACATTTCATTTGTTAAACATAACGATCCTCTCTTCATGTGGGGTGAGCTGTGAAGAAATTCCACTGGGACTTTCTGTTGCAGAAAACGTTACATGATAAATTTAGTAGGCCCTATTTTTTCTCCCTGGTTTCTTATTGCATCAGAATTGATTCTCCTAAATATTCAGTGTTAAGCCTTGTTTTTTTTCTGGGTTTTTTTTTAGCTGTTATGATTTACAGTTAACAGAGTTTTCTATTGTTGGGTTAAATGCTTTAAAAATGTAGTTAGCTAAGCTGCATAAGCATAAATATTTAAATATACTACAAGGTATATGGTAGCTTAACTACTCTGCTAAGCTGCTAAGCTTAGCTAAGCATAACTAATTAAAACTAATAATCAAAAGAAGCTAGCGGACAAAGGATTTGTTCTTGCTTAATGCGAATAAACAAAATTATGGTCAGTCAGGGATAGTAGTAGTAGTGGTTAGCACATTTGTCTTGTACTTCTGGGTTGAGGGTTTGATTCCCACCTCTGCTCTGTGCATAGAGTTTGCATGTTCTACCTGTGCTTTGGGGGTTTCCCCCAGGTACCCTGGTTTTCTCCCCAGCCCAAACACATGCATTGTAGGCTGATTGGCATCTCTAAATTGTATGTGGTGTGTGAATGTGTGTGTGATTGTGCTTTGTAAGCCAGGGTGTCTCCTGCCTTGTACCCTAAGTTCCCTGGGATAGACTGCAGGCTCTCTGTGACCCTGTGTAGGATAAGGGGTACAGTAAATGGATGGATTGACTTTTGCCATCCACATTACCCAGATTATTAACTTTCAACAAATTGGATTATTTTGGAATTTTGTTGAACCAAGCATGATGAATGGAGTGAAGAAGAGAAGCTGAGGCTGATTTCTTTCTAGCCCAGACTGTACATTCATTCAGCCGATCAGTGACAGTCATGTCCTGTGATTACACCTTCTAGATCTGATCTACATTTGGGCTGATATTTCCATCCCACTTTGCTGATGTATATCCATAAAACATCATCAGTGATTGAGAAGGAACACATGCAATACAATCACTCACAAAGTACAAATTACACAAAATGACAGACAACACAACCTTATGTTTAGTGTTTTTTTTTTGGTTTGAGAGAAGGAGTCACAACATTTTTGTTCAATATGTTTGGTATTCAGAGGAAACACAGCATGAAGCCAGTGTAGCAGAGGGATTCAAACTGTGGGGTGAGAAGGAAGTGCAGGTGGGGCGTGGATGAAGTGGAAACTACATGGAAAAAATATTAAATGGCTCTTTAGAAGTTGTCAAAATCTGTGAAGTGGGGCTCGTGAAAAAACGTTTGAAAGTATTATGGACTTAACACACTTAAAATCAAAACCTCATGGTATAATACAATGCTCAATACTAATAGTTTCAAAGTCAATCTATTGCTCCATATTACCGTAGATTTTAGTCTCTGCTCTGATATCATGACTAGCCTTTACTGTGGACAGTTAACCATAAGGACTGAGTCATCATTAAATCATCTTTAAAATTCATCATTACAATTCTGCCTCTGCACAAAACAGCTCCACTGTCTTAACTGAATAAGAATTGCGGCAAGACACCAGCTGTAGAAATCTTTAAATAACTCAGCTTTATATAACGCATTTATGTGTCGGTTTAATGAGAAAGAAGAGAGTGGTTAACACACAACAGAGAACATGGTGTTACTTAGCACCTGCATATTATTTAAGATAAACGAAGACAGATTTTCACAGAATTCAGAACATTTACATCTCCAGGGTTTATTTTATCCTCGGGTCAGAGAAAGTGGGCTCTAACCAGCAGCAACACAACATAACATAACTTGGTGGATTAAAACTGTGTACTTGGTGGGTTAATAAAATGAGACCATAAGCCATTTACCAAACTACTAACAAGCTAATTGATGTATTATGTAGCAATGCTACAACCTCACTGCTGGAAGATTTGGTTATACTAATAGGTTTGCTGTGTTAATGATGCTACTGTTAATAACACCAACATTAACCCAATAAGTTATACAGTATTCTGGTGGAATGAACTGCATTTATTTCAGAATTGTCATGCAATATGAGATAAATTTCATTAAAAGAATGTATGTGCTCATTTTTGAGAGTAAGAAACTACACAATATCCCAAACTATATTAAAAAAAAATCCAATGAAAGTCTTAGTTTTTATTTTAGTTTTTTATTGTATTTTTAGTTATTTGTTTATTTATTTGATTTTTCTTCTCTGAAATCAGCTACATAAACATTGTACATCTAGGATATTTTACTTATATTTTGTTTAAAAAATATATTTAGGTAATATTTTACACATGAATTCTATGAACTATTTGTTGTTGTTGTTGTTTCTAAAGACATTGGAAGACATTTTATTTTAGGGGGCCAAGCATTGAAGGTGCATAGGCACCCTATTGTTATTCTAACATTTTAGATTTCTACCTTTCAAGACAAATTCAACTCACCCTATGGCGGCAATTTCCACTTAATTAGATTTTCCTTCATTTTGGATTTTCTGAAAAACAGTTTTTGTTTTGCTTACAAACTTACAAACCGATCACCACCAAATTTGGCAAACATCATCTTCAGAGTAAGCCTCATAAAAGTTCTCAAAAGAAACGGTTTGACTGTAATGTGCCAACAAATCTGATGGCGAAGCCGCCAGACAGGATGTGAGGCGAATCTCAGCAACGACTTTGCACATTAACCGAAAACCTAGTAAGAATCTTCAGGACTATGAGCGGAAGCTATGCAACAAATTTCATGACAGCACCACTTACTGGTCAAAAGGTACAATAACATGCCCAAAATGCTTTCATCTAAGTGCCATTTTTGCTACTCCTCCTCCATATTTTGTCCAATCTTTACCAAATTTGGCTCACATCATCTTGATACCTGTCTAAGCAACTATCGATTGCCATTATAGCCATTCAATGTGCTATTATACAGACAACACATGACTGACAGGGTTTAATATCAAATAGCATTTTTATTGAGCAATTTTCAAATAAAAAAATAAAAATCAATATAAGTCAGAAATAAGTTTGGTGCAGATACTTGCTAAATGCCACCCTGCTGCCCATTTGTTCATTTAGACCTTTCTTCCTACAGTCAGAGAATTCCACCACTGTCCTTCATCAAAACATACATATTATGAGTGAAACTTCAAATCACTTTCGAAGTTACAGCTCTGCTTTCCTGTGATTGCATAGGCAACAAGTGTAGCGGATCTGTGAATGTGCGGCTCACAGAGACTGGGTGCTTGGCCCCCGAAAATGCTGCTTGCAGCTTTATTATTATTATTATTATTATTATTATTATTATTATTATTATTATTATTATTATTATTATTATTATTATTTATTGTTATAACAGTAAAAACTATTATCTGGATATGATTGTTTTAATAATATATGCATTTAAAGTGACATTTATGTGAAAGGAAGGTCCGCATGAGGATAGTAAGGCAAACGTGTGTTCTGACTCCTCTGTGTGTGTGTGTGTGTGTGTGTGTGTGTGTTTGTGCAGCTTCCTGACCCCTATTTCCCCCTTTTACTTCTTCCTGTTCTTGCCCTCAATCACAATAAGGTGCAAGCTTCCCTTATTACAACATACGCAATTAACAGACTATTGAACACATCAGAGAGATATATGACTTTTCCGCTTTTGCGACTACAACATTGTTTTATTACACATTCTTTTTCCATTCTGTACCCTGAATGTTCAGGCAAAACATACAAATGGAGGAAGAAACGCAATAGCGATAATGGTGTTTAAGTGATAGATAAACAGTCAGGACAATCCTCCTACATTTGAAATGAAATGGGAGCGGACACTGCTGACATTTATATGCTTCTGTTTTAAAGCTTTCTCACTGCTCAATTAGTTCATTTGTTTGAACATTTACAGCAAAACTACTCCAAAGCAAGGGCGAAATGTGACCCATCAAAGATGCGTGCTGAAAGAAACATGACGGAATAGCCGTATCAGATTGCCGATTCTATGAAAAATGCAGTCGGGAATAAAAAAAATGGAGACGTGACAAGAAAATTCCTAGAGGGAGCCTTAGCATGTGTGATTGACTGTAAAGCAGAATGCCCATAGGCCATTAGTGCCTTAGCACGACCTTAATATTTATGACCGTCCTCTCGATTCCTCCACAAAGGGGCTTTTAAACGGCATCATTAAAATCGAGCGCTTCATGCAGCAGGCGATAGCTGCGAGGGTCTACACGGCAAAAGGCAATCAACAGCAAGCCAGAATCCGCATTATCCTCTGATGGAGTTCCTTTTTAAAGAGCTCTTGTGGATTTCAAACACACAGCACCACATATATGCTTTAAAAGTCCTTTATTCTTTAGAGTCTTACATCCAGCACAGCAACAATGAAACTAAATTAACTATAAACAGCATGCAAAGACCTTGATCAAGGAATAACACACTTGGGGGGTGTGCTGTTATAGGAAAATAATCCATGATGGAATAGTGTGGCGTGACCTGACACAATGCAGTGTTACTGTTACCAGAATTAAGTTGATTATATTCCAGTGGTACATGCTGACATGTGTTTTTAATTCTCTTATACCACAGCAGTTTGCCAACAATTGCAATTTTTAATCTTCTAATAGATCCCACTTGTTCATTTATAGTTACATTTAATGTTGTGGAATGTCTGCGAGACATGTTATAAACATATAAACATCATCCATCAATAGTCTCTCGATCTCGGTCCTTTCAGGTGGAAAACTTACTGACTCTTACTTACTGATACTGGAGACTCCTTCCATAAATGTTAAATAAACGTCTCGATACAGAAAATTAGTTTCATCATATCAATGATTATACATTTTTCTTTGTTAAATAGCACGTTTTCTAAATCAGTTCATTGTTAGTCTTAGATCCATACAAGTCCCTGTGAATGAGCTGTTACTATAGAAACGATAATAAAATATTAGAATAAGCATCAACATAAACCTGAGTAAAAAATAATGGCAATTAGGCTGAAATCTTGAGAAGCTGTATTTGTAAACTTTGTTTCAAGTAACCAGGGGTCACCCTGCCAACTGTGCGAGCCATAATTAGAAAAAATATATTGAAAAAAAACTGATTCGTTAGTATTACAGTGCAAATTATCAGTTCATTCGAAAACATGTATTATTTTCACCAACTCGTCCTCATCAATAAACAGTGAGGTGAAACATACAAATGTTGTGACCTTCCTCCTGTTCTTGCTCTTCGCGACACATGGAGGAAGACAGTGGTGCCAAGCAGCAGGCTAATAAAAGCTCTTGTGAGCCTGTGCATTGCTTTAATTAATGTAATCTTCAGTCCTAATCATCTTGATGAGTGGGTGCACAGAGCAGCGTTCCTGTCCACAAAAACACACAGATTCGCACACATCACTTAAAAAAAACAACTGATTAACGAGGCTGATTATCCCTATCAAGGCATCTCTTGCTTTTACAAGGTGTCAGGGACCAGGAAAGCAAAGTTGCAATCATTAAGGCTAAACCCAGGCTAAATGCTCAAGGTGAGAGGACATATTAAATTTTATTTTATTTGTGTAGCACATTCAACAATAGAGCTTTTGAAGTGCGCCAGTCCAATTTCCAGCAAAACGCCTCCACAATATGATGCTCACACCCCCATGCTTCCCAATTCGGATGGTGCTCAAAATGAAATATATCTGTCTCTAATCGATTGTTTTAAATGACCACTGATGAGAACAAAGTAGATGCCCAAACTGACTTACCAAACGAAATGTATGGATAACATGAAATGTGTACAATTGTGAAAAACTCTATCTATATATGACTAACTCTATATATGATAATAATATATTATAACCATATATGATACACTGTAACTACAGTGGGGGAAAAAAGTATTTGATCCCCTGCTGATTTTGTACGTTTGCCCACTGACCAAGAAATGATCAGTCTATGATTTTAATGGTAGGTGTATTTTAACAGTGAGAAACAGAATAACAACAAAAAAAATCCAGAAAACCGCATTTAAAAAAAGTTATAAATTGATTTGCATCTTAATGAGGGAAATAAGTATTTGACCCCTTCGACTTAGTACTTGGTGGCAAAACCCTTGTTGGCAATCACAGAGGTCAGACGTTTCTTGTAGTTGGCCACCAGGTTTGCACACATCTCAGGAGGGATTTTGTCCCACTCCTCTTTGCAGATCCTGTCCAAGTCATTAAGGTCATTTTCAATGCCCTGGCTGAGGGAAGGAGGTTCTCACCCAAGATTTGACGGTACATGGCCCCATCCATCGTCTCTTTGATGTGGTGCAGTTGTCCTGTCCCCTTAGCAGAAAAACACCCCCAAAGAATAATGTTTCCACCTCCATGTTTGACGGTGAGGATGGTGTTATGACTTGGGGTCATAGGCAGCATTCCTCCTCCTCCAAACACGGCGAGTTGAGTTGATGCCAAAGAGATCTGACCACACCTGACCACAACACTTTCACCCAGTTCTCCTCTGAATCATTCAGGCAAACTTCAGACAGTACATGTGCTTTCTTGAGCAGGGGGACCTTGCGGGCGCTGCAGGATTTCAGTCCTTCACGGCATAGTGTGTTACCAATTGTTTTCTTGGTGACTATGGTCCCAGTTGCCTTGAGATCATTAACAAGATCCTCCTGTGAAGTTCTGGGCTGATTCCTCACCGTTCTCATGATCACTGAAACTCCACGAGGTGAGATCTTGCATGGAGCCCCAGACCGAGGGAGACTGACAGTTTCTTCCATTTGAGAATAATCGCACCAACTGTTGTCACCTTCTCACAAAGCTGCTTGGCGATGGCCTTGTAGCCCATTCCAGCCTTGTGTAGGTCTACAATCTTGTCCCTGACATCCTTGGACAGCTCTTTGGTCTTGGCCATGGTGGAGAGTTTGGAATCTGATTGATTGATTGTTTCTGTGGACAGGTGTCTTTTATACAGGTAACAAACTGTGATTAGGAGCACTCCCTTTAAGAGAGTGCTCCTAATCTCAGCTCATTACCTGTGTAAAAGACACCTGGGAGCCAGAAATCTTGCTGATTGATAGGGGATCAAATACTTATTTCACTCATTAAAATGCAAATCAATTTATAACTTTTTTTAAATGTGTTTTTCTGGATTTTTTTGTTGTTATTCTGTCTCTCACTGTTAAAAAATAGTTTATTTCATAACTTTTCCAGGTAAAAGATACACAAATATTACAAATATATAAGTTTAGTACCTGACTTAGTCACTGGCAGTTTTCTAATAAAGACTGAAGAAATACCTCTTCACCTTGTGCCATGAAATTGCAGACATAAGGATTCAGACCTCAGACATAACATCAGAGGACACAGCATCTTAAGCAGAAACATTATTTATCTCAAGTACTGATGTTTTTTTAATAGATACATTTATAAATCAACTTAAAGTGAGCTGTAAATGTAGCAGATGAATGCTCAGTCAGCTTATCCTTCAAACTGTGGATGTGTTTACAGATTAGTCAATTAAAAGTATTTTAAAGTAGCCTATGTCATACACACATTGTGCCTGGTCATGAAATTGTAATACAGTATATCATCAGGTGTGTGGACACCACACCATCACAACCATATGTGTTTGGAGGACATCCTATTCCAAAACTCTGGGCATTTATATAGAGCTGGTCCTTTGCTGCTATAGCAACCGGCACTCTTCTGGGAAGATTTTCCATTAGATTTGGAATGTGGCTGTGGAGATTTGTGCTCATTCAGCCACAAGGGGAATAGTGAGTTTGGGCACTGATGTTGAGCACAGCCTGAGTTCCAATTCTACATAAAGGTGTTGAGATCAGGGTTTTGTGGAGGTCACTCGAGCTCTTCCACTGTAACCATGGCTAATGATGTCTTCATGGAGCTCACTTTGTGTACAGGGACATTGCCATGCTGGAACAGTGTTAGGGCCCTCTTGGCTCAAAGGAAAATGTACAGCATGCAAAGACATTCTAGACAATTGTGTGCAAAACTTTGCCTCACATATGGGTGTGATGGTCATGTGTCTGCATACTTTTGACCATATTATGTGCCTCATGGTTTCATTAAGTTGTGTGCACAAAACTGTCGATGCGCAGTGCATGGAAAAATGCAAAATACTACATAAACCTGTACAGTTGAGTTGATACTGTGCAAGAAAAATGGGTTTAAACGAAAGTTTAGAATCGAGCAGAAATGTCTGAGCTGCACGTAATTCCATGGTTACATCTGTACTTTAACGTAACTCTGATTAAACCCTAAGCACTTAAATAAGCGCTAAGCACTTGAGGATAAGCTTTTGAATAAAACACAAATAGAACCATAAAGTACTTCTGTATCTGGATAAGGACGTCTACTAAATGTTGTACCTGGGAGAGGAAATGTATAATTATTGAAAGGGTACAAATGGAAAATAAACACAAGGCCTGTCTTCTTTTATATCTGTAAATAATTATTTCTGTAAAAACAAAATAAATAAATGTTACATAAGGTAGCACCAGATATCGGATTCAGCAGTAGCTGTACTTGTCTGCAAAAGTGTTAAGATTTAAAATTCAGTATTACAAAAGCTGCCACTTGCATTCCATTTTTATTTTATCATTCTTTGTTTGGCCATTTTAATATAATTTAAGGTGTTAGCCCTGAAACCCAGACCATCCATTATTACATGAGAGGGAATTAAAGGAAGATAAAAAAATTGTATCTGTTTGCACTGAAACGTTCTGAGGTGGTGTTTATTACCCAGTTTGGATCTCTATAGAATTATTCATGCACTTCATCAGAAAGGGGGAAAAAAATAAAAATAAATTGCCATGGCCCAGTTCTTGTAAAACACTCACACCCACACAATCATCCGGAAGCTTTAAGACCGTGTGGGCTTGCATAAAGGACTTCTTCCTCCCACTGCCTTCACAAAGAAAGAGAAATCAATCCAGCTCAAAGAGGCATCATGGCCATCATGGCTCCTTTCCCTCTCATCATTCCCATGCATTCAGAGATTACTCTGGGCCCTCGAGGGACATCGCTTCTCTCGGTGTGTGTATGTGTGTGTGTGTGTGTGTGTGTGTGTGTGTGTGTGTGCCAGAGAGCAGCAGAGTCTATGATTTGTGTGTCAGAGTAAGGGGGAAGTCGAAAATAGTGTGTACATGTGTCTGCTCCATGTAATGAGTGCATACGCGTCTAAGTTTTTATCTCCTACCTTCCCGAGCCGAATCACAGGCCACCCACTTTCCCTCATATCTGCGATGATAACCCTCAGAAAAAAAAAAATCTGATCTGAGAGTGATTCATGAAGCTGGTTTCATCTTCCTCCTCTCGCTCATGGACGAGCCGAGCGGTGACGGGAAATTGAAAGCTTCCGCTGGCTGGCAGCTGCTCCTGACGTTAGACAGGGTATGCAATGGAAATCCATTTTAAACCATGTTTATGAGGTTTGGAATATGATGCAGAGAAGGGATCTCATCATTATAAGAGTTTGGACACACACACACACACACACACACAAACAGTAGAAAAGTACAGATTGAGTTAATGTGAATGGAACCAGAAAAGCCTTATTTGGAACCCAAGCTTTTACTCTCTCTCTGATCTATGTGCACTTTTTTGCCAGTTCCCTTCCCCATAATTGTGTGTGTGTGTGTGTGTGTGTGTGTGTGTGTGTGTGTGTGTGTGTGTGTGTGTGTGTGCGTGAGTGTGTGTGTGAGTGTGTGAGTGCACGTCTGCCGGTTTTTGATTAAATCCGGGGCAAACGCCACCACACTGCACAAAGGTAGAGGCAACAGCAAGGAAATCTTTCAATCTGTCGCTGTGGCATGATAATAAAAACCCATCCATCAGACCGATATTGGCAGGAACAAATTGGTTTGGGGAAACAAAGCGGCTTGGGTTTGCTTGTATAGCCTTTTTCCTCTCTCTCTCTCTCTCTCTCTCTCTCTTTCTTTCTGTGTGTGTGTATTAGTGTGTGTATTAGTGTATGAGTCTGAGAGTCTGAGTGAGCGCATGTCTATGTGCACCCATTTAAAAATGGCTTGCAAAGGCAGCAGAGGCATAAAGCATCCCTTGCCAGAAAGGAGAATAAAGCTTTGAATTTGCGTCGGCAGCGGCAGAATGCAAAGCGGTCATGCCAGCTTAGCCCATAGTGCAAGCGAGCTCCATGCGTGAGACTGGAACATCATAATTTCTCCCGTTTCTTATGAATCTCATGCACAAGAAAAAGAAATAAAAAAACACCTAAAGGAAAAAAAGTGGCGTAATGAATTCTAATACATATATATATATATATATATATATATATATATATATATATATATATATATATATCTGTACAAAAGAGCTTTTACAGTGGACAAATAGCCTTTCACACATGACTACACACACTGTGGTTGTAATTGCTCTCAACTGGTCCTCTATTAAATCCCATCAAATCCTTTGAGAGTAACACCATAAAACGTCTGCTCAATACAGATACGTTTAATCCACAGGTTTTAGAAAGTCACAAATTTGTCAGCATCACAATGAGGCACTGTGATCATGAAACAAAAGCATATGAGCTTTGCTTGGGTAAAAAAAAACAAAAAAAACAAGAACAACAAAAAAAAAAAAACGCTTGTGCCTTTTCTTTTTTTCAGCTGTCCTTCACTTTGGACCTGTTCAAAAGAAAAAAAAATCCTGTTCAGTTGTTTAATAGAAATACATATCGACATCAAAATATCTGCAATCTCAAGAGCAAAAGCTTCTCACGTTTCTCACATTTTCCAGCCAAGGTTGATGTCATATTAATGAGAAACCCAACGTAGAAGAATGAGACAGCAAACAATGGACTCAAAGTCCCAGAATACAATCCAGCTATACGATACAGTTGCGATGAGTTATGGCAGAGAGTCAAATTGGCTTGTAACTGATCTCCAATATAACCAGCGTGAAGGTGTTGATGGTGGTATTAGCATAAAGGTTGAAGTTTTGGAAGCTGATTTGTTTGAGCCGAGTGTACAGATTAGGAGGTGAGGGAGCTGGGCAGGCTAAATCACTAAAGCACTAAAGTACTAAAGCACTGCTGCATCACTCTTTTTAGGTAGACATGAAGCGAGGGCTAAATCCCAATGCAAAACTATCATCAGGTAGACCAACATGGTGAGGAAATAAGTTTCATTTACAAGAGCCGACTCCAACTCATTAGAAAATGAATCTTGGATGCAGTTTAAGATCACATGTTAATCATAAAGATTAATATCCATCCATCCATCCATTTTCCATACCGCTTATCCTAATCAGGGTCGCAGGGGAGCCTGGAGCCTATACCAGGGAACTCGGGGCACAAGGCGGGGGACACCCTAGACGGGGTGCCAACCCACTGTAGGGCACAATCGCACACACATTCACACACTACTGACAATTTGGAAACTCCAATCAGCCTACAACACATGTCTTTGTGACTGGAGGTGGAAACCGGAGTAACCCGAGGAAACCCCCGAAGCACAGGGAGAACATGCACACAGGTCAGAGGCAGGAGATGCCTCCATCTATGCCCCCCAAAGATTAATATATGGGTGGATTGTTCCCTCCTTCCATAATTCTTTCTGCATGTCAGACAAGCCACATCCCTTGTGTTTTCCCCAACCCAATAAAGCTTAACACGCTACCAATTGGTCAGACAGGCGCTCTGACTGCTGGCCACTTTATCAGCGTACAGCACAGGCCAGAAGGCTGGAAACATGCCCTGTGGATGATGCCGCCAAACCACCAAAGCCAGCCTCATATTTGAAAGCCAGGCATGCTAACTGGACAAACTCATTCCCACATGTCAGTCTCAATTCCAAGAATGTAAAGGTAGGAATTGCAGCTACACCCTTCTCTCTCTATCCATATCTTTATCTACCCATGATGTACTTTTTTCTTCTTTTTTTTTTTTTTTTTGCTTTGTCTCTACCACTCTATCGTGTTTATTATTCTCTTTGTCATCTGTCATCCTCTCTCTCTCTCATGCAATATCACTCACACTTTCACCTCTACCACATTTCCTCACATTACTACATGTGTGCCTCCATGTGCCACTGCATCACTGTCATATGAGCATCTGGTTCGTAAAGCAAGACACCAAGACACAATGGCATTATACTTATGCGTGGGGTAAATCCTATTATGTGCGCCTCAACATGGACAGCGAGTGTTCTAGCATTCTCTCCTGAGTAAACGGACAGCTTGCAAAGTCTCCAGAAGAACTGTGGCTGGTTCTGCAAGAGGCTCAATAAAACTTACCAAAGTTTTATTTTTATTTTATTTTCTCATTTCCTTATGAAACTGCACAAATTGTACCGGAGACTACTATTATTATTTTAATTTTTACTTTTTTGCCACACCAACTATTGACTTTGTTTCATTTACTACTGTTTACTGCTCTTTATGTTTTTTTTTTGTTTGTTTGTTTGTTTTTTAATGTAGAAACATTTAATTTAATTATTTTGAAGTCATCTTTGCTCTACAGCAATTCTTTGCATGTGCCTAAAACTTGTGCACAGTTCTGTATATATATGCAAAGCCAAGGCGGTTATTTTTTTCCAATTTGGGTGAGCCTGTGTCCACTGTAGGCTCAGATTTCTGTTCTTGGCTGACAAGAGTGGAACCCGATGTGATCTTCCATTCTTGTAGCCCATCCAGCTCAAGGGTCCTTTAAAAAGTTTCATTTTCAGCATCCACATCATTTTATTTGCAGTTAACCTTATTTTGGATTTTTATGAAATAAAGTGAAAATACACCACCGGGAGTCATAAGAAGAAGAAGCAAGCCCAAACTGTAACAAGCCCAGCACTGTAAGCTTACACAGCCAATCAGTGACAGTTGTGTCAGGTAATTACACAGATAGGCATGCCCCTTAGTTTTAATCTCCATATGGGCTATAATCTTTTAGCCCATGTCAATGATGTTTCTATTATATGTCAACAGTAGGTGTGTTACGGACTCAGTCGCAGGTGTAATGAAAATGAACGAGGTGGATTATTTTTCTGTCATCAATTTTCTTTAAAATGGATTTGGAGACGAAACCAAAAGTTGATAGACTGAGCACACACTGTCTATAAAAATTATTATTATTAGGGTTACAAGCACTGAAGGTTCATAGGCACCCTATTGTTATTCTACCTTCTTCTTCTTCTTCTTCTTCTTCTTCTTCTTCTTCTTCTTCTTCTTATTATTATTATTATTATTATTATTATTATTATTATTATTATTATTCTGGATAGGATGTCTATGGCAGCCCACTGTCTGGTAAAAAGTTGTGAAATTTGGCACACTGATTGTAGAACATTCTGGAACATTCTGACCACATTTGGGCCAAGTTCTGCCATTGCTCTAGCACCACCATCAGGTCAAAGTTGGGCCTAATTTGGAATTATGTTTATGGTCATAACTTTTTAACCATGTATCAAAAATTTAAAAGCCATCCCTGGATTCCCTGAGGTGAGACAAGTTCAACGCAAACTATGAATGTCAATTTATGCCATCTTGGACTACAAATTTTGTCCAATCATCAATAAATTTGGCATACACCATCTTCAGAGTAATCATTTTGATACTCCAAATGGTTTGCCTGTAATTGGCCAATAATTGTTTAAATGCCATGTTATTCATAGCTTAGCCCTCCTATATAATAACACCACCAGCCAGCATTGCCTCCCACAGAACTGCTGCTCACTGGATGTTTTTTTTGTTTGTTTTTTGCACCATTCTGTGTAAACCCCAGAGATTTTTGTGTGTAAAGTTCAGTTACTGAGTGGCTCAATGGTTAAGGCTCTGGGTTACTGATCTGAATGGTGGAGGTTCAAGTCCCAGCACTGCCAAGCTGCCACTGTTGTGCCCTTGAGCAAGGCCCTTAGCCCTTTCTGCTCCAGGGATGCCGTATCATGGCTGACCCTGTGCTCTGACTCTATTAGCTACTATGAAGCAGACCAAGGTTTCCCAACTTCATTCCTGGTTTCTGGTTGCCTGCTCTCTTCCGATTCAGCTGAAATTAAATTAAATTTTATTGCTATAGCACTTTTAACAATAGACATTGTCATAAAGCAGTTTTACAGAAATTCTGATCTAGACTCTGATCACTAATGGAAAAGTCGGTGAGGAAAAACTCCCAGAGATGGAGTTTTTTTACTTTCAGAGCAGCTAAACAATCCTGCACAATTTAAAATTCTCCATACTTCTAACACACCTGAGCCAACACATGGAGGGTTTGTTAGTTAACATGTGAACTGGATCAGGTGTGTTTGGAATAGAAACTCTCCTCTAAGACTGGATTAGACCAGTCACAATGTGCAAGGTGACTAAGGTTCATGAACAATGACTCAAATAAGTATGATTAAAATAATCATGTTATATTTGGTGTGACGTTCCAGCAATAATAATCATACATCTCTATTAAAATATTTTATTTACCAAATCTCCCTAATTCCAGTCATTCGATGCTTGCATTATTCCATGCCTCCTGAGACACTAGTCTCTAATTACTACCGGGAGCCTTGAGCACCAAAGCTCATACTATTGTCTACTACATTCCCTCTTCTTATCATTATCAGACCAGGAATCACCTGGAACATTCCGGAAACGAGACAGGAATGTGCCAGACATCTCATTCAACACTTCGTAATGGAGATCTCAGACCCAGAGCATGAGAGGAGAATATAAGATTCCACAAACAGTGTGAATTTGTTTGGGTTTATTGCTGGCTGTTGGTGTTGTGTTGTGTTGCAGCTCTCTAAGGAAACGCCAAGCTTTATGTGTTTTTGACGTGGCTTAATTAGCTGTTTTCCCAGGACGAGGTTGCCGGGAGAGCCACCTGTACCACCTACACCTAAAAACAGCTGTGCCGTGATGTCCCTCCTTTACAGGGCCCCTTGCTGAACACACACTTAATGTTGTACGCGATGGGGATTGAGTGGCATTTACGCAGAGAAGGGCAGACAACAACAGCAGACGTGCTGGCATGTAGATATGCAGACAAACACAGGCAGCCTGTTCGCACATACACACACACACAGTGAGCAATCACTTCTGACACACACGCATTCTAATTTACGCAGTCTCAAGTATAGCTCCATGTGAACCAATAGGTATTACAGTTACCCATGATACAACTCCAGACCCACCTCTTGTACTGTATATTATTATTATTATTATTATTATTATTATTATTATTATTATTAAATTCTTTTGGATTTTCACATTCCTTATTTGGTCATTTTTTTCCTTGTGTCCTGTTATCGACTCTTACCCAGTTCTTTATTTTCAACATTTCTATTCAAGCTACTTCTGAATCAGTTTCTACTATTGACCTGCTTTTATAGTTACAATTTTTCATCTATGGGCTGAGAGTTTTGTAAAATTTAGATTAATTATATCTATATATTAAATCTTGCAGGAATGCACATGGCCTCCTCTCACACATCATACTCATAAACTCAGTGTTACTTGTCAGGGATTTGTAGAGGTGCCAGAAGCAAGTGCAGATTTAAATTGTATTGTATAAAATGCAAAACAACAACTAAAACGTTGAAAACAAAAACCATGAAGCTAAACAGAAGATTCAAGGCAAAAACATGCAGACTGTGAACGAGACTATGGTACACACGGCAACACACGAACACCACAACAGCCAAAGTTTGACAATTACATTTATATTTATGGAATTTTGGCAGATGCTCTTATCCAGGGTGACTTACATTCATCTCATTTTATACATCTGAGCAGTTGAGGGTTAAGGGCCTTGCTCAAGGGCCCAGCAGTTACCGCTAGGCGGTGCTAGGATTTGAACTCATGACCTTCCGATCTTATATACTATAGCTTATATAATGGTGCTAATCAAGGTGAAACGAGACACTGGTTTGAGTGATTGAAAACATGTGATGTGCTGTGGCTGATGGTGATTACAATACTGTAAGACAGTGGTCACCAACCCTCTTTCTTGAGATCTACCTTCCTGCAGGCTTCATCTCCAACCAAAATCTAACACACCTGTTTTTGTTGATCAAGAACTTCTTAAGGCAATGATTAGATGGTCAGGTGGGCACAATTATGGTTGGAGCTAAAGTCTTAAGGAAGGTAGATCTCAAGGAACAGGGTTGGTGACCACTGCTGTATTACTGTATGTCCATCAGTGAAATGGTCTACTCAGTCCAAAAGCTTTTCTTTGTTTACAAAAAAGCATGTTGGTTAATTAAAAAAAACAAAGCAGCTTATGTGCCATACACTCAGAAACACTCAAATTATGCTTTTCTCACTCATATATACAGTATCCATGTGAGGGAGGATGCTGCAAAAGTGCAACGGATTACATATTCCACTTGATGTAGGAAACACTCGGTCATTAGTGGACGCAAGTTGTGCACATGCTTTGTCCGTCTCCTAAAACCAGCTAATAATTTGCAGCATGCATGCTCCTCTGAGCTTTATATTCAGTGTTTCCAGTGTTACACATGAAAGATATAACAATAATACAGTAGCATGCAGTGCAGTAATGCAAGAGCTTTTGGAAAGGTCCTATACAACATGCATTTAATAGGTTACTCCTTCTCTACTGGAAGATTTTGTGTAGATCTGGCAACCGTCATTATATTGCATACTGTAGTGCCTACATCACAGACTTGTACATCAAATTCTTCACATTTATGTAGAAACCTTTGCTACATTGCTAAGTTTTTAAATGTTACATGAGCAGCAGAAAATGAAATAGAGTTTAATTAAAGACCTTAGTATAAAGTAGATTATTCTGTTGATAGCAATCTTTTCATTAAAGCCTTAATTTCTTGAAAACATTGTTTATTAACACAATTATCTCTTTGTTGCTGAACTTGCATTAGCTCTTTGGTTGTGAGATTCTTGACTCTGTGGTTGACGCTTTCCACCATTTTAAAGCGGCCTTTGTAAGCACATTCTCTGTTTTCTTTGCTTTCCTTGTTTTTCCGATTACTTACTTGTTTTATTTATTTATTGTTTTTTTTTCCTTCTGCATACCCTGTCTTTCTGTGTTGTAAGCTACTTAGCATATACATCCTAGCTGTTATCCCGAGGTATTTATAGATGTTTTCCTGTGACTGTGTATAAAAGCACAAACTCAGGAGAAGTGGCCTTGAGATTATTCCTGTTTGGGGAAGATTAGGGAATAGTAAAGGAGGTTAAAATGCACATCAAGCACTTAGCTATGGCCCAGCAAACAAGCGGGAGACTTGGAAGTCTGTTAGAAAATGTTATTCAGTGCAAATCTTAGTGCAAATATTTTCTAAATCTTTTGTACACAGCAGAACTTTATCTAATCAGATGATTTAGCTTTCAGTGTATTTTACTAAAACTTATATGGAAGAAGTAGAAGAAGAAGAAGAAGAGGAGATAGGATTTACTGATTGAACTGATGATTGGTTTGAACACTTTTTTTAAAGTCAAATAAGTCAATAAGTCGCCTCCACCCTGTGTGCATGGAGTTTGCATGTTCTCCCCGTGATTTGGAGGTTTCCTCCGGGTACTCAGGGTTTCCTCCCCCAGTCCAAAGACATACTTTGTAGGCTAATTGGCATTTCCAAATTGTCCATAGTGTGTGAATGGGTGTGTGAATGTGTGTGTGACTGCTCCCTGAGATGGGTTGGCATCCTGTCCAGGGTATTCACTGCCTTGTGCCCCAAGTTCCCTGGGATAGGCTCCAGTCTACCCTGTGTAGGATAAGCAGTATCCAGTACAAATGGATGTATGGGTGGATGGAAGTCAATAAGTTGATAATGAGATCAGGCAGTGATGTTGGATGAGGAGGCCTGCACCCCGCAGTTGTTGTTCCAGTTCATCCCAAAGATGTTCAGTGGGGCTGAGGTCAGGGCTATGCGAAGGCCACTCGAGTTCTTACACTCCAACCTTGGCAAACCATGTATTCATGGAGCTCGCTCTGTGCACAGGTGCAGTGTCATGCTGGAACAGGTTTGGGCCTCATATTTCCAGTGAAGAGAAATTGTAATGCTACATCATACAAAGACATCCAATACAATTTTGTGTTTCCAACTTTGTGGCAACAGTTTGAGGAAGAATCACATATGGGTGTGATGATCAGGTGTCCACATAATTTTGACAATATTGTGTGCATGCAGGCAATATCACAAAGGGATAGTCTACATTTATAAATTTATAAACAAATATAAATAACCACGGGGAACACACGAATACAGAAACACAAAGGCATGATAAGACTTCTCAGTGATTCTCACAGGGTATAAAATAGGCAAACTAATCAAAGACTAATACAAAACATGCATACAATCAGATAATAAGCAAACCGTAGAATGAGAAATGGAGACAGGACCAAAGAGAAACCAACACGAACACGAGCACATGGTGAGCTGTTTATTCTGGATAATTTATTCATTTTTGGTTGTCACTTGTGTGCATATCCAGTGCTATCACAATGTACTGTGATAAACTGGAGTTCTTATGCAATTCAATATTAAGTTCTGCTTTTTTATTTGTTTTATAAATTATATACACAGCATATCGTTTTGTAGTTTATTTTACATCTTACATCTGGAGCTCTGCCACTTCAGAATTTCACTTTTTATCCCTGTGTAAACTCTGATGAAACGGTGAAGAATCAAAATATAAATCTAAATTGAATCACTTCCTGAATCAGGAAAAAAAAAAAGAATGCTTTGACAGAGTATCTCTACAACTTCCTTGGTATGTGTCATATAACTTCCTCTCCATACTGTCTACACTGGGAGTCTATTATCAGGAGAGTGATCCTGAAGGCTGATTAAAGTGGTGATTATAATGACAGCTATAGGTATAAAGCTACTTTTTATTCACATGTACAAGAATTTTCTGCAATGTTTCGTTTTCTAGAAATGAATGAAAGAGTTGTATAAGTTCCTTAGTTGCTGTTTGCTGGCAAATAAATACACATGATCACATGACATGGTGTGTGACGCAGTCATCCAGGTATGCAGACGTTTCCATCCTGTGTTAATTGCCATGTGGACGTGAGAGTTTTTCACAGAGGAGGAGATACAATAAATGATCACAGATGTCAAACAGTGAAAGCAAATCTTGTCGGAATAGGGCTAAATTAAAAGCTCTGAATTCATTACCTGTAACGCTCGCATTTGATGCCAAGGAATGTGACAACAAATACCAAAATGAAAGTCAAATCAGAAGTCAACCGACTAAAGCAAGTTTAAGCTTTCATGTGTGACTGAATTAGACAGATTGGATTCTGTGGTGAAAGTTTAAGAAGATTAAGAAAACAGTTTGAATGCAAGCGCTAGTTCATTTGGTACATGGGAAATTGGTGCGGTGACCTTATCAAGCAAAGTGTGTTGACTCATGCCTTGAAAGTCCGCCTGATTCCAAGGCTCGATATGACTTCCTTTCTGTGACTCCCCTGAACTAACCCCTCAAGGTCCCTTGCTTCTTGTTTTTTCCTCCTCCCTTCTTTTCAGTGGATGTGTATCCCACGGTTCCTTTGGAAGCTGAGCTGTTTGTGGTAACGACTGCATGAGGAGAGTCATTTGTTCCTTTTGCCAACTAATCAATGTCCCCAGAGCTACCAATAAAGAGAGCGAAGTGTCCTCTAAAGGTTATGTACCTATACGGCCGCGTGTGTGTGAGTGTGTTTATTGAATTAACACGTAACGCACACACATAATACTTAAACCACTGTGATATGACCTTGCCTTGAGAAAGTTAAGTGTAGAAGAACTTGCATTTGAAGGACAGGGAAGGCTGTATTTTGTCAGAGTATTTTTTCCCATTATGTAAAATCTTATATTAAACCGAGGAAGCAAAAAAAAAAAAAGACAGATCATCCCGCATCCATCTTCAAAGATCATTTCCTGACAGAGTCATTGGATTTAAAGTCAATAAAAGTTCAGGATGTATATTGTCTTTTTAAAATTATTTATTTAGTTTCCAATTTTGCTGATTTTTGCTTTGTCCAGAGCCCACAGTCATGTCCTGGGGTGAAAAGACATATCCGTCTCTTAACTGAATCAAATAAATCCAGAGCTTAAAAAAAAAGAAAATTCTTGATGCAACAATGATTCTGAAACAATATTTCACTGAAGTGTCCTTCAGAGTGGATAAACGTGAAACAGACACTCAAATGTTCATGCCCTCGTGTATTCTTCTCTTATCCAATAAGAATATAATCTATATACTGTACAAATTTAAACAAAGAAGAATGTGTTCCATTTCCTCTGTGATGTAGCATGAGAAACAGTTTGAAAAGACGTAGTGACTGGCTTCATTTTCTCAGAGGAAGCATGTGCTAGCATTCACCCTCCTTGGTTGGTAGCTGTCGTATGATGGGGAGAGCTAGGGTTAGGGTTTATCACACGTATCAGAATTAAAATAATGATTCATTCACTCATCTACAGGAACTGCTCTATCCTGATCATGGTTGTGATGAATCTGGAGACCATCCCAGGAACACTGGAATGGCGCAAAGCTGGAATCCACCCTGGGTGAGAAGCCAGTCAATGTACACACATTCACACCTAGTGGCATTTCAGTGTAGCCAGTCCACCTACTGGCAGTAATCCAATTTTAGGATTGGCCCAGAGACCCTGGAGCTGTGAAGAGGGAACACCACCCCCCAAAAATGATCAAATATCAATTGAAAATTTTGCATCTCCATTACTGAATGTGATAGAAATAAAAAAAATATATATAAAACTTGTAAGCCATCAAGCCATTTTGCCTTCAAAAATTAATAAATAAATAAATAAATAAATATTTTGGATTCTTTGAACAGTTTTTGCACACACACACACACACACACACACACACACACACACACACACACACACACACACACACACACACACACACACACACACAAAATCTTCCTGACATCTCTTTCAACTATGCCATTTATCTTGAAATATCTGTTTTAACTCTGCAAGATGTCATACACTACATATTTCAAATGAGGTTTGGAGGCAGAGAGGGTCATGGTAATCTTTCTCTTCAAAATAGTTTTCCGTTGATTTTGCTTCATGTTTTGGATTGAACTGTTGGGAAGTAGTAATATATTTTCCCATTACATTCAAAAGCCATGGAAGCAAACATTTGCCCTCAGTTGTATTATATGTTTATTCATCCCAATCTGATCCAAAATGCTAAAATGCTATTAGTGTATTGTGTATTGTGGGGACAAGTTAGAGAACATTTATATCACATTCAATAATGTGGAAGTAAACTTTTAAGCTAAGACCACATGATTGGGTTACTGTCTGTGTGGAGTTTTGTGTCCACATGGGTTTCCTCCGCTTTCTCAGCTTTCCTCCCACCTCCAAAAAATATGCCATTAATGGGACTGGATGCTCTAAATTGCCCCTAGGTGGGAAATAGTGTGTATGACATTCTATGGGGGCATTCTCCACCAAGTCCAAAGACACATACTGTAGGCTGATTGGTATCTCTAAATCGTCCATAGTGTGTGAATGGGTGTGTGTGATTGTGCCCATTGGCACCCCATCCAGGGCGTCCCCTGTCTTGTGACCAAAGTCCCTTGGGATAGGCTCCAGGCTCCCCTGTGACCCTGTGTAGGATAAGCGGCACAGAAAAGGGTGGATGTATGGAAGGATGTATGGATGGATCAGGTTCTATGATGGACTAGTGTAAAGTGGTTACTGAAGATGAATGAATAAATGTAGGAAATTCTCTGAATCATGAGACTGAGGGTTATCACTGACTGAATAATGAGGCTTCAAGATCCAACAATGTCATATTTGTGCATGAAAATGCAGCATATTTAAACTTGTTCAGGTGTGTTGATATCCTTTATTTAGCACTAATGGGCCATGTCAAGGTGCATCAATATCTCGATCATACAAAGCAGCAGAGAATATATATATATATATATATATATATATATATATATATATATATATATATATATATATAAGAGGAGCCATGTCTTCCCTAGTCTTTCCTCTTCCAACTGCGCGTCATCCTTTTCAGCAATTAAAACTTGCAGAAACGAGACCAGGAGCCTGTAGCAAGGTGTGACTTTTTGAAGCAGGACACTAATTGATGTCCCACTGGGTGTGTAGCGAGGTAGCATGCAGCGTTGGTGCTGTTTGGATGGGGGCATCTGAGTAATCACTCCCCCGTCACAGCACGCTCCGTAGGGAATGATGTGGCACAGTCGGGGAGCGGGCATCAATCTTACAGTGCCCCAGGATCAGGCTGCACAGCCCCGGGGGAGCCACATCCATATCCCTGCTTCCCACAGGCATGGAGAAATATGATGGAGAATGAAGAAGAGGGGAAGGAGGAGACAGGGGAGATGTGGAGCTTAAATCTAAAATAGTATTACATAAATAGTTTCTCGTCTTCCCTTCTTTTTCTTTAATTGCTCTCCTTGTGGAAGTGAGCCAAGTGCATTAATTTGTTGCTCTCCACACTAACCTCCGCTTACGAGAAAATAAACCAATTCCCAGAAATTTTGATTCGAATTATTGGTAATGATGTGTAATAATGCTGTGACGTACTTCACTGGGGTGAGAATTGCAATGCTGGTAATTGCATTATTTGTTTTATTTTGGTTTTTTTTTTGTTCATTTGGGCTAAGAGAACAAATTATTTCCCTAGGCTCTAATAATCGACAATAATGCTAGCCCCAACCAACAGCCCTGCCAGAATTAAAAAGCAGAGCAAGTAATCTAACAGATACTTTAGGTATTATAAATTGAAACAAAAAAACATACAGCTATCTCTAAATAGCTATAAAACAAACTGTCATTGTGTACAATTTATACTGCTGATATGAGACATGGCTGGTTACCAGTATCAGAGCTGATATTGGTCATCGTAATTTCTGGTTTCCTTCACATTCAATCAGAGCTTGGTGCTGCTGTAATGGATGGCAGTACAGGAGTGTGGGTGTGCGGTGTGTGAGGAGCTCCACTGGTGGATGCCATCCTTCACCTGGCATACTGCTGATTAAGAGACTTGCTTAGCTTTTATTTTCCACTTTTTTTTTTTTTTTGTTGTTGTTGTCGGGGATTTGTACAAGCCATGGTGATTTAGTGTGGCTGACTTTAGACTACATTTTTCATAATAATACATACAAATATGTGATTTGTGTAGAATGTGAGAGTGTTGGGTAGGTGGCTCTAATCATTTCATAAAAATATGTTTGGCTTGCAAAATAAATCTATTGATCTCCATAGATACTTTACGTTTACATCAAAATATGCAATCTCTAGTTTTAGAAGAGATGAACCCTGTTGGACAGGACCTGCTCTACCTCTATATACTCTGTCTCCTTTTGAACGTAGGTTTAATTGTAAATTAGAGTGTAAAGTTGACCTAAACAATACGTTGAGTCGGTGTAACAAATGTGTACTTCCTTTAAATAATTTCTGTTTGATGAGATTTGTTTGTCTGTTTGTTGTTGTTGTTGTTGTTGTTAACTATAGATAATTAGATAAATGACCAAAATCAAAATGGATTGTACTTTACAATAAAGTGATGGCATAAATGATCAATTTCTTGGATTTACTTTATACTGGCTTGTTTTGCTGCTTGGTAATTTGTACAGCATTTTAATAAACCATAGTCACAAAATGTAACCTGCATTCAAATACAATGAATGATATACAAATGTAACATTATATTAATAATATAGTATTTGGCGATCATTATTAAAACTCAAGTTTCAGTCCCACAGCCAGTTGAGGCCAGGAGTCTAGAGAGCAAAAATGGCCATTTTGTATAGGTGGGAGGGGCCTTCTCTCACTCCCCTGTCAATCACAGTGACACTAGCCAATCGTGGGCATCTCTGAACTCATGTATGTGGAAGAGGGCAGATATTGCTTTCCTCTGCGCATGTTGCATTGCCCTATGACATTACATAAACAGCAGTTCAAAGACACGCATTGGCTACCTTCACGTTTCTCAGAGGAAGCACGTGTTAGCCTTCACCTTCCCAAATGTTATGTTATAGAAAGGAGCTGGTTGTTGGGTTGGAACTGGCAAGTTTAAAACTGTGGAGAGAAATGGAGGCCTTGCCAATTGTCTGAATTTGACCTAACTGAGGAAAGAGTTCTTCCCAGTGTTTTTTTTTTTTTTTTTCTAAAAATAGTATTTGTACTTTATCTTATGACCCCTCTTGTTTAAATGTGCATTACAAAAATGTGATTTCAGGTGTGTTGACTGTCCAGTGATCACAGACCACAAAACAACCCCATAAAGACATTACTGCATTATTTCTCTTACAAAATAAAATGAAACAAAACACATTTATAGTTGTATAATTAAATTTTTCACAGTGAACAAAATTACCAAGCACCTACTAATCAAGTTATACCTTAAAGCTACATTACAACTATAGTGCAACCATTAAACTTTCATTAGTTCACAAACACAAAATTAGTGGCCATTTGCATTCAAACTAGGCTGTAATAAAACTTATATTCTATTGGTGCAACTGAGATATAGAGATTTCATAATTCAGTTTGAGAAGTATTCTTAGCCCTGTGTTACATTTCTAAAATCATCCACATGACACTCTCACTAAACTGTTTAACATGTGTTCCTGATGGTGCTGCCTGCTGGTCTGTTTTCTTTGGAAAGGGGGAATCATTCTCCATGTTCTGAACCTGTGGCACAGAGCACTTACCTGTGTTGACACTATCAGAACAGCATTAATAAAACACACACACACACACACACACACACACACACACACACACACACACACACACACGTTAACACACTCAGTACAAACCTGAAGAGATAAAAGGTGTTGAATTCACAGTTTAGTTAGATATTTATACATGAATACACCTGATAAACTTTGGTGTTTCTATTATTGGTTGAGCTTTGCTTTCTAATGTGATTAAAGTTGCAATCTCAAGATACTCATGCTGTATATACAATATATCATATGTCAATATGCCAGAACCTAAGACGTGCACCAGTTTACTAGCCAGGTTACATGACATCAAGCACTATATGGCCTGAAGTTTGTGGACCCCTGACCATCACACTCGTACTGCATGTGCTTATTGAACATCCCATTCCAGATTTAGTCCATCTTTGCTGTTCTTCCACTCTTCTTGAAATTCTTTCCACTATGTTTTAGAGCATTGCTCTGGGGATTTGTGATCATTCAGCCACAAGAGCATTAGTGAGGTCAGGCACTGATGTAAGGCGAGGAGGTCTGGGGATGAGGGGCGACTTGAGATGCAGCACCATTGTCATGTTCACACTCACATGATTACTAATCATGCATACCTGGATATAACTCCACCACAGTATATAAGGAGCCTCTTCACAAGCACACAATGCAAATTATACGTTCTGTGTTTATTTGACCAGTTTATACCAAGCATTGCTTTGTCATAGTCTATCTGCTTTTTGATCTTGTTCTGGTTTTCATCTGTTGTTTGCTCATCGCCTGAAAATTGTCTGTTTCTTGACAACGTTTTTGCCTCACGGTTTGGATTCTCCGGCAAGCTTGATAAATAAACCCGCTGTTTACCTGCATTTGCATCCATATCTGCTGCCTGACAAACATATGTTCGTTGTTTGCTAATTATTTACAAAGCTGCTGAAATGATAGCCAGGCAACTTTACCTTGTTGCACCATTTGTTGCTAACATAGTGATGTTCTAGATACTTACCCTATAGAATGCTAGCCAACTAGTTTGTTTGTTTGATGGATTTTCTGAGCCTGTCTATGGCCCCTCAGATTTCTGATGCTCTCCGTGTCTACACTCCTGCCTCAATCCCTAGGGCTGTGCTATAGCTACTTGTGGTGTCTTAGCATGAAGCTCTGTGACTCCACAGCCAATATGAGCTACATTTGGAAGGCTCAAATGACCCTTTTATTTTGGCTGTTCTCTTGTGTTTATCTATCATTCATAGAATAGTGAATTGTGAGAAAAGCACTACCCTGATTAAAAAGAAAAAAAAAAAAAAGAAAAGAGATATATTTGTTATTCATTGCTTGCAATCCTAGCTAGTTAGCTATTGCACTCAGACACATTCTGTTGCTTTCTTTTTCCTCTTTTTTTTTTAACTCAGAGAAATGTTAACAGGCATTATTTATTTCTTTATACATCAAAGTATGATATTAGAGTATGAAGATCAGAAGACATTTTGTTCTTGCTCTTTTGAATACAGAATGAGTTTTGACTGATGCTATAAAATTTTCTTCCACGAATGGCTTGCAGTGATGTGTTTCTACCAGAGAGTCATTAAACCCTTAAATTCCTGTACATTTGTGTAGTTCTGTTTCTATTTATCTACCTTACAGTCTTTTCGCTTTCCTCTCAACTGGAGGCCGTTTCTTATTATAATGCAGTCACTAACATTCAAAATATTGGACATTACCTACTTTAAATGCTCAACTTATGAACTTATGATGAATATGTGCTTGCTAAATGCTTCCAAATAAGTAATCCATCAAACTCTGGAACATAGCCTTTCAGTGTATTCCACTCAGGCTAGCAATATGGAAATGGGGTTGCAGCAGAATTTTAAGAAACTGTCTGGGAATAAGCTTCAACCCAGCTAAATGTATCTTGATGATATCCAGTAAATGAACATTTTTCTTACAGTAGCCATCAATGAATCCGTATTAGAGCTGGGTTTATTTAACAATGAAGTGATGTATTGTGTTAAATGACCAGACTTGGAGTATGTAGGCAAGGAAGGAGCTTCTGAGTGTCCTTATTTATCCACATGTTAGCAAAGTGACGAGGTGTGGCGCATTAGCAAATGAAATCTGCTGTCAAAAGTGCAGATTTGGTACGAGAATAAAAATTAGAAGGCTATATCTTTCTTATCGCAGAGCCGCCACTCGGAAGAGCTGAAAGGACCAGCCGTCAAATCAGAACCATATAAAAGCCAGTAATCTGACGGGAAATAGGATGTGCAGCGGTGGCGGGAATCCATCAACCAGCTCAAGAAGGGTGCTCTGGGGTGTGGGCGCTGGTACAGGCACTGGCGTTTGCAACCGGGGCCCATGTGGGCTTTGAGCTAGAGTGTGAGCTATGCAGAGGCACTTGGCAGCACTAGATCTTCTGGAAAGTGTTCGGCGTGTGAGGCTGTGTGAGTGGCCAGGGGAGTTCAGGCTATGAGTGAGCTCTTGATGTAGAGAGGCAGTTTTCCCACCAGAAGGAATAGATGTATCCATGTTTCGGTTATGAGGGAAGAGGGGAAAATATGTAAGGAGTGAGGCGACTACAGAGCGCTGGCCATTTCTTGTTCTTTCTGGGTATGTTTTTGAACTGGTGTTGGTAGGCGGCCCAACTGGGGACACGTACAGCCAAAAAGCCAAAACTCCTTATGGAACTGGAAACCTCATGGAGCAGCCTGGGAGATTTAGACAAAGAGATCTCAAACTGTGCAAACACACAGTTTGGACTCAAGTCTACTGACTCATGTTTAGAAGTTCTCAAAAGTTTTTTTTTTTTTTTTTCAAAGAAAAAGTTTTAAAACAAAACTATAGAATTAGCAACCTTTCTCGGCCTCTCTCTCTCTCTGTCTCTGTCTCTCTCTCTCTCTCTCTCTCTCACTCCTTCTTACTCTTGGCCTGACTCCTACACTGCTGTTCAGTGTTCAGTCGCAAATGATTCATGAAACTGAATCATCAGCCTTGCAAAACACAGGCGCTGGGAGGTTAGGGGAAAAAAAATACAAAAAAAAAGGGTTGACACCATGTGTAAATGTGAATCATAAAAGACACAGGCGCATAAAATGTTAAACGATTCTGTTCACAAGGGTCACACTGATCATTTTCCCAAATGATTCGTTTTGTCACTTGCTCAGATGGCTGAAATGACCTTATGAAATGAACGGAACAGCACGTACAGAGGAGGAGGCTTTAAACAAATTTAACAAGCCACACTGCAAGGTCTCTGAACGAGCAAGAGAAACAGAGAATTAGAATGAGAGAAACAGAGAGAGAGAGAGAGAGAGAGACAGAGAGACAGAGAGAGAGAGAGAGAGAGAGAGAGAGAGAGAGAGAGGTAGCACAGTGTGAACTGAACGTTATACCTAAGTGAAAAAGCCTTTTATTTTAAGAAAGTTGTGCATTTACTTTGTGGAGATTCCAAAATATTCCATGAATTTAAAGGAAAAATAGGTGTAAATTAAATTTGCAACTTGATGAAATAAAACTGTAACTTCAAAGAGCTGCTGATTCGAAACTTACTGTTGTAACACACTGAAAACAGGAGAATGCTTAGGATCCTGACATGAACAGATGATTCAAAATTCAAAACGACAAGGGTCAAAACACGACCAGGCATTAAATATCAGAACCAGAGGATAATCCAGAGAGTAGTAAAATGAACAATGTGTCTAAACAAATTCAAGACTAACAGCTAATAGCAAGAATTGGCAAGAATTCGCAACAAATATGAGCTTATGTAAACAAAATGAGGGTGCGATCAGGAAATTGGGGTCAGAGGTCACACTAGAACTCTGCTGGCAGGGGGAGGAGTAACATCCTGAGCTGGTTTTAATTGTTTGTTAAGTAAGGCATGAAAACACTTCAGGACGTGTTGTTATATGAAAATAATAATCAATGAAGAGAACAGAGTTACTGTTCACGGCTTGAAGTTGATTATTTTCCTATAACAGCATGACCTGAAGTGTTTTATTGCGCTTATACACAGGAATTTGTCAACAATTACATTATTTTTTAGTTAAAGAACTGCATAATTTTCATCTGTTTATAGTTACATTTAATTTTCTAAAACTTCCACAAGTCAAATTAGTCCAAAACAGTCGTTCCCTCACCAGACTTTAATTTCTCTCTCTCTCTCTCTCTCTCTCTCTCTCTCTCTCTCTCTCTCTCTCTCTCAGTATCAGAAAACTATTGTCAGAGCTGCTGTTATAGAAAATCAATATACACTGTCTTACATTTTTTGGATTACCTGCTGTATATAAATATTTTCTATATGATTTATCCTTTATAAATACCCACCATGCACCAATATATATATATATATATATAGCAATACGATGATGTGCTTGAGGGTGTGCAGGCAGAATAATGTGTGTATATATATATATATATATATATATATATATATATATATATATATATATATATATATATATATATATATATATATATATATATATATACACACACATTATTCTGCCTGCACACCCTCAAGCACATCATCAAATAAAGAGGGAAAGAAAAAGAAAAACAAGAAAACAGTTGTAGGTGTTCTCCTACATAATCTTTCTACATGGTTTTAATAACCAACAGACCTCTAGACCACACCACGACTGAAGGATACTTCTCTCCTTGTCCTTTTTTCTCTCTCCCTCCTTTATCCCTTCCCTCCATTTTAACCTCAACTTCATATATCCTTCACTAGAGTTATTATATTCTCCCCTCTCTGCTGCTGTTGTCCAATATGAACATATATTAAAAAGGCAGCATCCCTCATTGCGTTTACACCTCATAATTCGTGCTGCCTCTACTCGCAGTGTTGCCTTGTCACCATGGTACTGGGCCTTAATTACGTTATAAGTCATGTTTGGTACCAAACTGCCACTCTCATATTACTCTGAGGCCTAGAACATGGGGCAAGAAAGAAAGCGATGGAGAGAGATAGAAACGGAAAAGAGAGCGTAGAGTCCCTCAACTTATTACTTCATCAACATCTGGATAGATAGAGATATGGTTAGTGTTGCTCCCTGTTCAACTTTATGCTCATGCTTCATCCGGCTTCACGGTGGTGCGATATGAAATATTTAATAGTCAGAGTTTCAAAACTCATAAATGAATTGAGCCACAGTGAACTAATAAAGCGACTCAATCTGTTTTGTAAACCCCACTTGTGCTGCTCGGAAATTAAAAAAAAAAAGAAGCACGTAGAGAACAAAATATATAATAGAGAGTGACTGGTGAAAAGAGAAGATATGGGGGTATGGGCAAGAGAAGGGACGGGAAGAGGATTGCCTTCACAGCTGGAAACATGTAGAATGTTTTTTTTTTCCTCCAACCTCTCTCTAAAGCTGACGGCTATGATATTAGATATGTCTGTGCCATATGTGGTTATTGTGCTGGGAGTCTTTGCCAAGGCACCAAATCCCAGAAAAGCCTTTAATAATCTGTCAGCTGAGGAAGATGCCCCTGCAGACAAGGGCTCCTAATCCATCTGGATCGATAGAGAGCTCAGACGGGGCTCGTCGCTCCCACCGTGTCTGTGTGCCAAGGCTGTCTATGGTGCCAGTCTGCCCTCCCTCCGCACCCATCATTCACACATCTCATATATGCAGGTTCCAATGAGCAACCTGAAGGTTAATAATGGAAACGATTGAGGCCCATAGAGGGAGGGGTGTGGGAATACAGGGGTCAGCCTGTGAACCACAGATGATGGAGCAACAGATGGAAATGGTGAGTCTGGTGCTCTTGGATATATCAAGAGCAGGGGCCTTATAGTGTTTTCATGGCAACAGAGAAGCCAATTATCCAGCGAGGGCCAGGGCACATGGAGGCCTACGCTGTGAAAACATGCAGTGCTATGTTCTGGCACTGGGTATGGCATTAGATATGCCATCCAGTATATTGGACAGTGGATTTCAGAAGGATTGGCACCATTATTGGTTTTTGTTTGTTTGCTTGTTTTTTTCCCAAAAAGAAACAGATTTACCAAAATTATTGGAACTTTCATTGAAGCCCGCATTCATAGAAGTGCTTCAAAACTGAGGAAATCAACATCACTGCATTAAACAGTCAAGCTTAGTGCACTCTTTTATAAAGCATTTGAAAACATCCCCTTAACTTGTCAATTAAATGAAAGTAATTCCTCTGTCATGGTATATCTAGTTTAATTTTATTTCTATTATTATTATTATTATTATTATTATTATTAGTAGTAGTAGTAGTAGTAGTAGTAGTAGTGAAGCCACTAACTCAGCTGTGTGGACAGCTTAATTCACCACACAGGTGCTAGTACAGAAAATAATTTTGATATATTTCTTGCTTGTGTCTTGAGGGATGATGGCTTGAGGAGCCAGCAGAATCCTATGGAAATGCTCTAGCTTTCATTTCTCTCTATTCTATCTAAAAGGATGCCAAAATGTAACATGAACCCACATGCCTTAGGTTGCACACGTAGTTAATACTACCTTTTATTGACCCAAGCTGGATGCCTGAGAAGGG
The DNA here is from genome assembly GCA_023630585.1 of Cranoglanis bouderius. Classification (NCBI taxonomy): domain Eukaryota; kingdom Metazoa; phylum Chordata; class Actinopteri; order Siluriformes; family Cranoglanididae; genus Cranoglanis; species Cranoglanis bouderius. Next base: position 7,638,648 of record CM042557.1, on the reverse strand, counting down.
GCACTTCTCGTGATCAGGCCAGAAGGCTTGTCTGAGGTTAGGCCTCTATAATAGCTGACAGGTTTTAAAATGTCAGAGGGAGTATCTCTGTGCAACATGCCTTTGGCACAGATGTTTTACACAAAGAACAATGCAACCTTCCACTAGATTCTTCCTGTTGAGAATAGTGTGTTGGTGGCATTTGAAAACACAGAGTAATGGGTGTTTACAATGTCAGCATTTTTCATAATGGAAATTGTGTCAGGAGAAATCTGTTTTGGTGTGCTGTTGATGAAACAGAGCTTAAATGAGAGGGGAAAAAACCCTCTTGCTTTATTAGCACATGCAACAATCCCTAAATTCTGTCTGCAAAGCTTTGGAGTTGATGAGTTAATGAATTTTTGTCTATACAAAAAAGGAAATGAGAGTCAAAACGAACTGAATTTCAACATTGTAGACGATACAATTTGTGAAAACATGATAAGATACCATGCTTATTTACTTGTGACCCCAATATCATTTTATGCTCAGTTTTACAGATAATGTGATGCAGTTAGTGGGCCATTGTGATAGAAACAGATTTTTGTGTCTAGCTAAGTGAAAAGAAACAAAAATCAACTCAATGTAATATGATCAATGGCCTGAGTGAATAGTTGTACTTTTGTTTGCTCGTGTCCTTTGAATTGTGGATGGCCGAGGTAAATAACAGCTTCTACTAATATTAGCTGAGTAGCAGTGAAGAGCATATTGATCAACACACTGCATTAAACTAGAGGAAGCTTCTGTACCTGCTTGAATGAAAATGCCTTCCATAATTGGTTATATATTTGAAAATACTTAGTGATTTAGACCCCGTTCAATCCATAAAAGCACTGATTTTTTAAAAAAAAAATCACCTCTAAGGTTAGGGCTTGCAATTGAATCCCAGTAGTTTTCTGTGGTTAATTTTAGCATGATACCACACATTAACACTATATGGCCAAAAGTATATGGATACATGACCTTCACACCCATATGTGGTTCTTCTGCAAACTGTCGCTACAAAGATGAAAGCACACGATTGTTTAGAATGTCTTTGTATGATGTAGCATTACAATTTCCCTTCACTGGAACTAAGAGGCCCAAACCTGTTCCAGCATGACAATGCCTCTTGCACAAAGCAAGCTCCATAAATACATGGTTTGCCAAGGTTGGAGTGTAAGAACTCAAGTGTCCTGCACAGAGCCCTGACCTCAACCCCACTGAACACCTTTGGGATGAATTGGAACACTGTCTGAACCCCAGACCTCCACACCCAACATCATTGCCTGACCTCACTAATGCTCTTGTTGCTGAATGAACACAAATCCCCAAAGCCACTCTCCAAAAACTAGTGGATAGCATTCCCAAAAGAGTGGAGGTTATTATAACAGCTAAAGAGGAACTAACTATGGAATGGGATGTTCAAAAAGCACACGTGGCTATGATGGTCAGGCGCCCACATCCTTTTGGTCATCGTTGTTGGGGCCAGAGGGGCTAATTGGAGTATTTCAGACAGTTTCTAGAGTTTACACAGACTGGTATGAAAAAAAAAAAAATCCAGTTAGCGGCAATTCTGTGGGTAGAAACGCCTTGTTGATGAGAGAGATCAGAAGAGACTGACCAGACCGGTTCAAGCTGACAGGAAAGTTACAGTAATTCAGATAACAACTCTGTACAACCACAGTGAGTAGAAAAGTGTCTCAAAAGAACAAGTAACACATGAAATCTCGAGCTGGATGGGCTGCAAAAGACCACATCAGGTTCCACTCCTGTCAGCCGAGAACAGGAATCTGAGGCAAAAGCAGGCACAAGATCACACAAACTGGGCAGTTGAAGATTGGAAAAAACGTTGTCAGCTTTAATGAATCTTGATTTCTGCTGGGTAGAGTCATCAGCAGCATGAATATTTGCAGAAAAATGTTATAAAAAAAAAAAAAAAGAAAGAAAGATTGCTGCAGAGGTTGTGTTTTCACTTCAAAAATCAATAAAGTATATAATTTGGCCAGTGGTGTACTGCCAAATGCACTATGTAATAATGATAAAAATTATATTCATAAGCAGGCATATACTGAATTAATGATGTATTGGCTATAGTGTTTTCATTGTATGTTTTTATTCATATATATATATATATATATATATATATATATTACACAGGAGTCAAGGAAACAGGAAACAACCACCTCTTTGCACTACCCTCAAACATTTCATCCCTAACCCCTATTCTATTCTTGAATTTCCCCACTTTTTCTACTTCTTTGCTGCCTAAACCAGTTCTCCATTCCGCGTCATTCATGTATCTCACCTCCTCTCTCCTCTTTCTTTTCACCCATTAGTGACCTCTTATCTTCTCTGATTTTCCTTTCTCACACTCCTATTTTGTTTCCATTCATGCTTGGTCATCTCCTTCAGCTCCTTTCACCATGACATTGCAGGGGTGCGACACTTCAGCTGACCCCAAGACGAACAGCCCGGATAAGCAACTGTGCTCTTTTTTTTTTTACTAACAAATTTGTTCACAGACAGCTCTATGGTTTACCTCTCCTCTCTAACACATCAGAAGCTTCCCCTCCTTTCCCCTCCACCATGCTCTATTTCAGCACACACACACTCTCTCTCTCTCTCTCGCTCTCGCTCTCTTTCTCTCATGTCTGCGCCTTTCTAAACCCGACCCACTCTCTCGTGTGACGTGAGTGGGAGTTTTGTGTTGAGTACTGTATTTACCGATGACAAGCTGCCATCGTCGGCGCGCTCTGGCCTGCACAGGGTACTTTATCTGCTCGCAACAATTAGCTATGATGCATGTTGGGAATGGTACTAAAAATATTTCAGAAATGCACTCTTTCTCACTCCATTTTTCTCACTCGCTCACACACACACATATACACACTGTGTCAAAAGGTGTTGTTTTGTAAGGATAACTCTTTCAGGCTGGCGTCAGATTGGATATGGCTGTTTGGGGTGAGGGTCAATGCCTCTCCACTGCTGTGTTTATTCGAGTTTCCAAACAAAATAACAAACCTCTCTGCCGCCTTCTAACAGATCAGTTCAACACTGAAGGAAATACTGTATAGTACATGGATGTGTTCTGTAAGAGCTATGAGCTATGAACATGTTAACACTTTATAATGCATTCATAAGACATTACACACTGTGTTATAAGTATATATGAAAATGCATTTCACTTTATAACAATGCTTATTATGCAGTATGAAGTAACAGTCTTTAGGACACATTATAATGCTAATAGGAAAGAAATTCGGCTTGATTAATCTATTATTCGTTGTTTATTAACAGTTCCAGCATAGTTGATTTTATCTTTGTGTTTTAAGTGTCATTTTTAAGTTGATTAAATTATGATAAATGTCATATCATCATATCATATCATCAAATCATATTAAAATGTTTGGTAACACTTTCTCTGATGGTCATGAGAATTATAATACCATGTTATAATGCATTCATAAGGCATTAAACACATTCTTATAATCATTTATGAAAATGTATGACATGATATATCCCTAAGCCCTAATTTGCGTAATGCATTATGAGAAGACGAATCCTGAGAAGAATGGGATTATAATGTGTTATGTGCACTACCTTCATTATAAACAATTCTACAAACTATAATGCCTTTTCATAAATACTACTACTACTACTACTACTACTACTACTACTACTAATAATAATAATAATAATAATAATAATAATGTGTATAATTCTTTATGAATGCATTATAACATGTTATGAATGTATTCATGAGACATTATACATAGGACCTTCACAGAAACTGTAACCAAAAGTTTCACTTTAATTACTTATTGCTCACAAATACTACTTATAAATGATTATAAATCTAATGATTTAAATTAATTGCCTACAGAAAGGAAATCTCCCCCAGGAAAACGCCAAACGTTATGAATGTAGATTATTGTAGATATGTTGTATAAAGTGTGTTACAACAGTATTGTCTTATGAACAAATAGTATAATGCATTATGTAATGGGACACTGTAGACAGACAGACAGACAGACAGACAGACAGACAGACAGACAGACAGACAGATAGATAGATAGATAGATAGATAGATAGATAGATAGATAGATAGATAGATAGTGTAGATAGATAGATGCACTTTATTATGGACATTTGAGGAAACTTATAGGTCATATACTGAATAAAGTGTTGTGCATGTAACTATAGCTACATATAAACGATCACATAGGTTTAGGTTAGACTTTTTTTTTAGTTAAATATAACTGCAAGGTAACTATGAACAATAAAAATAATTCATGTTCAGTTGTTCAGTTGTTGGACTGTAGATCAGGATCTGTATATAAGAATAATTTATGTTCAGTTGTTCAGTTGTTGGACTGTAGATCAGGAATGTTCCACAGCTGTAGCATTTTACTTCACTTTCCTCCCTAAGCGGACAATATGGCTGACAAAGAACAGCCAGCTTGCCTTTTTAATGCCAACGTCTCTATTTTAAGTTGTCCTACTATAAAGTAACCCAAATTACACTCACTCCAGGTTGTGTGCATTGTTATGTGGCCCATATAGAACCCTGTCCTGTTATGAGAAACACACAGAAGAGTGATAATGCTGAATATTACATTGCAGTGTTATGGAGCTAACCTCTCACCATGCACTGCCCTGTCAATCACACACTGGGATCTTCTGCAAAGGTTACAGGGATTACAGGGCCTTGCTTTAGTGTCCTGCTTACACTCACACACACACACACACACACAGACACACACACTATAACAATATGTAACCTTATAATAATAATAATAATAATAATAATAATAATAATAATAATAATAATAATAAAAGCACACACACACACACACACACACACACACACACACACACACACACGTCTCATCAGCTCAAGTGTTGTCCGAGTTAAACATGAGTTCAGGGCTGAATGCAAATCATGTACTCTTAAGGCGTATATGTAATAAGTGCAGAACTGCGTGTTTTGTTGTGTGTGTATTAAACATACATTTGAAATAGTGTCAAGATGTGGAAGTTTTATTTGTAGCTCGGGGCAGTGGACTTTGTATGCAAGCATGGATGCTGATTATTTTTGAATAATCACTCCATTACAAGCCGCTGCCTCCGAGGCACCCCGTGTTCCCTCCAAATAAACACGTTTTCTCAGGGCAGTATTTTTTATTTATTTATTTTTTTTTTTTTACATGAAGTGTAATATGAAATTTCTTCCCGCTTTGACAATAAAAAGAATTTCCGGCATGCTAAGCACGCATAATGAATATGATATAATTTTACTGAGCATTCCGAATAAATATTGTCAGTTGTTAAACAACTATTTTTCAAGTCTTTGAATGTAAAGCAGCGTTTTATATGCCTGCATAATTAGCATCCAGAAGTGTGGGTTTGCATCAGTGGCGGATCCTGTGGGGACAGGTGAACTCGTGTCCACACACCATACATTATGTGCTTTAATATAAATACTGAATTATGCATTTTCCATTTCCTACATGTCACAGTGGCAGCAAAATTACCTTTGAAAACTATCTTTATGCTCAGCCCAGGATCTGGGCATTTCAGTTTTATAGCTAAATCCGGAGCAGAAACATAAAAATACAGCGGATAAGACTTTCTCCTTCATGTCTGACAGCTCTGTTAACGCAAAATAAGTAAGTAAGTAAATAAATAAATAAATAAATAAATCTGACGCCTTGAGAAATACAGTATTCCGATGTGTAAGTTTGTATTTGTTTTTTTTTGTTTAAATTCCTCTTCCCTTATCTCTCATGAATAAGAGTCAAAGCTTTATTTACTCTTACTATCAGCCCTTAATGTTAGAATACTGCAGAGACTGCAGAGCTTTAGAGTTATAAATATTTATTTACAAACACTGCATTATGTCTTCAAGGTATTCTCAGGATTTTAAAATTTTGTTCGTTGGTCATCTGCCTCTGGGGTGGGCAAATCAGAAATTTAAGTTAATGCTACATTATGGCGCTGAGTCACATGTTTTGTTGTTCGTAAACCTAACTGATTAAGTAAGGAATAACACACAACAGCCTGTGCTGTTATGTGAAATGAATCCATGCTGGGGTGGTGTGATACAACCCCATTACCCTATTACCACCCAGAAGTCTGAAGCGTTTTATTCCGATTTAAACATTTAATTACAATTGTTAAACTGTTTATATTTACATTTAATGTTTATGAATCTCCACAAGACAAGTTATATCCTGTTATCACTTACGTTATAAACACACTTGTTCAGCTTGTCATGTGACTGAGAAACCAGAAAGCGTTGTCTGCCATATAAGCCCCTCCCTGCTGAAAATAAAAAAATAAAACAATTGAAACCATCACAGAAATTCTAAAATTTCGAATGGTTTCCACTTCAAATTCCATTACAAACCATCATCTAACCATTAAAACCATTACCATTACTAGTCCTTAATGGTATCCATCCAATGGTACAACATGCCTCCAATAGAAGGCAACAAATTACCAGTAGAGACCCACAGGGACCATTACCGTTTCCATTAAAACCAATACAATTCCCATTATAACCATTAAAACCATTAAAAATTCTATGAAGGTTTCTGTTGATTTTTTTCAGCAGGGCTATTTACGAGCTGTCACTATGGGAACAATAACGTGCCCATTAATATAAACCATGTTATATTATAGCTGGAACTTCAGCTAAACTAACAATTTTAAATGGTGTAACTCTATAGACTCTAAAGATCCTTAGCTTGGTGACCTGTGAGTGGCTAAATGATGCTAAGCAGTCATCTAGCCTGCAATCACTGGACATACAGTCATGTGAAAAATAAGTACACCCCATGGAAATTGTTTTTTTGTCTGTTTTTTTGTTTTTTTTTTTGACATATTTGGACAAGCAAACATTTGATCCTCTTTGAAACAGTGCATATTAATAAAGGTGATACACTCTATCAAATGACATAAAATTGACATTTTGTAGTAATTTTCACAATTTGAATTAACAAAAAAACAGATCAGTCACATGGAAGCATGGATACACCCCTACATTTATCACACCTTCAAATCCATAAAATTAGAATCAGGCGTTCAAGATTGGGTGCCAGTGATTAGAACCTGCTTAGGGAGTGCATGTAGAACCTGTCTTATTTATACCCCTCTCATATCTAGTGTCTGGTGTTCCCTTTGTTATTGAGTTGTGTGGTGTCATAATACCAAGATCTAAAGAGTTATGTAAGGCCTTCAGGAAAAAGGTTGTAGATGTCTATGAATCTGGCAAGGGATTTAAAAAGATCTCCAAATTATTTGAAATACATCATTCCACTATAAGGAAAATAATCTACAAATGGAGCAGATTTCAAACGACTGCCAATTTGTCCAAGACTGGCCGTCCCAGCAAATTCAGCCCAAGAGCAGACTGTCTGATGCAAAAAGAAGTCTCCAAGAACCCCAAAATTTCATCACAGGATCTTTTAGTAAGTCTTGCAGCTGTTGGTGTCAAAGTGCATGCTTCTACAATCAGAAAGAGATTGCACAAATTTGACCTGCATGAGAGGCGTGCTAGAAAAAAACCTTTGCAAGACTACAGTTTGCTAACAAGCATATAGGTAAAGACCAGGCCTTTTAGAATAATGTGCTCTGGACAGACGATTTGATTTATCAATCAAAAATAAAGTTGTTTTTCCACAGTAACAGCAGACATGTTTAGCGCAGACCAAAGACAGCTTTTCAGGAGAAGCACCTCATACCAACTGTATGCTCAAAAGATGAATATGAGACAATAGATCAGAATTTCAGTTTTCATTTCCTGATATTTACACCTAGATGTGTTAAACAATTTAGAACTTTGCACATTTTGTTTCAACCCACCCATTTTTCAAGTGATCAGAACTATTGGAACATGTGACTGACGTTTGTTTCTTGTTGCCCAGGTGTGCCATGTTAGATTTGAAACAATTAATAGCTCTGAATTTCTACTCTTGGTTTAAGCCCTGGGTTTCGCAAATACCAGGTCTTTTGAAGTAATGTGCTCTGGACAGATGGGTCAGATAGAGTTGTTTGACCACAGTAACAGCAGACATCTTTGGCGCTGACCAAAGACAGCTTTTCGGAAGAAGCACCCCATACCAACTGTGAAGCACGGTGGTAGAAATGTTATGGTTTAGGGTTGCTTTGCTGCCTCAGGGACTGGACAGCTTGCATTCATTGATTCAACTATGAATTCCGCATCATATCAAAGAGTGCTTGAAGATAATGTGAGGCCATCAGTCCAAAAGTTGAAGTTGAACCAAAAGTGGACCCTTCAACAGGATAATGATCATAAGCACACTAGCAAATCCACCAAGGAATGGTTCAAATAAAAGAAATGGAGGGTTATGGAATGGACTTGTCAAAGCCCGGATTTGAATCCCATTGAAATGATGTGGGGGGATTTGAAATGGGCAGTACATGCAAGAAAACGCTCAAACATCTTGCAACTGAAAGAATATTGCATGGAAGAGTGGTCAAAAATTCCAGCAAGCCGACGTCAGAGACTGGTGGACAATTATGCAAAACTCCTACAAGAATACTAGCTTCTGAGGCCAAGGGTGTACTTATTTTTTCCACAGAAGAATATCACATCTATTGATATTTCTGTTGAATAAATGATTTTCTTCAAGTATATCAGCTTAATTAATGGGCAATGTTTCAAAGAGGATCAAATGTTTGCTTGTCCAAATATGTCAAAAAAGCCAACAATTTCCATGGGGTGTACTTATTTTTTTTCACATGACTTTACAGTATATACAGAGGGTATAGAAAAGAATCACCCCCCTTTAAAATAATCACATTTTGTTGCTTTTCAGCCTGGAATGAAGACGGACACAGTTTTTGTTTTATCCAGCTGTATTTACTCAGTGCCACTTATAACATCCAAGTGAAAGATATAAGATATAACACCAACATGTCAGAAAAAAATAAATTTCAGGCTGAAAAGCAAAAAAAATGTGATTATTTTAAAGGGGGGGGGGGGGGGTGATTCTTTTTTGTACCCACTATACATATCTCATAGAAACTCTGAGAGTTTCTACTAGAAGGAAATTGAAGACATAGAATTCTCTTGTTTCTTACAACATTGTTGCTTGTGGGGATGTTCAAGACTGTTTTTGTAAGCTGATGAAACTTTATAGGCAACTTCTCAGTAAGAACATGACCATACCATCTACAGTGCTGTGAAAAAGTATTTGCTCCATCCTGCATTCTTCTGTTTTTGTGTATATCTCATACTAAATAGTTTTAGATCTTCAAACAAAATAAAATATAAAACAAAGGCAACTTGAATAAACACACAATACAGTTTTTATTGAAGCAAAAAAATGTTATCCAACACCTATCAACCATGTGAAAAACTAACTACTCCCTTAAACTTAAAATCTGGTTGTGCCACCTTTAGCAGCAATAACTGCAACCAAACGCTTATGATAACTGGAGACCAGACTTTCACAGCACTGTGGTGGAATTCTGGCCCACCCTTCTTAACATAACTACTTTAGTTCACACACATTGGAGGGTTTTCAAGCATGAACTGCCCGTTTAAGGTCCTGCCACAGCATATGCACTGTGAAGCATATCACATAGTCTTATGAATTTATGTGTGAATAATGACCACCTATGTTAGCTAATGTATTAATTAACACATAGGGGTTAAACTAAATAAAATTTCGTTTAACCCTTGTGGGCAAAGGAGCAGTGTCCCAGGCCCTAACCACCCAGAGCATGTACTAGCACTACAGTGGGATTTGAATAGGAATGTATGGGGAATGACCCAAACATGGGTTGAAATGAAATTATTGGTGTTTATTATTAGTGTATCTTTCTACATTCTATAAGGAAGATCGATGTAAATTATGAACGTAATCGAGCACCAGCCAATGATGTTTGTGTACACAGCTGCATACAGCGAATTATGTAAACAATATGAAATTATGCATGTTTGATTTAGCTTACCCCTATGTATTAATTAATACATTAACTAACAAACATGTACTAAAATGTACTTAAGGTGGTCATTATTTACACATGAATTCACAAGACTCAGGTCGTAGTTAAGTTAGCTCTACATTAGTTTGTGATTAGTACTTAACTCATCAATGGAATTTACAATGCATAATAAGTATAGCTATAAAGTGGAATACATTTTCATAAATATATACATCAATCTGTATAATGCCTTATGAAGGCAAATGAATGGGTTTGTTGATCGTTATACAGTTCTTACAGACACCTACACAGAAGTAAATATAACTGATGTGATGACAAGTCTATATAAAGAACCTCATATTTTTTTTTCAAATGATTAATATGTATACATATATTAAAAAAAAACAAGAAACCAACAGAAAAATGACCAGGCGTGTAAAATCCTTTCCTGGATGTTAAGACGTGTGAATCTCCAGAGATGGAGGACTCCATCCATTTCTCCCAAATGGTGTCTGAGCTTAGCCTGGCATTACTTCTCTGCTATTTTTTCTGCCCAGAGCCATCACTGGCCATCTTGTACAGATTTAGATCAGCAAGAAAAGCGAGAGAAAGAGGGCAGGAGGGAGGGCAGGAAGGAGGGAGGCTCTTGGCTGGGGATGAACTGACAGGTTATTACCAGCTTTGTGGAGGATTAGTCCATAAAAGCCCCCGCAGCCCTGCGGCTAGCCTGGCCAGAACCACATAAATAAGATAAAATAATCTGTGTATAATGGACTGGAGCAAGGCTACACCCACAGTATGCACACACACACACACACAGACACACACATTTAAAAAAAAAAAAAAAAACTCGCAAAAGAACAATGTCTGTGATGAGAATAAATTAAATCTTCTCTGTTCTAATTTTTATTGTTTCAGATTAAACTGCTACAATCCTGAGATGAAAACAAGTCCTGGGAAATAATAACACACATTTCACATGTGATCACATGTTTATAGTTTTATAGTAAGTAGTAGTTTATAATATGTATATAGTGTATAGCTACATGTAATGTTATGGAAGTTCATGTTATCACTTACGTTATAGTAACAATAAACAGTTATATTAGAAGGAATTAATAATAAATTAATATTAACCTTAATCTTTCATGAGACACAGTCTGAACCTTGCTGTTATACAAAAATAAAGCACACTGTCTGACCAATTAGATTCAAGAATTCAACCATGCTATGATATACTCTAAGTGAAGATAAATTCATCATGTGAAAAAATTAAAACAAATAAGCTACGAAGAACTATGAAGAGCTATGAATAATTAATATGGAACGAAATGATTCCTACCCATAAAAAGTACATGGAAAAATAAAACCATATGCCATATGCAATTCATGCATCCATTTTCTGCACCGCTTGTCCTACACAGGGACGCAAAGGGGGGGGTGGGGGACGGGCGGGGGGGGGGGTGCTTAATCACACACATACATTCACACACTATGGGCAATTTGGAAATGCCAATCAGCCTACAATACATGTCTTTGGACTGGGGGAGGAACCCCAAAACAAAGGGAGAACATGCAAATTCCACGCACACAGGGCGAAGGCAGGATTTGAAACCCCAACCCCAGTAGCGCAAGGCAAACATGCTAACTACTAAGCCACCGTGCTCCCTCATGCAATTCATCTGAGAAAAAAAAAAGGAATCATGAACAAAATCACATGAAAAAAATATCCAAATTATAGAACACAAGCGGACAGATAAACAAAAAACAAACAAAAAAAATCAAATAATATCCTAAAATTAGAGATAACACTGATCTGATACACAGGATTGATCTCGGAAAGAAATTGTGGTTCAATATTGGAGTGAAAGAATAATGAACTTGATCTGATCTTGTAACAAATGAAAATTGAATTCGCAAAAGATTTTTATTTTTTTTTCAAAATGGTAAGTGTTCACTTATAAATTGACTTGATTGTATTTTTGTTAGGATTCATTTGTACTATATGTATACTTTATACTTTAATATATTTATTATAGCTGCAGTGTAAGGGATTGTTGTATGAAAGCTACAGTTTTGTGTAAGGTGTGTATTTTTAAGCGCATCAGTAAAAAAATTAATTTAAAGCTTAATAGTTGTTGTTTTTTTTAAAGAAATAAAATATCAGATGGATATCAATATCAGCTGATACTCAAGGTTTCATTATAGGTATTGGGCATATACAGGTATATACAGTAAGTACAGGCACAGGCAGTAGCATCAGGGGTTTCAGCTTCCCCTGTAACAAAGTGAAAACTTCTTCCTTTGTATGCTGATGCGAGACATCATTCTCCTGAATTGCACCAGGTGTTAAATCTAAATGCCACTACAGTAATTCCACCAGCTGACACCATGCACTATATCATCTGTACAGGGAGCAGCAGGTTTTGGAGCAGTGATTCACACACACACGCACACACACACACACACACACACACACACACACACACACACACACACACACGTAAAGGTACTAAGATAGTATATGATTTATGCATACCAGTGGAGAAGAACTATAGTTATTCGAGTTTTCTAGAAGGTATACATCTCTGACACTATCATCAAATTCTGTATTCATGAATCATGATATCTCTACTTATGTAAGCAATCAATTTTGATGGTGCATGCTGTTATAGGAAAATAATCAATGATGAATGGTGAAGTTGATTATTTCCCAATAATCATTATTTTCCAGTATTTTCCAGTATTATCCCCTGCAGTTTGCCAACGGTTAGGATTTTCCATTTACAGTTACATTTAATGTTGTGGAACAGCTGTGAAACTAGTTAGTTCCTGATAATGCTTATGTTATAGCAGCTATAAACACTAGTTTCCTCACCAGCCTCTTTCTCTCTCTCTCTCTTTCTCTCTCTCTCTCTCTCTCTCTCTCTCTCTCTCTCTCTCTCTCTCTCTCTCTCTCTCTCTCTCTCGAAGTTAATAAAATAAAAAATACAGCTTATCCTATTAGTGAGAAACTGGAAAGTTCAACACCCTCTGTCTTGAAGACTTTCCTGTCACAGAAACCATATTGAATGTTACAAGGTGCTGATACTAGAGACTCCTTCCTTCCTTCCTTCCTTCCTTCCTTCCTTCCTTCCTTCCTTCCTTCCTTCCTTCCTTCCTTCTTTAAAATGCTAAATAAACATTAATTAATAGAAAGCTTTACCATATCAATGATTAGAGAACACAGATTTTAATCTGTGCATTATGCCTTGTGGAGCCATACAAACCCCTGTGAATTAGTAACAATAATGATAAAGCATTAATATAAACACACACACACACACACACACACACACACACACACACACACACACACACACACACACACACATATGAAATAAAATTACTGTCAGAGCTGCTCTTATAGAAAATTAATCCACATCTTCTGGCCAATCGGAATTGAGAATTCAACATTGCTCTTGTACAGTATAAAGCCGATTATGAGCTTCATTATTGAAGTTTATAAAGTCCTTACAAGGAATCATTACCAACTTTTAAAGCACAGTTGTAATGATTTATGAATATAGTCTTCATACAAAGTGTTACTGTAAGCCCTTTGATGAAAATTCTCCACTCTCAGTTATTTTCTCCCGAAGTAAGACCTCTATTGGGGTTGAATTGCATTGGAATTGACCCAAAACTATAAACATGAAATATGAACACATGGATCATTCTGCTGTGTAAAAGATCAGGTATTTCTGTATAAAACTGCCATGTTATAATATTGCTATTATATCTTATCGTCATGTTATTATATTAGTGTTATTATACTTTAGCTACAGTGAAGCGTGACTGATTTTCTCCATTGGTTTTGCTGACATACCTCCATAAGGCCATTCTATGAAATATATTGCTAGTGTATTCCTGTGGATTACGCCTACCACTTCTTATTTGTTATGATAGTATAATTTACTACCTCACATCTCCTATTTACTGCCCAAAATGCCCTCTTCACTTTGATGAATTAAAATAACAAAAAAGAAAATAAACAAAAAAAAAAAAAAAAAAAATGAAATAAAAATAAATAAATAAAATAAAAATACTGGATGTGTGTGCAGTTTCACTCCCTCAGGACATTGTTTTGTGCTGTACACTGTAGATTTGTAGATTGTAATAACTCTGCATAATACTCTCACATGCATTTGCAAGTCAATTTATTGTTGGATGTAGATGGAAAAATTTCAGACCCTGGACAGACCTGAGTGTTTCACTTGGGTTTCAATATAAGAGCTGATAAATTCATTATACAACCTGTATGGTATTGTGTATTTGCACTACAGAATACTGTATATCTAAAAGTTTGTGGACGCCTGACCATCATGCTCATATGTGCTTGTTGAACATCCTATTCCAAATGTATTCATTCCATACTTTTGCTGTTATAATAAACTCCACTCTTCTGAGAAGGCTTTCCACTAGATTTTGTGGCATGGCTGTGGGAATTTGTCCATTCAACGACAAGAGCATTAGTGAGATCAGGCTCTGATGTCAGGCAAGGAGGCCTGGAGCGCAGACAGTGTTCCAGTTCATCTCAAATGTGTTCAGTGCAGGACACTCGAGTTCTTCCACTCCAACCTTGGCAAACCATGTCTTCATGGAGCTCACTTTGTGCACAGGTGCATTGTCATGCTGGAACAGGTCTGGGCCTCTTAGTTCCAGTGAAGGGAAATTGTAATGTTACAACATACAAAGACATTCTGTACAATTGTGTGTTTCCATCTTTGTGGCAACAGTTTGGGGTAAAACCACATATAGGTGTGATGGTCAGGTGTCCACATACTTTTGGCCATATAGTGTGTGTTACAGCAGAATATAAGACATCCATATAATATGCTGTATGATTTCATACTCTCTTGAAACATTAATAATATCACTAAGGTCATAGTTGATTCATTCTAGCATTTTAACATCTGCTTTCCCCTAAATATGAAAAGGGAGAAAATTGTATTTAAAAATTTCATTTATATACTGCCTCACCTAATCTAATCTACTTGTAGAAAGACATCTGCTGCCAAATTTTAAAGAATTATATATTTATAGAAGGAAATTAGTTATCACTCAATGTTTTTTTTTTTTTTGTTTTTGTTTTTTTTAATATGCATCATCCACATCAGTCTCTGTCTCATCACCCGAGGTAAAAGTCACTTACAAAATTTAAAACCAAGTCTCATCATCATCATCTCTTCACTTGTCTGATCTCTGTTCATGCTAACGTCAGTGGAGAAAAAAAAATCACTGATTCTTTCCATGAAATCTCTTGGCTAAATCTCTTTTTTTATATATTAATGCTTTTTTAGTAGGTCATTAAAATAAAAAATAAGACATTGCTTGATCTGTCTGTGTGTAAGAACTCTCCTCTGTTATGATGATGTGACAGTGCACGATTCATTTCATAGTCCACATCTGATTACAAACTGAATTGATTAGGCTTATGTCAGTTTTTCTATGGCTATCCAACAGCTATCCAACAACTTGATCAAACCATGACATGAGTTGCAGGAGATGAGTTGCAGGAAATCTTTTTTTTCTTTGCTGTTTTATAACATTATGTTTATCCCTGTTGCTTCAGTACAGAGTTTTCACACTAACGCTTTGCCATCTTGACCTCTGCATTCCATTCAGATCCTCGCCATGCTGTGTCTTACTTTTGTATTATAAGAAGAATCCATAGAGGATGTCACAAATTCATTGAAGACATGGACTGTACTTGTAAGAATTGAATCACAGAAAGTACGGTTCAGCAGAAATGCAAAGGAAAAGTGAAGACATTTTAAACACATGTAAAGTGTCCTTCACATCAGAAAGTATGCATGTCTCAGGTAAATAACTTAAAATGAATAAAAACTAGCTATGCTGCTTAAACAGTATTTTGCCTGTGCTAGCCCAGAATAACTGGATTTTAAATTGAGATACTATATAAATATTAAAATACTTCAGAAAAGTCCTATTGTACAGTAATGTGTGAATCCATTTAACATTTCATGCTTGAAATATAACTTCCCATGACTCATCCAGTATAAATTATGAGCAATGTACATTTTAGTCTCCAACACATTCACCACATAGAATATTTGGAATAATCTACAATGTTATATGTTCAACAGGATGTTGCATGATCCAAGTTTCCAGAAGATCATGGGAAGAAGAAATGTATGTTATCTTATTATGTTTAATGATATTGTGATGTTGAGGTCTTTTTTTTTTTTTTTTTTAAATACAGCCCTGTACAACCTTGTTATCCAAATGGTAGCTTTATTTTAATTCATCAAATGTTGAGCGATTGGACTAGATTTGAGATCTAGTTTTCTTCTAAATAACCAGAATTAAATCTAATCAGTATGCAAACAAATACAAAGTGTAAGTGTAAGATACTGCACCAAACCTGGTAACCTATAGCAGCCTATAAGTCATATAGTAAGATTTTTTATTATTTTTTTTTAAATGTGCTTGAGGCTATGTCAAACACATTAATGTTGTCCTGCACCACCAAAATCTATGATCATGAGCCACTGAAGCCTAGCACTCCCTTTTCTTAATAAAAAAAAATAAAATCTTATTGGCTGATCTGAAGTTAAAGCGGATCTTTGTAACATGCCGCATCGCCTTGAGTAGCAGATTTGTTTGTGTAGACTCAGTCAGTGAGCAGTCTTATTGCTTCCCATCTTATCTGAGGCTCTGAATGGCATGAAGGCACATTAATATGAATTTTTCTTTCTTTCTGTAGCTTATCATGGTGATAGAGATTGATTAATTCTTTTTCTCATCATTCCTCTGCTACTTTCTGACTTCTGTAATATTTGCATAAACCAGAGGCTAGAGATGGACGGCAGTCATGCGCCTGTGTAATCTGGCAAGGAGCGAACGCAGCCTCTGCAATAGCATATCTAAGCCCTTATTAGCATATTTTTGTCTTTGATTTTTTGCTACACTGATGGGACTTTGTTAATTAAATGTTGAATTACTGTGCATATCTTAAACTTTTCTCTTTTCAAAAATCACTGTGAACTTGTCAGATGGATCCTTCACATCACAAAATTGCTTGCTGTTCTCTCTGCAAGGGGATTATTTGTGGATGTCGTGGATGAATCTTATGTGTAGAGGCCAAAACAGTGTCTCAAATTGCAATTTCTAAAGATTCTGCTGATACATATGATAGCAATACATTTATATTTGCAAGCTGTGTTTTGATCAGTAACTTTACAATGATCGAGTCCTTCAATTTTGTGTGAAATTTCATAAATATTAAAAGACATAAATGGTGAAATTTGACTGAGGAGAGGAGAATAAATGAGGCTTTCTGTATACTGTAGCTACTCACCAAAACACTCATTAATCTTAATCAGGAACACAGAGCTTAGAGCATGAAACACACTAAGAATTTCATTCATTTTATTGCATCATATTTCCAGGGAGGCTTTGCTAACCCAGTTCTTTGTCCAACCACCTGAGAAGCTTTTTTCAATGACTTAGTCACCGTTCTCAAAAAAAAAAAAAAAAAGAAAAGAAAAGAAAAAAAAAAAACTAAGCCAAAATGAGCTTCAGTATCAACAGTGAAACCTGGAATAATTACCAAACATGTAGTTTAATGTTCAGTGGGTTTAAAATAATAATAATAATAATAATAATACCATAATAAATCCAGGTGATTATGAAAGATTTGCTATTTACATAGTTGTACATACATATTTCAACATTCATAAATGTCATGTTTGCATTCATGAAACTCCCTTTCCCATGCTGGAAAGTAAAGTTACATCTTTACCTCTAACTGTTACAATGCCCTGGCACCTGAGACTCCTTCCAAACATTGCTAAATAAATGTCTCCTCACAGAAAACTTAAACATATCATGAATTATTCACGCCCCTGTGTAAGTTGTTGTATAGAAATGATAGCAGGTTCGAATGAGTAAATTAATATAAACTCTGCAGTGCTGTTGTAGAAAATAAACACTTTCTGACTTTCAGAATTGAGAATTCAACAGCGCTGTGGTATAATATCACATAATGAATTATATGAAGTTAATTTATTCATGAGTGCTCGTTATTTTTGGCACAAATTCTGTCAATACCATCTGACTGAGTGCCATGCTGGCTCCTGCTGTGGAGATTGACTGGCTTTGTGTCGCTCACGGGTCTAATAGAGAACCTCTTTTTCTCTATTTAAAAGTGATACCTTCAGTGTTTCAGTGTTTGCTTGTGTAGCAGCAGTGACGGGAAGAATTGTTAAGAACAAGCCCAGTAAGCAGTAAGCCGGAGACTGCCAGTGTGCTTCATTTACTTCCTTGAGCGACTTATTACTTAATCCAGTGAAGCATTGCAATCTGTTGAACATTTAAGTACATTTTAGGTGCAGCTCAGCTGTGTCACTAAGGAGTAGATGGATATGCTGCTGAGGGGACTGCAGTCCTAAAGACTGCTGTGGTCGACTCATCAGAGAAAATAAATAAATGGACATCACTAATATTCATTCACACCTAGAGGGAATTTATCCACCTACCAGAATGTTTTTGGTGGGATGTGGGAGAACAATGGAGGAACTTGAGGTTCGCTACCTGTGAAGACCTGTTAGGCAGCTAATCTATGTGATAAAGATTAAAATGTATTGGTCAGGGTTTTGCAAAATGGCATGCCATTTAGTTTTAATATAGCTTACAGAATTACTTAAATCATTACCACCCCTGGCTGTCCTTCTTCATCTTTAAGTGCTTTATCCTAGTCAGGGTTGCATTAGATCTGGAGGCTTTCCCAGGTATACACCATGGAAGGGGTGCCAGGATGTATTCCTGCACTCCTGAGGGCTGTCCCGGGGGCAATAGTCAATCCACAATACGTTTAAGAAGTAGGAAAAAACTCATGTGACATGGATAGAACAGGTTCATTCTGGAAACCCTGGCCCCTGGAGGTGTGAGACAGCAACACTAAAGGCTGAGCACCAGTCCTTAATGACTACCTCTGAATTCGATTTTTTTTATAATCCTTATCCATGCACAGATCATGCTGTCAAGCTGAATCTCCACATGTCATGTGTCAGCAATCTCCCCATCAGTGGCTAGCACGGAAGCCCTCTGAGATTCTTTTCACGCCACTCGACATACTGACTGGGCCTGTCCTGTCATTTCTCTAACTGCTCCGAGCTCTCTCATCACTCTGTCAATCTGAGTCGCTGTGCCATCATGCCTTTGGTCCGATGGTTTCACGGAGGAATGACAGTGCAGCGACTCTGCTCAAATTGACATGGCGATCAGAGCACAGCGGCACGGCTAGACAACATATATCTGTGGCTGAATTGGGAAGCTTCAGCCTGTCGTCTGGGACTCCAGAATAGCACACAGAGGCCCTGTATCTGGATTCTGATTCCTTCTCGCAATGGACACAGAGCTGAGCTGCAATGTGACATTTGAGAGCAATTTCCTGTTCCCACTAAAAGTTCAAGCACAGCCCGATGAAAAGGCGGCTTTCGGCTAATAGCATCAGAAAATCAGGCAATTGTTACTGTGCATTGCAACAGAGATGGCGAAATGACTCAAATATTGGTTTAACAGTGACCACCCCGAGGAACAGGGCTTTGCATCATGGATCAGCACAGAAAGAGGTTGAAAAGGCTAAATGAGAAATGTTACAGCTAGCACACTGATTCAGATTGCACTTATTCCATCTGACGTAAGTAACCAGAAATAAAAATAGATACATTTAGTGATTTATTGGTTAAAGGAAAGCAGCATGTATGAATAAATATTACAGGACTTCACAATGTGTAGTTCTTAAGGAATAAATATTTCAGTAAACAGCATGGTATAGAGTGCAGAGGTGCAGTGGTTAGCATTGACACCTCGCAGCTCCAGAGAACCAGGTTTGATCAGCCATTATTTCAGTACAAATGTAAAGCGAGAACAGTGATCAGTGGTGTGAGACGTGATGATGAGTTCATTAAATACCACAAGCGACTTTTACCTCAGGAGAAGAGGAATGTGTGGATGATTCTTATGACTGATCACAGGGAATGATTTTCCATCATAAATGGTCATAAATGGTTTTATTTTGATATTTTATTAATGACATATTTCCTTCAATGCAAATTAAACCAGTATATTTTAGTTCATTTTAAATGATTTGACATCACATGAAAGGATGAGAAGTTTGATTATACGTAAATCTTAACAACTGCCACAGTTCCCAAATGACATTTTTCTGGCTGCAAAACGTTTGCTAATTTAAAGAAAAGAACACACTTAAATTGCCAAATTCTTATTTTCAAAATATGTGTTACCGAGAAATTCCTGTATTTTGGTTAAAAATAGACCACTAATCAAGATAAAGGCTGTTCTGGGACCTGTTAGAGACACAAGTGAGAAGTAACGCCTGCAGAATAACTGTAGCAAGTATAGAAGATGAACCAGAGAGAACCTGAGAGAACTAATGCAGAGGTAAGGGGTCATACCAAATACAGTGAAGGCAAGGGGTCATACCAAATACAGTGCCTTGCATAAGTATTCATGCCACTTGAGTTGTGAAGCATGGTGGTGATAGCATACTGTAATGTTGAGGGTTACCCTTGGCCTCTTGGTTGTTTCTCTCTAGACCTAGTCACAGTTGTGCAGAATTTTTTTCTTTCTTTTTATTTTCTTTTTTAATAATGAATTTAATGATTCTCTGTGGGGTGCTGATTCCTCTCCCTACTTAAATGTTATGGGCCATTTTGTGTTGATTCATATAATATTTCATATCATATATAATTCAAGTTAAGAGCACTTCATTTCCAAAAAGTGGATAAATTCAAGGGGGGTGAATACTTATCCAAACCACTGTATTCATTTGCTTCAAGTTTCTGCTGCAAAAATTAATATTTTGAAACTTTCCATTCTATTCTTTTTGAAAGCATCTATGTTTGCCAGAATATGCTGTACACATTTCTAACTTCTTGTACTTCTGTGTACTTCTTATATAAAGAATACACACAACCGTACACAGTTCTGAGCTTCCTGGACTTTTTTAAAGCAGCTAATATGAGACAGCTGTGCTCTTAGTGACTCAAATTCATCTCTCATTTAGAGTCCACTAGCAATATCGTCCATGCTGACGCTACTCATTATCACCTAATTGGTACTGAGGATTCGCATGAGAAATGCAGAGGTAGGAACGAGTCATCCAGATGACACACTGATGGTGGATGGAGCTGATAACAAACTGCACGTCATACAGCTGCCAAATCACTTCTTATTTTTGGCACATAAAGGAGCAGTTTGTATGTATTTGACAAAGCTGTCAACTACATCACAAGGTTGATGTTATACTTCAAAATTAATGGCGTCTATGCAATCCTTTGTGTCATTTTTCATAGTTATTTGCCTTCTCCATTATACAAGATATTTTAACAACCTACCAACTGATTTTAGAAGATGAACCAGAGAGAACCTGAGAGAACTAATGCAGAGGTAAGGGGTCATACCAAATACAGTGAAGGTAAGGGGTCATACCAAATCCAGCGCCTTGAATAAGTATTCATGCCACTTGAGCCGTGAAGCATGGGGGTGGTAGCATAATGTTGTGTTTTACCCTTGGCCTCTTGGTTGTTTCTCTGGCTTTTTATATGATCATTGGCTTTTGGTGGATGGCCTCCAGACATAGTCACGGTTGTGCCAAATTCTTTACATTTAAATTATATCAAAATGAATCCTTGTTGTCATTTTTCATATGTGCCTTCTCTATTATCCACTCCATTAATTTTTAGCTTGTTCCTCAGCTTGCACTTCACTTTTATCTCTAATTTGTTTGCTCACATAAGACACATAATCCATACGTAAGTGTGACCCTCACTGTATTTCACTGAGTAATTGTAGTGAGTGTAAACTCTTTTTTTCTCACATTATTCTGAAACACTCTCTCCTGCTAGTGTGTGTGTGTGTGTGTGTGTGTGTGTGGATGGGTGTGTGTGTGTGTGTGTGTGTTTGTGTGTGTGTGTGTGTGTGTGTGTGTGTGTGGTTTGAAAGGGGGCAGTTATTGTACTTCTGAGGAAAATCCCAGTGGGGTACAATGTGATCACACTGTTTCCAGCCACAGTTTATCACAAAACCTGCAAGATGATAGAAATGTGGATTTTCATTCAGCAGCACCAGCAGAAAAGAAAAGAGAGAGAGAGAGAGAGAGAGAGAGAGAGAGAGAGAGAGAGAGAGAGAGAGAGAGAGAGAGAGAAACAGCTTTCTCAAATACTGTACATACCGTTGGAAAACAATATAAAAGTGAAGTGGGGGGAGGTTGAACCAATCACAGCTACAAAAAAAAGCTGAGTTGTGTGTTTCTGGTGTTTCACAGAGCAGTGATTTTTGTGGTCAGCACTATGTCAGATGTGCATTCAAGTCTGACCAGACTGTGCATGCTTCATGAGCTTCAGGAATAATATCGCAAATCCCTTTTCACAAACTGTAGACAAGCTCTTGGTTAGGCGTGGATCTCCCCAAAGCAACATAGTCATAAAAGTTCATAAAATGGTTGCAAGAACATAATTGGAACATTTTCTCCAACAGTTATGTAGCTTTTGGGAATTTCACGACCATAAAAAAAAAATTATAAAAAAAAAAAAAAAAAACAACAACAAAAAAAACCCTCTAAATTGTTGACCCAACCCACATGTCTGTGATTCCAGCCTGCACTGGGGTTTCGGTCCCTCCCAGATTGTAGAATTGCTAACACTTGGTTATTCAAGCAAGAAGTGAGTGCTGGGTCTCTCTCTCTCTCTACACACACACACACCCTTTATCAGTGTGCTGAGTGAGAACGTCAAATGCAGACGTCCACTGTTCCATTTTCTGATAAAGCCCATGCAGTTGACCCCTCTTCAACCTTTTTGAAAGTGCAGCTCTCGAGAGCTTATCGGAGCCAAGCAGCACCTGTAATTCCAGCCTAGTTCGAACGTACTGAGAGCAACAGAAGGGTGATGCCACTAAGAGCACAGCAGCTGGCATACATACTAATTACCAGACTTAAAAACCACTTCATGATTTGACGCTACCTTTTTTTTTGTATTGATTTTTATCGAAGCTCTCCAAATTTAAACAACAAAAGCCCCATCAGGACGTCTATGTGTCTTCATCTTCACCCCACGCTAATGTAGTTAAGTGCTTTCTGGGATCAGTGATTACGGACTCGCCGAGCGCTTAGTAGGTGTCCATCTTGTGCAGCTCTCCTCCAGGGATGTTTGCGTCTTTCATATGGAAGGGACAATAGCACTAACCTCATTGAAGGCCCCCCGCGGTACGACCCAGCTGCACCTCCTAATCTGATTTGTGCTCTGATTTTGAGAGGCTCTCACAAAAATGAATGGCTTTTAGCCATAAAATTGCACTCTGAAAGAAAAAGACCCATTTCTGATGTTTATAGTAATCCTGTTTAGTCTGGAAATATTCTGGTTGGAAACATAAAGGATGATGTTTGACCTGAAAGGCTGAGCTGAGAAAAACACCACAGCCCTGATGTACTCAAGGGTTGTCTGTAGGAAAAAAAAAATTGAAAAGTTGATAACACCCACCAAAAAGGTGCAAACTGGTTTACTAAGGGCATCTACAAAGGATTTTGTCTTTATCTTGAGCTGAGTAGTATGTGTGCTGCTTCGTATATTGAAATACTGCACAGCTTTTAAGCAAACCACTAAATAAACTACGGGAGAAAAACGTCCTGAATACATCACCCCCCTGTTAAATATACTGTATATGATTGAGGTGTAGCTAGCTACAAGTATTGCTAATGGCAGCTAAGAATTTGTTTTTTTGTTTTTTTTAAATAATGTAGCTTTTTCAGTAACTAGCTACTTTTTATATTTATTTTTTTACAACAATTAGCCCTTTTCACATAATCAACATTATTTTTATGTACAAAAAATCTAACAATAACCAAATTCAGTACTTATACTAATTAGTGTATAACATGCATAGTTGTGCCAGAGCTAGCATGGACCTGTTAATAACCTGAGAATAAGAGGAACGTCCATGAACATATTTAGCAGTGTTTATGAGTGTGAAAGGTTCACATGGCAATGCTTACACATTCGTTTGAAACTAACCAGAAATGAAAATATTGTCCACGTTGAAGATCTTAGCACTAATTTAACAATACATACTATAAAGTTAGGGAGCTCATTATCTTCTTTAGTTGTTGATTACCAGGAGTGATAGCATTAGGTGCTATTATTATTATTAGGTGCTATAATTGCATTATTATATGTGAATCGAAGATGGCTGAATTTGCATTGTGATTGTGTCACATGACAGGTCTTCGGCACAAATCTGTGGTATTTTTGAAAAATTGCTTGATTTTGTCTTGAATTTCTGTGATCACAAAATCGTGAAATCATGGAGAGACTGATTCTAAATCATGGGTAGCTTGACAAGTTACGATTGCAAAGTAGATTCCCCAACAATAGTATTTTCTCTGCAAAAAATAGTAAAGCAGTGAGCCAAGAATTTGGAAGAAATTATACAACTTTGTTATACTATTTGAATAAGAAAATAAGAAGTTCTTGGAAGTATGGGCCAATTTAGTATAAAGTATGGGCAATGGGCATTTATGGGCATTTAAAGACAACGAAAATAACTCTCCCCTGAATGAGAATGTGTCAAATTCACTAGACTTCCTATGTAGGACAAGGGAGACTTGAGACGAGAGAACCTAACACCCCTTGTGCACAAGCTAAACCAGATAAAATACACTTTGATGAAGATCTTAATTGAAATGTGTCACAAAGTTAAAGGTTTGCTTGCTCATACACCACAGCAAAGGCCACTCAGTGCAGTCCTAACAGGAGAAGAGAAGAGGAGAGGAACCAAATGAAAGCAGACCTGGCCTTGCACTAAACTGTACAACAGAAGGGAGAAGGACATGTATTAAATGAAATGAAATGAAAATGTCAGCACAATTTTTTTTTTAATTGAATTAATAACTACAATTCTTAAACATGGAAAGAGAAGCAAATTCTATAAAATCAGTACTAAAAAAAACCAAAAAAACTCAATAGTGAAGACAAAAGTTAGACAAAAACATTAGCAAACAGTCAAAAACAGCAAGAAACACTGGCCGATCTGGCCCTTTCGCACTCCCAGCTCATAACAGCATGGAGATGAAAAAATACATACAATCCTCATTTTATATTGGTAGCTGCACTAAAAATTAATGGGCGCACAAATCAGGCATAAGGACCAGTCCAGCTCACTCACTCCCCCCCTTTTCCCTTCATAAGGGTTGAGAACCAGCATCCAGGAAATACCCATAATCCAAGCTTCTAGCAGCAGAGTGAAACATATATATATTTGTGAATACACAAACTAGGAATAAGTGCCAATCCAACTTCCCCTCCATGACGGCTGAAAAAACCACATCCCGAGCTTACCCTGCTGACTCTGTGAGTGACCTACTTTTATATACACTGGTCACATGGCTGATCTTCTACACCTGGCCTTTGTAATTAGTTACTGTACCTCACTATGGACCAGCATGTGCAATTTCACTTTTAAAAATAAAGTTTCCAATTAGAACCAGAAAGGATTTTTCAGCCTGATGCCATAGGAGATCCCTTTTAAGTTGCACAAAGAACCTTTTACTCTCAAGTTCTTAAGAGAACCCTCTGTTTACTGATGCTTTAAAGAACCCACAAATGGTTCTTCACAGCAGTGAGGTTCACTTTAACCTGTTAAGGGATGATACCTTGAAGATCCAATGCACTGCTCGGAAAGAACCTATAATGAAACATAAGGAACTTCTTTAATCTCCAAAGAACCATATAGCTCAACTCAAGAAGCCTATACAATGAAAAATGGTTCTTGACAAGAAGAAGGTTCTTTGTAGAACCTATGGTGCTGTAAAGAACCATTGAAGAACCTTTATTTTTAAGAGTATTGGGTTGTTTTACACCAATCGAAGGTGTTCTGCTCACGAAATCAATCAGTGTGATCCGGGCTCATGCAAAAAATGAATTATCATCAACAAACATTCTCCAAAGTGAGCATGAGGTGGTAAGGATTTATTTTCTGCCCATTAGTATTAGCTGTCCCATGAGTTTTGTGCCATCCTATGCCATCCTCCTGTTGGTGGATTTTAGACAAGCATCAGAACAGTGGTCATGCTGAGATTTCAATCTCAGTTCAAGTTACAGAACATTGTTGTCTGTCATCTTTGGGTATAATGGCACTACATTGGCTGTAAGTGAATATGTCACTTTAGGCATTGTAAGACCGTCGATCTCAACTAATTAACAAAGAATTCATTTACAAAGTGGAATTTATGTCTGCAAAAACAACATCGGCTGAAAATCATACAGCGTAAATCTAGCTTAAGCCTGAAAGTCACTTTGGAAACTGAGATTAGTATGACCAACAGGCAAGTATTAAATTTCCAGTAGCCTTTTTCCATCAATTGAAGTGCAAATTAAACAATTTACTAGATCTTAATATTGAGATAGTTTATCCAAATGATGCTCTAGTAAATAAATCAGTATGTAATGATGGTAAAGTTGGTGTTATATTTAGTATTCACAGCAAATTCACCTCATTAACATAAGGAACACTTTATGTCTACACTTCATATCATGTCATTTTTCCCATGAATCTCATCACCAACTATCTCCATTATACTTCATATAGTTTAAGTTGTAATCTTCCTGGGGTATAACTGCATGATTGCGAGTGCAATATTGCTTTTATACAACAGTTCTATAAACAAAAATTTAATATCAAGTAACTGACATTTCAGACACAATATGGATAAATGTTCTGTATAGTTTTCCTCTTCGGGATCTAGTTCCCCGCTCACTTTATAGCCCAACAGCTAGCTGGCTAACTAGTTCACACTGATTTGTACATTCTCATTAGAGGCGCTTCCAGTATCGCTTACCATTTCTGCTGATGATGTCACTAACTCTACTGTAGAAATTTTATGTTGTGAACACAGATGAGCAGAGTGATGCAAAGAGTGAAGCATGCCAGTGCAGTTGTATTAAATATAAGCAGTCTTGAAATTCCACTTGTCCAATCAAATTAGTAGACTGGAACTATTGAACTGCTGTTGTATAAAGAGTTATACATGTGTATTATTATTTCATAATAGTCCAAAGTCCAAACATATCGATCTCTCTCTCTCTCTCTCTCTCTCTCTCTCTCTCTCTCTCTCTCTCTCTCTCCCTATATATATATATATATATATATATATATATATATATATATATATATATATATATATATATATATAATGAGTGCTTAATATATCCATGTCCTGGTAATTTTATTGCTCTGTCCTCAGATTGATTGATGTTCAATATGCAATAAACTTTTGATTCACATCTACTCAATCATTCTGAATGAGATTTCTAAAAGGCCAATTAAAAAATGATAATACAATAATTTGGACACAAGCAAAAGGAAATAAGGGAAAAGTCACTCAGCTTGTGACATAATTAAACAGTCTTCAGGACAGAATATTTTGTGCTTTGAGAGCTGTTTTTCAACATGACAAACTGCATGTTTTTGTCTTCTTAACTTCCCCAGGGAAAGACTTCCCAGATATAATGCTGATTGAATCTCTTACAGGAGAGACAGTGAACAACTCTTGCATTAATGCCGTTTTTGAGCAGTTGCATGCTTCAGTATTTCTTATTTGCCAGATCATTTACTTCTGATAAGTATATACTTGATGTTTTTGTCTCATCTACTGTATCAGAGATTATATAGATATAGGGTGTTTACTTCACCTTTTTTCTTTGTGCATTTCCTCTTGATTTCACATGAAGAAATCTAAGCTACCAGTCAGCAAATCTGACTGACCTTGAAACGTGTGTTTCATGAAAACCTAGATGAACACAATCTGCATCCTCGCTGATTGCATTAAAGATGAAGACTGAAAAAACAAGAGTCATAGAAACGATAGAAAATGCATAAATTGTCTTGATTGACCTTGCTGAGTCGATGAGGTGGTATGTACAGGGAAAAAATCAATTTATATACCTCCAGTATGTAAGGAATAACACATTTGCAGGCTTGTGTATAAAGGAAAATAAAAATGAACACCACAGTGTGGTGTGATGTGCCCTGATGCAAAGCAGAGGTACTATTAGCATCCTTATTGTCCCGAAGTGTTTTATTCCTCTTACACCACAGCAATCTGACAATGTTTACAATTTTTATTTGTTAAAAAATGACACATAATGTTGTTTGTTTATTTACAGTATACTCACATTTACTGTTGTGGAATCTCTGCAAACAATGGTCCTCAGTTATCAGTTACATTATAGCACCACCCTTTCTTTCGTTTCTCTCTTAGAGTTAATAAGACAAGAGAATCTCCTGTCTTTCCCACGTCTGAAAACATAAAGTTACAGATTTACCTGTTACAAAATGCTAACACTGGAGACTCCTTCCAAAAAATGCTAAATAACCATCTCCTCATGAAAAACCTCACCATACCAATAACCAAGTGTTAATTAGTTTATATGGAGTGTCCATCATACAAGTACCTGTGAACTTGTTGTTACTATAGGAATGATGACATATTAGTACAAGTGCATTAATATAAACCTGTCAGAGCTATAGAATATTAATCAACACCATCTGACCAATCAGAATCAAGAATTCAACAGTGGTCTTGTATAATCCCAAATGATGAAACTTCTCAGTAATGATAATTATGTCAAGGAATTTCACATATCACATAAAATATGTTAAATGAATGTCTCCTCACAGAAAATGTCAACATGTGAATGGTTACACATGCTTTAAAAAAAAATCTGTTTATGTAGAGCATCCTCCATACAATACATTACTGTGTAAAACTTGCAGCCAGAGCAACTGTCTGAGCTGCTATAGAAAATTAATCAACTCATTCTGACAAATCAGAATTGAGAATATAGAAAAAGGTGTGAGAAGAGGTGAAAGAGAATGTCATGTCAGAGGGGTCAGTCTAAGGCTCCTATTTCTGCAGAGAAAGAAATTAAGGAAACAATAGTGGAACCCATTCACAATCTGTCCGTGATCTGTCTTTGAACAATGATCCTTCAGCTTCACTTTAATGTTTCATGATCATGTCAAGGTGCAGTGATGTTTTCCTGGATGGTTTCACTCTCATCCACTTTTCCACCTTTAACTTTTCCTGCTTCTCTCCAGATCGCTTCTTTTCTCTACCACCCACTCATTTTTTCACCTTTTTCTCACTCCATTCTCTCTCTCTCTCTCTCTCTCTCTCTCTCTCTCTCTCTGCATTTCTTGCTATGTTTTTAAGATGAGATGTATATGTGATGACAGCTTAATGAGCATTTTTTTCCTGAGCCCCTTCATTTCATTAGTGGTATAAAAAAAAGCTGAATGAATTATACATCAGAGAAGGAGACACCCATAGTGCAGGAACACCGGGGTTAAGGTGGTGGAACCGGCAAGGAGGCGAGGTGCTTTTGTTTTTACACGACTGAGTCTTCTTGTTAATTATCAGCGTCAGGCACACACTCGACTCTCTGACAGAAGATGATCGGTGGACCGAGAGAATTGAGGGCAGTATAAGGGAGAAGTGTTTAAAAAAAGGAGGAAGACATAAACACAATGGGGATTTCACTTGGCTATTGTTTTGTGGTTCTTATTTTGTCAGTTTAATTCCCTTTGCATGTGTCGGGGGAGGCGGGGTGGGGTGGGGGTTTGTCTAATGCACCCAATCTGCAATCACACACACACACACACACATATAGTCCTCGACTCATCTATGGACCAGGACTTTTGGCTCCATCAGCTTAATTGGCCCACTTCCCGTTGGCAAGGTCCTGTGGCCCATCTTAATTAGCTCCCACTTAGGCATACCTAAAATCCCATTGGACAGTGACTCAGTGGGTTGCCATGGACACCTTCAGTGCTCAGTGGTGAATTTTGGAACAAAAGGCTGTTGGGTCGTTTCCTCACCAGCGCCTCTTATCTATAGTCTTCTCCCACTGTCCCATGCCTGCTACTTGGCCCTGAATGGTTTCACACACATTATATATATTTATTTTATTTTTATTTCCCATGGCTATATCGTTGGATGAAAGTGCCAGTGTTGCCAGGTTTCAGGCCTCCTCATCATCTCTCTAAGGCCATCTATTATGCTGTCATATCATTATTAGAAGAGATGCCAAAGATGTATCCACAGAAGCAGAGAGCTGAAGATAGACACTCTGTGTGTTTCCACAGGTGCCCCTTGACAGCGGTGTCATAGTGATACATGCCGTAGCCCTCTCCGACACCCCATAATGAGCGACTGCTACGTGTGTTACCCTGTCTGCTACAGCTTGCCCTGCCTGAGCTAATGAGCTTCTACAGATAATACACTCAGACACAGACACCGACACAGACACACATCTGATGCGACCCTGTCACCCGGGAGTGTAATGAACACTCTGAAACACCTTCCATCCCTTCATTCCTGGTGCTGCAGCTGCCTCCTCTCACCTAATTGCT
Organism: Cranoglanis bouderius; assembly: GCA_023630585.1. NCBI lineage: Eukaryota > Metazoa > Chordata > Actinopteri > Siluriformes > Cranoglanididae > Cranoglanis > Cranoglanis bouderius. Next base: position 7,608,198 of record CM042557.1, on the reverse strand, counting down.
TGCATTTGTTTGTAATGCCGTGTTTCAGAGGCGACTCTATACAAATCCGTAGCCGTGTTCCAGCTGCTTAAGTTGCTCTGGAGTATCCATGGTGACATACTTTTCAGTCCATTTTGAAATTCTTTGTATGTTTTGTCAGACATGGCTTATTTTATGTAAAGCTGGTGATTCTAGCTTTTCTAGCTTTTATCATGACTTCTGCAATATAAAGTGTTACTACAAAATGTTCTGAAAAGGCACAAAATGAATGGGTTTTATGCTTATAATGAGCAGTTTAGCTAATTAAAATCATCTAGCAAAGAATCCTCTGTCCAAATGCACATATATCATGATTTAAACACTGGAATGTGGAGAGCTACACACGTCCAACCCTGCTCAACTCTAACAGACTATGCTACCAAATCGATTTCTCTTTTTCTCATCTTTTTCTTTCTCTATATCTTTGTTTTTTTCCACAAAATCCAACCATAGCAAGCTTATCTGTCCGGCAGGGGGAATCAACCACCGCTATTACATTTCAGGACTAAGGGCCTGTTTGTGAATCTTCTGTCTGTGGTGCCTTGAAAATCCCTGTGTATGATTGAGGCCATCGCAGTGATGGTTCTTGGAGTTATTTTTCATTTTGGTTCTATCTAGCTATCTCCTTTACTTTATCTCACTCCACTGTTCACCCCTTTTTTCTTCACTACAGTAACATTGATCTTGTCACTGCCAGCACACTTTTTCTATCTCACAAAGTGGGCCTCATCTCAAATTCAGTGGTATACTGGTGATAGAAAAGCAGAAACTAGATATACCCTAACTTTGTCTTATTTTGTCCTAAACCCGAATCATTTTTTTTCTAGTTTGCAGTTCACAATAATAATTTGCTCTCTCAAGACAAAACAGAGCACTTTGTGTCTTCAATGCCTGCTTTATCATGGCGAGGGTCACGATCTGTCCCAGGAACACTGGGTATGAGGCAGAAATGCACCCTGGATGGTACACCAGTCCATCACAGAGTACCATGCATGCACACACACACACACACACACACACACACACACACACACACACACATTCACAGCTAGGGGCAATTTAGAGTAGCCAGTCCACTTACTGGCATGTTTTTGAGAGGTGGGAGGTTTAACAGCAGGGCCTCAGAAGTATTATAAAAGCCAAAACAGAACCTAAAATTCAAGTTACAGTTAGAGAAAATGCAGACACAGATAATCCACAAACAATAAATGAGAAGGGCAAATCTTAAGCATAGCCAAGATCATGGCAAGGGTCAAAATTATGTCAAATTATGAACAACAGCTCAGAACTCAATATTCAATATGAATACTGGCAAGACATAGCAATTAGTATGTGTGTGAGAATGTTCTTTTATAGTCGATGAAACAGGAAATGATTACGGAAAAAGCAGAGCAGTAAACAATTCACAACTTTGAACTTTGTTTGGAAAGAATTAGGAAAACAGAAACCTCATCCCCTGCCTTTCAGCGCTGCACCTTCTCTGTTCACCAGTGAAATCCCAAGTCAATAATATCACCCTTCTCTTGTGAGAACCATTGCTAGTCATTCATCTTCAGTAACTACTTTATCCTGATCAGGGTTGGGGTGGATCCCTGGGTGCAAGATGGGAGTACACCCTAGGTGGGATGCCAGTCCATCCCAAGCCCTCATGCATACACACATTCGCACACACTCAATCACACCCAACGGCAATTTAGAGTCAGCAATCCACCTGTGTTTTTTGGAGGTGTGAAGAAAATGGAGGACCACAATCAAATCATGAGGTTCGAAGCTGGAATGCTTGAGCTCTGAGGAGGCAACGCTTCTGTGTTACGCTTTAAATGCTGTAACATGCATTTAAAAAAGCAAGCCTTGAATCTTGACTGAAACCTCAAACCTTAACTGAAACACCAAGTCAATACCTCTTCCACTGGAAGACCCATTGCTGTTTTTGGACAGGTCTTCTCAAGTTATCTGTACTCTGTGTCTCGACCATGTTCAAAGTGTTAGATATCTCAGTAAATTAAGACTCCCCTTAGTGTGGAGTGAATTGTCTTCCTTGGCATGCTCTCACCCCATGAAACCCATTGATTTAGCCAACACTCACAACCCACTTTAGCAAGGCTGGGACTGTTTAATTGGTTCCTTATCAGTAGACAGCTCTAAACATCCTCTCTCTTAATGTGTCTCTCTTTCTCTTGTCTGTTTCACACTCAGGATTTAAGGTCTTGAATTCTGACATGTGAACTGGCATGTGATGAACTTAATTATCATTCTGGCACCAGTCCTTCATTTCAACCTCAAAATAATTAGAGATAAAACCAGAAACAACAGATTGTGCAAAATGATCTCGATTCCATTTTTTATCGTTAAATTACATGCTGTCAAGACCGTTAATCATGACTGTTTGAAGCATCCCTTTGTTTCAGGAATAATAGCCTCAGTAGGCTGTTAGCAAACCACTGTTCACTTTGACGCTGAACTTGATAATGCCACTTATATCCTGTGTCAGTCTAAGACTGTCTTTACTACAAGGGTCTTTCTGAGCTTTTTTGAAAGAAACCGACAATGCTTAACTAGGCAGTCACACTGAAATCAATGCCTTCCTCAGATACGTTGAGTCTGGAAACCTCAACAGCTTCAATAGATGGAGGGCAAAAAAAAAAAGAGAAGAGGTTTCTTTGTTCAGCCATACATTTTCAAACACATGACAAGAGACTGGCTTGTGTAATCTGCATAATATAAGCACTGCATTAGCATGTTAAAACTGATACATAGAGCTTTTTGCAAGACAGCTTCCTTTAGCCCAAAGCATGCAAAGAAATGAACAGTAATCACTGCAGGTAAATTAATTAGCCCCACTGCTGGGCTCTCAGAACTTGCTAATCTGTAGACTCTGGTAATTACATTAATTTATCCACTTTAACAACACAAGGAGGCGTATCTACTAACATGTGTTGTTTGGGGTTGGTAAATCAAGCACAAAGACAATGCCTGGAGGAATCACAGCCTCCCTTGCTGCACATTTCTTGTGAAAAAATTCTGCTAGCATGTTAGTACCATATTGAAATGTAGGTAGGTGGATTGTGATTCTTCACCTCTGACATTGCTTCAGGTTATGTAACTCATACATACTTTATTGGCAAAAATATTATTGTCTGATTTATTATTCTGTGACTAATGTTGTGAGAATGGGCAGTTATTATATGAAGAGGTTCTTGGGAAGCCGCATACCAACATGCCTGGATGTACCATGTATACAGTATGTGCATTCGGGGGATTTGGTGCAAACAATATTGGAACTTTGTTCCTATTTCACTCTAGTAGACAGAACTGATCATCGAGCTGAGCATCGTAGCAGTGTTACACTCACATTTGTCTCACATTGCCTTTCTTTTTATGCTCATTTTAAGGTTTGATGGAAGGCCAAAATCTAATATCTATCAATAGCTTGACAATGAAACCATGAGGGTTGAGCAACGCCTTATATCAAGAGGTCTCATCAAGGGAATAAGACAAGAAAAAAATAGTTTTGGAAATATGCCGATTTTAATTTTATTGTTCATCACTTCCAGGAAAATGATTTTAAAAAATCTTGATGATCCATAATACAACTTTGTGACCACCAATTAATTTCTCTCTAGAACCATATATATCCGACCCCCAAAGCAGGTCTTGCTTTACACTAGCAGCTTGTTATCTCATTGGCTTGTTACTAGTAAACATGGTTTGTCATTGTTTACTTTTTTCTTGGTTGAGGAAGAATGGTTGGAGTTTATTAATTTTGAAGAGGGTAGATTTTGTATGAGGCTGCGGTTATGTGACAGGCACTTCTCAGAGGTGTTTTACCAACATGGCGCTCTTATCTGCTGGAATATGTTGAGCAAGAATGTGATTCTGTCTTTGTACACCATCATTTCGTAAGAGTAAGTAATAGCCTCTCATTAATCTCTTTCCTAGTGTGGCATATATATTGAATGCTATTGGCTGTTGTGTAAATCAGTCAAGCAGTTCAACAAAATGTCATTTTGACTTCCTGGTTCAGAAGGAACATGTCTATGTCTATGCCAGCTATGTCAACATATGGCAACACATCACAGCTAAGAAGCCAGATCGGCAGATCAGCAGCTACATTTGTGATATATATATATATATATATATATATATATATATATATATATATATATATATATATATATATATATACGAATATATATTATTCGTTTTTTTTACTTATTTATTTGTTTTAAGTCTTTAATGCTGTACTGGATTCATATCATGTTTCATCCAAATACCAGAATGACTAAACTTACAGTTTTATCATCTTGTGTAGTACTTTGATTAGAGTGTGTGTTTAGTCTAAATACATTTCTATTACTTTTAGTTTCTCTTTTTTAGTTTTAATTGTCATTGTTACATGCGTGCCTATATTTCACATGTTGTAACATCTAAATTATCTACTGCCACTTTAAAGCTATTATGTTTTAAAAGTAATGCACCTTCCCCCCATCTGCTAGTCACAGACAGATGGAGCAAAATAAAACTGTCTTTAGACTGGGCAAATGCATCTAGCCTGTGCTGAATACTAAAGTTGTTTACATGAACAGTAATAAAAGTTCCTAATGTTCATGCATTGTGGTGTAAATTGTCAGTGTAGCAAGTATTATGTGGATGCTGCCAAAAAAAGTGTGTGTGACAGCTTGCTAACCTGTTCACTGCACCCAGCTAGCATATTCATTCTTTTCTTAGCAAGTTTATACCAGATTTTGGAGAACTTTTTTTAAATTTTTTTTTTAATATATATTATACCAAAAACACTAAAAAGCTTTTCTGGGAAGGCTGCTCATCATAACTAGACAGCAATAAAAATGAAAAACATTGTGGTACCATGTTGTGAGCTAATTTAATATTTCTTTCTGTCAAGTGGTTATAATTCAATGTCTGCTTTTGATTCATATCCTTGGAAAATTTCAGACCAATTAATTCGGCCTTTATTAGATTACATATTCTGCCTAAAATAGCTGGACAGGCTTATAATTAGCATGTTCATTGTATGCGGTGTGGGATGGATTTGGGAAAACAATCAGGAGATTGTGTAAAAATATAGTAGGAGGCTTTTAGCTGGAAAGTATTTTAAGTGTGTGTTTAGGTTATATCATATTTTGATTGATGACAGGCTATTTTTGTAAAGGCTGCATTCATCCATCAATTACTTTAGTTGTTTGGACAAAATTTTAACATAGTGTAATTAAAAGTGACATATTATATTCACATAGGGTACATAAACACACCACAGAATAATAAACATCCACATTTCAGCTGATTAACTAGCTTTAAATGTTATTTTGAGATGGTATTTTGGTGGTGTTGCAGTGGAATATCCTTAACATTTGGAAAGGAAGGAACAAAAGAGACATATAGGGCAGACAAATTATACAGAAAAGTCAAAACATTAACACAGAATAAGCCCAGACTTGTTTAATTACCTGCCTTTTTCAAGTTTAGCTGGAGGAGAGCAAAGAGAGCATCTGACATGCTTTTTGGTGGTGATTATGAGAAAATGTTAATGTTAAAGGATTTTCAAGGTATTGCACAGATTTACTAGGTTTTATATTGTATTTAGCTTTGTTAAACAATGGCAATTGCCATGCTCCTGTTCTGTTGTACAATGGTGTCATGGTTTTATTTGAGGAGTCATTCTACAATTAGGGGTTTGAGATCAACCAAAAGGTACACATTAGGGATGTAATTGAATATAAATAAATTATTCATGATTTAACACCACCTTGAATGAGAGCTGATGCAGGATGTATTAACTGAGTTTGCTCATTCATCCTTAGTAACTGCCTGGTGCTAACTCTAACCCTAACCCTAACCCTAACCACCTAATCCCTAACCCTAACCCTAGGGTTCAATTTAGGCTTTTAGTTAATTTTTATTTTTTTTTATTTTTTGCACATCTTTAGTTGAGACTAATTATGAACTGGACTTATGTAGCTGAGATTGAGGAACTATCAGAGCCAGAATTCACACACCATGCTAGAATAAAAAAATTCCAACATTTTCTAGTGTTTCTGGAAATGCATTTTTTAAAGGTAAAAATAATATTTTTTCTATTGTACAGTAGCAACAAGGGCTATGTGTTTAAAATTTGATCCTTAAACATATTTTTTTCCTCATCTGCTGTATATCAATGCATAAACTGAATTTCCAGATGTTATTTATTTGGTATAATGTAGAATATACTCAACATGTGTATTCCAAGCTACGTTTATGATATGGCAGTGTCTTTTGAAGCAGGGTTTAAAGGAAATGGGTTACAATTTGGATATGTAAATTTAGGTGTCTTTTTTATGACTTCGCAGTGAAATGAAAGCATAATATGTTCATCATTTAAATCCAACTTTTCATGAGATCTGCTTGAGTAGGGGTTTGGCAGCATTTTAGATAGCAAGCTCTGAGTGTTGAGTTCTGTGAAGCGGAACTATAGCAAATTTGATCTGAGTACCTGTTTGGTCATCATTGTGAGAATATAATTTTCTCTCCATGAGGGCTATGGGTAAAATAATTGCATATCGCTTTATTCTCATGGCTTCTGTTCCTGTCTTTTATACGCAATCCATCACTCACTGTAGAAAAGAAGAAGATTCTCAAACTTAATAAATCTACTATTGTGCAGAAAGGTTATGGCATAATCCTTGAGTTATCTTTTATAGGAGTGGAGCAGTGTGGCTTAGATTTAACAATAATCGCAAAGTAAACAGGAGCTGTGTGCCATGCAGCCACACTGTTGACTTTACACTGTTAACCTGCACCTGTCTGAGGGGAACGCTGGGCCAGCATGAGATCGCTTCTTCGTTCATGTAGCGTAAATGTTGACACTGGTTAGAGTGCTAAACTCTGCTATCATGCATCATCTCCTGCCTGCAATCATATGAGAAACTCCCCAGTCATGGTGAGAAGCAAGGTGTGTGAGTGGGGCATATCATGATGGCTTTCACCGGGGATGTACTTGAATACGTGCATAGCCGTACATCACTTCCATTGGAAGGGTCTAAGGCTTGGGAGCAATACAGTAAGACATGAATAAAGATGAAAATGAAAGAGTTGGAGAGAATGAAAGAGTTATAGACAGAAGGTGACTGGTTGCTGATTCCTACACTACACTCTCTATTTGTGGCTGAGGGCAGCCGTGTGGAAAAACCCATCATCTGGGCCAGTAGATCTGGAAATAGAGTCCTCGGCAGGGTCGGCCCGACTCAGTGCCCTCTTACCCTCGACTCACTACACTAGGCATGCCAGGGCAATGATTTCCCTCCAGAGGGAGTCGTGTGTATCTGATAGCTATTTTCTCTCTTTCTTCTTAAAACAACACTTCCACCTCTGGGCCTCCAAGATGCACTCCAAATTTTAATGCCACTTATGCAGTGCTATGTTGTGGCCTAAAATATTGCCAGTTTTGTAATGGCTGTATTTAGATTAGACTTCTTTTCAAAAGTTATTTCAATATTTACACCGAGAAAGTTCCTTGTATTCAGAGTCGGGTTATGCACCTGCTTAAGTTGATATTGTGGGCTTTCCATTCAGGTTATTAAAATTATCTGCATGTAGTTCATGTCTAGAAGGCTGCCAGATTTTTCTTGAGTAGATGTTAGTTCATAACATTATCCATAAAACAAATTCAACCAGTGTCTCAGATTGTGATGGTGTCTCCTGCTATGATGGTGTCTCTATGTCTATTCATAAACTTTACAGGGATGATAATATTAATGAATTAATAATGTCATATTTATGTATTTAATATTGGCCTTGATTAGTATTAAATAGTTTGAGTGTATTTACAGTCCAAAGCATAAATTTCACCATGTCATATTGTGGTTTCATCAAATTGTCAGAGTGGCGGGTGACTTAAAACTGCTCCTCATCTGAGCCAATATATTGTGTGTAACTAAGGACATTCATCTGAGGTCTGAATACCAATGAGCAGAATTTTTGTATTAATTCTTCACTAAGTATGCATAAGTCCTATGGCAGCCCATTTCTGAATGAATGAATAAATAAATAAATAAAAATACAATGGTACAGTAAGTCACTATTATGAGAAAACAGATCATAATTTCAAGAAATTATCTCATAAGTTACAAAAAACTGTTATATTTTTGAGATAGTTTTAGAATTGTTGGAAGGCATGTGTGGACACTGGCTAGCCTACTCAACCCTAACCCCACACAGAATGGTTTTAACATAAGACATTATCTTGAAATTATCATTACTTGTGATCACAAAATGATGACTTATCTGATAATTATGACTTTGTATCTTATTGTATGACTTTGTGCCTCATAATTCTAAATTAATAACTAAAATATGCCTTATTATTGCAATATTATGACTTAGTATAGTAATTATGTCTGAGTATCTCATATTTGTGACTGAGTATCTCATAATTATGACTTATCTCATAACTGACTTAGTATCTCAAAACTATGACTTGGTATCTCGTTATTATGAGTTAGTATCTCATAATTATTGAATTACTGTCTCATAAGTATCACTTAGCATCTCATATCTATCACTTAGTATTTCATAACTATGACTGACTGCAGCATATTGAAATTATGACTTAGTATCTCATACTAATGACTAGTAGCCTCATAATTTTGAGACAATACACAGGATTTTTTTAATGGTGGAAATGGTGCTTTAATGTCAACTACAACTACAAATACAACCCAAAATCATGGACTGGAAGCTCAAGCCAGGACTCAATAAGAGATTCTGATGCAGAACAGCAAAGGCCACTGTATTAAAAAGTAATCCCCTGACAAATAATGTTGTAATTTAAAATAATCAGTGAAAGAAGGTGCTTAGGAGTCATTTGTGGTTCATGAAATGACTATCATGGGTTGAAGGTGACCATGAGTTCATTATTTCTAATGAGGACGCAGTCAGTTACATCCCCTGAGACTCCAATAATTAACTGGTCATGGTAAAGGTCAGACTAAAACTTGTTATGCAAATACATACAAATCAACCAAAAATGTTTAATCTCTTAATGTTACCTTTACCACTACGTTCTTATCATAAAGTATATTTTGGAAATGTTTTACAACAACATGTTTAAGTAAGTAATATATCTGTTATAGGAATAATGCTGTTGTAGGAAAATAATCAACAACATGGTGGTGTGATACAGCCCAATATGAGGCAGAGTTAATGTTACCACCCTGAAGTTTATTATTTTCCTATAACCTGGAGTGTTTTATTTCCCTTATTCCACAGCAAGTTGAACTTAAAAAAAAAAAATGATTTATTAATGATACATTGTACTTTTTTATCCATTTATGGCTACAGTACATTTAAGGTTATGTGAATCCATTCAGTAGGATGTTCCTGTTATCACTGACTGTTGCAAAGCTCTCACACTGGAGAATCCTTCCAAAAATGCTAACAATTACATACATTTTTAATCTGTTCATGTGGAATGTCTACCATACAAGTCCCTGTGTTAACATATTAACATACTACAAGTGCTTTCATTTAAACCTGTAATTTAAATTAGATCCACAACTCCTGTCAGAACTACTGGTCTAGATAACAGAACCAAGAATTTAACAGCACTGTGGTATAAATGAATTTACAATTCATGTTTATTTTCAAACCAGTTGGAACAAGTGGCATGTTAGCATGAGCTTATAAACGAGTCCTTATCTCTGATTGCAATAGTTAGAGATCAGTTCATTTCACTCACCCGATGATAATATGAGCTTTTATCATCTTTTTTTTATAAGCTAACATGATAATATTCAGCTGATGCTATTGTTGCTTGACTATCAAACAAAATACATATATAGGAAAACTTGACACTTAAATTTGTATTCCTACAGTATCTTCTATTATGTGACAGCTACCAACCTGGAACAGTGAAGGCCATCACATGCTTCCTCCAAGACACAAGACACATCTTTTCGAAATGCTGCTTATGCTGCATCACAGGCAGCATAACATACTAGGACGAAAGTGCTAACTGCCCTCTTCCACATACCTGAGAATACAAACACCCACGATTGGCTAGAGGAGAGAGTGTTCCATCCATCTCTCATTCATACTCATGATCTCCTGTGGATAGGATGAACACTTTTCTGTTGTGCCACTCGAGAGCCTTTTAATGTTTAAAAATGAACAATTAGTTTATACCTATAAATGAGTCCCATCCTTTTAAAGTAGGTATGTATTAATTCATTTTTTATTTTTGACAAGTGTCAAAGTCTCTGAACAGATTAGACAATAGTTTTGAACTTGAAGGGGAAAATAAATGCATACTTCTCTGGCCAGTCCTCTTTAAACATTACAATATCATTATCAGACCAGAGAGGGTAAATTTTATTTTACCTTCAACATGTTTATGAAAAGAGGATGAAGCTGAACATTCCTTCCCTCCCTCACTCTGTTGTTACAATAGCCTGAATCAGAAAAATAATGCAGGTAATTACACAAGACCGGATCCCAGAATTCAATGGCCACTCCTAATCTATCGCTGAGAGTGCCTCAAGAGCAAGAGAAGAGACTGAAAGGTATGGAAATACAGAATAATAAGGTCGACAGCACACAAGCAAACATGAATCTCACTGTGTAGTTTCTTCCTATGCATTTCTTTTTTAAAGAATGGCAGGGATGTCATTGTGCTATTCTTTGCTTTACAGTTTATATCCCTGTTTTATAACGCAGGGCTGTTTTATTATTTCTACCATTTAAACTGGCACATTAAATAGGGCCTGTTTAATTCACTGTTAATATTGCTCAAAGATTCACTTATTCCATTAGACATTACAAGGCAAGTCTTGTACAGATCATTAAGAGAACACTGTCCTTATGGTCTATTTTCTCTCTCAGGAAAGACATCTTATTAACATTATACTGACAGCAATTCATGTTCATACTGTATGTGCTTGTCTCTCTATGTTATAAAAATAACTTATAATTAGCTAATTAATTAGCTTGTCATTCATTTATTGATTAGACAATGATTAGGCTTAGTAAGATCCACAATTCTGGATTATAACACTTTGTCAGTTTTATTTAAGTTGGTTCATTCATTTTCATCATCAGGTTTGTACGTATGTGTCATGATTTTCCCTGTCACATCGCAGTTACCATAGTAAGAAATGCCATTCACTTGTGTTTTTTTTGGGTTTCTGTTCTAGTCCTGTCTCTGCCCCCCATTTTGTCATTGGTTTGCTGCTCAATTGTGTTCATACAATTATGAATTATGACACGAAGATTTAATTTATGTGTACCCCTTACTGAAAAATCACATACATTTTATGTTATCATGTTTTTCATAAGTGATTATGTGAGAAATGTGTGAAAAAAGAAACTACATGCAAAACAATTGAAAAAAACAAATGTGAAAAATGTGAAAACAATCACATATGGGGAAATTAAAAATGCATGCGCTACACATGAAAAATGTGTGGAACATAACATGTGAAGTGTCAAAAAGTATATGAATATGCCTGGCATTATTACAGACTGAAATGTCTTAGCAATTTCCCAAGATCTTGAGAGCAAAACCCCGATTAAAGAAATTCTCTGGTGAAAATAATCAGACTCATCAGTAGCAGGGTTACTGCATCCTTGGCCTTTCATCAACAGCGCATTTAAGGGAGAAAAAAGCATGCAACACCCAACAGGAAGGAGTAGCAGAGAGTAGCTGTTATCTTGAACCTCAAATATAAGGCCTCAGATAGCTTTACCCATGTTATAAATGGAAATCTTTTAAAGATGGATTTTACTTAGAAAAGAAGCACAGAGTTATTTAACTAGTGCAGTGCAATTTCCAACTTGCAATTTCCAATTTGTCAACCATCTAAAATAATTCATAGACAGGCTTTCTCAACTGTGAAACAAACATAAGAAAAAGAACACTCCCTCACACACATTCTGTAGTAGTTTTCTTATTAAGTTTTTACATGACTGGTTAGACTGCAGATAATTACTGCTATGTCTGCAACAAAATATTATCTGACTTGCCAAGGGTGTATATGTTGGGGCTTTTTAAAGTGCATTCTAGAGTGAAGGAGTTAAAGAGTTCAAATATGTGCTAGCCTGGGTGCAAGGGTCAGCACTGATTGTATTCGGCTCGCTTCCTCACTCAGCTCTGGAGGACACTGGCCACATTTCTTCCTGTGAGCTTTCCAACCAATCTGACAATAGGTCAAATCATTATTAGTTGCAAGCCCGAACCAGACTATTACTGAGGTGTTGAGAACAGTGTCTGTGTAGAACTGGGCCAGCAGCTCCTAAAGTAGGATGTACTTCCTCAGCTGTTGCAAGATATACTGTACTGTGCAAAAGTTTTAAGCACATGCAAAGAAATGCTGTAGAGCAAAGATGCTTTCAAAATAATGAAATTAAATGTTTCTACATTTAAACAAAATACCGTAAAGAACAGTAAACAGTAGTAAATGAAACAAAGTCAATATTTTAAATGACAAAAAAATAAAATTAAAATTAAAACAGTAGTCTCTGGTACAATTTGTGCAGTTTTATAAGGAAATTAGCTGGTAAGTTTTATTGAGCATCTTTCAGAACCAGACACAGTTCTTCTGGAGACTTTGACTTTCTCACTTACTTCTTATTTTTGCATCAAAACCCAGCAGCCTTCATTGTGTTTTTTTATCTAAAAAGTGGTCTCATACGGAATATGCTGCTTTCTTTAATGACATACAAACATTTTTCTGTAACATTTAATATTGTGCTAGAAAACTAATGTTTGGGAATCTAAAATATTTTTGTATTGACTTGATAATGAAGAAGTCATAAAATAAAAAAATCTATAACAAAGTTTGTACTAAAAAAACAGGGTGCCTAAAATTTTGCACAGTACTGTATATCCTCTTCTGGCTCTTTCTTTTGAGAAATACAGTCATGTTGGCTTCTCACTTCATGTCCTGAAAGATGGTGATTGCTGAGAACTTGAACGTCTCCACAGCCATCAGTGTCTTGCTTCAGTTTTGTTCAGATGGTCAGGGTTTCCCCAGCTTCACCTGTTCATAAAGCTGTTAGAGCTCCAGTTACAGCTGGAGGCAAGTACCCTGATTTGGGAAAGTATGGACAGGAGAAGACCTGGAAGGTTTGTATTTATGGTGAGATGAAGTCCACAAACAGGACCCCAGCATACCACCAAGGGGACTACCCTTAATATAATTATCTTAAGGGTATAATATACCCTTAAGATAATTTGCCTACCCATATTGACTGGGTAGGCAAATTGCAAGGGGGTAGGACCCTAGCATAAACCTCAAAGGACTACCCCGTGTGAAGTCAAGCTGATGGAGAAGTTAATGTACCCTCTCATTAAGTGTGTCATCAACTGAATTATTTGACTGATCTGCAGAATGCAGGGGGTCCAGCCAGGGCTCTGTAAAACCCTTCAGATGGGCCAACAACAGTCTCTTAAATGTCTTCATAACCATAGTGGTCAGGTCGATGAGTCTGTAGTTATTGTCACTTGAGGTGTAGGTGACAGGGATTATTGTGGGAAATTACATGCCTGTGTTATTTTCTGGATCTCCAGTTAGAGTCCCACTTGCCATCTGATTACAGTTTAAACAACTATGGCTCCTCTCACCCTCCAAATTTTCCTGATTCAGCCTGATTCATACTTCTGCTTTGAGCTTCAAACTTCTCGTGACTCACTACTGCTGCTGCAGAAGGTCTCACATGGATACCCTAAATGTTTGCACTTCCCGAAAAGAGTTTATGCCCAAGTCTCAGCCTTGCTTCAGTGGATAATCTTGCCTGGATAGTGCAGAGTTCAGGATTAGTATAGACTAAGGACTGCTGCTGTAATCATAAAGGAATCAGGACTCTTATTCTCTTATTTACAGATGTTTTCTACATCTGTATACTGTAATGAGTTATAATCACATTATCATGTGTTGCCCTGAGGAGGATGGCTTCCCATTTGAGTCTGGTTCCTTGCCTATGGCTCGCTCATTAGGGATCTAGATCTACAGACAGATTTCTGTTAAGTTGCTTTGTGACAATGTCTATTGTTAAAAGCTCTATATACATTAAATAGAATATAACTGAATTGAACCACACACATCTATAGTGGCCTGTTGAAAATGCAAGGTCTTGCCTTCAGACAGGAAGAGGGAAACCCTATCAGGACTGGGCGGTTTTCTGGTCTTCAGACTTTAGGGTTACTCTTGAAAAGCATGTCTAACACTGTAAACACACACATATGAAGAATCAATAAAAGCATTCATATCTTTCTTTGTCTGTTAATCCAAACTGAATTTGGGATGAGATCTGAAATGATTCAATACCTAATTCTTATTGACAACTGGAACTGAGAAATGTGTTAGAATAGATTGAAATAGCAGTCTTTAGTTTAAAATCCTTTGAAATCCTTTTTTTTTTGGATTGGTTACTGCAGCTGATAATAGGTTTTGAAATTTAAGGTATTCAAGCTAACAATTTTAGTTTCAGAATGTAATGGTTCTTGCAACTATCCATGGTTCTAGACAACAAACAATCCACAGACGTTCACAACCTATCAGGTAACCCATCAACCACAGATCAACAATCTATACACACTAAATATATATATATATATATATATATATATATATATATATATATATATATATATATATATATATATATATATATATTTGTTTGTTTGTTTGTTTGTTTACTTATTTATTTATATATACAGTACTGTGCGAAAGTTTTAGGCACCCTATTTTTTTTTGTACAAACTGCATTTATTAAACATCATGAATATTATTTGACCTTTTTTAGCCATATTTGCATGAAACATCATTGCATATCACAGCATGGCTAGAGACTAGAGCAAGATAAGAGGCCGATAAGCATCAGTATAAGCATTAATGGAAACAATAGCAAATAGCAAATACATGCATCAAACTCAGTAATAGTCATATACATGGGTCTATTTTGTCTCCGTTTGCTGAATATGAATAAAACAAGAACTTGCTTTTAATTCTAAACATTCAGCGTAAGTTTATGACAGATGGTACAGCCTTGAGATTGCATGGAAACATGCCGCCACTGTCATATGGGTGGCTGGCAGGAAACAAACTATAGGAGGGCTGACATGTTCAACATACACACAACACACACTTGTACATTTCACTAAACCTGACAACAGCACCCCCCCTTCCTTCCACCATATCACAAGCTGCTGGAGACAAGCACCTACAAACTGCTTCGCAGTCATAACCCTACAGGGCACTCATGTGGTAAACGCCATTTATTTTCTCAATTGTGAAAATTGTCGTGTATTGTGTAAATGCAGCAAAATATTGCTCTTTTCAAAATTTCTGTAGTAATACGTAAATGATATTGAATATTCTGGAAATGATCAGCTGCACTTGTATTCGATGGTGAATTAGAAGCCCTCTTGCTTCAGTATCATCTAATGCAGTCTTAACAGCATAGCTTTGAAATGAATTTTCTTATGCATTTCTTATCCCTGTTCTGTACTTCAGTACAGGTTAGCATGTTAACTGATGAGCAAATCACATTCCAACCTCTCAGGGATTCTTTTATGGCCTTAAAATACTCTGCAAGAAATAATGCATCTGTCAAGCCAATGAGTGGGTGAACTGTCAAACAAAATATGGCCAGTGCCTTTATGAGCTTGACTACTAGGATGTGTAACTCAGTGGTAAAGACATTGGACTTCTGCTCAGAAGGCTGTGAGTTCAAATCCCAGCACCACCAAACTGCTACCACTGAACCCTTGAGCAAGGCCCTCAACTCTTTGGTTGTATAAAAGAGATGAATGTACATTAGTCATTCTGGATAAGGGTGCCTGCCAAATGCTGTAAATATAAATGAATAAAATGCACTGCTGGTTATGATCTAACTCAAACCATTTTATACATTTTTAAATCTACGCTCTCCTTAATTTAGTGTTTGGCAATGCTCGGGTATTTCTATTTTTATTTTCACTTCAATTCTTATTTTTAATCACCATACAATTTCAAATTCAAGAGCATGCTGTGTGCATTTTTGCTGCTGCTTTTTCTTGTCATTCTTTCTTTCCTTCTTTTGTATGTTTTATGTTTATTTTGTGTCCGTTTTTTGTGTACATCTTTTATAGTTTGGCCCTCTGTGCCACTATCTGCCAGTGTTTCCTCTATATGGTACTTGTTACGGCGCACCAAACGTGCAAAACACATTTAACAAATGAAAAACACAACAGAAACACAACAACAACCAGCCAACTAAACCCTCCCAACAACACAACAGATATATAGCAATAGCAAAATCATAAACACATCAACATTAACTCAAAATCAGGAGGTTTAGGTCCTTACTGAACATCAAATGCTCACTGCTGATTGGCTACAGCATTTGTCCACTGAAAGACGGAGAGCTGCAGGATGTTTACAGTAAGATCCAAAATATGAACCTAAATGAATTTACTGATACTTGCTTATATCATTCAAATGCAATCATATGAGAATGCTGAAAACTCACCATGTTATTCAGAAGAAAGAATTATAACTCACTATAGTAAATAACTTCAAATGTCCAATTAGCAACAAGCATGTGATGTTCAATAAAGACCTTAGTTTTTGTTTTGATCTTGTGCTGGTGTGATTCTGAAAATACTGTTTTTTGGTTAGTTATTGTGTGTTGTGATTTGCTGCAGTTTTTTTTTTTTTTTTTTTTTTAATTTACTGTTACTTTTTTAAGTTTTGCTCTTGCATTTTTTTTGAGTTGCTGTCATCTTTTTGGTTTGTTATTGTTTTCTGATATTGTTAACGTGTTTTGCTCTTACAGGCCACAGTGTTTGGAACAGTGGTGCCCTGTGCTGTTGACATTAGTGGGTCTGCATTCATGGTGAGAGCCTTTGAAGGGCTCTGCTACCCAGTCTGTTCACTTGTTTCTATCACTTTTTTGTGGCTTTGTGTGTTTCTTTTTCTTTTTTTTTTTTCATAATTGAAAAAGTGAGCTTGGATATGAGAAAAGTATTATATAAATTAACCATATCACTTGAGTGATGCATCATAGCCATGTCAAAAGTGTGTCATGCATGATGTTAAATCATGGCTTTTAGTAAGATTAAATGTCAGAACCATGATTGCCAAGGTCACAGTATGTTTTTTGAGTTGTCATAGAAATCAATCACCAGTAACATAACAGTAACAATATAACCATTATCAGTGATTGTCATCATAGGCATCATAACATGGTTATGATAGGTCACTTTTTTGCTTGTTTGTTCCTGTTTTTTGTTGTTTTTTGTTTTTGTTATTGCTTTCTAGTGCTAAAATATTACATTAAACTTGCCATCATATGTTTTGAGCACTTAATTGTTCTGAAATCTCTCCCTGACATTAAAACCTCCTCTTGTATTTCCCATAAGAGTATAAATGAGATAGAGACAGAAATAAAGCTTGTTTTTTTTATTAAAAAAAGTAATGTAAGTCATATAATCATGCATAATTATAAACTGTAATTAGTTACAAGGAAAGAAAAAGGCTTTCATTTATGTGCCATTAATGTTTAGTTTTATTTATGTTATTCTGTACAAATGTAAGCAGCCACTTTTAGTTAATTTTCAAGTCATTTACAGACGAGCATGTTGTGCAAAGTGCATCGATGTACGTGCCCTAGAAATACAAGCTTTGTTCTGCAGGAAGAGTTGATCTATTTGATATGATCTGTTTGAGTCATATCCTAAATTTCATAGAGACTGAAAAACATTTGGTGTGCATTATTCTCTGTACATTGCTGTGCATCTGTGGTACTGTAGTGAAGAAATAAATAAATAAATAAATAAATAAATAAATACTAATGAATACTGGATAATTACTCGGTAAGTAATAATAAAGAGATGACTTGGTATTTCATTATGAACTAAACAGTAACTACCGAGTTGCCTAGAGAACTACTAACTAACTCCCAATTAATTACTAATCAGATCAGCTCCTCAAATACTGTTCTACTTAGATAATGAAGTATTAATATACCTTATGCAAATTAGCCCACTTCATATAAATGTTTTAATTCTTTACTATTATAAATATAAAAACACATGCTCAGAGGATTCAGTGATCAACACACCATGTTTTCATCACTGTTCCTTCTGAGCTCTCTTTCAAACTTTATATGTGGCAGTATGAGCCACTATCTGTATCTGTTCTGTGCTCCAAATATTCACATCTGCATTTGTGTTTAAACTGGAAATGGCATGGTATTAAATATTAATGTGGACCCTACATGCCCTAGAAAACAATGAAGAAGAAGTAAAAAAACAAAAACAAACAAACAAACAAACAAACAAAACCAGAGACCCTTGATTTTTGGCAGGCCTACGGTTTGGTAATTTGGTAATCAACTGAGTATGAGTGAAATTTTCACATAGATATCAAAACAAATAAAGGAGCCATTTGATGGGTTAGTACTAAACACTGGCAGGCGTAGAGCTCCCTAAAATGCCTACTTTCATCATAATCGTTTCTGTCACGTATTTCCCCCCTCGTGCCGAGCACAGCGCTCACTTCCATGTTGCTTTATGTTTGTTTATGTTGCATTTTTGTTTTGGTTCATGTCTTGTCTCCACCCATGTCTTGTTATTATTCCTAATGTGACTTGATTACTCTCACTTGTGTTCAGTTTGATTACTTTACATATTTATAGCCCTTGTGTTTCTTTGTTCTTTGTTCTGTTTATCACCAGTCGTTTCCTAGCCGTTTGACTTTATATTGATATCCTGGTTTTTTGACATTGTTTCTGGTTTCCTTGACTTGCTCTTCCCTTGCCTAGTTTATGTTGTTTGTTGATCACCTGACGGCCTGCACCTTGACCTTCACCTTGTAACTCATTCTTGTTTCGATTGTCTGGATAAACATAAACCTATCAACCTGCACTTGTGTCCATGCCTGCTTACCTGACAGTTTCATCACCGATGGATGACTTGGTACTACCGGCCACTGCATTGGCACCTGGGATGCTTATACTTAACTATATATTTCCATCTTAAGGGTTGAAGTCTTAGAAGAACCATGTGGTCATGTCCTCCGTTACTCTACATCATTGCAGTAATATTGCCTTCTCTGGAAAATCAAATATTATGAAATGAGAAAATCCCTTACATTATTCATTCTTTTTTCATTCTGTTTTTTTTAGACCGGAGGTGCATGTAAAATCCTACACTACCAAAGTCCTACATTCCTCACACTTCCAAATTTGACTATTTTTTTCGTCTAACTTGCATCACTAATGTGAGCATGGAACATTTTCCGACATATTATGGATATATAACACTGCACCTACTTATACAGATATTGTTTTATTAACACACACACCAAAATGCTATTTGCAATATTTTTGCAATATGTTTTGGAGAAGCAGAAACCATGCTGTTACAGGAGCTGGGTATATCATCGTTGCTTTATTTATGGAATAATGTATAAATATCCGCCTTTGTTTCAGAGAGGACTGACTTCCTATGACTCACACCTCTGGAATTATGGGCAACTGGATGTGTGTGTGTGTGTGTGTGTGTGTGTGTGTGTGTGTGTGTGTGTGTGTGTGTGTGTGTGTGTGTGTGTGTGTGTTGGGTCTAGTGATTTAGATATTTGCTGTTAACAGGTTTAATGGAATTAAATAAAATCAAAAGAAGGAGTTAAATTAGTCGGAAGTAAAACTGGAAACCAAGCACACAGAGTCAAGGAAACTAGACACGAAGAGCTGCAGCTTACAAATGCAGTACAAAATACAAGCCAATACATAATACAAACAAAGCGTTACAAACAGACTAATTAATAAGACATAATGGGATGCGTAAGATGGAACTGGTGGTAGCAACTCCTCACAAATGTTATGCCCTCGACAGTGTTACAGTAATTGTTGATATGGTGACGTTTTCTGTGAGGAGATGTTTTTTTGTCATTTTTCGAAGGAGTCTCCAGTGTCAGAATCAGAGGTAAAGCTGAAATGAGATGGAAGGCTTTATGGTTTCTCAGAAACATATGCTGCATTTTTTGTCCTACTTTTTAAATCAAGAGAGAGAAATAAATAGAGCTGTAAATGATAACTGGAACATTAAACCTAACTATAAATGGATAAAAATTAAGATGTGTTTGTTCCATCCATTCATCCATTTTCCATATCGCTTATCCTACACAAGGTCACGGGGGAACCTGGAGCCTATCCCAGGGAACTCTAGGCATAAGGCACGAGACTCCCTGGAAAGGGTGCCAACCCATCACAGGGTACAACTGCACACACATTCAGACACTACAGAAAATTTGGAAATGCCAATCATCCTACAATGCATATATTTGGGTTGGGGAGGAAACCCCCGAAGCACAAGAAGAGCATGCACACAGGGCAGTAGTGGGATTTGAACCCCCAACCCCAGAGGTGTGAGGGAAATGCACCACTAAGCTACTGTGCCCCCCAACATGTGTAACTGTAAAAAAAAAAAAAAAAAAAAAAAAAAAAAAAAAAAAAAAAGGGAGGGGGAAAAAAGTCCTGTAATGTACAACGGATAGTATTACTGTTCACACACACCTTGAATTAAGTCCAAATACCATGTGGAATTTGGACACCTTTGAGCCACAGTTTGATGAATACTATGGTTTCTCA
The DNA here is from genome assembly GCA_023630585.1 of Cranoglanis bouderius. NCBI lineage: Eukaryota > Metazoa > Chordata > Actinopteri > Siluriformes > Cranoglanididae > Cranoglanis > Cranoglanis bouderius. The sequence goes on along the minus strand of CM042557.1, from coordinate 7,587,558 downwards.
TATATTTATCTTAATAGTGAACCTTTTGGGTGTGGGATTTCTGACACAGTACTGGTGTTGTCTTTTTTGCATACATTATGCATGTAAAAAAGAAAACTTCTCTATTACTGTGCATTCATATATGGAGAAAATAGTTCCAGCAGTGTGGGAGCTGACTAACAGCATTTTGATAACCGAGTTTCCAAAGTCAAGACTCTCTCTACAGCAAGTCAACTCCACAAGCACTTCTTCCACAATATCAATCTCTTTTGAGTAAAACTTTGTCAAGCTAAGAGGTAGAAGAGGGAACAGGTTGAAGATGTGTATTTCCTCCTTATATCCTGGTCTGGGTTCTGGAACAAGGGACCATTCAACAGCTAGAAAGCTGTGAAGCAAAACAGTGAGAACTCGAACACAACTGCCAGGTATAAGTGCAATTAGGACTGAGAAGGGGTGTGTTAGGAAGGCCATATCTCTGAGGAACCTGAATTCAGACTTTTGTGTGGCTTCTTGTAGAGTGTTGAGACCGCATCTGCTTTCCATCTCAAGTACAGAGGATTAAATGGTATAAAAGCAACAAGCTTTTAGTGGTGAAGAAATGAACTTGCGCTAAGCGGACTGCAGAGAGAAAGAGTGAGCGCAGGAAGGATTAACAACTCTGGCTAATGAACCAAATGGTATTCAGCATAAACCGATGCACTTGTAAGTATTATAGTATTATAGAGAAGGATCAGTTACCTTAATTGAATTTTAGTAAGTGTCACAAGCGATGTCACCACCTACTGAATAAGGCAAGGAGAAGGAGGGGTGAGGAGCATGAATTTCAGGACCAAACCACAGCACAGAGCAGATGATACGTTTAATTACAACCTGGGCTTAATGCTTCATGACAGCTTTATTTAACCACATGTCATGCTGAATAAATTGCAAAAGCCTTTTACAGCCTGTTCATTCATCCATCTCTCTTCTTCCAATCTGAGAGAGTACAGGGAGTTTACAGATTACTAATTATCCATTTTCTATTTATAGTTTTGATTGTTTGCAAGAAAGTAGTCACTGCTGGGGGCACAGCGGCTTAGTGCTTAGCATGTTCGCCTCGCACCTCCAGGGTCGGGGGCTTGATTCCCACCTCTAGCCTGTTCGATTCCCACCTCCGACGTCTGGGTACTCCAGTTTCCTCCCCCAGTCCAAAGACGTGTTGTAGGTTTATTGGCATTTCCAAATTGTCCATGGTGTGTGATTGTGCCCTGCAATGGGTTTGCACCCCATCCAGGGTGTCCCCCACCTCATGCCCTGGGTCCCCTGGGATAGGCTTCAGGCTCCCCATGACCCTATGTAGGATAAGTGGTACAGAAAATGGATGGATGGATAGTCACTGCTGTGGGAAACTTGTTGACTAGTAGGCAGACAATAAAGAACACAGGCTAAATATTTTACTTTGTTAGTCTGAAAATATTTCACACAAGGTGAAACCAGTTCTGCAGTCAACTGAACATTGTGTAAAACCACATTGTGTACATCTTTATGTTTATGTTCTAGTTCTTTAAAGTAAGTCAGTAAGTAAGTAAGTAATTAAGTAAAGCTTTATTTATATAGCACCTTTCAAAACAATGTTCACAAAGTGCTTTACAGAAGACATATATAAGAAAATAAAATCAGTAGTAAGAATAAATAAAAATAAGCAATAAAAGTAATACAATATATAAAAGACAATAAGCAAAAAAGAAATAAAAGAATACAAATAAAATCAAGTATGGAAAATTAACTGGTTTGAGGAAAGGCCCCAGTGAACAAATGTGCTTTAAGATTAAGATTTAAGATTTTTAAAAGTGCTAATTGAATCAACTGCACGTAGGTTGTCAGGGAGAGAGCTCCACAGTTTAGGCCCATAGTGACTAAAGGCAGACTCCCTGCTTTTCAGCCGCGTTTTGTGTACAAGCAGCAGGTTGCAGTTGGATGACATAAGTGATCTAGCAGGAGTATATTTAATGATCATATTACAAAGGTACTGTATGTATTAGCACCATCATGAAGACATTAATTAATTAATAACAGGATTTTAAAATCAATTCTGCAAGACACAGGTAGCCAGTGAAGTGATTTAAGTGCCAGAGTGATATGATTCTTCAGCCTAGTATGTGTCAGCATTCTTGCAGCTGCATTCTGAACTCTTTGTAAGTGTTTGATGGAGCTCTGGAGTAAACCAACCAAAACACTGTTGCGGTAGTCGAGTTTAGATGTAACAAATGCATGTATGAGTTTCTCACTATCTGTGGGGGAGAGAATATCACGTACTTTAGAAATGTTATGAAGGTGATAATATGCTGTTTTGCAAACATTGCTAATAAGTTTTTTTTTTTTTTTTTTTAACTGAGATCACTTTCAAACACAATCCCTACATTCTTAACAGAGTCATTAGCCTTGAGAGACAAGGAGTCTAGATATGGCATAATTAACTTTCTCTGTGCATCATTTCCTATAATAAGTACCTCTGTCATCTTTATTTAGCTGCAGAAAGTTCTGTGACATCCACAAATTTATGCTCTCTATGCAGTTTACAAGGGTGCTAATCGACTTGTGGGCATCTGGTGCAAGTCAGAGATAGAGCTGTGTGTCGTCTGCATACTGATGGAAGAACATGTTCTATCGATTAATTACACCAGATGATGGCAGCATATATAACTTAAATAACAAAGGACCCAAAATTGAGCCTTAGGGAACACCACAAGATATCACATTAAAGACATGCTATCACTTTGTATGATGTGTAGGTATGTGTGTGAAGGAGTTCCTCTTGCAGTTATTTTTGTTGTCCTTTTATCTGGTGCTAAATAAAATGTAACAATTTAAAAATTGATTTTTAATGTAAATAAAATCATTGAACTGGCCAGTTTATGCAAATTTCATGCTGCAGGTTGCACTTCACTATCCAATCCCACTCAGCTGCTTTAGAGCCTGTCAGCTGGTATGCATCACTAGCTTAGAGGCCAATCAAGACTCGATTTCGGATGTTACTGAGGCCGCTGAAATTATCTGACAGCAAGAACCTCCCAGGCACAAGTGCATTTTAAGAATTGTTACACCTTTAAATAGTTTAATATGATACACAGATTTAATATTTTTGCTCATTTATTTATTTTCATTAACAGTGTAGCCTAGAAAGCATTTGAGATAGAGTTAGCCTGTGTATGATTAAAAACAAAGTGCAGTTTGATGCATTTTTTTTCTGTTTACCAGCAGTTAACTAGACTAAAACTCACAATTTCCTGAACCCATTTTTGCTATGGAAAAGATGAGAAGTTGATTACTATTTTAAATCATTAGTCAACTAATAAAAATGAATGGTCCTGCAACTCCTACTGTGTAGTGTTTGCTTTGATGTTTGAGGTTTGATACTTTGTATTGACCGATTTTTTCGCAACTCTGTTCTAAAACATGATAAATCTAAAAAGGTTAAAGGATTGAGCAGATAATTTTTCATTTTTAGTATCTCCATCAGACTTAAGGATTAAAACCAGCCACTAAGTAGACTATAGCACCACAAAAATTTTCTACATGACCACACCCTGTGTGTTCTACCTATTCTGATTCTGAAGACTGGGCATGTGACAGCTCTGCTGGTGTGGAGCTTTTAATGTGATGTCCTTTAGATCCTATTCCCTTCCAAAGCAGCCTGGTGGAAAGTAATGTTGTACCTGCAGCAACCTCTAACAGATGGCATGAGAACTGTGGGACACGGGGTAATAAAGAGGCTACAAACTTTATTATGCACACACACACAGACACACACATATCAGTGCACATTGGTTTGCACACATTCACCATTTACAACAACTTTGACAGAAGCATTAAATCCTCACTGTTGTGAGAAATCACCTACTCCCCATCCCACCCCACCCCCAAACAGATTATCCAGGAGCAAAGAACAAAAACATCCAGTCTGTCCATTTAAAAAATATGTTTTAATGATTCTAATGCTATTAAAAAGACCATCTCTGTGCCCAGAAGGCTTTCTCCATTTTTCTACTACATTTTAAAACATTTAAATTGTTTTTGGACCATGGTGGCACAGCAGGTAGCATTGCCATCTCACAACTGAAGGCTATCCGGTTTTTGATCCAGAGCTTTTGTTATTGTCTGTGCAGAGTTGCCTGTTGGTGGATAGACTAATATAAATGTGTGAATTATTGTATTAATGTGTGTGTGTGCATATATATATATATATATATATATATATATATATATATATATATATATATATATATATATATATATATGTCTGTATATGATGCCCTGAGATTGACCAGTGTAATCCCACCTATCGTCCAATGTTCCTGGGATAGGCTCTAGATCCAATATAGCTGAATGAATGAATGAATGAATGAACGAATATATGGTCTTCTCCACACACTGCACGCATTTATGGTTGATGTTCCTTTTTCCAAAAGAATGGATCAAGTGTAAAAAGCAGAAAAGGAAAACCCTGACAAAATCATTTTCCTTCTAATGCAATGCCTCAAGGTGGAGAGAGAGAGAGAGAGAGAGAGAGAGAGAGAGAGAGAGAGAGAGAGAGAGAGAGAGAGAGAGAGAATTTAAAATGAATTTTTAATGGGTAAAACCCTTTAATGGTGTAGCCTAATCCAAAGCAACACTATTAAAAAGGGTCCCATGTAATACCTTAAAGTGTTCTTTAGTTTGTCCCTCTGGGGGAACTGTAAATATTTTATGTAGAACCCTACAACAGAGGATTCCTGAGAAGGTTACAAATTGAAACCCTTCAGAAAGATATAATTATTACCCATACAAAAAAACACTGAGGATTTCAAGTTGTAAAGTTTAATAAGCCATTTAGGGTTCTTTGGTTTTCCTTCTGGGGGAAGCTTTTAGGATTCTGTGTAGAACCCTACAACTGAGTGAATCCCCATTGTAAAGGTTCCAAGTAAAACCCTTAAAGCTCAGAACCATGAACTATCTAAAGAATCACTGAAGTACTTTTAAAGGTGAAAAGCAAGAAGTTTACAGTAGATTGCATAAGGTGTTCAGCACATCCAATGTAAAAAAAAAACAAATAAGTAAAGACAGAGAGAAATAAAGATAGAGAGAAAGAGAGAGAGAGCATGACAGAGAACCAACAGAGCCTCTGAGCTCCTTTAGCACTTGGCCTGTGCAAACAGCCTCTGGCTATCCACAGTTCACGCTGAAGTGCAGGAATCTTCACGCAGAGAAGTGAAAGATAAAACAAGGGAGAGGTTACAGCTTGATTGGATCATTCTAGGTCCCGGCACAGAAGCAGGACCAGACGTCCATCTCACTCAAGAAGATAAACAGATTTGTCATTATGTCAGAGTTTGGAGGTAAAGAAATTACTGTACTTTGATCCATAGCAGAACCAGAGGATAGCTCTGCACACTTGAATGTCAGTTGGGTAAAATATGTTTTGACTTTTGCCTGAATCATTGCCTTTTGAGAACAGCAGTCACTGTGTGATTGATGCTCTTACCTGAAAATATTACCTATAATGAACAAACAAGCAGTGACTGTCCTCTGATTTATAAGCTGTGTCTCTCTATACATCATCAAATAAATTATAGTATTGTGTGGCATGGTATGGTATAATATTGTATTGTTTATTACAGTATGGTGTAGGTATAGTATATTCTGGTATGGCAATGGTAGTAAAGTATGGTATAGCCGAGGTACTCAAGTACAAGTAAACCTACTTATAAAAATAATTACTCAAGTGACAGTAAAAGTAATAATGTTAATAATTACTTTAGTGTGTGTGGGTGTCCTGTCAACATGCTCGCTTCTTCCCCCTCTCCAGGACTGAGCCTGTTAAAAAAAGTGAGTGGTTGTTGCATCCATATTCAGACCACTGCAGCATATCGCAAGACTCACAATTTCATTATACATGATATAAAGTAATTATTAAAATTGTATACATTCATTAACATTTAACAGTAACGTAGGAACGCCACCAAATGTAGCAAAGTAAATGTACATTTTTGCGATTAAAAATTAACTACAATAAGACTATAAGTATGGCCAGTTAAACCTACTCTTAAAAGTAGAATTTTATTTATTTATTTTTTTTTAAGTTAAAATGTAACAAAGTAACAAAATGCAAATGCAACAAAGTAAATGTAGCATGTTACTACACACCAGGCTATAGTATGCATGGCAGGTTATAGTATGATGTAGTATAGCATATCATAGTACTGTATATCACAATATGATATAACTATAGTATAATGTGGTATGGCATGTTATAATAGACATTGCAGGGTACAGTATGGTTTAGCGTGGTATAGTATGGTGTAGTAGTAGGACATGATATGCTTGGGTGGAATATGTATGGTGTAGTATGGCATAGTATAACAGTATAGTATAGCATACTATAACATACTATTCTACATTGTATAGTATACTGTAGCACCTTATACTTTACAATACTATAGTGCATTTTAATTTACTTTCCTATAGTATTGTACAGTATAGCATAGTGTATACAGTAGCACAGTGTAGCAAGGTAATAACTACTGCTGTTGTTTATTGAAATTTCTTAAATGAGTACTATACTCATTAAATATATACAGATGATGTTTGCAAAGGTTACTCAGTAAATACTAACAGCCATCAGCAAGCTTTACTGTTACATTAATATCCTTGGCTGCCTTTTCGAGTCTTTTTCCACAGCAGTGGGCCCGCAGTCCTAGCCAAGCCATGTCCTCTGTCATCAATCTATAGGTTAACAGCAGACTGTTTCAGCTTTAAGCTAAGCATCAGCACTCAGTGTGCACACATGTACAGGGACCAGGTCAAACCTGTGCAGACCTGCTAATTGGGGGCAGAGAGAGACTGCTGCAGGCATTTTTCTGGTTTTCAGAATGAACACAGTCATGCACCCCAGGGCAGATCAGGTAAGCATAAATACTATGCTATGCTGTGCTATGTTATACCATACTATACTATAGCATACTCTACTCAACTCTACTAAACCACCATACTATACGATTCTGTTCTGCACTATACTACTCTATACTACGCAAAGCTATACTATACTATGCTGTGCCACACTACACCACAGTACACTAAACTCTATAAAAAAAAGTTCACTATACATGGAAAAGGTAGCACAATACACCACACTAATACTATACTATCCTGTCTTTTTTACTATACTACACAATACAGTCCTACACAGGTTGACTAAAAAGTTTTACCATTACATCACTGTAACACTGAAGTGTAAACACTGTAACTTTATCAAACAAGGAACAGCAACCTTTCTTCTTTCCTCCAAACCCAGTGTAGTAACAAATTCACCAAAAAGGCAGCAGTACTGTAAAGAAAAGTAAAGAAAACCAGTAAGTAATAACATTTTTGAATCACCCTGTAGAGTGTACAGCACAATATAGTGTAACGTAGTATAGTGCAGCACATTGTACACCATGGTACTATATACAATATTATACTAACTATACTGTGTTGTGCCATACTACACCATACAGCATAATATAGTATATTGTAGCAGCATAATACTATACCATATTATAGCATATTGTGATGCACTGTACTGTATTACTCTATGCTATACTATCCTATACTATACTACACTATACTATATTGTACTATACTATACTATACTCAGATATAGTAGAACATTTTGGCATATGGCAACATATTTCCCAGCCAAAAGTGATTATACACAAACAAACAACAAACAAACAAACACAGACACAGACACAGACACACACACACACACACACACACACACACACACACACACACACACACACACTTGCAAATCTTATGCCAGTGAAATCTTTATCCTTGGTATGACACAGTAATCCACAGGTCATTATAGAGAGAGTTTTACTTGATACTTTTAAATCAATTGCAATGTATCTTTCAGCACATATAGTTGTTTATTCAGTTTTTTGTTTTTCTTTTGTACAAAAAGTGGAGGGAATAGGAAAGGAGTAGAGAGAGACAGAGAGAGAGAGAGAGAGAGAGAGAGAGAGAGAGACAGAGAGAGAGAGAGCGAGAGCGAGAGATCCTAAACACAGCTTTCTTTTCAAAGTAGCAAACCCATCATCATATATTTGAGAGCTATATTTGTTTGAACCACACATTAATGTTGGCATAGTATGAAAGCTGAGACTTTATTTGATCTGAAACCAATAAAGCCCCAAAGCAGCTCAGACCTGAGAATAAACGTTCTACACAAATGGACGAGTGCAGCTCCAAGCCTCTATTCTGTTATATACTGTGCTGCTACTTTTCAGTCATTCCAGTCAGTTTAAAGGCCATGTTGTACTAAATCAAGGCTGCTGGACTTTCAGTATAACCTTAAAACATTTTTTATGATGAAGTCTCTTTGAATGAGAAGTGAAACATCTTCAAGACTATAAAACAAGCCCAGTGGACTTGATTTACTACAGCTTGGTATTTCAAATGACTGAAAAGTTTCATAGGCATGCTGCTGAACTTTGTCTCTCCCCAGGATCATACTTTTTAACACACTCTCACCAACTTACATACACTTACATTCTTAAGCATGCACACTAACAGCCATACACATGCAATGAAGGGACCTATCAAATTATTAAAGAGGCCTGCTATGGCCCTAACTCAATCATGCCACATGACCACAGCTAACACCAACCTTGAGCTGCCTTGATGATAGCAGCACATCTGCACATCTATGTGCATACACACGCACATGCACACGGGAACCCATTCTTTGATACTCAGCAGGGAGCAGAGCTCAATATCAGAGGGCTTAGCATTTCTGCTCAAACAGAGCTACTTTAATTTTCCCCTGTGCAGGGTGTCCTATTGGCCTCTCCTCAGGGATATCCATATCCAGCTATAGTGTTAGCTAAATCAATGCAGTCAAATACATGAGTACAAATCTTCATTCCATGGCTATCTGAGCCGTTTTATTTAGAGCTGCACACAAGCGGCTGTGACTTTGCTATCGATACGCGATGTTTCATGGGCAGTAGGGCATGCAACCAAAATAACGCCTGATGAGTCAGTATTCCTAATGATCTGGACCCAGTTTCTTAAAAGCATATGTACTTGTGTAAATCTCAGGTGCTATAGAAATTTGTTTTTCTGTTTAAAAGAAGTAGAACACTAAAATGTTTAAACTGTTGCTTCCAGTAGGTGTATATAACGTATGCCAGAGTCTGATAACTTTTCATGCATATTAATTAATGTCATTGAGACTTTCTTTAATGCATTACGCAGTGTGTACTCTATTGAAGCTGCAACTGTACCTCCCGTGGTGCAGAAACAATAAACTTGTGAAATTAAGCTGTTGTATGCTTGAACACTTCATTAATTAATTAAGTTTAATTAAGCATTATTTCTAACTTCATCATTGTAGCAAATTAATTATATTTATTTTTTTATATAATTTTTTATTATCTTTTTTATTATCTTTATTATCTTCTTTTTTATTATAGCATATATGTATATGCAGATTACTATTATTATTATTATTATTATTATTATTATTATTATTATTATTATAAAGGACTTATTTATGGTAGGACGCTCTTGTGAATTAAACCATTGGGGTTCATTTGCCTTTCAGATTAAAATGAAATCACTGGACTGATAATCACTAATTTTAATTATTAAAGTAATATTAAACATATAACATTTTATTTAATAAAGCTAAAATAACTAATAAAGGTGGTTTTAAATTAAATGTGATAAGGGCTCTCTGCTGTTATTAAATCAAACTTTAATAATTTGATTTAATTACTGGCAACTAATAATCTGTGGATAATGATCACATCCACATCGACAATTTTTTTTTTAACCATGGCAACCAGAGGAGCATGAGAAAGCATTCAATACTAAAACTCCCTCTCTCCAGTTTTAAATGAAATCAGACCACCCGCTGACTGGGAATGGAGTGAGCCTTGATCCCTCTGCATGTGTACATATTAAACCGTTTCCTTGCTCTCTTCTCCACAACCGCTTATGTGCGTGCGTATTAAATAAGCAATTTAGTACAAATTCATTATATGTCTTAATTGCACTTATGTAATTAAACACACAGCTGTGACTACACCAGCATCATCATTATGCTCCGTTCTCTGTGCTGTATTTCCCTCGGCCTGTAAGGGCGAAGTTTCATACTGAGATGAATTGTGAGATACACACAGGATCAGAGCAATCTCGACATGCAATAGAAATACACCCCTCAGCTAATTATTGATTAGTTGAAAGCTGGGATGCATTTGTTTCATCTGTGTATGTAGCTTCTGCTCCCATCCCCAGCAGGTGAGACATCATCAAATGAAAGTTTCACGATCAGACGCTCTTTTTATTTTCAGCATTATGCATAGATGATGAGGTGTATTTCCTACTAGACTTTGTCTTCTCTCCAAAGATTGCAGCCCTCTGTGTGCATTCTCTATTAAACAATATTCGAATTAAACCTGTTTTTAATATGTGGAAATGGAAATCTTTGAAAGCGCAACACTGAGATTCAGGAAGTAAGTCACATGTCTACAGTAGTCTGGACTGGAAAAATTGACAGCTTGCTCATTTGTCATCCAGTCCAAACAGACCATTTTTCTGATTCTGTATGACGAGGTTCAACGCTCTACTGCAATTTGCACATTTTTCAAATGTTAGGATGTGCATAAGACACTGAAGTGTCCCTGTATTTGAAAGCATTTTGGCAGGTCCTTTTGTAAAATCCTGATACTAACAGTGCATTCACACTTATAAGTCAATTTGCTGAGTCCAAATAAGAGCAGAATTGATGCTTTTAGTACTTTGGGCACAGAATTAAATGAACCAAAAAGGGTGTGTGGATCTGAATACATGAAATAGTCATCAACTCTTTCATTCATTAGGCTGAAATGAGGTATTCAAGCTTTTGTGATTGAAATCAAACTTGTGTTTTTATGTTTTGTTATAGCTGTTCATGAGTCCCTTGTTTGTCCTGAGCAGTTAAACTGTCCACCGTTCTTCAGAAAAATCCTCCAGATCCTGCACATTCTTTACTTTTCCAGCATCTTCTGCATATTTGACCCCTTTCCAGCAGTGGCTATATGATGTTTAGATCCATCTTTTCACACTCAGGACAACTGAGGGACTCGGGGGGAATGTAAACTTTTGGACAGGATAATCAGTGTAATTTATTATTTTGTTTAAAGATCTTATTTTTTTCATTTAGTACTGCCCTTCAGAAACGACATAAGATATTTACATGTGTCCCAAAAGACAAAATAATAACAATTTACACCAATCGTACTGTTCAAAAGTTTACACCCCCCTGGCTCTTAATGTATGGTGTTGCTTTCTTGAGCATCAGTGAATGTTTGCACCTTTTGTAATAGTTGTGTACGAGTCTCTCAGTTGTCCTAAGTGTGAAAAGATGGATCACAAAATCATATAGCCACTGCTGGAAAGGGGTCAAATACGCAGAAGATGCTGGAAAAGCAAAGAATGTGCAGGACCTGGAGGATTTTTCTGAAGAACAGTGGGCAGTTTAACTGCTAACGACAAACAAGGGACTCATGAACAACTATCACAAAAAATAAAAACAGTCGCTTATCATCCAGGTAACAACACACAGTATTAAGAATCAAGCGTTTGGAACTTGTTCATTTGTGTAAATTCAGTTATTATTGTGTCTTGTGGACTATATGTAAACAATTGTCATGTGAAATAGCATATTCAGGGCAGTACTAAATAAAAAAACAAAATGCAATTTTTATGATCCCTCTATTTATTTATTTTTAAATTATTAACATTTTGCAGATTTTGCAAGGGGTATGTAAATTTATTAGCACAACTGTATAGAACACTGAGCTGGTGGTAAAACTGTTTAACTATATAAACAACTAATTTAAAACATTTTGTGTAACACAGCCAGTGTCTGTTTTCTCTTTTTTTTTCTTAGTTGGTTCAAGCACCCAAAAACACATGGCAATTCGGCAGCCCTACAGTTCTTTACGCTCAGTTAGCACCTCTTGGCTCAGTTTAGCAGCTCGCAAGGCTGCAACCTAAAATACACAGCAGGTTTGATTCACTTCCTGCAGTCGAATCGATTCAGAGTCAAATCGCTTTCTCGCTGTAATCAAATCTCTGTAAGGTTCAAATGGAACCACACCGAGATCATCTCACACATACGCTCTCGGACCACTTGTTTTGGTTCTTACTCAAGTGTGATAGCTGTGTTCTTACCTGCCTAAAGTACCGCACCCAAGTGGAAAACCAGGGTTCGGTTCAAACGGACTAAATCCTGCATATGTGAAAGCATTCTGAGTCTACATGAGACTATCATAAACTGTGAATGTAATGCCATGCCCTTACATTTCACATGTGATGATAAATTTTCAGGTGATTATGTACAGTAAGAATGATGTGACCACAAGTGGAAAAAGATTATGCCCTGAAATAAAAAATGCGAATTAAAATAAAGATGTAATTTGACCAATATGTGAAAAAGAATTATTTGTGTAAGAAAATGACGTGAAAACTGTAACCACATGCCCTACATGGGAAAACTTAATGTGAAAGTTCAGCAAATGTTAAAAAAATGAACATGGCGTTGAAAAACAGCATGTCTGAGTTCCACGTGACATTTCTGTAATTTTTTAAAGTAATACTAAGTACTATTACATGTGTTTATTAGCATATTATTATAGCTGTTTCTGCTGGTATGGACCACTTTCGCTGTCATGAGACACATCTCTTTTACTTGCTGGTACTTTTCTCCACGGTCAGCACTTTACAGATAATTGTTTGTGCTGGTTGCTTCCATCCTGTACTGTTCTGTTGTCATGTCTAGTTAGCGTGGACTGCCCTGAGTATTTATTGTACATTTTCCCCTCATCTCACACTGTCATGTATTTGCACTTTATTTAATTCTGTGGACTGTGCTGCTGAATCGTTATGCGTTGCACCATGGTCCTGAAGAAAAAAACCCAAAACATTTCATTCTCCAATTGACTTGGCTTGATATTAGCCTTGCATTTATGTTCAGGATCCAGGTCTAGCAAAATTTGTGCACTATGAAACAAAATATACACTCACACTGTTTTAATAGGAACACCTCTATCATGTGTCAATGCATATGCCTAAAATCATACAGACACAGTTCAAGCGCTTCTGTTAAATTTCACATCAAACATCAGAATGGGAAAAATTTTATTTCCGTGACTTTAACCGTGGCATGGTTGTTGGTGCCAGACAGGTTAGTTTGATGTTTCAGAAACTGCTGATGTCCTGGGATTTTCACACACAACCCTTTCTAATGTTCACACAGCAGGGTGCCAAAAACTAAAAACATCCTGTGAGTGACGATGGTAACTACTATTTTGTATAATAACCACTCATTACAACCATGCTGAGCAGAAAAGCAGCTCAGAAAGCAAAGCTTTCAAAGCTACAGCAAAGCTACAGCAGCAGGAGATTCAACTACTGGCAATTAAGAGCAGAAATCTGAGGCTACAGTGGGCACAGGCTAACCAAAACTTCACAGTTGAAGAATGAAAATCATCACCTGGTGTTTTTTTTTTTTTTTTTTTTTTTTTTTAACTGTCCAATTTTGGTCCATTTGATTAAATAATTGCATAAATGAGTGAGTGTACAGGTGTATATATTAAAGTGGCCAGTAATTGTAGGGTCTAAATATTCAGTGAATCACCTAAAATTTGTATGTTTGTCTGAAGGCATGTCAAATGAAAAGCTTTGTAATTTCTTAAATACTAATGAATTTACACAATCCTATACTTCTGAATAACATTGTGGTACTGACTATCATATAGAAAATGTTTAGATACTTCACAATTGAACATTTCTGCTACATCTACTACTTAGTATTTCTACCAAATGACTATTTTCTTGCTAACTGGCTTTGAACGCTATAAAATAAAGCACTAATAAGGCATTCGATTTCATCCTGACAATCCGTTAACAGACTATGACTGATCGTAATCAGAGTTGATGTACACTATCAGAAATGGACAATTCATGGCTGAAACTAAATTGACTTATAGATGTAAATATGGCACAGCACATTATAGTTCGCAAATTAAAACCCACAAGGAGCAGCGCTTCTTCAAAACCGTTCTCAAGAAGTAATCAGTTCTAATCACCCTGACTGCTCTCAGCAGAAAATTAATCTAATGTTCTTTGCAAAGCAGCTGCTGGTTATTTAAGCACTGATTTCTGTCTCTTCTCTGAGCTGTGATTAATTAAAATGGGAGACGGGGACAAAAATGGGGTATTTAAAGATTTGCAGTCAATAATTCAGGTCAACTCATTATGGGTTTATTTGCTCTGCATATGGCTTTGATTTTCGCTCATTTAGATGCATTAGCCACTTTTGGGTCTGATTGTGCTGATTCTCACCAAAGCAACCATACTGACAGGGAGAGTCTGGAGGTAAAGGTACAGCTCTACCAGCACTTTCTACTGATTTTTCAAAGAAAGAATGAAGCATGGTAGGTTAAAGTGTTCCAGCACAAATGCAAAATATATCAGGGGAAACTAATTCAGATTGCTTACTGCTTCAATAATTATTTGCAGTTAATAAACTATGTTAGAGTTTCCCCTCGTTCTCTGAGTCGCTCGCTAGGCGATTGGCGGACTCGAACAGTTCCGCATTCCATTCTCCGCACCACCGTTGAGGAAGATCCCGATTCATAAAGACTCACGTGTTGTTTACCTATGCCATGTGCTTTTTGTTTTCGTTCACGTCATGTCTCCGCCTCCTGTGTTTCCCCATGTGTTCATGTTTTGGTTTGTGTCATGTCTCCGCCTCCTTAATTCTTATTGGTTCATGCAAACAAAAAGCACATGGCAGAGGTAAACAACACGTGAGTCTTTATGAATCGGGATCTTCCTCAACGGTGGTGCGGAGAATGGAATGCGGAAGTGTTCGAGTCCGCCGCTCGCCTAGCGAGCGACTCAGAGAATGAGGGGAAACTCTAACAAACTACTTATTGTATCTATAAATCTAGTATATAACTAAGTTCTGTTTTTAACTTATCATTTATTCATGCAAGCACACAGAGAAAGCACAAAATTACAAAACTATTTCTGCAACCTATACAGTCAAATACAGAATTATTGGCACCCTTCATGAAAATCAAAAAATAAATATAGGTATGTAAGGGATTAAACACTTGTGTTTTGTGCTGCTATAGGAAAATAATCGATGGCAACGATTATTTTCCTATATAAGCCTGGCCCAAAGTGATTTATTCCTCTTATAGCTCAGCAGTTTGCCAACAAATACATTTTTTATTAATTAAACAATCACACTTCATACACCTCATACTGTTTGCAAAACAACTTCCTATCAATTATGTTGTGTAGCATATATTTTCACTCACCAGACATTTTTTCTCTCTTGTTTGAAGACAAAATATGCAATGCTCACCATCCTGTGACTTTCTCACTTTGCCCCTGACCTCTGGAAAAATGTTAAATTTTTGTTATGTTCAATTTCTGATTGTATATTCATTATATTCGTATAGTTGTTTTGGGGTTTTTTTGGCAATAATTCATTTTAAATGTAACCAATGTGTGATACAACTATAATACTTTTATTAATACTATTTTGTTTTTCCCTTCTTTGAAATTAAAATGTTCCTTTCGTTCATATCAAATAATAAATTTAAAAGTGATAAACAATTACTGAAATAAAAAAAATAATAAAAATGTTTAAAATGATGGAGATGGCCCATGTCAAATTTTCTGCACTGTAGTAAACCAAACAGGAGTGTTAAATATTTGAATGAACAAAATCCAACATCTAAAAACATAAAATCTATGCAAAGTGCACCTTTCAACAATTCACTTCTGCTTATTAAAGCTAGTCTGGCTTCTTAATTGTGACGGAGCAGCTCACTCTCAGTGTTGACCTAATTGGCAGCTCCCTCAGTGTCAGGGATGAGGCCGTGTCTAGTACAATGCCACCATTGTGTCCTGTCTGAAACCCCAGGCTTGTTGTCATTCAGGAGCAGTGAGTGTTTCTCACGTCTGGGATGGTGGGGGGTAAAAAGTTCTCATCCATCCACGTCTTGGCCTCTTCACTCACTCTGATTGTCTAAGTGTGTGACCCGAGCACTGCAGACTGGCTACTGAGCGTTGTGATTGTGTGCAAAAACAATACACATGCACTGGATTCGGGTCTAATTAAGCCACTAGAAGACATTTGGCTGTTGAAAGCAACTAGAAAGAGAGCGTGCTGGTTTCTGGTGCCACTCAGAGCACAGCATGGCAGCGTCGGCTGGGGCAATTTTATAAATAGGTGCCAGGGTTCATTTGTGTGGATTTGTGTGGATCAGTCTGTGCATCTTTGGATACCGTTTCTCCTGAAAGACACAGACACAAAGAAATAATGAGATGGTTGTGACTGTTAAAAAAAGTACCAGGGCATGATATGCAAAATTGTCTGAATAGACAGAAATAATGCAAACTAAAGTGCACAAAAGTTTGCAGATAACATCTGAACATGCTGAACTCATTTTGTATTTCTTTCTCTTGCCATTACAAAGATGGATGGGTTTCCATTGAGTCCAGAGCCATGTTGAAATCAATAAGTCGCTAAGACTGGCCATTTGGTGTCACTGTTCCTAGGAGAGTTATTTCGATATTCCATTGTGTGCTCTGATCTCATCTAACAGGTTATTATGTCTGTCATGTTATACTGGGCTCATCAGTGATAGAGTCTGAACATCCAATATACTGTATGTATTGAGCTGACACTTTATTAAATATGTCTACCTTGTACCTTTTCACTTGTCAGGTACACTTACCCCTATATACCATATAGGTGTTACTATAGCCAATTTGGTGCCTTGTGATGGACTGGCATCCTATCCGGGGTGTATTTCTGCCTCATGGCCAGTGTTCCTGTGATAAGCTCTGTATCCACCGGAACCCTGACCAATATAAAGTGGTTACTAAAAGTGACTGAGTGAGTGAGTAAGTGAGTGAGTGTAGCTCATCTGCTGCTATATACAATGCGCCAGTCCCTCTCTCCCATCCATTAACTGTGTCCTAGTTAGCATACAGTGCCTTGCAAAAGTATTCACCCGCTTTGGACGTTCTGAAGGCTTTTTGTTGCTTCTTTGACTAATCTCTTCTTTACCCAGTCACTAAATTCAGGTAGGCCTCCTCTAGCAAGAATGGCAATAATGGATTTAACACTGCTCCATGGAGTGTTCAAACTCTGGACTACTTTTTATAACCAAATCATATTTTATACTTTTACAGAGCCTTGTCCTGAACTACTTTTTAGCTACTTGGTCTTCATGATGTGTTCATCAAACTCCAGGACGAGATGTATTAATATTGAGACACTTTACGTGAAACTTTAATTTGCACAGAGGTCAACTCCATTCAACTAATTTTGTGACTTCTGATGGCAGCTGTTTGCACCAGAACTAATTTAGGGGTATCATAGCAACATGGGGTGAATACTTGAACAATGTTTATTTGTAATAATTATATTGTTTTTTTCCCTACTTCAATTTTATAGATTATTTTGTGTAGATTCTTAACAGATACATGTAACGTCTGAACGTATCAAACTGATTCTGAATCAGCCTGGATCTAGCAAAGAAGTTTCTCTGTATCTTTGAGCCATGAATCCTTATCTAACCTCTTGTCCAGATGCCATCGGAATGCGACACAACCCCCCTCTTCAGACACACACACACACACACACACACACACACACACACAAAGCACACACACACAATGGCAGAATCTATTATCAATGTAACATGTAATTATATGTAATTATTCGATGTCCAAATAGTGTGAGGTTTTCTTGTTTGCATATATTGTGTGTTTATGTAACGTAACTATAATGATTTTAGATAGCTTAACTTAGGATATTATTTTAAATGTCTGTAACCATGTTTTACTTGTAATATTCTTTATAAGTCCATCGAATTTGGTATGTAGTTAATCGTCCTGTGATACACTGATTGATTATGCATATCATATTGCAATGGGATACATTATTTCATGCTTTCTCTTAATTTCATATATAATACGGTATAAACCGGCTCCTCCCTGGAAATGCAAATTCGGGTCTGAGACCAGACAAAGAGAGTTCATCCCGCCAACAAATCTAACTTCCTGATTGGCCCATAGCCCAAAGAGGCGTGTGTGTTGGTGTTGTCTTTAAAACAACACCACGCTTTGAAATCTCTTCACGCTCTTACTCTTCAACACTTTCTTCAACTCTTCACTTCAACTTGACACTCTTCCGGTTTGTCTCCCCCGGGGCCACGTGCCCCAGGAATAGGAAGCCAGGATCTCTCTCTCCCGGACAAAAGATGCAACCGCCTCACAGCCCACGCCTTTTCAAACGGCACGACAAACCAGCGAACTCTACACGACCTCGCACGAACTTTCAGACCGAAGCCATGCAAGTATAGTTAATGGATCTAAATCTGCGTTTAAGATTGTATCCCTGTTTACAGGAGATTTAAGTTCATTGCTGGTTTTGAAAAAGGCTAATTAGTTGTGTTTTTGTCTGCCATTCCCTTTTATTTCATTACTTTATCTCTATACCTTTTCTTTCCTTGTATATAGATGTACATATGTATGTTTTGCTTAGAGTTAGTCGTGTGTATCCATAGTTACATCTAGTTATTAAAATCTATTATCACCACGCTTGATTGTCTCTGTTTTGGTCACGTGATGAGTCCCTTAATTGCTGCGATCTGGCTACACGCTCTGGAAACGGAGATTTCCTTACTGGCCAGAAGGATAAACTCCCTCTTTAGAGTTCATAATTCCAAACTAGACTACAGCTAATCCTAAAAGCTTATCTAGACCACATACATAATTAATTATAATCTGTTGTAGTTAATTATCTATATGTGTACGTACACATACACGAATTCCCTTTCATGGCTGATGTATATTTATAACTGGTCACAGGTCTGTTTCGTTTTTCATATTTAAAGTTGATCCATTACATTATTCTGGTGGAAAAGAATAATGCTAGTAATGATTGATTCGTTACATACATAATCCCAATTATTTCAGTTCCAGGATGTTCGATGGGGGTGAACACGTATTCAAGACAATGTTTATTACATGGTTTATGATATGAATTGTTGCTATGGTGAAATCAACAAAATCAAATCAACATCCGGTTCTTTTTTTTATTGTTTTAATTATTACCTTAAGTACATTTAATTATTTTTTGTTTAATTCTTTAAATTATTGAAATATTGAATTATTTATTATTTTAAGTCTACCAAGATTATGTTTGAAAGATATGTCAGCTAATCTGAAATGAGTAGTTTCTGTCATGTAGTGTACATATCATAATATCAGTCATAAAATATACCAAGAATAGAATCCACAAACTTAATAGCACATTGCTGTTGATTTTTTTAATCTGATTGGTCAGAAGGTGTTGATTCATTTTCTATACAGCAGCTCTAACAATAACTCTGGTGTCAGGTTAATACTACTGCACTTGTTCTAATACAGTATTGTTTCTGTAGTATCAGCTCATTCACAGGGATATCTAATGGCAAATCTACGCCTGTTTAGAAATAAACAGATTAAAAAAAAAACAAAAAAAAAAACAAAAAAAAAAAACGTATTGTTACTTAACAAAGAAAAGAGTATAATCATTGATATGGTGACGTCTCCTTTAATTTAGCATTAATGGAAGGTCAAAGCCACGGTGTCAGTGTCAAATGTAGGTTTTCTGACACAGGGCGTAACTTTTGTTGATGTTCCATATACTTGCTGTGGTATAAGAGGAATAGAACACTTTGTGGCATGCTTAGATGGGGAAAATAATAAGTTTGGGGTGATAACAGTAACTTTACTTCATATATACTACTCTCTCATTGATTAATTTCCTATAACAGCATGCTCTATAATGTTTTATTACTTACATCCATATGCTGTATATATTATACAGTATATGTTCTGTCCAACTCTGCTGCCGAGTGCATGATTTGAGTAAGATAGATGATTTGTGTTGACTAAAATAAAAAAAAAGGAGAAAAAAAAAAGCTGTGAATATACTATTACTGAGAAGATGGATCATTATTATCATCGTCCTGATTTATTTATTTTATTTTATTTTTTTTTACAGTAAAAATCTACATTTTTGTTGAACACTAGAATTACACAGCCTAGAATTCACTATTCCTCACATTCCTCCGGCTCAAGGACAGTGTGATCGATATTTGAATTGACACGTCATTAGGCTGAAGTGTGGTCTCTCTCTTATCTGAATCTGGTGTGTCCCATAAAGATGTGTGCTGATGAGTGACTTGATTAAATTCCCTTGGAGATATGGCCCTCTGCTAATGAGCTGCAGTGCTCCGATAGAGCAGGTTAATTATACAGCCATGAGGTTTCAGTCCACTGGGAGCCTTCAGGCATTAGTGACTTCACACAGGGGTCACTAAGCACATAATGCGTCTAAGAAACTGGGATATGCAGGTGAGAAAGGGATGACAGCTAAGCTGAAATGAGTAGATAAGTTTTGAGACTTGAGTTTTGCTGTGAAAGGATACAGGATACAGGCATGATGTTCATTTCACTTTTGTCTGTGTCAAATGAATGTGGAGAAAAAGATGCAGTGTTTTAGAAAAGCTGCAACAAAAACTTACAGTAGTAGCATTAACACATTAAAAATATAACAACAGAAGAATAAATAAATAAATAGGCAGAAATAATTCAATCCTTTCTTTACCTCCACAAAATTATATGGCATTATGTTATTATATAATATATTTTTATACTCTTGTTCATAATCTTCTTCTTGAAAATTTGCACTTTTTTCATGGGGCACAATCACACACTACAGACAATCTGGAAATGTCAGACAATTTGGAATCAGCCTACAACGTACAGTACTGTGCAAAAGTTTTAGGCACCCTATTTTTTTAGTACAAACTTTGCTGTAGATTTTTTACTGTATGACTTCTACATTATCAAGTCAGTACAAAAAACATTTTAGATTCCCAAACATTAGTTTTCTAGCACAAAATTAAATGTTACAGAAAAATGTTTGTATGTCATTACAGAAAGCAGCATATTACGTAAGAGACACTTTTCAAACCAAAAACACAATGAAGGCTGCTGGGTTTTGCTGCAAAAATAAGAAGCGAGTGCGAAAGTCAAAGTCTCCAGAAGAACTGTGTCTGGTTCTGCAAGATGCTCAATAAAACTTACCAGCTAATTTCCTCATAAAACTGCACAGATTGTACCTGAGACTACTATTTTTAATTTAATTTTTATTTTTTTGTCACACCAAATATTGACTTTGTTTTCATTTACTACTGTTTACTGCTCTTTACGATATTTTTTTTTAAATGTAGAAACATTAAGTTTCATTATTTTGAAAGCATCTTTGCTCTACAGCGTTTCTTTACATGTGCTGTGTGTGCTTTGCACAGTACTATATGTCTTTGGATTAGGGGAGGAAACCAGAATACCCAGGGGAAAACCCCAAAGAAAGGGGAGAATATGCAAACTGTAGGCACACAAGGCAAAGGTGGGATTGGAACCCCCAACCCCAGAGGTACGAGGCAAAGGTTAAGCCTAATCATGCTACATCTGTACATCAGCATCATTTGTGAATTAACAGTAGACTTACTGGAGCTCCTGAACAAAGTTAGTAATTTATCGATTGGATGATACTAATTTAAATCAAAACTGCATTGTCAAAAATCAAACTGTTGCCTGTATTAAAATCACATCATGTCAGGTACACCCTTACAAATCAATATGAAGAGAAAAAAAGCTATGAAGACATAAAGTGCATTGGAAGCATTGACACATCTTCCCTTTATTAACATAAAATGAATTATTTTTGTAATGAAAATGACAATTTAATGCAGATTTGCTGCAGCACTGCGATTGGGCCTGACTGTAGATAGATGAGGAACCTTATCAACCCGAAACGATTCAGACAAACTGTTCATAACCTCCGCCTCCTCCTCTTTCTTAAAAATAGATCTAAATCTATTTTAGAAATTTATTTTATAAATCTAATGAGAAATATCAGATCACTTGTCACTTGCTAATTTGTTATTTTCTTGCAATGATTACATTCCCTGTGTTGTTAACTGCTGATAATACAAGTTAAACTGCATGTAAACATAATATATTAGAGCATGTTTTAAGATTTCTTCATCAGGAACAATGTAGACAAATTTAACATGAAAGCCAATTTAACTAGATAAAAAACAAATATGTAGAAGATGCTCTATTGCGATGTACATTGCTGATGATAGTTTAATGATTACAGCATGACATTGAAGTGACAGCATTTAATCACAATCTATACATAGAAAGTGCAAATCCGTTAAGCGAGAAGCACACAATAAATCCCCGACTTTAAAGAGGCAGCAGAGGACAGGTATGCCGTATCCCATTATCGTGAAACAGAGCAGCTGTGGCTAAGTGATGTAGCTCCATAAAACTCTATATTGCTCCTGAGGAAAGCCCTCAACAGGTCAGCATTAGCTCTTCCAATGGCTGCATGCAGACCTATTAGTGCCGGTGTGTCTGTATTGCAGCCCCGGGACATCGGCTCTCGGTGTAAGGGGTTCAGCTCGGAGGCTGCTAGCCTACCTGGAGACATGTGCTTCACACTGTTTCAAATGCTCTATGGCTCCGTTTTCAAACAGCTGAGGCAAACAAGGCTGTCCAGAAACACACAGAGTCCAGTGAAGGAGAACAATACGTGAACAGCCTGACTGAACCTGTCTGACAGCAGAGGAAGAACAGAGCAAGTCGAGTGGAAGCATCCTCTAGAAATTGAACTTCTTAGAAGCAACAATGAGAGAGAGGAAAAACAAGCCTAGTAAATAGATAATATGCCACAGTAAATGTAAAAAAATTCACGTCACATTCAGGATTTTGAGCTCTGAATTCCCAGCATTTAAGGGAGGAAAGGTGATTGCACACAGGCTGCAGATTTTTATACAAAATATCAATACTATGAGAAATTCGAAATTGAAAATGAAATGTGTCAAGTTGCAGATTCTTTAAAAAAAAAATCAATTTTAAGCATTTTTTTTCAGTTGATTAACCAATTCAAAAACATCATGTGATAGTCTGTAAACAAAAAAATAATAAAAAAACATAAATTTAAACAATAAATATATAATATACATGTATTATATAATATGTGTATTATTACATGTGTATTAAAAATGTATAACATTCATATAAAAATATTACATTTTATTTGTGTTTCAGCAGCTCAAGTGGCTGTATTAATAATAATTAAGAAAAAAAAAAAAGAGAGAGAGAGAGAGGCGGGAATACACCCTGGATTGGACACCAGTCCATTATTCTTAACTAGGGGTAATCTAGATTTACCAAGCCACCTATTAGGAGGTGGGAGGAAACAGGAAAACCCTGAGTCAACCAACATGGACACGGGGAGAACATGCAAAACTCCACACGGACAGTAACCCGAGATCAGGATCAAATTCAGTTATTCATTTTTTACCACATGTTAAACACATAACTTTCATCCATTTTTATGATTTTGATTGCATAACCTTTTATCACCTTTGTTGTCAGTAATCAATGTAGGTCAGATTCAAAATCACTTAACCTAGACTTAACCTAACTTTTAGTCTTCTGACAAAAGATGGAGAGCAAAACTATGAATATGTATAGCCTTTAATAACTTTAAGGACTTAAGATTGCTATAACTCATGTACCGTGCATTTTAAACAACGCCTAACTGGATTTATCACCACAACAGTTGGCCGCCGTGTGCGCAATTGATGAGAACATTAGCAGCATTGCCAATATGCATAATGATAATGGCCATCTAATGCAATGCGGTATCGGGTTCTTATTATGAGGAAATGGATCGGAAGAGGACGGGGAGAAATCTATCAAGTCTGCAGGAAGAAACGTACGTTTGCTGTCTCTTACTGTCATGAACTGAAGAGTTACTTGGCAAGTATCTCTTTTATTTCAAACATATTCAGTACTTCATGAATGCAAAGTAAACTTAAGATGAAAGATGAAACTTAAGATGAAAGATCACCCTTATATTTGCATATATGAAATGTCGAGGTACGCTTCTATGGAGAGAAATCAATAACAGCCATGCCTTTACCCAACAATATTGACTTGCAGCCATGTGCATACAAGAATAGATCCACTTCAGTCTCTGGTATACTTTATTACCAGGGCAGGCATATGCAGAATACTGCTTTAGGGGAACTTTCTCATCGGTTTCCAGAGGATACCTTTTTCGAGCTCGAAACAGAAAACGAGCTCCAGGATAATAAACTGATAAAGGAGTCCTAATCAATGGCGCCAGAATCTAATAAGCTTGACCCCTGTGGCAAATTATATTGATTTCTGAGCCGAAGAAGGGAAATGGAAACTGGCCACACACAACAAAACGGCTCACATTAGTATTAATGCACTCAGCCATACAGCTTTAACGTTCGCCTCTTGTTTCCTGATTTCCAGAATTGCTCCAAGATTGTGTCTCCTTCCGTGTGGTCCTCCGCTGTCCCATGCAATTTCATTGTATTTGTATGTATTTATCATATAATGTTAATGCTTATTATTATACATATAACGCTTATACTGTTATACTATGTTTACAGTAACCACTCAAATCACTAACTATGTATTTTTGAATTCTCTAGTTAAACTTTTTATAGTGCAGCATACAAAGTTCTACTTTAATTCAAGGCTGTTTACATCTACATCTATACGAATCCCTGCTCTTATTTCTAGCCTCCATAGTCTCTACCCTGATGCTTTTGCTATTTCCTGTGTGTATTTTAACACATGATCTCTCGTGCGCATTAGATTAGGAGTGCACCAAGAACAGAGGTAGTAAGTGCAATCGGGAGGAAGTCAGAGTCATCTTTCAAAAGGAAGAAGCCGTCGGCACGCCTTTTGTAATTTTGGAATCGCATTAAGTTGAGAACGTAGCCGCTCGCTGTCTGAGTGATATTTAACCTCTGGGAGTCTGAGGCTGAGAGTTTAGTGTGCTAACCACCTAAAATGTAAGTCACGGAAAGTCAGTTTTACTTCTCGGAGGTCTGTCGAACTGCTGACTGTACTTTTAGATTCAAGGTCTGTGGAAACTAAACAAGTCCTTCAGGAGTGTGCAGATATGAGACTGAGAGGGTTTTAAGTATTTATCAGAACTAAAACAAACAGCAAAGTTCCACAGTGTCACAGGCACCAGGCTTGACAGAAGTATCAGGAAGTATCACCATATCAACAATTACGTTTTTTTTTTTTTTCTCTCTCTCTATGTGGCATGTCCAACATATAAGTCCCTGTGTAAGTTGTCGTTATAGAAATGATATAAAATACCCTCCAGCTGGAGCTACTATCAGAGCTGCTGTTATAGAGAATTAATCAGCACCTCTTGACCAATCAGAATCCAGAATCCAACAGTGTCGTGGTATAATTTCATTTTCACTTGCATAAGGTAACCATTCGGTTACTATGGTATAATTACATTTCATATGTCGCAAATAACTTTCACAGACAAACTAAATGATCAGAGTGCAATATGCAAAACAACATCATTATTTAAAGTGTTGAAATTAGATTAGGCAATTCCTTCCTAATGATAATTAAATGGTATAATAAATAATGCTATGTAACATTTTTCAAATGTAAGTAATATAAAAACATTCTGCCTCATACTTGCTTATAATACTAGGAATAATCAATTATACCCATGTTTACATGAACATGACATCTAGCATTACACTAATATACCTTTTTGGGTTTTATTTTAGGTTTTACCCTTTAATATTTTAATATACACTATATTAGATATTAGCAGAGTAGAAACTATTTAAAGGTGAAATAGTCAATAGTTTGCATTTCTTACTAGTACAAATAATGTACATTTTATATAGGGTGCCCCCCACTAATATCGGCACCCTTGGTAAATATGAGCAAAGAAGGCTGTGAAAAGGCTGTGAAAAAAGGCTTGTCTTTATTGTTTAACCTTTTGATCTTTTGTTAAAAAAAAAAATAATCACAAAAATCCTCTGGATATCAAACAACTGCAAACAAAACACAGGTTTATCAAAAAAAAAAAAAAAAGAAAATTTAAATATAGGTGTGCCACAATTATTCTCACCCTTTTAGTCAATACTTTGTGCTACCTCCCTTTGCCAAGATAACAGCTCTGAGTCTTCTCCTATAATGCCTGATGAGGTGGGAGAATACATGGCAAGGAATCTGAGACCATTTCTCCATACATAATCTCTCCAGATCCTTCAAATTTCGAGGTCCACGCTGGTGGACTCTCCTCTTCAGTTCACCTCTCAGGTTTTCTATGGATTTCGAGTCACGGGACTGGGATGGCCATGGCAGGACCTTGATTTGGTGGTCAGTAAACCATTTTTGTGTTGATTTTGATGTATATTTTGGATCATTGCCCTGCTGGAAGATCCAACCACGGCCCATTTTAAGCTTTCTGGCAGAGGCAGTCAGGTTTTCATTTAATATCTGTTGATATTTGATAGAGTCCATGATGCCATGTATCCTAACAAAATGTCCAGGTCCTCTGGCAGAAAAACAGCCCCAAAACATTAAAGAGTCACCACCATATTTAACCGTGGGCATGAGGTACTTTTCCATATGGCTACCTCTCTGTGTGTGCCAAAACCACCTCTGGTGTTTATTGCCAAAAAGCTCTGTTTTGGTTTCATTTGACCATAGATTCCGATCCCATTTGAAGTTCCAGTAGTGTCTGGCAAACTGAAAATGCTTGAGTTTGTTTTTGGATGAGAGTAGATGCTTTTTTTCTTGAAACTCTTCCAAACAACTTGTGGTGGTGTAGGTGTCTTCGGATTGTAGTTTTGGAGACTTTCTGACCCCAAGATGCATCTAACTTCTTCTTTTGGCCACCCAAACCATCCTCTTCACAGTGCGTTGAGACAATATAGACACACGTCCAATTCCAGGTTGATTCATAACATTTCCAGTTGACTGAAACGTCTTAATTATTGCCCTGATGGTGGAAATGGGCATTTTCAATGTTTGTGCTATTTTCTTATAGCTACTTCCCATTTTGTGAAGCTCAACAACCTTTTGGCACACATCACAGCTATATTCCTTGGTCTTACCCATTGTTATGAATGACTAAGGGAATTTGGCCTATGTGTTACCGCATATGTACACCCCTGTGAAACAGGAAGTCATGGTTGAACAATTTCCTGTTCCTAGTCACCCTGGTGTACTAAAAAATGTAAAAATCAATGGGAACATACTTCAAATATATTTTTCTCATATGAATTCATAGGGGTGCCAGTAATTGTTGCACACCTATGTTTAAGATATATATGTTTTTTGATGAACCTGTGTTTTGTTTGCAATTGTTTGATATCCATGAGAGCAGAGTATTTTTGTGAATTTTTTTTAACAAAAGATCAAACGGTTAAATAATAAAAACAATTTTTCACAGCCTTCTTTGCTCATATTTACCAAGGGTGCCAATATTAGTGGAGGGCACTGTACTTTCTAACTTTCACTCAAGTTGATTTTTGGCTCCATACTTTAAATGATTAGATTCTGACACAGCACCAATATGTTTACTTAAATACTGTTACTCTGTGCTTTCTCCACACCTGGATATTAGTTTCTTCATTAGTCGTATGTCCTTATGTATCTTCTGTATGTGCGGATTCCTTTTTGGACCTTTGGTTTTTGACCACTCTCTTATCTGTCAGTCATGTTATGAATCTGAACTTTGTGTGCACACTGAATGAAGATTAACTTTGAATTTAACTATGCGTCTCCCGACACTTCTCTGAACCTTGGACTCTGCATGTGCACTCAAGAAGTAATTTACAGCACTGTACCCCAGGCTTCACGCTGGTAGATCCTCTGGTCTTCTTGTGCTGCAGATTGGCTTCAGTAGGTGGTATAGCATTTAGTGTTATATCTCTCAAACTTTGGAATCCACTTCCTGAAAGTCTTAGTGATCTCGCCTCTATTTCAGATTTTAAAGCTGAACTAAAAATCTCCTCATTCAATGCTCTCTGGACTGCTGATGTGTTTGGTGTCTCAATTGCTTATGGTTTCTCCTGCATATGTTTCCTTTGACCTTTGGTTTTGTTCTGACATGCTATCCATCCGCTGGCATTTTGTTTTTTGGTTGGTAATTTATCCTTATTCTATCATGATAACTATTAATTTTGATCCATGCATGCTTTTTTTCTTTGATTCATGTTTGACATATTTATTCTAGTATTTATTTTCCCTAAGTTTATTGCAAAGTTTGAGAGGTGCTATACAAACAAAATTTTTCATTATTATTAACACACACTGGGGGGGGGGAGAAAGATCTTAAACTAACACTAGTGCCATGTCTTACTTTTCCTTTTAATAACAGCAGCAGCACAAACTGTATGTTCACTGATATAATTAAAAATGAAAATGATCAAATGAATTAAAAATTATTGACTTTAGTAATAATAACACTGCTTTGTGGTTGCTTATCTATTCATGTATTCATTTATATAATAATTTATCAAGTAATTATCTTTATATTTAGCATTTAAAGGGTTCACTTAATTAATGTGTCTAATGAGCAGTCTTATTTTGATTCAAATTATCTATCTGTTTGAAGAAATGTAGTCTTATAATGTATGATGTAAAAGAAAAGACTCTTTGCAGTTGATTTAAAGTTAAATTGATTTAAATCAGTTTTTAAAAGGCTTAACAAATTTATTTCATAATAATAATAAGTAAATGCATTTGTGGTTTCAATATTAAGAAAAATAATCCTGCATATTATTTATACAATTTATATACACCTAATGATGTAGGAAAAATAAAATGTATTTTTAAAAAGTTAGTGATTGTAGCTTTTTTATAACTTCAGATGAAATCCAAAGCAATCATGTTTCACTAACAGGGATTTCTATAATTTTTTTATTCTCGTGACCAGGTTGCCATCTGAACATCATGCTTCACACACCAACCTACAGTGTAAGCCGAGAAGTGTCCTTTTGTTACACGAGCAACACATTTGATGAGCAAAGGTACGAGCTGGCAAAAAGACCATATGCTGAATAAATTAGATCAGAGACAGGAAACACTGTATTTCTCGCCAGCACATTAATATAAATTGGATGCCTTGTGCACTGAAAGCTATATTTGTTTTACTTAGCTTTGGCATTTTGTTTTATGTGTTTATGCGTGTATGTGTTTTGATTTCAATATTTATGTCTTTGTTATTTTGCTGTATTTTATACTGACAGAGCTGTACTGAAAATGAGATTTGGTTCTCAATAGGTTTTCCTGTACATGTAAGTGCTAATATGAAACATAAATACATAAATAAGTACAGAATAAAATTATGTTGCTGTAGATTTATAGCTGTACAATGAATTTTAAAGGTTGTTGCCTTTCAGCCCAAGATGTCCACATCCAACGGGAGGCGCTCTGTAACAGAGCATATACGGTATCTAAACACATTTTGTGATTCCCCCCCACCCCCTAACCAAATTATGTAAGAGTGCTGCTTTTCCCAGTGCAGGGAAGCAGAAAGAAGGAATATAAGAGTGCATAAGGAGGAGTTAAAACTTAATGAAGATGTAGTGATGGGCATAGAGAGAGATGGAGGACTGCAGGAGATGGTGTGTTATGTAGCTGATAAACTCTTGAGAAGTGTATCGCTTAGAAAATCAGATCACAGTGCATAGCAAGCATAAGATTTATTTCTAGAAGGAGGCAAAATTAATGGTAATGGTTTAACCTTTAACCTTTAAATGCTGATTAATAAATTTGTCTAGAAATAGGCTTATTGGTCTTGTATTTGTTACATAATTATCTCAAAATGAGAAATAATTTTAGATTAACAATAAGATAATGTTTCCTTTATTTGAGGTATCTTCACTTGGGTCAGTCCATCTCAAGGGGTCCAAAATTGTACTGCTTTTATCACAGTAGACACAGCACCATAGCTCTGTTTATGACACTGTTCATTTGTAAAACACCCAACTGAACACTGTAATTCTATATTTGGATAAAATCTATTCATGCATACCAACTGTACCAACACAAAAGATCAGGGTTCATCAAATCTGGCCCTCGAGGTCCACTGTCCTGTAGAGTTTAGCTCTAAGCTGTTAGGTTCTCCCTCTCGCTACACTGCTCGCGAAGGCTAGCGAGTAGTGTACTTCCACATTCCCCTCTCCGTGCGGCTGTTGAGGACAGCCGGCAGCGTACTTCCGCATTCCACGCTTTCATTCATATGATTTATGCCTCCTTACTTTGTGGATTTATGCCTTGCTAAGTTTTGGATTATTGTTTGCCTCCCATGCTTCGGTGTTTCATTATTTTTGGGTATGTCCCTAATAAACTGACTTTTCCCCTAGCACTTGCATCCAGCACCCTCTGTGTTTCGAAACATGATTAGGCATCCTTCAGTCTCAGAAGACTATGGAGTTGCGCTCTAGATGTTTATTCTGGTACAGCGTCGGGTGTGGCTGGCCAGTCCGACGCGGGAATGACAGTCCCTTTGGCAGAGGGCACAGATGAAGTCTGACGTTGGTCCGTCTGCCTGGGCTGCAGCCTTTCTTCTCATTCTCTTTTCCTCATGCTGCTGAGCCAGTGTCTCTTCGAACTTGGAGAGACCTTTCTGCACAGTCTGTCTCCATTCTGACCGTTCGAGGGCTGTTGCTTCCCAGTTGTTTTGGTCGATATTCAAGGCTTTTAGGTCCCTCTTGCACACGTCTTTGAATCGCAGCTGTGGTCTGCCTATGGGACATTTTCCCTGCACAAGTTCTCCATAGAGGAGGTCTTTAGGGATCCGTCCGTCGTCCATGCGCACGACATGGCCGAGCCAGCGCATACGTCTCTGTTTCAGCAGCGTGTACATGCTGGTGCATCCAGCTCTTTCTAGGATAGTGTTGTTTGGGACCTTGTCCTGCCAGGTGATGTTCAGAATGTGCCGGAGGCTACGCATGTGAAAAGCATTGAGCTTTCGCTCTTGTGGGGCACGCAAAGTCTAGGACTCGCTGCCATACAGGAGGGTGCTCACTACGCAGGCTCTGTAAATCTGGATCTTTGTGTGCTCAGTCAGCTTGCTGTTGTTCCATGCTTTCTTTGTCAGTCTGGTCATGGTGGTAGCTGCCATGCCGATGCGCTTGTTGAGTTCTGCGTCAAGTGAGAGGGTGTCTGAGATAGTTGAGCCCAGATAAACGAAGTCATGGACGACATCCAGTTCATGGTCATTGATGCTGATGGCCGGGGGAGAATCAACACCCTGTCCCATGACCTGTGTGTTCTTCAAGCTAATGGTAAGCCCGAAGTCTTGGCAGGCATTGCTGAAGTGAGTCATGAGCTGCTGTAGGTCCTCGGCTGAGTGGGCGGTTACTGCTGCGTCATCTGCAAAGAGGAAGTCACGCAGGCACCTCAGTTGGACTTTAGTCTTGGCTCTTAGTCTGGAGAGGTTGAAGAGCTTTCCGTCTGTCCTGGTTCGGAGGTATATACCTTCAGCTGCAGTACCAAATGTGTGTTTCAGCATCACAGCAGAGAAGATTCCAAACAGGGTGGGAGCCAGGATGCAACCCTGTTTCACTCCGCTCCGTATGTTGAAGGCAGCTGATGTTGAGCAGTCAAAGACGACAGTGCCTTTCATGTTTTCGTAGAAGGATCTGATGATGCTGAGAAGTTTGGGTGGACATCTGATCTTGGGAAGGATCTTGAAGAGGCCATCCCTACTGACCAGATCGAAAGCCTTTGTGAGGTCTATGAAGGCAACAAAGAGTGGCTGCCTTTGCTCCATACATTTCTCCTGAAGTTCTTTGAGGGAGAAGATCATGTCTATAGTGGATCTGTTGGCACAGAAACCGCACTGCGATTCAGGGTAGGCTTGCTCTTCAAGTACTTGAAGCCTCTTCAGTACTACTCATGCAAAGACTTTCCCAACGATACTGAAGAGGGATATGCTGCGATAATTATTGCAATCGCTTCTGTCACCTCTGTTTTGTACAGTGTGACGACGTTAGCATCCCTCATGTCTTGTGGTACTTCGCCTTCACTCCAACAGAGGCAGAGGATTTCATGCAACTCGGTGATGAGTGTCCCTTTGCAGCACTTCAGTACTTTGGCGGGAATACCGTCTTTCCCTGGTGCCTTGCCAGAGGCAAGAGAGTCCAGGGCTTTGCTGAGTTTATCTATGGTTGGTTCTCTGTCAAGCTCTTCCAGCTCTGGTAGGCACTCTATGGCATTCAGGGCATCTTCTGTGACTACATTTTCCCTTGCATATAGCTCAATGTAGTGCTCTACCCAGCGCTCCATCTGTTGTTCTCTGTCTTGAATCACCTCCCCTATAGCTGATTTCAAAGGGGCAGTTTTCTTTTGCGTTGGGCCCAATGCCTGCTTGATGCCATCATACATTGCCTTGATGTTGCCTGTGTCAGCTGCGATCTGAATCTGGGAGCAGAGCTGATGCCAATAGTCGTTGGCGCATTGCCTGGCACACTGGACTTTGCTGCGAGCAGCACGGAGAACCTGGAGGTTCTGCTCACTTGGGTTGGTTTTGTATGCTGTCAAGGCATTTCTCTTGGCCTCGATGACTGGTGTTATTTCTTCTGAGTGGGCTACGAACCAATCAGCTGACTTGCTGGTCTTTTTGCCAAAGGTGGACATGGCGCCATTGTATACAGCATCTCTGAAGTGTTCCCAATGGTCTTGGGCATTTGCAGTGGGTGGGCCAGGGAGATTCCTTTGATTGCGTGTTTTGCTGATGTCAATGCGAGGTCGGCCCTCCTTTCTTGAACGGTGCAGTCTCTTCGCGCGGAGCTTCACATTGCTGCACACCAAAGAGTGGTCAGTGTCACAATCGGCGCTCTGGTAGCTGCGAGTGATCTTGATGCTGGAAAGGTTGACACATCTGGTGAGGATCAGGTCGAGCTGATGCCAGTGTTTGGATCGCGGGTGTCTCCAGGAGACTCGATGTTGAGGCTTCATATTGAAGAAGGTGTCACTGACACACAACCCATGATGGCAGCAGAGCTCTAGCAGGTGCTGGCCATTCTCGTTTACTTTTCCAGTGCCGAACTTACCCAAGCAGGTGGGCCAGGAGTTGTGATCGACACCTACTCTGGCGTTGAAGTCGCCGGCGATGAACAGTATCTCTCTGTCAGGAATTCTCCTTATAGCAACACTGAGGTCATCATAAAACTTGTCTTTTGCTTCTGCTGTGGATGCCAAAGTTGGTGCGTAGGCACTGATTAGACTGACTAGTCCTGAGGACGTTTGGAGTCGGACAGACAGGATTCGCTCTGTTCCTTCTGCTGGTGGGGTTATGGACCCCAATAATCTGTTTCTAACCGCGAATCCCACGCCGTGTTCTCTGACCTCGTCTGATAGTTTGCCCTGCCAGAATAGGGTGAAGTCTCTCTCCCTCACAGATCCTGTTTCTGGGAGCCTGGTTTCTTGAAGGGACGACGATGTCCATCTGCAGTCTGCTCAGTTCTCTGTTGATGAGGGCTGTCTTGAGAGCATCATTTACTTCCTGCAGGTCGTCAGAAAGGCCTGGTGTCATTGTCCTTACATTCCATGTGCCCAATTTCAGGGTGGGAGTTTTCATTTTTCTATTGCTTGGTGCACAGTTGTCGATCCACTTGTAGGTTTTCACCCTAAACCCCACGCACCCAGTGGGGCTAACGGACCGTGGCGGGGCAGCACCTTACTGGCTGGGGACTGCTCAGCTTAAGGTGGGTGGTAGCTGCCCAGTGAGATGCGATGACCTCTCCCACCGTCAGAAGCAGCCCCTGGCGTCTGACTCTGCGCCAATTGAGTATGCAGACTTATAACCGGTAGACTGCTACTTCCCGTGTTTTGTCGATGCTGCAAAGCGAAGCTGGAGTGATCTCTCCAGAGCGCAAAGCCTGGGTAAGTACGTATGGAGGGTAAGCTGTTACCCATGCAGCAGACCCCCCCCTCCACATCTCTGGAATGGTCCATTGGAAAGGCAAGTGCCGATACACATGGTTCCAGTGCCGTCGCAGGAGTTGCCAGAGCATTAGTGTATACAGCCTTGGACTGCCTTTGGGACTCCGGCTTCGGATTTTTCCTCAAGGTTGACTCCCGAAGCCTTTCCTATGAGTGGGTATAGCCGCAAGGCAGCGGAGGTTTGAAATCAGAGTTTTCCTTCTCCTAGATGAGCTGTCTTCCCAGAGTAATGAGCCCCATCTACCCATCTACCCTTCGTAACATAACCGTAATCAAACACACCTGAACAAGCTTACCAAGGTCTTCACGATTACTAGAAATTTACAGGCAGGTGAGTTTGGAGGTTGGAGCTAAACTCTGCAGATTTGAAGAATCCTCTATCAAATGTAGTAACATTTTAGATCTCACTGACAAGCATAAGCTATTGTATCAATCATTAACTTAATTACTGTAAAATACTGTTCATTTTTATTACTTGTTATGCTTATATTGCATCTGTTCATTTCTCAAAATGCATGAATAAAGTAGGCTTTTCCCCAGATTTCTACTAGCCTAGCTCTGTAACCTACGGAGCCCCTGAAGTTACCTGTGCAAAAAAAAAAAAAATCACAGAGACTTTTGCGTGCGCATGAGAAACGTTTTCCGCGTTACAGTGAGTATAACTGTCTTCCGTTTGCGTCGTGTTGTTCTGTGATTACATACCTATGTCGGGAAGCAAGAACGGAAGTAATGTCTTTGAAGGCCAACTTTAAAATATATCTCTATAAATTCATGCGCATCCATGCTCTCGGTTTGTTTACGTGTAAATGATGCAACCGGAAGAGAGCTATACACACACCGGAAACTGTTCCGGAGTAACCAGTGGAATCTCAAACACAATTTGTTTTACAGCAGAATGCTACTATAGCGGACGTATTTCTGTGAAAATATCAGGTTTGTATCTGGTCCCCCACCAGAGCTATTCAACCTGAAAGTGAGTTGTTTTTTTTGTTTTTTTTAATTGCACTTTCTCAAGCCTGAAATGTTCTGCATGCACACTATACTTACCTAGGTAACCCCTACAAAAAATAAGACTGAGAGACTCAAATCCTTCCCATTATACCTTGACCCTAAAAGTGGAACTGTGAGCAATCTTGAGCATTACATTTGGAAATTCTAAGTCTAAAGAACATTAGATTTTTGTTCCAATGAGCTAGGACCATCCTGAGCCAAGATACTGAGGTTTCCATAAACAGCTGCATAACCAAAATTTGTTGTGTGCCATGACACAAAAATGGCTGTTGTAGTTAAACCAAGTAAATAATAATAATACAACGCAAAATTGCAACGTCAATATATAGAGGTAATCGCTCAAAAAATTAGGAAAATTAAAAATGTTTGAGCAACCTGCATTTGACCACATTTTTGCAGTGTGGTGTTTCAGAACAGTAGGAGGAACTTACATAGTTACCCATTAAACAAGGGTAGAACAGCACTAGACAGAAGGGTGCAGATGTAAACTGGTGATAACGTATAAAGTATGGGTGTAACACAATGCCACTATCTCTATTTGAATTCAAGCATTCTAAACGTGAAGTGGGTGTGGCCAAAACTGCTCAATTGTGCCCACAAGAAAGTATGAACTTCCCATTTGTTTGGAATCCCAGGCCTGATACGCACCTCAGGACTCAACAAGATAACCTGTGAAACTTTATAGCAAGATTTCTTGCTATGATCCCATTGCTCAGCAGTCATTTGGAAAGAAATTATGTATTTGCCATGCGTGATAAGACGCAGCAGTTAATTCATGATGGCGCTGTTAAAAATTGACATGTAATGAGATAATAACAGATATTGAACAGATATTGATGTCTTAAGCTTATTGGCTGTGAGGATGAGAGTCATCACTCAAAACACTATACACAAGAACCATGATGTATCATTGATGAGATAGAAAGCCTTTTTATTTCTCAATCACAGTGATGGTAAAGAAAGTCGTTTTCATTTTTCTCTGATTGGAGCATTTTAGCTTTTTTTTTTTTTTAGTATTCATGCTTTTAATCTGACTAAAAGACACACAAATACACACACTCAGCAGTGAGTCTTGACAAGGGTTTACTGGCAGGACAAGATGTGAAGATTTAGATAACGTATAACTCTGCATTGCCGTGCCATAAATAATGACCATTATTTGGAGTGTGGCAGACGGAATTTTTTATTTTTTTTTAAATAAAAAGTCGTGCACATCCTCTGTTCTACTCGGAAGGCAGATCTTATTATTTTATTCAAAAGCGGATGAGGAAAAGGATGCTTTAAGAAAACATTAATCATGAATTTTGTAGGAGAACAGGAAGACATGTCACTTTCCATTCGGACCCAGGAGGAGAGAAAGACGAGGAGGTGGTGTAGAGCGAGGGATGGAAGCTAGAATTTGGAGGCATCAACAGCTAACAGGGGAAAACAAACAAACAAACAAACAAACAAAAAACAGAGTGTTGTGTCTGGGAACGGCTTTTTTACTGTGACAGAGTTTTTTTTCTTTTTGATTATCAACCTAATTTATTTTCTTTGGCAGACTTTACAGTGCTGCAGTAGTGAGTGACTTGATGGCAGCTTCACCACTGCTGGCCACAGAGAGAGTGAGATAGAAAGCGAAAGAGTGCTCTGTTCTTGCAAAACCTCTGACAGGGCCGATCATAAAGGAGCAACCTGCCGTAAAGTGCAACAGGAGCCGTGTCTGGAGCAATTTCCAGCCTGAGTAGCCGTCAGGATTGTCACAGAAATCACAGTGCTTTCATTCCGACAAGGGCTGTGAGCATGAAAGTGGGTTTTTTGTACAATATTTCTAAAGACAATAACAAAAAAAAAGAGAAGAAATCTAAAAAAGCAAGTTCTACAGTGCCCTCCACTAATATCGGCACCCTTGGTAAATATTGGCAAAGAAGGCTGTGAAAAATTGTCTTTATTGTTTAACCTTTTCATCTTTTGTTCAAAAAATTCACAAAAATACTTTGCTCTCATAGATATAAAACAATTGCAAACACAACACAGGTTTATCCGCAAAAATATCTTTGTTAAATATAGGTGTGCAACAATTATTGCCACCCTTTTAGTCAATACTTTTTGCTACCTCCCTTTGCCAAGATAACAGCTCTGAGTCTTCTCCTATAATGCCTGATGAGGTTGGAGAATACATGGCAAGGGATCTGAGACCATTCCTCCATACAGAATCTCTCCAGATCCTTCAAATTTCGAGGTCCATGCTGGTGGACTCTCCTCTTCAGTTCACCCCACAGGTTTTCTATGGGTTTCAAGTCAGGGGACTGGGATGGCCATGGCAGGACCTTGAATTTGTGGTCAGTAACATTTTCAGTTGACTGGAACTTCTTAATTATTGCCCTGATGGCGGAAATGGGCATTTTCAATGTGCTATTTTCTTATAGCCACTTCCCATTTTGTGAAGCTCAACAACCTTTTGCCGCACATCACAGCTATATTCCTTGGTCTTACCCATTATTATGAGTAACTAAGTAACTCTGTGTTACCTTTTACACAGGTGTACTAAAAACATTTCAAATATCAATGAGAATATACTTCAAATATATTTTTCTCATATGAGTTCATAGGGATGCCAATAATTGTTGCACACCTATATTTTACAAAGATAGTTTTTTTTAATAAACCTGTGTTTTGTTTGAAATTGTTTGATATCCATGAGAGCAGAGTATTTTTGTGATTTTTTTTAAACAAAAGCTCAATAAAGACAATTTTTCACAGCCTACTTTGCTCATATTTACCAAGAGTGCCAATATTAGTGGAGGGCGCTGTATGTGGTATATTCAATCCTGTTTAACCATTACATGTTATCAAAACATACTTATACTGCTTATAAGCTTAAAGCTTTCTGTACTGTTGTGAATGGGCCCACATGGATACCTAAAGAACTACATTTGTCTTATCCTTACTCGGAGAATCTCACGCGGATACTGTAAAATTGTACCAAAGAGTTGCTGCTGTCATCATAAACACTGTCTTGCTCATCACAGGACTTTTTTTCACAATGGGCCATATTCAAAATTAGATTGATACCAACATTGTGCATATCACTATGCAGACCTACAGTCATAAACACTATTACATACAGTACATACTGACCCATCACACACACTGCCTCCTCCAGCGCTAGTGGATTGCCTGATGGATATAAGCACTTGGATGAATTCTAACTTTTGGAAGCTTAAGAGTAACAAATCTGAGGTCATACTGATTGCATCCTTATCCACAGTGAAGAAAATCAAGCACTACTCATTGTCTATCCCAGGTTTTATTACATCTGACACAGCTCACATTCAAAGCTTTGCTGTCACATTAGACTTAGTCAGCTTTCTTTCACCTTTGGAACATTGCCAGGCCTCATCCCTCTCCTTCCACCTCTTCAGTAGAGATGCTCATCCATGCTTTTGTTACCTCCAGGCTCGACTACTGAAATGCTGTTCTATACAGACTCTGAGAACAGGGTCTTAACAAGCTACAGTGTGTACAGAACACTGCTAGGGTTATCACCCACACAAGACCATGTGAACACATCACAGCCATACTCCAAAAGTTACACTGGCTCCCTGTTCCCTTCCAAATACAGTACAAGATGCTTCATCTAGTCTTTAAGTCTTTGCATGGTCTTGGCCTCACTTACTCATCTATCCTCCCTCTCACATACACACCTGCACACACGCTTAGATTCTACAACATTCACCTGTTTCTGTCCGTCCTTTCTGCTCCACACCATAGGAGACAGTGCTTTCGGTGTTGCTGCTTCTTAACTGTGGAATTCTCTCGCTCTCCATCTCCATGCTTGCATCTCCCTTCAACATTTTAAAACTCAACTAAAAACTCATCTTTTCCAACTTGCATTTGCTCACACCTAATGACTCTTGCACTCAATCTTATTGTGCCCTTTATTGTGTAGTCTGCTAGGTTTTATGCTATAAATTTTATAAACATTTTCCCCTTTTATTCTCATGTTTATCCCCATCTGTGTACCTTTATTACTGACTATTATATTCTACATTCAAATTTTAAATATGTTTTACTTACTACTATGACTGTATATATCTGTATCTGTATGTATCTTCTTCTTATAACTGTACAGTGTCTGGGGGGCACAATGGCTTAGTGGCTAGCATGTTTGCCTCACACCTTTGTGGTTGGGGGTTCAAATCCCACCTCTGCCCTGTGTGCGTGGATGCATGTTCTCCCCAGTGCTTTGGGGTTTTCCTCCAGATATTCCAGTTTCCTCCTCCAGTCCAAAGACACGTGTTGTAGGCTGATTGGCATTTCCCAATTGTCCACAGTGTGTGAACGTGTGTGTGATTGAGCCCTGCGATGGGTTGGCACCCCCTCCAGGGTGTCCCCCACCTTGTGCTTCAAGTTCCCTGGGATAGACTCCAGGCTCCCTTGTGTAGGATAAGTAGTATGGAAAATGGATGGATGTACAGTATCCTTGGGTACCATGAAAGGTACTTATACATAAAATGTCAGTATTATTATTTTATTATTGTTGTGTAGGAGTTTGCTGAAAACAGAGGCCTGTCTCAGTTATGCGTGATTCTGACCTTTTTCTTGCGTGGTATTGGGGTAAGTAAGGAGTGGTATTAAGTCCAGCACCACTCTATGACAATTTGATGTTAAAACAATGGCAGGCTGAAATGTATGTTTTGGGCTCTATATTATCTATCTATATTAAATACATAAACATGAGACTATTTATTATTTCATCGTATTATCTCTTTAAAATCCATGAGAAGACTTTTGAGAAGACAGCTGAATTTATTTTATTTCATAAACTGCTGAGTAACGATAGTGGAAGCCATATTCTTAAATTAAACCACATTTGCAAGTAATCACTGTGATAATTACAACTAGGACTATTTATGCAGCCATATATTGGCAATGATATATTGCGTTTTTCATAACGTGCAGCTTGCTGTTAGACTGGAGACTGTCAGTTCATCTTGTACACTCACAGTACACTTGCTCAACTGAACTGAACTGTCTACTTGTGCAGTAGCCCATAGAGAAGCATAGATTTTTAAGACTTGCAGTGCATTTCACTGACCAGACTATTAAACTGCTTAATATTAAACATGTTTTATTTAAAAAATAAATAAAACATGTTGTATTGGTGCATGGACATCTAAATTCTTAATCTGTCTTTGCCTATTAGATGTTTATTTTCAATGCATGTAGTTTGCATGTTCTCCACGTGCTTCAGGGGTTTTCTCTAGGTACTCCAGTTTCCTCCCCCAGTCCAAAGTCATGCACTTTAGGCTGATTGGCATTTTCAAATTGTCCATAGTGTGTGAATGGGTGTGTGCGATTGTGCCCTGCGATGGGTTGGCACCCCTTCCAGGGTGTCCCCCGCCTTGTGCCCCAAGTTCCCTGGGATAGGCTCCAGGCTCCCCGCAACCCTGTGTAGGATAAGCAGTAGAGAAAATGAATGGATGAATGTATGTTGGACTTTGGAATACAAATCTAATCTTCTCATACTGAACATCCTTTCAACGCACTTAGTATTGTTTGCTTTACTCTTCAGTATACTGTATACTGTAAGGTTTTATAATCCTACTATTCGGGGTCACCCAGAAGGTTCCCTTTTCAGTTTCTCAAAGGTTCTTCCTCAAGTCATCTCAGGGAGTTTTTCCTTGCCACTGTCACCTCTGGCTTTCTCATTAGGGATCTAAATCAACATCTGGATTTCTATAAAGCTGCTTTCTTGCAGTGTTTATTAGTAAAAGTGTTACGCAAATAAAATAACTTATTGTGATCGATGGTTGTGTTATGAAAGTTTCTGGAAAGGAGAATTTAGAAAAAACCTCACAGCTGGCGACATTGTGAACTCCTAGCGATTTCAGAGCTCCAGAAATGTGACAGTAGCAGCACTGTCGAGTGACTGTTGATAACGCAGCAGCACACTCTGAACGAACAACAGCAAATAGCAACTCTGAATACTAATGTGGAGAAGAGTCCATATCAAACAACACTGCCCTGATCTCTCTCTCTCTCTCTCTCTCTCTCTCTCTCTCTCTCTCTCTCTCTCTCTCTCTCTCTCTCTTTCACGAACACACACACATACTCCTATCCTCCTCCTTTTCTTATTTCGCTCTGTCTGATGACTGAGGGGTGGTGGTGCTCAGCCATGCAAAACACTCACACACACAT
Source organism: Cranoglanis bouderius (assembly GCA_023630585.1). NCBI lineage: Eukaryota > Metazoa > Chordata > Actinopteri > Siluriformes > Cranoglanididae > Cranoglanis > Cranoglanis bouderius. Next base: position 7,546,404 of record CM042557.1, on the reverse strand, counting down.
ACACTTTCATAGATACACTACAAAGTGAACATTTGACATTCAGCTTGCATCTTTAGTGGAGTCCAGCCCCGCTCAGCCGATTTAAATCTATTGAAGCAATAAGTGCTAATGGAAACAAAGAGTGGATGCAGGAGGAAGATATGGTGTGGGTGGAACGAAACTCAACTCCTGAAAGTGAGTAAACCTGTTTCATATCAGCAATGCCTCCTGCTGCGTTTTTTTTTTTTTTCGTCCAGTACCAAGCATGGAGCTTCTCCTGATGGGTTCAGATAGTCCAGAAAACTGATGGAGCATCGCATCGGGAATGGGAGGAGGTTTGCATGAAGCGTGACTATCTTTCTCCATTTCTGTCACTCTTCCCCATCCCTCAGGTACAAAGACATGCCATACCAGGGAGCAGGAAAGTCATTTCCCTCCACTGCCGCCTCACACCTTTGCCATGCACACCCCAATCCCATATCTTTCACTGACAAACCTTCTGCAGACGCTTGGATGGCAGCCTGCTACCCTTTCACCCCCAGCTGTTTTTCCAAACCTGGCTGGAGCTGATTGGTCATGCTTAGATAAATGAATGACATCAAAGGCGAGAGCCAGAACCAAAATCTCCCCATCGCTCTTTCCAAAATCTCCTTATGATTAGTGACAGGTGACAGGATGTTGCAGCAAACATCCACCAAGCACAAAACTCTAGCTATACAGAATATGTCTGGATGTTAGTAAAACGATCTTGACTCATACAAATTTGCATGGAACACCTCATATGCTTTGGAAGATTTGCACATATCAGATCTCTTGCTCAGTAGAATTCTTGCAAATCATGTCATTTCATGCTAATGATTTCTTGGTGAAAATGTCTCCAATGCAGTGGTAAGTTTATGTTTATTACCAAGCTAAGTCAGATGCTTTCTCCTCCACATTACATGGCACGATGTCTCAAAAGCAGAAACATAACGTGATGTTGATTTATGCTGGTATTCATCAGTGTGTCCACATTTGCACAACAGAAGCAGCAATGCTCGACCTAGCATTGATTTCTTCTGATTTATCATTGGGAGTTCATGTTCATCGAGCTTTTCGCATTGTCGATGAAAGTAGGGCCTGAGCTGCCTAATGAAATACTGAAGTGAGACAAATCAACAGCCTCGGCTTTCCCCTGGACACTTATTAAGGCGTTAGCTGGTTCAATAACATCAACAGCTCTCTGAGCTTGTTAGAAAAAAAATGCTCTCCTAAACTCTTTCTGTTCCAGAGTTTTTCCCCCTTTTTATTCCCTGCTCTTTCCCATTAATTCTTGCTGACAAAGTTTGCTACAGCTCCTTGACCACAGCTACACAATCTGGTCAGCAACTGCAAATTTAATTTCACCTCTTAACCATGGGTCATTTCAATTGAATCCGTAATTGCATCAGAGGTATTTACATTAGGAAGTGACACATGCACTTACCGCAAGACTGCTGACGCAGAAAGCAAAGGCATCGAGAGACGTCAAATATGTCCCTGTACTGTACACAGCACAACATTTACCACTCGCACATATAGAGAGTCAAGAAAGCGAGGAAAGATAAGACTTTTTATCATAAAAAAGAAATCTTAAGCAGCGGTTTTGCTGCACAGCATGAAGTGCTGAGAGTTGCGGATTGCGTCTGCTTGACAATGACATTGCAGCCAACACAATGAATGACTTCCTAACAGATCTCCAAGGTGTCTTCAGAGGCACAGAAAGAGGAGACAGTCATAAAGCCACTCCACTGAAGCAGCACTATGGTTCTGTGTATCAGGAAAATCAACAGAAGTTGAGTGGAGGACAAAACAAGTACAATGAAAAGGAAGCAAAGTCATTAGGTAAGGAATGAAACACAATTAGGCACGCTGTAATAGGAAAATAAGCAAAAACGAAACATGTGTGATGTGTGCCGATGTGATACAGTGTTCCTCTTACTACACTAAAGTTGATTATTTTCCAATAACAGCATGTCCTGAAGGTTTTGTTTTTCCTCTTATACAACAGCAATTTGCCTAAAAATGCAATTTTTTATAGGTTAAACAATTACTTTTTATCCATTTATAATTTTTCTTAATATTGTAGATCATCTGTGAAACAATTTAGTTCCTGTTTTCACAGTTATAAACAGTCCTCGGCACCAGCCTCTCTTTTTGTCTCTCTCTTGACATCAATAAGATGAAAAAATGCGGCATGTTATAGAGAACCCGCAAAACATAAACTCCTCTGCCCTGCAGACTTTAACATGGTGGAAAATTTACAGCTTTACCTCAGACTGTTACAAAGCACTGACACCGGAGACTCCTTCCACAAATGCTTAATAAAAATCTCCTCACAGAAAACTTCAAGTCAGTGATTACACACATTTTAAACATGTATATGTCAAGTATCCAGCATACAAGTCCCTGTGTAAGCTGTTACAACAGAATGTATTGTAATGTGTTAGAAAAGTGCTTTCAAATAAACCATTCAGCCGGAACTACTGTCAGAGCTGCTGTTGTAGAAAATGAATCAATCAGGTTCGAGAATTCAACAGCGCTGTGGTATAATTACTCTTAAAGCTAGTTAAGAGTAGTGTGTGTTATAGTCTCAAGCTTCTTGTCTATAATTTATAGTAACGTCAAAGATTCATTGTTTTCGTCTTGTTAATATCACCAGGTCACAGAGTGAAAAAAATAGCAGCCCAAGAGAGCAGAACTTCAGCTATGAGAAATGAGAGGGGGAAAGTGCATAAAGTAATTCATTGCACATCGCCTAAAGTGGCTTTTTTAATGCCGTCCTGTTACGAAACAGCTTAATGGCCAGAGTAGGGATTAGAGAGAAAGTTATTGACTAAAAACAAGCTGGCCGGGGGTGATGGATCATTTTTAACTCAGCTTGAAACTGACAATGTACACGAATGTACACCACCCATGAACCCTACCTCAAACCTCCAACCTCCCACCCCAGAACACACACACACACACACACACATGCTCTCTCAGTACTGTTAGCACGGAAAATGCTAGAACTTTTTCGAGTCGTTAGTTGTCTAGAGAGCAAGAGAGACACAGGGAAAGGGAGCAGCTGAGAGCTGAAGGTGAATTTCAATATAAAGTGTTTTTTTTTCCACTCGCTGCTGTCCCTCAGGGCCATCCTTTAACAAACCACACCATCATTTGGAGCACATCAGATTCACTTTTTTGTGAACTCGACAGCGAAAACAAGTTTTGCCCACTGTAATATACCCATCTCAGGTTCAGACTCTGACTCTTTTTCGACAGATCCGATTCTCTTCCACATTTTACAGTTTCATGATATAGACAATTTGCTTTTATACAATACAATAAATAAACCATTACACATAAAAAAATGCTCATACTGCATATTTGAATATATTTTGCAAATCACACTCGAAATCTCACAGTGTACGTCCATCTGTTTTACATTATCCGGAAGGGATCCAGTTTTTTTGTGGGAAGTTATGAACAGATTGAGACTACTGAGGTTGTGTTTAGCTAAACATACATATACATAGAAATGCCTACGTTCGGAAAGCAGCTGCACTTTTTTATTTCAGACTACTTAATCAGACATTGTGTATCCTTCTGCTAGAGGCCATACGTACACAAAAGCACATTTGGTAGAAAAGCAGAAAAGCGCAGAATTGTATGCTTCTCCATAAAGGTAGGACTATAAAGAAAAAGAGAGATATAAAGGTGAGAAGTGAAGCTGTCGACCCACAGTTGTCAGAATATAGGAGCATCATGAGTTTAAGGCTTTATGATGTGTGAGGTTTTAATTTTTAGAAATTTGTCTACCACAGGACCTCGATTTATAGCCAGAGGTGGACAAAGTACGAGAGAAATTATACTTAATATACCCTTTTTTTGGAAGTGCATGATGAAATACCATGCTTCTGGAACAAACCATACACTAGCCATGTTTATAACCCCACAATGGCAGATTATTCAGCCATTGTGGGGAATGCATGGGTATTTAGCTATGCCAAAGGTGGAGGAGGTGCTTGCGAGCTACCTCTCTCCATCAACGGCAGGAAATTTAGAGGGGCCAGCTTTGCCTTCCAAGCCATGTAAGGCCCCATCAGTGTTGGTGGGCAAAGCCTATGCGGCAGCAGGTTTCGCTTGTGGGTCATTGCATACGATGGCAGTCACTCAGTGCAGACCTGCTGAGTGAGCTCGACAGTGGGGAGGGAATTGGGCCCGATGCAGTGGCGGAGCTTCGCCGTGCCACGGATTTGTCTCTCTGGGCGACCAAGCAAACAGCCTGTCATATCGGCCATTCAGTGGGTAGCTTGGTTGTGGCAAAGAGGCACCTATGGCTCAACCTCTCAGGGATGGGGTATAAAGATAAGGTCTCCCCACTGGATGCCCCTGTTGAACCTTCTGGCCTGTTCAGCGGTGCAGTTAACACCATAGCCGACAGGTTTCGCAAGGCAAAACAGCAAACAGCGGCATTCAGCCAGTTCCTTCCCCGTCGTGTCGAGTTTGCCTGGGCATCCACAAGTGGAGAGCATAGAACGTGTACCCTGTTCCCTGAGGGAGGGAGGTTTTTACAGCCATTATTTCCTGGTCCGCAAAAAAGATGGGAGTATGCGGCCAATTTTAGATCTGCGCCATCTGAACCGTACTCTTCAGACATACAGGTTCAAGATGCTGACGCTCAAACTTATTGTTCCACAGACTGAGTTTGAGGACTGGTTTGTGACGATCAATCTAAGAGACGCATATTTCCACATAGAAATATTGCCCAGTCACAGGAAGTTCCTCAGGTTCGCATCTTGAGGCAACGCGTACCAAATTGGGTTCTTCCCTTCGGTCTAGCTTTATCCCCTTGCATCTTCATAAAGTGCATGGATGCTGCTCTGGCTCTCTTGCAACTCCAGGGCATCCGTGTACTAAACTACCTGGACAACTGGTTAATTCTAGCGTGATCCAGGGAACTGGTGATTCAACATCAAGATGTTGTTCTTGCCCACATGAGGAGCTTGGGGCTCAGGTTGAACCTCAAGAAAAGTATGCTTTCTCCAGTGCAGAAGACAACTTTTCTAGGGGTTATATTGGATTCTACTATGAAGAGGGCGTTTCTATCCCCAACATGCGTAGGATCAATCCTATCAACATTGAGCAAAATAAAGCTGGGTCTGGGCATTCCAGCTCATGGCAGCAGCAGCCAACGTTATTCCATCGGGCCTATTGCACATGAGACCATTTCAGTGGTGGCTGAAAAGTCATCCAAGGACGAATCCCCTGAGAGTAATCAGTGTCACTCAGCAATGCTTACGTGCTCTGAAAATTTGGAGGTGTCCCCAGTTTCTAGCCTTGGGTCACACTCTTGGGGCATCTCCTTATCACAAGACGGTAATGAGAGACATGTGGGTCTGGCCCCTGAGGGGCACCAGCTCTTTGATTCTGGTCTCTCAACCGAGGTTGTAGAGACCATGTTGAACGCTAGAGCACCATCCATGTGAAAATTGTATGCGCTCAAGTGGCGACTTTTTGTCTCATGGTGTGGGGAACGTCGGTTAGACCCAGTAAACTGTGCAATAGCTACAGTCCTGGAGTTTTTACAAGGATGTTTCTCAGCAGGGTTGACTCCTTCTACAATCAGGATCTACGTGGCTGCCATTTCGGCCAGCCATGCCTTTATTGATGGAGCCTCTGTGGGGCAACATCCTCTAACATTGAGGTTCATGTGTGGTGTCAGGTGGCTGAGCCCCATCTGCACACCACGCATACCTTCCTGGGACCTTTTTGTGGTCCTGGTAGGTCTGTCAGATGCCCCATTTGAGCCCTTAGAGTCAGCCTCTGAGAAGCTGCTGACTCTAAAAGTAGCTATTCTGCTGGCCCTGACATCTCTCAAGCGAGTAGGAGATCTACAAGCTCTCTCTGTTGCCCCTTGCTGCCTTTACTTTGCCCCTGGATTAGCCAAGGCCTTCCTATATCCTAGGCTGGATTATATTCCTGATTATATAAGTGCCTACATCTGCTGCCCAGCTGATAGTGTTGTAATCTTTCTGCCCTCCTTCGTTCCTCACACCAGAACAAAAGAAATTGCACCTACTGTGTCCAGTAAGGGCTCTCTGTACTTACGTCCACCGATCTGGCCAGTGGCGTAAGTCAGAGCAGTTGCTGGTCTGCTTTGGCGACTACAGTAGAGGTGATGCTGTGTCAAAGCAGCGCATCTCTAATTGGATAGTGGAAGCTATCTGTATCGTTTATGAGGCATGCAGTCTCGCTACGCCTCTGGGCATATGTCTGGGCATAATATTACAGTCTGGACATGCATTCCACTCCAGGCTCAAGTGTCTTGCAGTGACCCTCAGGCTCGGATATTTTGAACAGGCCATTTCCTCAGTATGACAGAGTGGGTATTCTCATTCCCACAGCATGAAGCTCACGCAACGTTGAGTTACCTTGAAAGGGAACATCTGGGTTATGCATGTAACCCTGTTCCCTGAGAAGGGAACGTGATTTTGCGTAGCTTTGTCATACTGGGGCATGCCTGTGAATTGTGTCTTTGCTTCAGATAATAGAGGCTGATGGCGTGGTTCACAGGTGCCATTTTTATATCACGCGACGCGTTTAATTACCACATCACCTGACCACGGCATGCCTATAAATTAGGCTTGATTTCACACAGACTTCAGATACTGGTCACGTGCGAGGGCTTTTCCCACAGCGTGAAGCTCACGTAACGTCTCATTCCCTTCTAAGGGAACAGGGTTACATGCGTAACCCAGATGTTTTCTTGTATTTTACTGTGAAGCAATGCACTGCTTTAATCGATCAATTATTTACAGTATACTGTAAAATAATGAAACAGCATTTTGCTTAAAATAAATATAGTAAATGTATAGCATTTTTCCCCAAAGTAAGAACATTCAAGGTGAGGTACTAAGGATGGCCTCTTGATGGCACCACCCCAGCGACATTATAAAGTTTGGTACCTTTATTTCTGAGTATGTATATAACATCTGTAAGTTTTAGTCTTTAAGTTTCATAACCACCCTGGTGCAAGACATAAAATATATATAGCAATATCATTACATTGTGCAGTGGGAATTGGCCTAATATTGTCCATTAAAAAAGTTTCCCATCAGTGTCTAATGGTTTCAGAGAGTCCATTTATTCTTGATCCAGTTACAGATACAGGATATTCAGTCTGTAATTAATTGAATTGTTGTATCTTAATAGAATATTTGCCAGTTCTGGCGAGATGACCATGAGTGCTATACATCAGCACTTTATTGTTTCCTTGTAGACAGCCTGAAGTGCAGATCACTGTGGACGTGAATAGCACTGAAGTCTGTTAAATTGTTAAAGCAGTTGGATTCTCCGATTGATTTTTATGCTTGTCGAATTAATGGCCTATTTTTTCATTCATTTGCCCTGTATCACATAGCGACTGGATTCCCCCGTCTCTCTTCCTGTTAAATGTCATATGTAGCTTTATTTCTCCAACAGTTTGTATTTACTCTGTTTAGTTTAATCTTTAAGATTGAGGTATGTGCTTTGTAGATATATGCAATTTCCTTTGGGATTTGTGCATTTCAGGGTATTTAAAACACTTGCTTTGGTTATTAACCAGTGTGTAGGCTGGTCTAGGTCTACAATATCTATGTGAATGTGACAATGAGGACTTGAAATTACTCAGAGTGCCCTTGAATTTCTTAGACAAATTGATATAAACCACAGAAATTGTAACACGAGGTCCAGTGTCACTTGAATGAAATGATAAAATAAGGCATCGTTTGCTTTATTTTCAATGCTGACAAACCAGCAGAGCAAAACTCAGCCATTCAGATTAACAAACCAGGTCTCTGTGGTTCTGAAGTGGTAATTTCCATGGCACTTGCATGCCTATTTGGTCAGCTCATTTCACCATATTTGTTTATGGTCATTAGACCATATAGCCATGGTAATTGCATACACTTTGCATATGCAAATCCAGAGAGGATTGGACTTGCAATCTTCTTTCTGTCACCTGCGGTTGTGGTATAGTCAGTTAAGCAATTCATAAATACCATGGTCTAGTGTAACAAAGACAAGGCATGGTTTATGTGAGGGGATTAAACTAACCAGGATAGACTCCTGTTCAGCTAGGATCCATTTAAAGCCAGGGAATTCCTCCAAACTCTCTAAAACAGACTTTTTTGTTCATTGGCATACCTAATGCACATACATAATGCATAAATAATTCAGTTTAATCAGCTCAAACCCACTTAAAATTCACAGACTCAAAATTCTAATGAGTGAGAGAGACATTATTGGGTTTCATATGTATGAGGTAGTACAGTAAGAAAAGCTACAACTGCAAACCTCTCCCCTCATCCCAACCTTGAACATTCTTAATGCTTCATAAAAGCTAGTCCATGAGCATTTATACAAATATGTAACAGTGAGACTGCACTGCTCTCGCTGACCTTAAAAAGTTTTGAAACTAATTCTTAGTAACATTAATTCTGTTCATGAAGGTCAAGATGGATGTGTTTACCCCTGAACAATGCACTTCCTGGACATTTTAATCACATTCACAAACATTTGAGCAGTATTAAACTCATTATCAATATATCTGGTATCAGTAGCAGGACATGGATCAGGTTTATCTAGAAACATGCCGTCCATTTTGTAAATTCTGTACCAGTTTACATATACGCAAGTGGATGACGTTTACTGGCCAGTAGGTGAAGCATTCAGTTACAATGAAATGTGTGTTCTGTCAGACTGTTCTGCTATCCGTCCATGACATTCAGATTATACTGTAATTAGAATTACAGCATTAAAAATGGCTATTCTCTTTATTACTTTATTAGTTAATAAATTAGTTTACCTACTGAGTTAAAACTATATTCTATTTTTACTATGTTTGTCATGAAAAAACCCACAAACATACAATTTATGTGAAGAATAAATAATTTTGGGGCATGCTGATATAGGAAAATAATCAATGACAAGATGGTGGTTACATTTTTAAATTAAAAGCACAAGTTATTTTATTTATCTTATACTTCAGCAAATTTCAAATGTTAACAAAGCTTCATTAATAAAAGAATGACAGGTTGTACTTCTTATTCATTTATACAGTGCTGCAAAAAAGTATTTGCCCCATTCTGATTTCTTTTGTTTTTTGTGTATACCTCATACTAAATTGTTTCAGAAATTAAAACAAAATCTAAGATAAAACAAAGGCAACCTGAGTAAACAAAAAATCAGTTTTAAATTATGTTATTTACTGAAGTAAAAAAGTTATCCAACACCAACTGGGCTCATGTGAAAATGTATTTCTCCCTGTAGTTACTAATTCCCCAAATCTATTAAACTGCACTCATAATGGGGCTCAGCTGGACTAGACACAACCAGGCCTAATTACTGCATACCCTGTTCAATCAAATCAACTCTTAAATAGAACTTTTTCAACAACATAAAGTTGGTTAACTGGTAACACACTATGCCAAAAATGAAAGAATTTCCAGAAATGATGAGGAAAAAGTCTTCCCAGACTGATGAAATACATTAGTCTGGGAAGGGTTACAAAGCTATTTCAAAGGCTCTGGGACTCCAAAGAACCACAGGAGTTATCTCCAAATGGAAAAACTTGGCACAGTATTGAACCTTCCCAGAAGTGGCTGACCTTCAAAATTCCTCCAATTGCACAGCAGCGACTCATCCAGGAAGTCACAAAGGGGCCAAGGACAACATCAAAGGACCTACAGGCCTCTCTTGCATCAATAAAAGTCACTGTTCATGACTCCACTATCAGAAAGACACTGGGCAAAAATGGCATCCATGGCAGAGTGGCAAGGCGAAAACCACTGCTAACCCAGAACATTAAGGCTCATCTGAATTTTGCCAAAACACACCTTGAAGATCCTCAAACCTTTTGGGAGAATGTTCTGTGGATTGATGAGTTGAAACTATTTGGAAGACAGGGGTCCCGTTACATCTGGCGTAAACCAAACACAGAATTCCACAAAAAGAACATCATACCTATGGTCAAGCATGGTGGTGGTAGTGTGATGATGTGAGGATGTTTTGCTGCTTCAGGGCCTGGGAAACTTGCAATAATTGAGGGAAACATGAATTCTGCTCCCTACCAGAAAATGCTAAAGGAGAATGTCCGGTCTTCAGTCTATAAGTTGAAACTCAAGTGCAACTGGATTATGCAGCAAGACAATGATCCAAAGCATAGGAGTAAGTCCTAGTCCTAGAAGTAAGTGAAAGACTGATCTCCAGTTATAGGTAGTGTTTAGTTGTAGTTATTGCTGCTAAAGGTGGCACAACCAGATTTTAAGTTTAAGAGGGCAATTAGTTTTTCACATTGGTGATAGGTGTTGGATAACTTTTTTTGCTTCAATAAAATAAATAAATAAATAAAAACTGTATCGTGTGTTTAGTCAGATTGCCTTTGTTTTATGTTGTATTTCGTTTGAAGATATAAACCTATTTAGTATGAGATATACACAAAAACAGAAGAAATACCTTTTCACAGCACTGTAGTTACATTTAATGTTGTGTAGCATCCATGAAACAAGTTCCTCTTGTGCAAAGCCATCCATCCTGAAGTCTTAAAGTTACTGTTAAAGTTGCTGAATGTTAGAGAGCACTAATACTGGAGAATCATTCCATCAATGCTAAATAAACATATCTTAGAAACATAGAAAAGTCAAAATCAAAATCAACATCTTTTGACCAATAAAATTTGAGATTACAACAGCACATTATGTAGAGAATGTGGCAATTATAATTATAATTAAAAGGAGTCTATGCAGCTGCAGCATGTGACAAACATCTGCATATTTGTGAAACTCTAATAGTACAATATAAGAATCCTCTTATCCTCTCAAATTATTCAAGAGTCTGCCCTTTACTGCAAAGGTTATTTCTTTAATTGCAAGCTTAGTTAACTTACAATACAATATCGTGTTTGATTAGGTGTATAATCAAAATTAAGTCTTAATTTGTCTTTATGGTTAGTAAGTAAAACCTTAATAAGGTTTAATATCTCACTGGTGATATCAATGCACTTGTAAATTCCACATAATTACTGCAAGTGAGATGTTTGAATCTCTGTGACTTCGAAATAGTTCAGCTAAAAGATTAATTCAGAATCATTTACCGATTTATTCAGTTGCACAAACTGAAGTGCTGATAATGTCTATGACTTATGGCTTGATAAGCATAGAATACTAACAGTTTAAGTGATGGCAGTGGTAGCTCAGAGGTTAAGACACTGGACTACTGATCGGAAGGTCGTGAGTTCAAACCCCAGCACTGCCAAGCTGCCATTGTTGGGCCCTTGAGCAAGGGCCCTCAACTTCTCGGATGTATAAATGAAATAAAGATGTAAGTCGCTCTGGATAAGAGTGTCTGCCAAATGCTGTAAATGTAAGTGATAAAAAACAGCAAATTATTAATAATATCGGCATATTTAGGAATGGAATTATTTTTCACGCCCAGAACAACACAAGGAAGAGCATACACGCATGTTTAATTATTCCTTTTCAGTTTATATTTTGCACTGATATTGTCATATTGTTCACACACAATGATCAGCCATAACATTTAAACCACCTGCTAATATTGTCTAGATCCCTGCCAAAACAGCTCTGACCCATCAAGGCATGGTCATCGTCCATACAACAAGAATCAGTAACTGAATGAAAAGAACAACTCATCCCAGTGACTGATATAAACTTGTTTGTGAATGAATCATAATCACTAATGAGCATCTGTAATTTGGGTCACAATGAATTCTTCACACTTTCATTGTCATTGTTTAGTTGATAGGAATGTGGAACACAATATCCCTGTGTGATCTGTGTGTGCATGGTCAAATGGCTGCAAATCAGTAACAGATCTGTATGAAATTACAAAGGTTAAGGGTAAGCATTTATACTTTTTTATGACTTCATTCATATTAAACTAATTTTCATGAAATAAGATTCATGAAACCATTTCAGTCTGTTTTAGTGCCTTTTTTTATATTATATAGATTTTAGACTGAAAGTACAAGTATGCAAATGTGTGTTCACAGAAAATCACAGAAAGAAAGAGAAAGAGAGAGAGAGAGAGAGAGAGAGAGAGAGAGAGAGAGAGACAGAGAGAGAGAGAGAGAGAGAGAGAAGGTCTGGCCAATATGCATGGCACTAATGTCCTGCCGTAGGCTACTGACTGGATTGATGACTTATGGTTCAGATATAATAGCCATTGTGCTGCTCTGAATTGATTCGAGAGATTCTTTAAAAGAGGAAACATTGACTCAAGAGATTCTATTTAAAATGTTTTAACACCCTCTGTGACATGCCAATATGTTTTCACTAATGAGATTAATTGCTGCGGTGGTGTTAGTGGTATGTGTGTATATATGGTGTGTGTGTGTGTGTGTGTGTGTGTGTGTGTGCGTGTGCAAGGGGTGTAACACTATCTGTGTCTGTATCTTATTCTGTATCAGTATAGTGCTCCTCAATATCCTTATTTGTTTCTATATTCTGATGTAAGCCTGAAGTGAGTGTGTCCTATTTATTTATTTTTTTCTGGGGGTTGGGTGTGGAGTATCGGTTACTGGTTAGCTTGTGTGCCTCGTACCTCCAGGGTTAGGGGTTCAATTCTCACCTCCGACCCTGTGTGCGCGGAACCTCCATGTTCTCCCCGTGCTTCAGGGGTTTCCTCTGGGTACTCCAGTTTCCTCCCCCAGTCCAAACACCTGGCTGATTGGCATCTTTAAATTGCCCACAGTGTGTGAATGGGTATGTGAGTGTATGTGATTGTGCCCTTTGATGGATTGGCATCCCATCCCCGTCTCCTGATTCTGTGTAGGATAAGTTTAACAGAAAATGGATGCATGGATGGATGGATGGATGGACCTTCCCATTGATGCTATTTCCCAAAATAAATTTCCCCAAACGCTGCATAAATAGTGAGCCTCCTACTCATATCTGTGTTTGTATCTGTTTAGAACATATTATACTGTTCATTCTGAAGAATTTATACATATTTGGTTACATCACATGTGTGTGTGTGTGTGTGTGTGTGTGTGTGTGTGTGTGTGTGTGTGTGTAGAGAGAGAGAGCGAGCTGATCCATGCATCTCATATTCCTTTTACTACCATTGATACTGTACTAAAACTAAAATAGCTACTGCTTAGAGTTTAATCCATGCAGATGATCTCTCTTTACTTCCATTTCCCAGTAGAGGATATTATAATAAACCAAACCATATCAGTGTAATTAATTAAAATTCAAGGAGCGGGTGTTTGGCCACTGGAAACTTTTCTGTCGCACAAAGCACAAAGCAGCCTGTCGTAACAGCCTGACAAGGCCTTATTGTTTCAAAACACTGGAGACGGTGGGCTTTGTTCCCAGTGATATTGTTTTTTTTTATTATTATTATTATTAATTAAACTGCCTCACAGTTTTCCTTTGACCAGGGATGCGGGTTGTTCTCTTTCTCAGGCAGCAAAGAGCTTTTATTGGCTCCATAAGTGAATATTTTCCCTGGTTTTAGAGTCAGAAGTGTAGGAACAATAAGAGCGAGCCCTGATGGACTAGCCCAGAGGGAGTCCATTAACAGGTCAGGAGGTGGTGAGACGAGCGCCGGCTAAATTCATTAGCGCTCTTCAGCATGACTCCGAGTGGGACTGAGTGGTGGAATGAAGCAGCACGACTCAGGTGTGCGTTTCCACCTCGCCTCATCATTTCTGCTCTTAATTCAACCCAACATTTCAACTTCTCCCACGCTCTCGGTTCGATACTCCGCCCTTGCTCTTTGATTCGATTTCCACCTCAGGCTTTCTGTACCAAGTGGCTAAATTAACAAAAACATTTTAAACAATAGGGCACTGCATTCGTAATAGTGTTTATGCTATTCAGAACTTCTTTTGCACTGCTTGTAGAAACTTTGTTGTATTTTAATATGTAATGTTTTATGTCTAAAAATAAAGTCAAATATTCCCAAAAGTGTATCGTGCAACCTGACAGCAATTTGGCAAAAAAAAAATAAATGTTTGAAAAGAATCAAAAGAAAGGAGGCAATGTTTGGCCATGATGCCTTCATATTCCAAAACTGATATGAAGAAAGCAATGTGTGACTTCTGATAAAGATTAGATAGATCTGAGAAAAATGGTCAGTGGCAGTTCTGCAGACAGAAAAGCCTTATTGACGAGAAAGGTCAGAGGAGACTGGCCAGGTTTGAGCTGACAGGAAGTCTATGGTAACTCAAATAAACACTCCTTACAACCATAACGAGCAGAAAAGCATCTCAGAATGCCCTACACGTCAAATCTTGAGCATGATGTGCTACAACAACAGAAGACCACATCAGATTGCAGTTTTGTCAGCCAAAAACAGGAATCTGAGGCAGCAGTGGTCACAGAATCACCGAAGCTGTATGGAATTAAATTTGTGCCAAAAGTATTGAACACTTTTCAAGAAACAAACAAAAATATGCAATGAGAAAGAAGAAAACCACTCAGAAAATTAAAACAGTGAACCCAGTGGCAAAAATTTAACATGGTCTTCAAATAAACATCATTCTTTGGTTCATCATTACTTCTAGTTATGGTTTATGAATGCACTACCAGAGTTTTCATTTACGCTCCATAAGTTTACATTTGCCATTCTGGCACAAATCTCACCTGTGGGCAGGCTTAACAGCGATTTACTCTCATTGGCTAGTGAGATTTGGATCGACAGCTTGAGTGTCCAGCTGAGGAGAAGGATGATGACGATGATGACGGCAACGCTCTGTGCCACTCCTGAGAGCTCATCTAAAAAAATGTCGTATGAGAGTACCCAAACCTCAAATATTAATTACGAACGAATATACTGACTAAGTAAGTAAGTAATTTCCAGTACAAAGTACAAACACTATAACAATACAGAAAACTTCATCAAGAATGCTCTCCAAAATCACTGAAGTATTAAAGTATGAAAAGTATTATACTCCATTGTGTAAGAGAATGAAAGTCCAAATTAAGGACATGATCATATAAGTAGATTTAGAATAATTGCAGTACTTCGGAAAGGTTAAGATCGTTATCAATTGCAAAAATCGACTGAGGGAAAAGTTTATTAATCAGGATAAAGACAAAACCCTAATTCCAGTCTCCATATTAATAATGAGATAAGGAGTGGATTAGTATGAAAATGGACATCAGCGTTTGATGTGATACACATCGTTACAATAGCAATTAATCACATTCTTTATTGCCCTTTCAGAGAGCTAATTATCCCTGATAATATTCATTTAAATATGGGCAGTAGACGAGAACTAATTTTACCTGGGATGTTTAAGGGTAAACACTGATTTGAAAATAGATTTATCACTCAGAGAGAAGCAGAGAGAGAGAGAGAGAGAGAGAGAGAGAGAGAGAGAGAGAGAGAGAGAGAGAGAGAGAGATTACATCATCCATGTCAGACCACTGAAGTCTGTCATCATCACTCACAGATTAAAGCATTAATGCTTCATTGAAGTGTGTGCGATGGAAATATAAATGATATTTAAATACGAAATATGTAAACTGTTTTATTGCAATGCTTTATAAACAAACAAATTTCCTAAAAAAATGTAAATGAATATTGGGTTTCTATTAAGTGCGATGTCAGAATATGTGGATATTACAGTATATAAAGAGAGACTGGCAAGATGATATTATTGAAACTGTCAAGAAGGAACAGAATATAAATCATAACATAAATCTGTTTCAATTAGCCTGTTTTCATGTTTTTCACTCACATATACCTGTATATAGTATATGTTTCTATTCAGGTTTATCAAGCAAATACCATACATACATACTACTACAAAATCTTTAGATTCTACCATTAGTTTCTATCCAATTCCGTTCAGTGAGACTTCAGGACTGTGTTTACATGCGGTTATTGATCAGAATTTATTGCACGCTTTATGATTGAGGCACAATTTCACTGCAAAAAATGTCTTCTTAGCAAGTGAAAATATCTTGAATATAGTCAAATGTATCTAGTATTTATAAACTAATTTCTTAGTGGTTAGCACGTTTGCCTTGCACCTCCAGGGTTGAGGGTTTGATTCCCGCCTCCACCATGTGTGCATGGACATTGTGTGCTTCGGGGGTTTCCTCTGGGTACTCTGCTTCCCTCCCCCAGTCCAAAGACATGCATTGTAGGCTGATTGGCATCTCAAAAAAATTTCAGTAGTATGTGAATGGGTGTGTGAGTGTGTGTGTGTGTGTGTGTGTGTGTGTGTGTGTGTGTGTGATCGTGCCCTGCGATGGGTTGGCACCCTGTGCAGAGTGTCCCTCGCCCCATGACCCGTGACCCCTGAGATCCAGGCTCCCCACGACCCAGAAATAAGCGATACAGAAAATGGATGGATGGATGGAGTCAAATTATCTGCCAATAGAACAAGACTATTTTAAGCTTGAAATGACTACAAATGGTTTAAAATAGGTTTAATAATCCTATATTTGGTTTATGTTAATCTTATAATAGGAAATACTAGATAAATTTGACTAT
The DNA here is from genome assembly GCA_023630585.1 of Cranoglanis bouderius. NCBI lineage: Eukaryota > Metazoa > Chordata > Actinopteri > Siluriformes > Cranoglanididae > Cranoglanis > Cranoglanis bouderius. The sequence goes on along the minus strand of CM042557.1, from coordinate 7,529,907 downwards.
ATTCAATGTATTTCCACTTGCTGTCTTTTTTTGTTTTGCAGTGTTGATATTTTGTGATTTGTCTAAGCCATACAGATCAGGCTGCATTTTATGGTTTTAGTTCCTTTTTCTCTTTTTCAAATATAAAAAAAAAAAAATTAACGTGACCGTGTGCAACGTGTTTTTTACTCAACCACGACTCCCTTTGTACTTACTATTAAATATGCCACTGTGTTTTTCCTCATCTCAGTTCCACCAGCATCATCATTCATCATCCTTAAATTCCTCACTCATCTCTAGGAAAGAGTTTGTGAGCGGTTCTCCATCATCTCCACTTATCTACGATGCACAGTAATCTTATAAAGATGCTTTATACCACATGTCTTACTGGAGAATGGAGGAGGATGCTCGCCTCTCCCTCACGCTCCACCCGTGCAACATGTGCTCTGTGTCTCTGAGGTGCTCCATATTAAAGCCTTTATTCATTTCCTGGAGGAACTACACATGAACTCTGCCCAAGAAAAGCAATATGTCTGACACAGCTGGAGTTAGGAGCTGAATAAGGATTGAGAAGCAAGATGTGTGAAGTGCTCTGTCATATATATCTGAAGTGCACAGATTTGCTGACCTGCGCATGCACTCCGAATGAACTCTGAATCAGCCTTTGCATTAACATTTTATTGAATATCTAACGACGGCTCCGGTGTTTCTTTTATTTGTTTCTTGCATTTATGTGATACAGAGCTTTCACTGCTTCAGCGTAGCCTGTTCAATGCAGGAACCGAAAGGATATGAGTTGAATCAGGTGTATGAAAATGCAAAACTATGCAATGCAGAGTAGTGGGTATAATACAGAAAAAAAGAAGTGCAGCTTTATAGCTTTTAAAAGCATGTCTTCAGGTTTAGCTGTTGAAATGTTGCTGCTCTTTTAGTGGCCCTGTTTTCAATTGCTAATCAGATTCCATGCCCCAGGACTAACTTTACTGACAGAGTGTAGACTACAGAGAGCTCTATTTTCATGCAGCCCTTATGGAAAATTTGCATGGGATCTCAATTGCTATTCAATTGCAATCCCATGATGAATTGCCTTACATTCATGGTGGGATTTTAATGGAACTTCATAGCACATTATTTATCTCATAATCCAGTTGGAATTTGGAATATGGTCTGATTTCTGTAGGTTGTCTTTGGGTTTTTGGTAGATGTTTCATGATTTGGAACCCAACTTAGTCCTAAATGTGGGGGGTGTGTGTTATCATATGACAAATCCACTTTAAGCACAGACACAATTCCAACATTATATTTTTTGGACTTTTCCTTTCCTGATGAAGGTTTAACCCTCTACTGCATTTATTATTACATTTACATGAAAAATGTTTTATGGATTTTTATTTCTTGAATTATTTCAAGCAATCAAAATATATATTTTTTTTAAATTGAAAAAAAAAAATATTAGGGGAGGTAGTTGGTAAATTGTTGGCATATGGCAACAATGTGAAGTGAAGGGAAATATCATATAATCAAAAATAACACAATGTATGAGATTACTCAAATTCCAATTACTGCATTTTCCAGACTAGAAATGGCAGACTATATATTTTTGGCCACCTAGTAAGCATGTAAAAGTTATATTTTCTAAAAGAGGAATTACAGCTGTAAAAAGTATGTGGATGGATTTACTCATTCAAAATTCATACAAAAATTAGATTCAAACATGTTTTTGGTGAAGTATATTTATAACTTTTCTCTTAAATTCTTAATTCTTTCTCTTGATACATAAACTTTAGAAAATAAGGTGCAATTGCAAATTGTCTGAAACTAATAATATATTAAAATTAATGTAAAGTATCAGTGTAAATAAAAAAAAATGTAAATACGTCAAATATGATTTTGTATCATTGCCTATCAGAAAATTAGAGATAAATTAATTGTTGCCATATGGTAACACCATGCAGTGAAAGGTTAAATGTGTGTTAGATAAGATATGTGAAAATCTGGCAAGATTAGGTCTCTAACATTGGATATTTGATTGATTTTTTTTTTTTTTTTTTTCTTGAGCCCATTCCCCATTCCTGCCTATATACACAAAGCTCTGTCTCCACAACCTGGCTCATAGAGTTCTACTAGAGTTAGCATGTTAACTGGTGTCCCCATTAACAAGGACTGTCATGACATCATACTATTCATTACACTATAAAGACAAGAATTTCGGCTCGTACTGATTTATATTATCCATTTATATTTACATTTAATGTTGTAGAATGTCACAAGCTAATAACAGGTTTTGCCCATTAATCATTTTCTTCCTGAAAACTTTCACATGTCAGAAAACATAATCAGAAAATTACAGATTTACTTCTGACTCTTACAAAATGCTGACACTGGAGACTCCTTCCAAAAGTATTAAATAAGCATCTCCTCATAGAAAATGTATCAACAATTACACATAATCATCACTAACATCAGTGCTGCTAACACCTTCAACCAACCAGAGTTGAGAATTCAACAGCACTTTGGGATAATTAATTTTTGGCTCTCTGAAGCATGATGTTTTTAGTGTTCATTTTGACTGTTGGTCTACAAATAAAGTGTACAGGTGGTATCAAAGCAAACTTTCTTAAATAGTAGAAATGCACTGATTTAATTTAATACTGTATGTGCACTGTTTATTAAAAAAAAAAAATCAGCATGGCACATGTGAAACAAGAAGAATCTCTAAACTAAAGTAAAGTTTTAGTTTGAGTAGTCTTTCTGAAGTGGAGTTTTCAGCAAACTTACATGATTTTGATTTTATCTACTCCAGTTCCCAAGGGTGAAACATACATATCAATCTAATTTCCAATGTGTTTGCACTGCACTGCTCTTCCATTTATCCATTCTGTGTTTAGTTTGCTCACTCGATGCCTCGATGCATGTATCTCTAACTGGCAAAACCCAGAGGCTCACATTTTCATCTGCTTGCAGGATATTTTTTTCTGCAGCTGCAAATAAGTTGTTTGTGAGTGTTTTAGATCGAGGGACTGCTGTTGATAACGCACCGAGTCCTTCGAGGTCTGCTGGCTTAACTGTATGAATTTCATTAAGCAGCTGAGGCTAGAAAAAATGTTGGTGTGTATTTGTATCAAGGCAGCCAGCTCCAGTAATGATGGTATTGATTGATTTTTTTTTTTTTTCCTTAATGGCAAGGGTACTGTTTGTGTCAGTGAGTATCGGAGATCCGATCACGTCTCAGGCATTTTCTCAGTCCTGCTGTCACTGAGTAAGCAAAGTCCAATTAGTGGCGAGGTCTTGTCTATTCATAATTCTGCAGAAATGGGTTTCACAGACAAGGGTCTCACGCCAAAGGCTCAAGCCACACATATTTAGACGTTTAGACTGAATTGCTCGCAATTAACCTCATAACAATGCGTTGAGTGATGTCAAAATAATCCCTGAGAAGCCGAGCTGGAAACGCCAGACCAAGGAACACACTGTATCCTTGAATGTGTAAGCACTTGATGTTTCTCTTTTTTTTCATTTGTTTTTTAACAGAGCTGGTACATTTTGTTCACGTTAAATGTCATATTCCTTTTGTTTGCCAACTGGCCTTTCTCCACTTCCTGCCATTTCAATTCAGATTGCTTTGACTTTGTAGCAGCAGTGGCATTCATTTGCCTGCCTCAGCACAACAGCATACAAATGCTCCCCAGATTCGCTAATGACTGTGAAATAAGCTCAAGGCAAAGATGGGCCCCACCTGCAGATGTGAGACGGCATTTGTGAACTTAGAGAAAATTAAAAGAATTAAAGAAAAAAAAGCCATTGAGTGCAACTGATGCACACACGAAGAAAAAGGCGTTTACTATCACCACCAGTACCAGTACTGTGTGCATTTTAATCTTAATAGTTCGCAGTTCTGACTGCAATTCACAGGGACTTGTATGGGTCTACATGAACATGAAAAAAAAAAATCATTGATATGAAGTTTTCAGTGAGGAAGTTTTCAGTGAGTCATTATTTAGCAATTTTGGAAGAACTTTTCTGACATGAGAAAGTGTTAGACCAAGGGCTTTGTGGGGTCTTGTTTCATGATGAGCTGCATTGCTATTTGTCTTATTAACTTAAGAAAAATTAGGCTGTTGTGAGGGAATGACTATATGCTATAATGCATGTGGTAACAGGAATTAACTTCTTTCCTGGATTTTCCAGACCATTAAACATAACTATAAATGGAAAAAAAAATATGATGTGTCATTCTTCAATCAATAGAAAATTATTGTTTAATTTTGTTATTGTTTGTGTAGTATAGGAGGAATTAAAAATAAAAAATAAAAACAACAACTTTAGGAAAGTTAGGAAACCTTCTGGATGGTAACAGTGACATCGGGCCACATCAACCTACCCCACTGCTGATTATTTTCCAAACCCTTAAATGTTATATATTTATATATTCTACCTTCCTTAATGGGATACAAAGATGTCTATGTAACTTTTTTTTTTTTTTTTTTCAGTGATACACTAATACAAAACAGACAGTAAAATAAGCATTTAAAACAAAATTTATGAATGAATTTACACTTTCACCGTGCTTCAAAATTCTCCCAAATGACCAAACAAAAGCATACTATTGTTGTAAGAGGATCAGCAACTGAACACAGTAGCTGGATTATGCACCAGAGTAAAGGAGAGCTACAATTCCAAAGTAGATCGATTTACAAATTCCATATTCATTATACCTAACAATACACACTGATAACTGTAACCAGGAGGTAACGATATAATCGCATGGCAAAAACAGAAAACGTGCCTGCAGATAATAAGTGCATGCCTGACCAGACATAAAAACACAGACACACTGCTGTTTCTTCATCAATGTTCAGTTGCTCCCAAAAGAGCTAGGTGAAGATTGGGAAAACAAAACAAAACAAACAAAAAAAAACAAATACAGTATTTGGTCTTTCATTGTGTATTCATGATGGAGCTCTCACAGTTCACCTGCAGGACATACATGTAGCAAAGAGATAGCCCGTAGGTTTGATGAGAGACCTCCTGTAGTTGGGCTATACTAAGCTGCTTATTTATCCATCACCTTTCTTCAAAAGACATTGTAAACCTTGTGTTGATTATTTTATAGTTTATATTTTACATAAAACAGGGAATAAAACATGGCAGGGCATGCTCTTACGGAAAATAATCCATGACAGGGTGGTGTGGGTGAAGTTTTTTTTTATTTTCCAATAATATCATTTCTGTAAGCATTGAGACTAGAGGTGTGCATTGGGACTGGGATCCCATGGGATGCAACAAAAAAGTCATGCGAGTGGGAGGTTTTTACATTCATTAGGAAATGAGTGAGTGATCAGATATGAGATTTGCAGGACAAAGACCATGTCCTTTTGCATTGTTTATTCATGCATCCTTAGTAACTGCCTGGTCAGGGTTGCAGTGGTTTCAATTAGGCTACTAGTTTGTCTGTATTTGGGGAAAAGAACCAACTAAATTTGTTACAATATATTGCTGGTAGGTAAAAACAAAAATAATATACTGTATGTGAGAGAAGGACTAAAAAAAAAAAAAGTTCTACTCATGTATATAGTTGAGACAAATTATGAATGTGAGTCATGTAGCTGAGGTTGAGGAACTGTCAGAGCCAGAATTCACACACAATGCTGACAATGCTGACATTTCTACCTCTGTAGTGTCATTAAGTTACCCCACCAGAGCAAACCTAGAATCTGTGAAGTGGGCTGGCAAACTGGTCATTATTTGTTACCTCAAAATCATTGATAATATTACCCATGATGCACTGAGCTTGCTAGTGATGTTGTGTCAAGTCATTGTATAGTTGTAGCCTTTGACATCAATGTTTTCTTCCATTATAGATGAAACTACCTGAAAGTTAGCTTAGACTTAGAAAGCAAAACTTGGAGTCGCCAAGCACTGCTTTCAGTTATATTAGAAACCTAAATAATTTAGAAGAAAGCAGTACATTGTTTAGCAGTGCAGTTCGAAAGCAAAGCTCTAGGCAATGTTCAGAGAAAGCATCCTGAAAAAGGGTCTACTGTTGAGAGTTGAGCAGAAATGAAGCTGGCTATATAATATGACATCAATTTGACCTGAAGGGAGGGGGAACATAAAAAAGAGACAGAGAAAATTGGCAGTAATTGCCCCTGGTGAGCAGAACAGGTATAGAGGAAGTCGCTATTGGTGTGACCTTTTTTCATTAAACCAAGGAGGCTGGAGCTGTGGGGATCAGTCAGCTCCCCTCTTCACGTGTTCTCCGTCTCACCTGCTCTGCTGCTTTGGACATCAGAGAGCAGTAAAGTTCAGTCAAATTCTAATGATAGATCTCAGATCTTCCGTACTGTCCATCTTATGGTGCCATAATAGAATATATGTTTTAAGGCTCAATGGATACTTCTAGTTCCTTATGGTTGTTTAATAAGCTGCTGTCAGTCTGATGTCATCATGTCTGCAGTAAAAGTATTGCTAAAAGCATTTTTAAGCAAAGTAGATGTCTGTGTTATAAAAGGATTCTTTCTCATCACTTATTCTTAATGCAGTTAAATTGCATTTACCAAGAAAAGTGGAGCAGCCTTAAAGTCCGAAAAATGGCTTATCCTGCAGTAATTTGATAATATAACGTAAAAAAAAAAATAAAAAAGAAAGGACAAGTCAGGCCATCTTTGCTGCTTGCCTGTAGGGCAGCTTTCTTTGCTGGTTAGCAAGTATACATTTTCCTTTGCATGTGCACACAATCTAAAGCTAATAATAAACAGGCTTATTAAAAATGTGTTTTTATTTAACAAGGAAAAACATATAGTTATAGAAAGAGCATCCAGTATCAGCGTTTTGTAAGAGTTAACGAGTTTTCCACCATGAGAAAGTCCTTAAGACAGAGGACTGTGCAATTTCTGATTTCTGTGTAAGATGGAATTTTCAGCTACAGTTTCTTGACTGACGTCAAGTGTGTCACATTTGCTGCCAGAATTTGCTGGTATTTAATGGAATCAATGCGTTTGTTGCTCTCTTTTTTTAATGAAATGCTTTTTTTTTTTTTGCTTTTTTCTTCAAGCATATCTTTGGGGATTATGGCCAAAGTGTTCCAATTTACATCATCAGTCCCACAACACGTGTTTCCAAAATTCCTCTGGCGTATCTATTGTATCAATGTATTGCTTTGAATACATCATACATCTACTTTTTTGAAGAGGTTTCCTTCTGATGACTCTTCCATACAGATCATGTTTGTACAGAAAACCTGCAGAGTAGAATGGTGCACCACCACTATTGTTTCAAGTAAACCTTTCTGCAGGTGCATAGGGGATTTTGCTATGCCTTTCTAGTCAGCATACAAGCAGTTCTATTTAAGTGTGTCCTTGGTCTTCCAGATCTTGCCTTGACTGTCAAAGTTAACTGACATTTCTTAATGACATTTCAGACACTGGAAATTGTGAGTAGGAAGCACTTTGATATTTGTATAGCCTTCCTCTGCTTTGTAGCTTCATTTTCAGATCCTCAGTCAGCTGCTCAGATGACCCCATGGTAGTTGAGTGTTAGCACAAAGTTTGAAGAGTCTGAGACTCTATAGCGCTGTGGAATTGTTATTCTTAATGACAATTCTTGACCTGCCTAGTGAGTCCTAATGAGTCGATTAAGGCCTAATGAGTTATGAGACTTGACAAGTAGAAGGCTGTCCAAATTTTGCAAATGCCACAATTACTATTTTTCTATTTTTACATTCATTAAGTATAAAGTTATGAATTAATTTGTTTTAATAGTTTGTTCTGAGCTTGCATTTGCTTCTTTTCACTTCAAAAATCAACACAATATGTAATTTGGTTGGGGTGCCCAGACATTTGTATACAACTCTGTCTATAAAAGGATAAAAGGTACATCATTCTTTACTAAATAAAAATGTAATCATTGGCAAATTCTTATATTATAAGAGAAGTAAAATACTTTGGATTGTCTTGTTACTGAAAAATAATCAACTTTGGAGTAACAGTAAATATACTATCACATCACCATGTCACTGAATATTTTTCTTTAACACCATGCCACAAAGTGTTTTATTCTTTACATATCTATCACTGCTAGATTGGTTCTTTGCTTAACAACTCAGAGCTGGAGCATGATCTTCCCTAAACATCAGGAGCCTTCTGCTTGCTCTAGCGCTCTCTTTTCACTTCCTCATAAAATGTCTTGGTTAAAGTCTGGAACCTTTAGTCAGCATCTCAGAGGACCAACAAAGTAAAGGGTCCCGCAGCCATGGCATGTAAAATTTAACCTCCTCCAATAATAGTTCAAGGTGGATTATAGTGAATTATTATTAGGAGGACACTGATTTTCAATTTAAATGTAAATCAGGGCCTTTTTGCAATTATTGTAATACAGCTGAACTTCTGGCACTGAAGGAAAATGTAATGGACCACAAACTTTGAGAGCATCCCTTATGATGGAAATCCTTAGAGAGAAAGAGAAAGAGAGAGAACTTGCCATTCAAGGGTAGCAGGTGGACATGACCTGTTGAATAATATCCCTGAGTACCAGTTGCATGGCTTCTCCATCAACTGCCTCACTCACTGTCTTTCAAGAAAAAAAAAAGTGACATTCTGTTCAGTATACAGTCTCTTAAGTTATTAACAGGCCAAAATTGCTGTTACCAAAATGTGATTTTGTATTTAGCACAAAAGTTACAAAGAAAATAGAAATAAATAAGGCATATTGTACACTTAAAAAAAGGAAAAGACATCAGGGTGGCCTTATCATATGAACTGTGACAAGGACTGAAAAGAAGTGAATGCACAAAGAGACAGAGAGAGAGAGAGAGAGAGAGAGAGAGAGAGAGAGAGAGAGAGAATAAAAACACACAGAATGAGAGAAAGAATGAAAGTGTAAGAGAGAGAGAATAAGAGGGAGTGAAAGTGAGAGACAGAGAGACAATGAGAAATATACTCTACTGTACATATACAGCAAATTAGAGAGAGACAGAATGAGAGATAAACTGAGTGAGAGAGAGAGAGAGAGAGAGAGAGAGAGAGAGAGAGAGAGAGAGAGAGAGAGAGAGAGAGAGAATATGAGAGAAGGTAAAATTGTATTGTCATACAGTATATTTGTTCTTTGTTCCTAAAAGAGCACACTAAAGTGTGAATGAAATTTCTCATTCATGCCCTTAATCCAAGACCTACAGTGAGTTCTCCAGGCCTCTTGAGGATGTCTTAATGATTTGCCTTGTACCCTCCCATTGGTACAAATCTGATTATTAGCCACGGTGAGGACGGAAAGCTAATTGAAGTGTCATTCAGTGGCCCGGTGCATTGCTGCATTATTCCGGCCCTGATGAAGGAGAATCATTAGTTTGAATAAGCGCCATGTGACATGCTCACCTCTCAGAACGGAGAGAAGGTCAATGATTACTAACCACAGGGAGCTTTAACTGTAGAACTATGAGCAAGCAGGAGCTGTCACAGTGCAGATGAGATTAAGAACAGTAATGGAACTTTGCTGCTGGTCACGAATAATTCACACTTTTTTAGAATGGTAATTAATGCCAGGATGCCATTATAAAAAGGCATGTCTGCTGAATGAACTCTTGTTTTTGTTTGGGCAACATTTGCAAAGAGTATTGCGTAACACTTTCTATGAAGCGTATATTAATAAATCATTATAACTGTGCTTAGTTTTCTTTCTAAGTTGGTAATGGTGCCTTGTAAGCAGTTTTATAAACTCTAATAATGCATCATGAAGGTATGCTATACTAAGTAAGTTATTTGAGCAGAAATACTCCATGGGCCACACACATTGTGTGATAGCATTAGCTGGCTAGCCTGGGAAGACAGCAGCACTGCTATGCTAACAGGTAACTGAACAATTAACACAACTTGCTAAGTACACAACGAATGTAGCTAGCTAGCATTATTTGTGGTTGACACTGAATTTGGGTTGCAGTGGGATATCTCTTTTCTGACATGCATTCATGTTTGGACTTTCAAAACCTAAGAAAAATGCAACGCTGTTGTGAGTGTCAAATGTACCTCTGGCTGGTCCAAATGACCCTGTAATCATCCATTAGTCACTCAAATGCAAGTTTTATATGCATTTTTGTGTCTGTGTTCAGCCCGGATAATTTTTTTTCCTGCATGGGAACATCACCAGAAGTATGCGACCTCATATGCATGCAGCTTAGGGGGAACAGTGGTCTTTCATTATAAGTAGTGTTCATAACACATTATAGAACCAATACCAAGGGAAATACCCCAAAAGTCCAATTTTGAATAGTGGCTTATGAAAAAAAACAAAATAATATATATATATATATATATATATATATATATATATATATATATATATATATATATATATATATATATATATATATATATATATATAAGAAAACATCATACAAAACTTTACAACTGTACAACATATTAAAAGACTGTACACTTTTGTAACTTTGTGAATTTAGTATGTTAAATCTATCTATAACTGCAGAGTAGTTTTGGTAAAACCTGTAAAAGTAAGTAAACACTTTTTGTTTAAAATATTATTTAGAGCTCACTTTATTTAGAGCTCGCAAATACAACCTATACCTTCCTTTAATTACATTTAGGTAATAAATTGTAAGTCATAAGCTTAAAGTCTGTATAGTTGTCAGTGTGTCTTCTACTAAACTCGGCAAGTTTCTTTGGTATTGGAGTTATAAACACTTCTTATTATAATGCACTGCATTAACAATTCATGAACACATTATAAACATGCTTATAAACTGCAGTGCCTTTTCATATATAATTGTAAGAAGGTGTAGAATGCTTTATAACATGTTATGAATCTGTTCATAGCTCATTATACCGTACACATGGCCTTCATAACTAGATTTTCATAACAGAATTTGTGTTACAACATGACTGCAAGTTATCCAATAAATTCTTATAGTATATTATTACTTTTACAGTGGGGGAAAAAGTATTTGATCCCCTGCTGATTTTGTTCGTTTGCCCACTGACAAAGAAATGATCAGTCTATAATTTTAATGGTAGGTGTATTTTAACAGTGAGAGACAGAATAACAACAAAAAAATCCAGAAAAATGCATTTCAAAAAAGTTATAAATTGATTTGCATTTTAATGAGGGAAATAAGTATTTGATCCCCTATCAATCAGCAAGATTTCTGGCTCCCAGGTGTCTTTTACACAGGTAATGAGCTGAGATTAGGAGCACTCTCTTAAAGGGAGTGCTCCTAATCACAGTTTATTACCTGTAAAAAGACACCTGTCCACAGAAACAATCAATCAATCAGATTCCAAACTCTCCACCATGGCCAAGACCAAAGAGCTGTCCAAGGATGTCAGGGACAAGATTGTAGACCTACACAAGGCTGGAATGGGCTACAAGACTATAGCCAAGCAGCTTGGTGAGAAGGTGACAACAGTTGGTGCGATTATTCGCAAATGGAAGAAACTGTCAGTCTCCCTCGGTCTCACCTCCTGCAAGAGCTCACCTTGTGGAGTTTCAATGATCATGAGAACAGTGAGGAATCAGCCCAGAACTACACGGGAGGATCTTGTTAATGATCTCAAGGCAGCTGGGACCATAGTCACCAAGAAAACAATTGGTAACACACTACGCCGTGAAGGACTGAAATCCTGCGGTGCCCGCAAGGTCCCCCTGCTCAAGAAAGCACATGTACTGTCTGAAGTTTGCCTGAATGATTCAGAGGAGACCTGGGTGAAAGTGTTGAGGTCAGGTGTGGTCAGATCTCTTTGGCATCAACTCAACTCGCTGTGTTTGGAGGAGGAGGAATGCTGCCTATGACCCCAAGTCATAACACCATCCTCACCGTCAAATATGGAGGTGGGAACATTATTCTTTGGGGGTGTTTTTTCTGCTAAGGGGACAGGACAACTGCACCGCATCAAAGGGACAATGGAGGGGGCCATGTACTGTCAAATCTTGGGTGAGAACCTCCTTCCCTCAGCCAGTGCATTGAAAATGACCTTAATGACTTGGAGAGGATCTGCAAAGAGGAGTGGGACAAAATCCCTCCTGAGATGTGTGCAAACCTGGTGGCCAACTACAAGAAACGTCTGACCTCTGTGATTGCCAACAAGGGTTTTGCCACCAAGTACTAAGTCGTGGGGGTCAAATACTTATTTCCCTCATTAAAATGCAAATCAATTTATAACTTTTTTGAAATGCATTTTTCTGGATTTTTTTGTTGTTATTCTGTCTCTCACTGTTAAAATACACCTACCATTAAAATTATAGACTGATCATTTCTTTGTCAGTGGGCAAACGTACAAAATCAGCAGGGGATCAAATACTTTTTACCCCGGTGTATCATTTTTATGAGGCATTATTAGAGCTTATACAAACGGTTACAAGAAATGTTTCCCAACTTACAAATAATTATAAGAATATTTATAATGATGTATAAATATGGACTTCATAGAATGTTACTAAGTATCTCTTTCCAACATTTTATATAAAATGAAAACTCCACACATTTTATAAATGTATTATTCAGGAGGCTCTGAAATCCACATTCTCCTGCTGTGACCTTAAAATTCCTCCAGAATCACGCCCGCAGCTTGTGCATCAGTGGTGTCGTGTGTACCAGCAGCATTAGGACTAGACGTGTGAGAACAGTAGATTGGGAGAGAAGCGAGATAAGGGCAGTTTTGTAGCTTATTCTGTCTTTGAAAGTGGTAAAAGGAGACGAGTTGTTTTCCGGAGGACAGAGCATTCCTGCAGACCATTAATCACGCCAGAGCAGGACCATGTGCTGCATCCCCAGGTCTGTCTTTCCATCACATGGCCTTGACCCAAATAAAGCTCCCATTGATCCAGTCGTGTCGCCAAAAACTCCCGGGATTAGTGTCGGCTAAAAAGTAACTGATATATTTGCAAACAAAGAGATGCTACATGCAGGCTTTATTTGCTGAAAAAAAGGGAGGATCAGAACGGAGCTGGATGAGAACAAAGCGTGGGATTGGAGACAGACCAAAATACCCCAACATATAGAGAAAATAATATTCTAACTTGCAATTCCAAGTGTGTGAGATGTAACACAGATGGTGTCTTTGATAGTCATAATAACATTCTGATATGTAAGAAATGAAACACGACAAGGTGTGGTGTTATAGGAACATAATCAGAGTTAGTGTTAAGTATTTCCAATATCAGCACATCCTGAAACACTTTACTCCTCTTATACAATAGGATTTTGCCAATATTTCTATTTTTAAAATGGCATTTAATACTTTTTTCTATCCATTTATAGATACATTTTAATGTTGTGGAATGCCTACAAAACAAGTTATTTCCTATTATGACTTACACTCACTATTTAATTTACTAGGTACACCTGAACATAACGTCCGTGCAATATCCAATCAGCCAATCATGTGACAGCAGCATGGTCCATAAAATCATGCAGATACAGGTCAAGAGCTTCAGTTAATGTTCATATCAATCAGCAGACTGGGGAAAAATGATCAAAGTGACTTTGACTGGGGTATGGTTGCTGGTGCCAGACTGGCTGGTTTGAGTATTTCCTGGGATTTTCACACAGAACAGTCTCTAGAGTTTACACAGAATGATGCAAAAATATAAAAAATAAATAAATAAATATATCCAGTGAGGAGCAATTCTATAGGCAGAAACGCCTTGTTGATGAGAGAGTTCAGACGAGAATGGCAAGGCTCGAGTTCGAGGAAGGCTACGGTAACTCAAATAACCTCTCTTTACAACCATGGTGAGCAGAACATCATTTCAGAACAAGATGTAATGTTTGATGTACAAGACATCAAACATCCAGTAAAAAAATTGGGTGTGATCTGTGACAGTGCTTTAAAATTGAACTCTCAAATAAGTAAAGATGTCAAAGCTAGTTTTATTCAACTAAGAATGATTGATAATATTAAGCCTTTCTTAGCACATATAGACCTGGAAAAGATCATTCATGTTTTTATTTTCTCTCGATTAGATTATTGTAATTCGCTTTATTATGGTACTCAAACAAAACTTTTGGACAAATTACAGATGTAATTTCCAACATGCAGCCGCAAGTCTATTGACAGGTACTTAGAAATATGACCATATTACCCCTGTCTTGAGATCATTCCATTGGTTACCAGTACCCTGTAGAATTAATTTTAAGATTTTGATCTTTGTTTTTAAGTCTTTGCATGGTACAGCCCCCTCCATACATTGCTGAGCTTATTCATATTCATGAGTCAAAGAGATCATTACAATCTAATGCGCAAAATCATGTTCTTACATGTTCCTCCATCGAAATTAAAGTACAGAGGTGACCGAGGTTATGGAACAGTCTACCAGAGTATTTGAGACAATCATCATCTTTGAATTAATTTAAAAAACATTTAAAAACATATTTTTTTTACATTAGCTTTTGATCAGGTATGAGTGTGAGGTATTGTCACAGTATATACACAGTATTCTTCTTGAATGGTGTGTGTTGAATTTTTGATTATTAATTTTTGTAATTATTTTTATTTTATTTCTTTATATTGTACAGCACTGTGGTCAACTTTGTTGTTTTATTATGTGCTTTATAAATAAAATTGTATTGGAACAGGATTCTGAGACTACAGTGGGCACAGGCTCACTGAAAGTGAAGAGTTGAAGATTGGAAAAACATCACACACACACAGAGACCCACACCTAGCGGCAATTTAGCATAGCCAAATCCCCATGTTTTTGGACAGTGGGAGGAAAGCATAGAACCTAGTATTAGTACAGCAGTATTAGTTTCCATGTGAATTATTTGTTGCAGTGAAAATATGTATTTTCTCCAGTTGTTTGAGTGGAACATTTGAATCATTGCCAATTATTCTAGAGTAGACTGTGGAGCATGTATCTCTAGACTATACGTATATTTGATGCAGTGACAATATTGGCTACATGAGTAAAACTGAATCTGCACCATGTGAACAGAGAGCTGGGCACACAGCCTGTAAACCTCAGCCAAGATGGCAGGAATGCACCAGTACCAAAATTACTGTTCAACCCCAGTGACCTTTTAAAAGAAAATTCATTTTTCTGTTACATGGTATTACTTAGGGCCAAGGCTTTGTAGCACCTCATATCGTAAAAACATGCACACATGGAAAAGTGAAGGTCATTTGTTTCTTTTTGACTGTGCGAGCATTGCTCTCACACTGAAACTTTTCATCAGAAATGCCAAGATGTGCATTCACATCATTGTAATGGGATTGTTCAAACCTGCCTGTCCTTCAAACAAATGGAAAAGGTTTTGCTTTGAAAATGAGATTTACATAGAAAAGGAAACAACAAAGGCTTAATCCAAACAATAAGGGCAGATGCATCTTAAGGGTGAAGGGAAAAAAATATAAAGTATTTATAAAATATAAAGTACTTATAAAATATGTCAATGCACTTTATACATTTGCTCTAATGTAATTGTCACCCTTGGTAAATATGAGCAAAGAAGGCTGTGAAAAATTGTCTTTATTGTTTAGCCTTTTGATCTTTTGTTCAAAAAATTCACAAAAATACTCTGCTCTCATGGATATCAAACAATTGCAAACACAACACAGGTTTATCAAAAAAATATATATTTGTTAAATATAGCTGTGCAGCAATTATTGGCACCCTTTTAGTCAATACTTTGTGCTACCTCCCTTTGCCAAGATAACAGCTCTGAGTCTTCTCGTATAATGCCTGATGAGGTTGGAGAATACATGACAAGGGATCTAAGAGCATTCCTCCATACAGAATCTCTTCAGATCCTTCAAATTTCGAGGTCCAGCTGGTGGACTCTCCTCTTCAGTTCACCCCACAGGTTTTCTATGGGTTTCAAGTCAGGGGACTGGGATGGCCATGGCAGGACCTTGATTTTGTGGTCAGTAAACCATTTTTGTGTTGATTTTGATGTGTGTTTTGGATCACTGTCCTTCTGGAAGATCCAACCACAGTTCATTTTAAGCTTTCTGGCAGAGGCAGTCAGGTTTTCATTTAATATGAAACGAATATGAATATGAAATGACTTCATGGATTTCTTCATTGAGAAAACTGAAAGTATCAGGAATAAAATTTAAACTGTACAACCAACAGCAGCATCACAGGTTTTAGCCTCAAATATAATTTCCCAAGAAAAATTGCAGTCCTTTACCGCTATTGGACAGGAAGAACTTACAAAACTCATCAACACATAAAAATCAACCACATGTATACTAGATCCCATACCCACTAATTAACTCCTCTTTATCTCTAGGTCATGTCCTGAGAACATTCAAGCTGGCGGTTATTAAGCCTCTCCTTAAGAAACCCCAACTAGATCCTAGTAAACTAGTAAATTACAGACCAATTTCAAACCTTCCATTTATGTCTAAAGTATTAGAAAAGGTTGTGTCTGCTCAATTATGCTCCTTTTTGTAGAAAAATTGTATCTATGAAGAATTTCAATCAGGTTTCAGGCCCCACCACAGCACAGAGACTGCACTTGTCAAAATTACAAATGACTTGCTTCTAGCATCTGACCAAGGCTGCATTTCACTGCTTGTTTTACTTTACTTAGCGCTGCGTTCAACACTATAGATCATGACATACTCTTGGATAGATTACAAAACTACATTGGTATTCAGGGACAGGCATTAAAATGGTTTAGATCCTACCTGTCTGACCGCTACCATTTTGTTTGTTTAAATGATTAACTTTCTAACTTAACGGCAGTAAAGTATGGTGTGCCGCAAGGATCAGTGCTAGGCCCCCTGCTGTTTTCTTTATACATGCTGCCCCTTGGAAATATTATCAGAAAACACGGGATTAATTTCTAATGTTATGCTGATGATACTCAGCTATACATTTCCACAAGACCAGATTTTCCATGTTAACAGAATGTGTTAAAGACATTAAAGACTGGATGACCGGTAATTTTCATCTACTAAATTCTGATAAAACAGAGATATTGATAATTGGACCAAAAATCTGTACACAAAAGCCCCTAGAATACAATCTGCATTTAGATGGATATACGTTTACTTCAGCCTCTACAATCAAAGTGGGGGTTATATTAGGGTGGGTGTTATATTAGACAGCAACCTGTCATTTCAAAATCATATTTCCCAGGTAAAAAAAACAGCCTTCTTCCACCTTAGAAATATTACCAAGCTACGTAACGTGCTATCTGTTTCTGATGCAGAAAAACTAGTTTATGCATTCATGACCTCAAGGCTGGACTGTTGTAATGCACTACTAGGTGGTTGTCCTTCATCCTCAATAAATAAGCTACAGTTAGTCCAAAATGCAGCTGCTAGAGTGCTTACCAGATTGCGAAAATATGAACATATCACTCCAATCGTATCATCTCTACACTGGTTACCTGTTAAGTTCTGTATTGATTATAAAATACTGCTACTCACCTATAAAGCCCTAAACAGCCAAGCCCCTTTATATTTAACCAATCTTTTATCATGTTACAATCCATCACGCCCTTTAAGGTCGCAAAACTCTGGACTATTGATAATACCGAGGATATCAAAGTCTACTAAAGGAGGTAGAGCTTTTCCACATTTAGCTCCTAAACTTTGGAATAGCCTTCCTGATAATGTTCGGAGTTCAGACACACTCTCTCAGTTTAAATCCAGATTAAAGACACATTTCTTTGGCCTAGCATACACATAATCACATCTCATGACCTTGTACTTTTGTCATCTCTGATAAAATGATAACAAAATGCACATGGTCATCTCTGCCTGAAATACAATGAACAGCAGCCACACTAATCCTTTTCCATCTGTTTCCTATTCCTACCTCGGGATGGGCAATCAGTGAATGTGCCAGCTCCAGTCCAGAACCAGCCACTAAGAAGATTCCAGATGACGCCAACGCCTGTGAAGATTTTGGATGATACCAACCGTCTAATCGTCACATCACAAGCTCTACGCGTGTTGCTCCTGGGGTAGCAGTGGGACTGACCCATTCTGCTCTCCAGGCCTGCATGGTCCGTCCTGGTGCCCTGCTTCTGGAGTTCTCGTCGCTTGGAGGCCACTTGCTGTTGCTGAGGATGGACCCATATGTACAGCCTGGGGACTCACTTTGAAGCCGTGAAGATGGCATTGGACTGAAATTGATGCGGGCAGTTTTGGTGCGCTGTTGTGGGACTACAGTTGTGGTGACCGGTTTTGGGACTGAAATTGCCACAAACAAACAGACTTTGCGCTCGGGTCTCCATCAGTGGACAGTTCATGATTTCAGCAGAATAGACTTCATGTTGAGACTGTGGGGAATTTCCTGTTTACACAGTTGCACTTTTGTTTTATCATGTAGCACACAGTCATAGAATGGAATTACTTGTAATTACACTATCCGGTGTTACCCAGATGAGGATGGGTTCCCATCATATCTTATATCATCTCAGGGAGTTTTTCCTTGCCACCGTCGCCACTGGCTTGCTCATTGGGGATAAATTTATCAATTTTAAATTTAGATCCGAAATTTATATATATATATATATATATATATATATATATATATATATATATATATATATATATATATATATATATATATATATATATATATATATATATATATATATATATATATATATATATATGGCCAACTTTCATTTTTCTCCACAATGCTATTTTACTTTGTAATTATTTTTTTATGTATAATTAAATTGCTGAGAAATGAAGGACTCTATAGAGAAATACAGTATGTTGTTAAAACCCTGGTGTTTTTACTGAGCCAAGTCACAATGTTTCTTTCAATCAAAGGTTTAGTCTAGGCCTCAAATGGAAAGGTCACTGATATCTTACGGCAGAACAGGACCCTGGCCTTTCTCTTCTGAACATTTCCTGATGGACTTCATGTCATCAGTATTGAGACAAGCGAAGTCTCAGATATATTTTGACGCAACAGAAATGTTCTCATATATTTTCCTATTATCCCAGAGAATTTTTGGTAACACTTTCCTTCAAGCCCATACTCAGTTACATTGTTATAACTGTGTTTGTTTGGTAACTCTAATGCCTCATAAACTCCAATATTGTCCCATTAGTAATTATTTGGTAACATTTATAAGTTATAATTGTGCATTATAATGCAGTGTGCTGTATGACACAACCTTTATAACTTTAAAACACTTGTGAACAATATTTAAAATGCCATCATTAAGTGCTTTAATTAAAGTAAATAAAGTCTTCATTATAGCTAAGTTATAAGACATTATTTATTTCTAAAAAATTCTTGTAACTTTTTATAATATTTGTAATGTAATATGGAAATTAATTCCAGATTCAGGACGCTCACATACAGTATGTAGAATTTACTTAACCTTGGACAGACAGGAAGTTCAGTGCTACATATGTGTCCCCCTTTTATTGATGGTTATTTTAGAAAACATACCTATAATGTTTTTGTGTGTGTTTTTTTTTTTTTTTTTTTTTTTTTTTTTTTTTTTTTTTTTTACATCAAAGTATTCAAATGGCAAGTGTCTGTGAGTGTCTTTCTAATTAAACTGAAATTAATATAATAGAATGGAATATTTAGGGGGGCACTTCCAGCCTTGCACCACCAGGGTTGGGGGGTGCGTGGAGTGTGCATGTTCTCACCATGCTTTGGAGGTTTCCTCCGGGTACTCTAGTTTCCTCCCACAGTATAAACACATGCGTTGTAAGCTGATTGGCATTTCCAAATTGTCCGTAGTGTATGAATGGGCGTGAGTGTGTGTGCAATTGTGCCCTGCAATGGGTTGGCACCCCATCCAGGGTGTCCCCTGTCTCGTGTCCCAAGTCCTCTGTAATAGGCTCCTGATGTGTGTAGGATAAGCGATACAGAAAATGGATGGATGGAATATTCATAGTGTTGTTGTTTTTTTGTTTTTTTTTAATATTTATGTATATATTGTACATACATACAGTTGCTTTATAATTATTCAGTCATTATTAGTTATAAGGGTTGTGTAGTCAGTAACTTGGCAATAATAATAGTAGAGAACAGATAAACAGATACAAATACAAATATGAATAGTACACATTATTTGTTGTGTTTTTTTTTTTTTTTTTTTCTGTTCTCCTAGTTGAGATTACAGGTGTGTATCAGGACTGCGATCCTGCATAAGTAGGAATATTTTACTCTCATGTGTGAGGGATTGAGTGGTCAGATATGAGCTTGCAAGACAAACAAAGACCACATTCATTAACACAGTGAGAGACCATGCCGACATTTTGTTTCCAGTGAAAGAAAGAAACAAAAAAGCACACATACGAGTTAGGTCATATTTAGTGAACTAAATACTGTACTGTAGATACAGATACAGTATAATATGAATAGTGAGACTTGCATTACAAATGATTATAAAGCTACAAAAAATGATTTCCAGCACATTATTAGAGCTTTATGAGGCATTATTTATATCAAGTTTTTAAAAAATGTTTACAAGGAATCATTACCAACTTACAAGCCCACTTATAACGATTTATGAATATGGGCTTCACCGAAAGTGTTACCACATTTGGTTTTCATTTGTACAAGGCGATAATTTATTAGCTTTTTTGTGTGTTAGCAATCAGCACCAAATCAACATCAAAGCTGAAGTTTAATTAACTCAAGAGCAAGCCTGTCTTAGATTTCATGCAGAAGAGCAACTGATCACTCCAAAGTGCTTAATTAATCATTGTTTTGCATTCTCGTGGACGGATGTCATCGTTTTAATTAAAACTAGCAACATAACTAGGGCTGTATGACTTACCAGATTCAAGTTACAAAGAGAACCTTTGAAGAGTGACTATGTGAATTTTACAATCAGCACTGACCTAAGACATAAACCAACATTCATGGATGAGAGCACGCCGTTTAAAAAGTGCCGCTGTAGTGATCCATATGGGAACTGTGAATGATAGATTAGACAGTGATTACCCAAAAGAATTGCTTTTGCTTCAATCCTTTTGGCTGTGATTTTGCTGATTGGTTAATCTGTCTAACAGCCTGTGTAATAGGAGACAAATGCCAGACAATGGTGTCACTGGTGACACACTGAAAAAAGAATTGCACCTTCACAGATTACCCATCTGTTTAGGTTCCTAATTTACCCTCAAGGCTGAATGGAAATCCCTAACTGGATCAAATTGCTGAAGATTGAGTTGGCTAAATGTGAATAGAGGAATGTGTTCTGAAGAGCAAACGAGTCAATAGATTAATTTATATTGCAGTACGTCTTCTGAGTAAAAACCCAATTTACAAGAAGAGACCATATTGCTGACTGAAAACAGACTTCTTCTTGATTGATTTTATTTGTATGTCTGGGAAAAATATGATCTAGCACCACCACAAGTGGACGATCTATAGTTGAGCACCTGTGGTATTGATTCTTGGTGGGATTTTTTTTTTTTTTTTTTACCTCTACTAAAAAACAAAAAAGCAGTAAACAATCATTCATTTTAATGGTCAGGGTCGCAGTGGATCCTGAGGAATACCAGTGGGAGAATAAGTGAAACTGAGATGGCAATGTTACCCACTATGCCACTCAGACATCTTATTGGCTTTGTTCTTTAAATAGGTGTAGAGTCATAACTAAAGATGCAGCCTGTATTGCTATAGCATCCTGATTCCAACATCCTAATATCGTTTTTACTTTGCCTTTTCATCATTTCCATTAGGAAGGAACCCCACTGCTAACTTTAAGGTTATTTTACCACTTTATTAGGTCACATGAAGATGGTTTGTTGACTTATAATGAAGTGGAGAAAGGTAGATATATAAAAATCCAAGTCGTAGGCAAAATCAGTCAGAAAAGAGACAGAGATCAATTAATTAGTCAAACATAGCAGTGTAGGCAAAACTGGATCAGCAAAGGGAAAACAAAGCAGGTAACAAACCAGGAAATGAAAGACGAAATGAATGCAATGACACACAAAATGAAATCTTGCTAGGAAGAAAAATTGTGGTTTACATAGACAGATAAACAGGAAACAGGAAAGTTGAAAGAGTGTGAAAGTCTGAACTAGATTCGGATTAAAAGCGATATTGGATGAGACAACACCCCTTGGAGGCCCAAGGGACTAAGGATCTAAGCCAGTGATGCCTTCCTGAGATCTTTCTTAGGAGTATAGCTATCTGATTAATAAAATAAAAAATAAATGTAAGTACTAGCAATGGAATATGTAATATTTTAAATTTAACAGTTGAATCTTAAATCTAATACTTAGGTTTTATGTAGGCGGCTACTTTATCTGTACATCACAGCTGACCACATTACAAGCTAAAAACATGGCAAGTTGAATTAAGTTGTACTAAAAAGCAAGTTTGCCAGTAAATCATGTGAATTTATAATATACCAATGTATACTGATCAAAAGGAACAGTCTGCTGAACCTTTTTTTAATGTACAATTCCTAACAATTTGAACAACCCATTGGATTTCACATCATTAAAGTCGGAATTAAAGCTCTACCCGAAAACCCTTTGTTTAACCCTCCATTAAATCGCAACTTTAACTTTTATCACATTCACACATTTGAACTGAATTGATTAAATCCTTTCGAATTTACATTTCACACCAATCATTTCCACAGAAGGGCGAACAGGGAATCCCTGCACTCGCATCAATTATTAATAAGCAGAAATTAACTCACCGGCTCCTTGTCAGGGGAGATTAAAGAACGCACAGTGTTCGGTTTTGACAGATTGGCTCGGTGTATCTCTTGGAGTATCTCGTGCTGTTGTATCATCTTGTTGATGTGTGTTCTGGCCTTTTTTCTCTCCTCGCAGAGTTTTGTCTTTAATTAAATTCTTGCAGGAGATTCTATTAGTGGCAGCTTTGTCTGCTATTATGCGACTGTCACAATGTTGAACTGACGTTGAACTGACAAGGAAATTGAAAAGAGGTTAAAACACTATAAATGCCCTTAAATAACCTTTTTTTCCCCCCACTTTACTATTTACAGATTGACCGTCATTTGAGGAAATAATGGTTATGGTAAAATAAATGTTATATAAGTTTATATAAATATAAATACTTTTTATCCATTTATAGTTAGACTTAATATTGTAAAATATTATTAAATAAAAAACTTCCTGTTATTGCAGCTATAAACAGTCATTCTCTCACCAGCCTCTTTTCTTCTCTCTCGTAACGCTCATAAGACAAAAATAAGACACAAAAAAAACCAAGCACGAAACCTTCTACCCTGAAGACTCTCAGATATAACTTAGTTACAGCTGTTCTACTGGAGCACTGAAACTGGAGACTACATCCATAGATATTAAAACTATTAAAACAACATATCAATTATTATACATTAGTTACCATACATTATACAATATGTATAAGTAACAATAGAGATCATCACATATTAGAAGGAACGCATTAACATAAACCTGTTACTTGCCTTGGATTTGGAAATAATGTCAGAGCTGTTGTTGGAGAAGATTCATCCACACCTTCTGACCAATCAGATTAAAAAATTCAACAGTGTGTGTGGTATAAACCTAAAATAATGTACAACAGGCATCCCTTAGTATGTGCCTACGAGTGCAGATCGAACTGTTTGGACAATGTGGAAAAAAGGACTATTATGTAAGAATTCTCTCTAATAACTTTAGTTCAACATTTAAAATAACCATCCCACAGAGACTGCTGGACATGAACATATTCCTTTTTAACTGGGTCAGGGACTTCCTGATTGGAAGACCTCAGTCATTCATGATGAGTGAGACCACCACACTGAACCCAGGCTCCCCTCAGGGCTGCATGCTCAGTCCACTGATGTTCACGCTGCTGACTCGAGTGTGAGTGTGCTTCAAAGCATAGCAAAAATCACATTATGAACTTCGCTGATCACACTCCAGTGCTGAGCCTCATCAGCATACAGTGAGGACGTGGTGCCATTTGCAGACGGGTGTAGAAGCAACAATTTATCTCTGATTGTGGACAGAAAAAAATGGTTGTGTGCAGTTATGAGCTTCCACTTCACATCAAAGGGCAGCCCTGGGTTTCTTGTTGTGCACCTGGCCAATCACCTTTATAGCCAAAACAGTCCAACAGAGTACAATAAATGCTGCATCCACAAACATCAGCCACCGCAGCATTGTAGATGACACTTTCACTCTATGTACAGACTATTGCTCTACACTATTGCTCTCTGGCAGAAATAGAGCTGTAATGCAATGACACTATCTGTTCAGTGCTCCACATCTGTATTTTGATTTTTAAAAAATGGAAAGAGAAAACCAAAAAGTTCCAGATATTGGTACCAAGGACTTATTCTTCTTTTCCTTTTGGCTGTTCCCTTCAGGGGTCGCCACAGCGAATCATCTGCCTCCATCTAGCCCTATCCCCTGCATCTTCTTCTCTCAGACCGACTACCTTCATGTCCTCCTTCACTACATCCATAAACCTCCTCTTTGGTCTTCCTCTCGGCCTCCTGCCTGGCAGCTCTAACCTCAGAATCCTTTTACCGATATATTCACTCTCCCTCCTCTGAACATGTCCAAACCATCTCAACCTGGCCTCTCTAACTTTGTCTCCAAAACATCTCACATGTGCTGTCCCTCTGATGTACTCATTCCTGATCCTATCCATCCTCGTCACTCCCAAAGAGAACCTCAACATCTGCAGCTCTGCTACCTCTAACTCTTCCTCCTGTCTTTTCCTCAGTGCAACTGTCTCCAAACCATACAACATTGCTGGTCTCACTACTGTCCTGTACACCTTTCCTTTCATTCTTGCTGGTACTCTTTTATCACACAACAGACCTGACACTTTTCTCCACCCATTCCAACCTGCCTGCACATGCTTCTTCACCTCTTTTCCACACTCCCCGTTGCTCTGGACTGTTGACCCTAAGTACTTAAAATCCTGCACCTTCTTTATCTTTTCTCCCTGTAACCTCACTGTTCCACTTGGATCCCTCTCATTCACACACATGTATTCTGTCTTGCTGCGACTAACCTTCATTCCTCTTCTCTCCAGAGCAAACCTCCACCTCTCTAGAGTTTCCTCCACCTACTCCCTGCTCTCACTACAGATCACAATGTCATAAACAAACATCATAGTCCATGGAGATTCCTGTCTGACCTCATCTGTCAGCCTGTCCATCACCACCGCAAACAAGAAGGGGCTCAGAGCCTATCCTTGATGCAGTCCCACCTTCACCGTGAACTCCTTTGTCACACCTACCGCACACCTTACCATTGTCCTACTGCTCTCATACATATCCTGCACCACTCTAACATACTTCTCTGCCACTCCAGACCTCCTCATACAATACCACAGCTCCTCTCTTGGCACCCTGTCATACGCTTTCTCTAAATCTACAAAGACACAATGCAGCTCTTTCTGACCCTCTCTGTACTTCTCCATCAACATTCTCAAAGCAAATATTGCATCTGTAGTGCTCTTTCTTGGCATGAAACCATACTGCTGCTCACAAATGCTCACTTCTCCACTTAGCCTTGCTTCCACTACTCTTTCCCACAACTTCATTGTATGGCTCATCAGCTTAATACTTCCTATTGGTACCAAGGACATGGTTTATATTGGTACCAAGGACACGGTTAACAAATACGGTAACACAGACAAAGTTAATGTTTCCAAACCCAACTTTTACATCTGAAATTTAATAAATGAAAAAAATAAAAATAAATAAATACTCATTGGGAAATTGCTGTGATATAAGAGGAATAAAACACATGATATTATATGAAAACAATCAACAATCAGCTGCTGTTTTAACAAGTAACTCTGCTTCTCATCAGGCTACATCACACCACCCCATCATTGTTTACTTTCCTACTTTAGCTAAGTGTTTTATTTCTTCCTTACCAAACATGACCACACTTTAACAACATTAACAAATGAATCTGTCCAGTTCCTCTAGGTTGTTTAAAGTGAACGATGGAAATGCTTTAACTGGAGGTTTGCTCTCCCACCTATCCATTTAGCATAACAACCACTTATAACCCCATTAGCTTCGTCCCCCATCTGTACTCTTGAAACATTGGCTCAAGCACCATGTTTAGTTGCTGTGACAACACAATGCAGAAAGAAATCAGGCTGTCTAAGGCACAGATTTGATGAATGGTGCACCCACACTGAGGCATGGGTACAATGACAGAGTACATGCTTACTGTTATCACACTGTTATTATTATTATTATTATTATTATTATTATTATTATTATTATTATAATACAGCTTAAATGAACATGGAAATAAAAAAAGTCAAAACTTTTGAAAATTATGAACGACTTTCAAACAAAGAAGCCCAAAGTCACTGATAATAAGGAGACTTGGCAACTATGCTGGTAACCTCAGAGGAAGAAGTGGGGGTGTTTAAATGTCGCTGCTGAAAAAAGACTTTCTTTGTGTTTAGAAATGGGGATGCATGATACTCTGTACACAAAGGAAATGACATCACTAAAGACATTTTCAGGGTAACAAACAACAAGCTGTAATTAGCCCACAGTCTTTATATTGTATATATATATGTGTGTGTGTGTGTGTGTGTGTGTGTGTGTGTGTGTGTGTGTGCGAGAGAGAGAGAGAGAGAGAGAGAGAGAGTGCTTGGCATTCCTGATGTAAAAAGACTGCTCATCAATACATTTTCAGTAGTTACTTTGTAAGTGCTGAGGAAAGGGGGACAATTAAACCGTTAGTGCTTATATGCCAGCTTGTACACAGGAGACATGGAGATGAATACATTATCTGCTCACTGGCTTATTTGATCTCTTCACAGAGCAACCTAATTCTGTTACATTCACTGAGTAAACATACACTCACACTCACAGAGCATATACACTCATACTCATGGAGTATATACACCAACACTCATGGAGTATATACACTT
This sequence comes from Cranoglanis bouderius, assembly GCA_023630585.1. Classification (NCBI taxonomy): domain Eukaryota; kingdom Metazoa; phylum Chordata; class Actinopteri; order Siluriformes; family Cranoglanididae; genus Cranoglanis; species Cranoglanis bouderius. The sequence goes on along the minus strand of CM042557.1, from coordinate 7,503,114 downwards.
ACACTCATGGAGTATATACACTCACACTCATAGAATATATACACTCACACTCATGGAGTATATACACCAACACTCATGGAGTATATACACTTACACTCGCCACAGCGAATCATCTGCCTCCATCTAGCCCTATCCCCTGCATCCTCTTCTCTCAGACCGACTACCTTCATGTCCTACTTCACTACATCCATAAACCTCCACCTGCTCCCTGCTCTCACTACAGATCACAATGTCATCCGCAAACATCATAGTCCATGGAGATTCCTGTCTGACCTCAACTGTCAGCCTGTCCATCACCACCGCAAACAAGAAGTGGCTCAGAGCCGATCCTTGATGCAGTCCCACCTTCGCCGTGAACACCTGTCACACCGGCTGCACACCTTACCATTGTCCTACTGCTCTCATACTATCCTGCACCACTCTAACATACTTCTCTGCCACTCCAGACCTCCTCATACAATACCACAGCTCCTCTCTTGGCACCCTGTCATACGCTTTCTCTAAATCTACAAAGACACAATGCAGCTCTTTCTGACCCTCTCTGTACTTCTCCATCAACATTCTCAAAGCAAATATTGCATCTGTAGTGCTCTTTCTTGGCATGAAACCATACTGCTGCTCACAAATGCTCACTTCTCCCCTTAGCCTTGCTTCCACTACTCGTTCCCACAACATCATTGTATGGCTCATCAGCTTAATACCTCTGTAGTTTCCACAACTCTGCACATCTCCCTTGTTCTTAAAAATCGGCACCAAAACACTTCTCCTCCATTCCTCAGGCATCCTCTCACTCTCTAAGACCTCGTTGAACAACCTAGTTAAAAACTCTACTGCCATCTTTCCTAGACACTTCCATACCTCCACTGGTATGTCATCAGGACCAACCGCCTTTCCTCTCTTCATCCTCTTCAAAGCTCTCCTAAATTCACCCTTGCTAATCCTTTCTACTTCCTGCTCAACAATATTTGCCTCGACTACTCTTCTCTCTCTGTCATTTTCCTCATTCATCAGTTCCTCAAAGTACTCCTTCCATCTTTTCCTCACCCTCCTGTCACCTGTCAACACATTTCCATCTCTATCTTTAATCACTCTAACCTGCTGCACATCCTTACCATCTCTATCCCTCTGCCTCGCCAACCGATACAAATCCCTCTCACCTTCCTTACTATCCAACCTTGCATACATGTCCTCATAAGCTTTCTGTTTAGCCTTTGCCACCTCTACCTTAACCTCATGCTGCATCTCCCTATATTCCTGTCTACTTTCCTCCGTCCTCTCACTGTCCCACTTCTTCCTAGCTAACCTCTTCTTCTGGATACTCTCCTGAACTTCCTCATTCCACCACCAAGTCTCCTTGTCTTCTTTCCTCCTTCCAGATGACACACCTAGCACCTTCCTACCTGTCTCCCTGATCACTTTGGCTGTAGTAGTCCAGTCATCCGGAAGCACCTCCTGACCACCTAAAGCCTGCCAACCTCTGTCCTTCTGGGTTCCTTACCTGAAGACCAAACCTGCCCATCACTTCCTCATCCCCACTATTCCCTTCACCAACATATCCATTAAAGTCTGCCCCTATCACCACTCTCTCACCTCTGGGAACACTCTGCATCACTTCCTCAAGCTCGCTCCAGAATCTGTCTTTCTCCTCTTGCTCACAACCTACTTGTGGAGTGTAAGCACTAACAACATTCAACATCACACCTTCAATTTCCAGCTTCAGACTCATCAACCTATCTGACACTCTCTTTAGCTCTCTCCAGCTCTCTGCCTTTACCTGTCATCGTACCAACATTCAAAGTCCCTACTTTCAGTCCTAAACTCCTGCCTTTCCTCTTCTCTCTCTGCGTATGGACACGCCTTCCTCCTCTAACACACCTTCCGCCTCTCCTTCTTCGACCAACAGTAGCCCAATTTCCACCAGTGCCCTGTAGGTCAACGGCACCGATGGCGGTCATTGTTAACCCGGGCCCCGACCGATCCGGTATGGAAGTCATGTTAGTGATTCGCATATTGAATTTGGCAAAAGTTTTACATCGGATGCCCTTCCTGACACAACCCTCTCTATTTATCCGGGCTTGGGACTGGAACAAAAAGTACACTGGCTTGTGACCTCCTGTGGCTAGATTAAGTATATACACTCACACTCATGGAGTATATATACAATCATACTCATGTATATACTCCATGAGTATGAGTGTATATATACTCCATGAGTGTGAGTGTATATACTCTGTGAGTGTTAATGAATATACTCCATGAGTATATACACTCACACTCATGGAGTATATTCATTAACACTCACAGAGTATATACACTCACACTCATGGAGTATATATACACACACTCATGGAGTATATACACCAACACTCATGGAGTATATACACTCACACTCATGGAGTATATACACCCACACTCATGGAGTATATACACCAACACTCACGGAGTATATACACTCACACTCACGGAGTATATACACTCACACTCATGGAGTATATACACCAACACTCATGGATAATATACACTTACACTCATGGAGTATATATACACTCATACTCATGGAGTATATACACCAACACTCATGGAGTATATACACTTACACTCATGGAGTATATACACTTACACTCATGGAGTATATACACTTACACTCATGGAGTATATTCACTAACGCTCACAGAGTATATACACCAACACTCATGGAGTATATACACTTACACTCATGGAGTATATATCCTTACACTCATGGAGTATATTCACTAACACTCATAGAGTATATACACTCACACTCATGGAGTATATACACTTACACTCTTGGAGTATATATACACTCATACTCATGGAGTATATACACCAACACTCATGAAGTATATACACTTACACTCATGGGGTATATTCACTAACACTCACAGAGTATATACACTCACACTCATGGAGTATATACACTTACACTCTTGGAGTATATATACACCAACACTCATGGAGTATATACACCAGCACTCATGGAGTATATACACTTACACTCATGGAGTATATTCACTAACACTCACAGAGTATATACACTCACACTCATGGAGTATATACACCAACACTCATGGAGTATATACACTTGTACTCATGGAGTATATATACACTCACATGTATGGAGTATGTATACTCACTCATGGAGTATATGTGCACTAACACACTCAGGGATACCACTGAGTTACCATCTTGAAACCTGAACAGTATATTAATCTATAGTGTTCAATGTGTTCTCTGTAAGTTGAAAAGAACTGGTAACTGGGCGTCCTATTTGCAAATGGTGCTTGGACCTCAGCAGATCACCACTCGTGTCTATATTTCCGTTTCATTCCAATAAAGTGCAAATAAACAAATGACTAAAAAGCAGCATTACACAAAATAGCATTTTAAATAGAAATGTGTATCATGTTTTGCCAGTTGCACTTTTCATCTGAGACAGAGAAGAAATTTTAAAGCATATATCAACAGATGATTGAAGAGTAAAAATATTGCTTTGAAAATTGTGCAATACGTTACCGTGATTTCTGTACTCAATCACAGTCTGTGCTTGGCCCTTTCTCTGCTCATCTAAAGAGTGTGTGTACATCTATGCTTCATTTCTATAAAATGTGCCCTTTTTCATTTTTATTTTTTATTCCACGCCTCTCAAATGGACCACATTTTCTGGGAATTGTTTCAAAACGCATCATTGCCTGCCTTCTCACAGCTGCATTTTCCCTGGGTAACACTGAGATGAATGCAAAGCACAAGCACAGAAGGGGAAGAGCTACAGCTCACTTTGCATTTGCAATTGGGAAAACTGGCAACGTACTGATGAAGTGAATATTAATGCATGCTAATGGTCCACTGAGTCAGCAATTTTCTGCAATTTTGCTTTGAACGAGTGAGCCAAAAACATCAGCATTTTCAGGGGGAACTGATCATGCTACCATTTTCACCATCACATACATTCCACTTTGGCACAAACCCTAACCCAGCTGATTATATTAAAAGTCTGTGCATTAGACTTTGTTCAGGCATCTATCTATCTATCTATCTATCTATCTATCTATCTATCTATCTATCTATCTATCTATCTATCTATCTATCTAATCTGCAGCTAGGGCCATAAGTATTTGGACAGTGGCACAATTCTTGTATTTTGCCTCTGTACACCACCACAATGGATTTGAAATGACTGATAAGCAGTTTCATGGGCATGTGTGGTCTGTTTCCTCGTTATTTCTTGACAAATTAAGAGATAGAAGGTCTAAAGTTGTTTCCAAGCGTTGAATTTGTGTTTGATGGCTGTTCATGGGAACTCTCAATATGCTGTCCAAAGAGGTGTCGATGCAAGAGAAGGAGGCCATCGCCTCCTTCGGCTGAAAAAACAAATCAGATCTATCACAGGCCTGGCAAAGCTTCTCAAGGGAGGAAGCTCAGCATTTGGTGATGTCCATGGGTTCCAGATTTCAGGCAGTCATTGACTGCAAATATTTGGCATCCAAGTATTAAAAATACTCCTAATATTTATGATTATGTTAGTTTGTCCAATTAGGCAAAATTACGAAAATTGTGTCACTGTCCAAATAATTATGGAACTGACTGTATCTGATGACACAAGCTGCATTCTGCATGTCTGTTGTGTTAAAGGCATATGCGTTTGCATTAAGATGGTGGAATTATCTCACCATTGCAAAAAAAAACAGATTAGCAACTCTTCTATCAGGATATGGTTCACTGCAAGTCAAGAGTTTAATATATTGTCCTCCTAAGCAAGCAATTACCAAGAGCAAAGCCCTTGGCACAACGAGTCTCTTCTTTTAAATGAAGGACTAACATAATGAGGAGTTTTGACCTTTGAAGGCAATTTACGCAGAAGTAAATTCATTTGTGCTGTTTGTTTCATGATGGTGCTAGTGTATGTATATTGTAAAAATATGTGCGTGCTAACAAGTCATGATTTGCTAACAGGTCTTTTGGATTACCTGGAATAAAACATGATGAGGCATACTGTTCTTGGAAAATAATCAGTGACAGTGTGGTCTGATTCAAAGTGGAGTTAGTGTTACCATGTGTAAGGTGATGGTTTTCCAATAACAGGTCATCCTCAATTGTTTTATTTCTTTTATTTAACAGCAATTTGCAATTTGGGGCCTTTTTGTGTACAGTTAAAGGTGCAAAAGTCTCTAAATCTCTCTAAAAAAAGACATGAACATACTCATAAATCAGAATGAGTCAAATTCTGCATGTTAATCGTGTAAGAATTTGTCTTTCAAGCAACCGAATGGGCGATCCTTTACCTAGCGATGCTAACATGCTAATACCTTATGAGCTTAGAGCTCATAAAATCTTATTACAGTGACAGCATCTTGTCATGAGCATCTACATAAATCATCAGCCGAAATGGTGTGTTTATAGTATTTATGTCTGTCCGAGTGTGCTTGAAAGTGATGTCATGGCAGTCTTTGCTAATGCTAACTCTAGTTGAACCACTGGAGGTCCTGAAGGTGGAGCTTTGTGTACATGGGTGGGAATGTGGATAGTCTCAAGGATTAAGAAAATCATTCAAATCTTATTCAAATCCACCTGCTTAACCGCCAGAGACCTAATCTTGCCAAATTTTGACAAATCTTGCCTAATGCACCTTTAACGTTGTGGAACATCCGCAAAACAAATGATTTCCTGTTATCCAGTTATAAACAGTCATTCACTCACCCGTGTCTCTTTTTTCTTCTCCCTTTCTCTCTCTCTCTCTCTCTCTCTCTCGAAGATAATAAAACAAAAACACAGCTTGTCATATTACAGAGAAACCAGAAATACTGTCGGTTACAACGTGCTGTCACTGGAGATGCTAAATTTGCTAAATCTCCTTACTTAAATCTTCATCACAGCAACAATTGCACACATTTTTAAAACTGTTCATGTGGAGCCTTTGCCATTTAAGTCCTCATAAGTTATAATAAGTGTATTCATATAAATGTACATTCATGGAACTACTGTTGATCAGAACTGCTTAAAATTAATCAACACCTTGTTGACCATGACCAATCAGAATGGAAAATTAAATAGTGTTGTGGTAAAGAATGGGATAATTTTCTGTAGGCAAGAATAGCATTTAGTAATCCTAAAGGACTTGGAAGGGAAATGATAACAAACTTAACTTATGCAAAAGACTTTGACCTTTGTTTCATGTTATTTTATTTATTTTTTAAATTTTTTTTACAGCGCAGCCTGCTGAGCCACGTAGGAGTTTGCGTACAACTATCTCAGGATAAGGAAATGTAACCTACATGACCTATGTAACATGGGACCTAGTCTTTGTCTCCATTGGCTCCATGCTCAAATGGAAATGTAGCACAAAATGGCAATGCACATCTGATTGCTTATGAAATGCAAAGGACTATAATTGACCTCATTTACATTCATGGGAGCACAGGGGAGTAAGAAAGCACTGATCTTTTTTTCTTTTCTTTTTTTTAATGTACTAAACCCACAGTTTTGGCAAGAGGTAAATAACCACTGAGATGTGGATTTATTTTTTTATTTATTTTTAATTGGCAAGAATAAAGCGAGCCAGACACATTTAATTTAATTACATTTTATTTTGCATAACGCTGCTTTGTCAACAAAGTAATCACGATGTAGATTAATTTAATAATAATAATAATAATAATAATAATAATAATAATAATAATAATAATAATAATAATAATAATAATAATAAAATGGTGCCTTTCAGGGTAACCAAGGACACCGTACAGATATATCGCACAATATGTAAACCATATATTTATAATGTAACCAAAAGAAAGAAGAATAAAAGAAAAAACTGCTATATAAATGTTTATATAGCTATGAGATAAACAGAGAGCAAAACTAAAACATAGAGGGATCCATAATGAGCAAGTCAGAGGGAGTGGCAAGAAAAAACTCACTGAGACGACATGAGGAACCCACTCTCTTCTGGGTGATTGGATAGTGGGATTAGACATCATTATTCTTTGACAGCTGTATACTGTAAAGGCAAACAGTACTACAATAAGTGTGCTGAAAGTATGAGCAGACTGAGAATAAGAGTCCTGGGATTGGGCTTGCAAGTGGTATAACAGAAAAGGAGGAAAATTGGCTGTGCGTTCTGGGTGGGACGGATCTGAGACACTCTCTGCCCTGTCAATCACAGCCACACTAGCCAATCACAGGTGTCTATGAGCTTACGTACAATATGCAACCTGAATTTGAGTTTACTCAAATCAGTTAAGGAAACTGATTACCTTAAACCATTTAAGTTTAGAAATTTAAGTTTAAAGGACTAAGTAAGTCAATGTTGAAATGCTTTTTCTTCTGCGGAAGCCCTAAGAGGCCATGCATCATTATTTATTTTTTCTTTCTTGTTTTCTGGTGATCTCAACTTAATTTTCTCGTGAAAATCGACATAACAAAAGTTGCTTTCTGGTGATCTTGACTTAACAAAACGATAAGAGTTCACGAGAAAATCAATGCGCCTTGTGAATGGGACTGGTGTTGAGTGAGTCCCTGATCAAAGTAAAAATGAATTTGTTCATCCATGATGCTACAGGATTGTGCTAAGCTTGCGCTGCCTCCAGGACAAGAAAAACAACTTGGTATTTTGAGTACACATAAAAATGAAAAACTTTTGTTATGTCGAGATCACGAGGAAATGAAGTCGAGATCACAAGAAAACAAAAAAGAAAAAAATATAATAATGCATGGCCCCTTAGGGCTTCTGTACTTTTCTTATAAAGATATGTTTAAAAAAATATTTTAAATTAAAAAGAAAATTTAAAAACAATTCCCTCACTCATTTTCGCTAAGCACTTTATCCTTACCAGGGTCTCTCTGGATCCCAGGAACACTGGGCACGAGGTGGGAATACACCAGTCCATCGCAGGACACCATGCACACACACACACATTCAAACACTTATTCACACCTAGGGGCAATTTATCTTAGCTGATATGTTTTTTCTGAGGAAACCAGAAAACCTGGAGGATACAGCACACAGACAGTCTTCCGATACCAGCATCGAACCCAGGATCCTGGAGCTGTGAGGTGGCAACAGTACCCGCTGATGTGTCTCATTTTATTTGAGTAGTAGCCATAAACTAATCATTAATGGTCAAGCATTAAAAGTAACTGTTGTCGGTTCTCCAGACCTTTATAAGGAAGGCATTTTATAAAACTGGACGAATTTTAATTGAATACCTCTGGCCTATGTATATTGTTCACTATTTGTTAAACTAAGTGAACTGATGTTAAGAAAAAGAACAAGAAGAAAAAGCCGCTATTTGTCACACATACATTACAGCACAGTCAAATTGTTTGCTTCGCATATCCCAGCTTGTTAGGAAGCTGGGGTCAGAGTGTAGGGTCAGCCATGATATGATATGGTGCCCCTGGAGCAGAGAGGGTTAAGGGCCATGCTCAAGGGCCCAACAGTGGCAGTTTGGCAGTGCTGAGGTTTGAACCCCTGACCTTCTGATCAGTAACCCAGAGCCTTAACACACCAACAAGATTTTATTTATTTATTTATTTGTTTGTTTGTTTTTGTATGAGGTGATGAGGAGAAATTTGAAAGAAGAAGATTTGGTCAAGGTTTAAACTAATAGCATTTGAGTAATTAAAACTTGAATCACATGAGTTGTGCTTACTTAAAACACAAATGATCAGAATCAGATAGAGTTCTTCAAACAATGTTCAGTTACTGAGTTCTTATAACTTAACTCAGATAAGCAAATATGACATTTAAACACATCTGAATAGTCATTACTGATTTCATTTAGTCATTTCCACTGTTTTACAGAATATGAGGAAGAGGACAGATAGTGCTTTCCTCTGAGTGTGTTATGTGGTATGTGAATGTGGTAGCTGTTGTCATGTATCTAAGAGGAAGCTTGTGCTAGCCTTCACCCTCACCAGTTGGTAGCTGTTGTATAACAGTGGAGAGCTGACTGGTGGGTAAGAACTGGTGGACGATCAAATTGAAGAGAAAATGCGGTAAAAATCCACAAAACGTCCTACGAACAAGCACAGGACAGTCTTTATGATTACAGCAGAAGTTCGTAGGTACAATTTCATAGCTTCCATGTGAGATTATCCACTGAAGCAAATGTAAACTGTTTTTTTTTGTTTGTTTTGTTTTGTTTTGTTTTGGGTGTGTGTGGGGGTTGGGGTGGATTGGGAGTACAAATCTTTAGGGTATCTTTAGAGACCAGCCAAACCTCTAACCAAGTGACAGTTCAATTCACCCTTTGTGGGTCCTGGGTTGTACTAAAGAGAAATAAAACAGACTTTGTCTTTAAGAAGTCAATGTGTAAACAGTGGGAAGACATAAAGACCTGCTTTGAATAATAATGTGTGCTTGCTTATAGCTCTCTCCTAGAATAGATCAAGATCTGAAATACAGACATAGAAACACACACACACTCAACAACCGTGACTTTCACTTCCAGCGCGGTTCAGGCCATAGCGGATGTGTAGGCTGGAGCCAAATCAACAGATGTGTCACTTTCCATTTGGGTCAAACTGCAACCGGGCTGTCAATCATCTTTAAATACCTCACTGTGTCTCAGCGTGGCGGTCTCGCCTCGGCCCACACTTGTACCAAACCACAATATTACCAATATACAGTATACTGTACACTCTTCAGCTGCTGAACACCCTTTCTCACCTTTGCATTATGTTCTCTGGCTTTCCTCTTTTCTGTCATCTTCTCTTTTTTGTGCTCATGCTCAATTTGTTCCAGGTAATTTTTAAACGTCAGAGTTTCAAAGGTCACTTTGTGGCGCTGTGCAATTAATTAAATTAGTCCTGGGCGGAGTGTGAGATGTATGTGTTGTGCGGCACCTTGAGATGAAAGCATGAGAAAGTGCTGCATAAATAAGATTTATAGCCTGGCTTGGCCAGCGAGAGAGTGCTCCGCCGCCTGCCCAAAGAATGCGCACGGGGCTCCTGAGAATGCCCTAATGCTGAAATCAATTTCTAACTTTCGGCCCTTTCGTATTTAATAACGCTCCTTTAGCGTTTATGTATCTTTCTATGACACATTTATTGGGCTATTTGTTAATGAGCAGAAATCCCAAAGTGAACGAGAATAGCTTGCAATATAAACTCTCGAGGTTACTGTTCCCGCATGGCAAATAACGTAGGATTTATAGTTGATTATTGCTTACGATGAGATAATGGCATTAATTTAGCAATGGAATGATGAAACTTTCACAAAATTATGGTGTCAGTTCATCATTAAGTGTAGGGTATGGCATGCAGAGAGGCATACCTGGGGATTGGGTGTGTGGGGGTTCCAAAAAACGTGGACCAATTAAAATAAACTCACATTATTGTTTTAAGAACATAAGAAACCCATAATAACAACCATATGATTGTGGGGGCTTTCAATAATTTGATGCATAAACTAAATGTATTAAGAGATAAAATATGCCTGACATTATAAACGATGCAGATCCATTAATTACAAATTAGTTGATTCAGTTGGTATAGCAACTGAAAAAAGCAGATGTGTGTGCCACTGAGAGAAAGAAATAGGACAAATTAAGCTTTTCCTGAAATAAAACATATGTTCTCAAAATGGACAAGATGCTGTATGTGTAGCTTATTTCATTCTTCTTTATTAGCTGTTACAGGTTAACAACAAACCATGTTAAATATTATCTAAATTATTATTACCAATCAGGGTTGGAATAACTAGCCAATTAGAGAGTGTGAACTAGCTAATGCACTTTTTTTCTGAATTAGCAATTTAGCTAGTTAAGCGATGTAATGGATCTGTATTACATGACCTCTTTAATTCAATTACCACCTGTTTGTTTGTTTATATAACACTGTGTTCTTGAATTTTTGATTCTGATTGGTCAGAATGTGTTTACTAGTTTTCTGTTACAGCAGCTCTGGTGTAGTTCTGCCTGCAATGTTTAGATTAATGCGCTCATTCTAATGCATTATCATTTCTGTAGTAACAAATCCGTGTGTAGTTGATTTGATAAAAATGTCCACGAATAAATGTTTATTGAACATTTTTGGAAGGAGTCTCCAGTGGCAGTGCTTTGTACCAGTCAGAGATAAAGCTGTAACTTGGCTGTACTCTGTGGTTTCTTAGTTGAACTCTGCTTCAATTCTTCATGCTGGACCACATCACCCCACCCCATTGTTGATTATTTTCCTATAACAGCATGCTATGTGTTTTATACTCATCAATAAAATAAAAAGATTAAAAAAAAAAAAAAAAGTAATCAGGGTTACTGTATCCATTACCAGCAAAGGCACCAGTCATTCAAATTGGAGTCTTCAACACCAACTGAATTCAGTTCACGATGATGAAAAAAATCTACACTTTCAAGCTTTTTGTACAAGGGTGCAAAAATAATTTCTCATTATTACCATCGTTCATTCAAACTATGTCTATTTTATGAGCACATCAAATGCTCATGACTTCTTCTTTTATGATACACTTTGGGAAAAAATCTCCCCTTCTAGTAGAATGGCTAAACCCTGTGCCATAGCCAGTGACCATTTGTAAGACTTCTGATCAGTAGCAGTGTAAATGAATCCCTAAGCATTCACTGTTTTGGGGGAAGGACCTAATGTACTACACTTGGCTCATTATTCTCTCATGCTATACAGTGCCATCCACTAATATTGGCACCCATGGTAAATATGAGCAAAGAAGACTGTGAAAAATTTTGATCTTTTGTTCAAAAAATTCACAAAAATACTCTGCTCTCATGGATATCAAACAATTGCAAACACAACACAGGTTTATCAAAAAAATATCTTTGTTAAATATAGGTGTGCAACAATTATTGGCATCGCTATGAATTCATATGATAAAAATATATTTGAAGTATATTCCCATTGATATTTTACTTTTTTTTAGTACACCTGGGTGACTAGGAACAGGAAATTGTTCAACCATGACTTCCTGTTTCACAGGTTTATAAATACGAGGTAACACATAGGCCAAATTCCCTTAGTCATTCATAACAATGGGTTAGAGCAAGGAATATAGCTGTGCTGTGCGGCACATGGTTGTTGAGCATCACAAAATGGGAAGTGGCTAGAAGAAAATAGCACAAACATTGAAAATGCCCATTTCCACCATCAGGGCAATAATTAAGAAGTTCCAGTCAACTGGAAATGTTATGAATCAACCTGGAATTAGACGTGTGTCTATATAGTCTCAACACACTGTGAAGAGGATGGTTCGAGTGGCCAAAAACTCTCCAAGGATCACAGCTGGAGAATTGCAGAATTTAGTTGCGTCTTGGGGTCAGAAAGTCTCCAAAACTACAATCCGAAGTCACCTACATCACCACAAGTTGTTTGGAAGGGTTTCAAGAAAAAAGCCTCTACTCTTATCCCAAAACAAACTCAAGCGTCTTCAGTTCACCAGACACTACTGGAACTTCAAATGGGATCGGGTTCTATGGTCAGATGAAACCAAAAAAAGAGCTTTTTGGCAATAAAAACCAGAGGTGGTTTTGGCACACCAAATATGGTGGTGGCTCTTTAATGTTTTGGGGCTATTTTTTCTGCCATCATGGACTCATGGCATCATGGACTCTATCAAATATCAACAGATATTAAATGAAAACCTGACTGCCTCTGACAGAAAGCTTAAAACGGGCTGTGGTTGGATCTTCCAGCGGACAATGATGGAAAACATACATCAAAATCAACACAAAAATGGTTTACTGGCCACAAAATCAAGGTCCTGTCATGGCCATCCCAGTCCCCTGACTTGAAACCCATAGAAAACCTGTGGGGTGAACTGAAGAGGAGAGTCCACCAGCATGGACCTTGAAATTTGAAGGATCTGGAGAGATTCTGTATGGAAGAATGATCCCTTGCCATGTATTCTCCAACCTCATCAGGCATTATAGCAGAAGACTCAGAGCTGTTATCTTGGCAAAGGGAGGTAGCACAAAGTATTGACTAAAAGGGTGCCAATAATTGTTGCACATCTACATTTAACTTTTTTTTTTTTTGGATAAACCTGTGTTGTGTTTGCAATTGTTTGATATCCATGAGAGCAGAGTATTTTTGTGTTTTTTTTTTCTAAACAAAAGATCAAAAGTTTAAACAATAAAGACAATTTTTCACAGCCTTCTTTGCTCATATTTACCAAGGGTGCCAATATTAGTGGAGGGCACTGTATATAAACTGGGCACATACAGTATATCACATGTCAGAGGTCAATAGGAAATGATTGCATAACCAAAGCCAATCACCTTTGGGCAGTGGTAGCTCAGTGGTTACGGCATTGGGCTAGTAATTGGAAGGTCATGAGTTCAAACCCCAGCACTACCAAGCTGGCACTGTTGGGCCCTTGGGCAAGGCTCAGCTGCTCAGATGTATAAGTGACTTAAATGTAAGTTGTTCTGGATAAGGGTGTCTGCCAAATGTCTTAAATGTAAATTAAAAGGTCAGGAGGAGCTGCAGCAATCTGTGTAATATACATCCAAATGTGTAGATTATGTGTGTCAGAAGTGTAATTTAGAGCACTTTAACACCTATTAGTTCATTTTGCAGGTCTGAATCAGAGCAAAATTGATACTTTAGGTTCGTTTTGGAATTGGGTTTGGTTTCACGTTGGACATGATTAAAGGAACTTTGGCTGCGTGCCATGTACGGCTGAAAATATACTTGTGAAATTGATAGAAACGGGGAAAAAATAAGATATAGAAATCTTTTCCAAGTGCATGTAGCAAATCACATAAATCATCAGGGCAAAGAGAACTCAGATCTTGATAGATAGATAGATAGATAGATAGATAGATAGATAGATAGATAGATAGATAGGATAGGATAGATAGATAGGATAGATAGATAGATAGATAGATAGATAGATAGATAGATAGATAGATAGATAGATAGATAGATAGATAGATAGATAGATAGATAGGATAGATAGAGTGGGTATAGAAATGAATCACCCCCCTTTAAAATAATCACATTTTGTTGCTTTTCAGCCTGAAATGATGCACATCTAGACTTTGCAATATTTGCTCACTTTTCTTTGCTGAACTGCTCAAGTTCAGTTAAATTTGATGGTGACCGTTTGTGGACTGCAGTCTTCAAGTCATTCCACAGATTTTTAATAGGGTTTAAGTCTAGGCTCCGTCTAGGCCATGCAAGGACATTCACCTTCTTCTCCTTCAACCACTATGTGGTCAGTTTTGCTGTGTACTTTGGGTCATTGTCATGTTGGAAGGTAAATCTTCTTCCTATTGACAACTTTCTGGCAGAGGGCAGCAGATTTTCCTCAAGAATTTGACGGTATTTTGCCCCATCCATTTCCGTTCTAGCCTGACAAGTGCTCCAGTCCCTGCTGCAGAGAAACACCCCCATAACAGGATATTACCACCTCCATACTTTACTGTAGGAATGGTGTTATTTGGACGGTGAGCTGTATTGGATTTCCGTCAGACATATCGTTTGGTGTTGAGGCCAAATAATTCATCTGACCATAACACCTTTTTCCATGGCCTCAGAATCTTCAAGGTGCGTTTTGGCAAAGCTCAGTCATGGGTGGCTTTTTTCTTGCAACCCTCCCATACAAGCCACATTTGTGGAGAATTTGTGATATTGTTGTCACATGCACACAATGACCACTCTTTGTCATAAATTCCTGCAACTGCTTCAGAGTTGTTGTAGGCCTCTTGGTAGCCTCTCTGACCAGTTTTCTCCTGGCTCTTTCATTCAGTTTGGAGCGACATCCTGATCCAGGGAGGGTCTGTGTTGTACCAAATACCTTCCACTTCTTAATTATAGACTTCACTATGCTTCTAGGCATTGATAAACCCTTTGAAATTTTTTTTGTATCCATCTCCTTGACTTGTGCCTGTCCACAACCTTATCTTTTGACAGTGCTTTGCCACCCATAGTTGATTGTTTGCTTCAGTTGCACTACAAAATGCTCTAGGAAAGCTATTTTCATGCTGAGCTAATCAAAATGACCACAGCTGATCACAGTTGAAAGTCAAATGGCTTTGTGTGCCATTGAGAAGGTGATTAGCTACACCTTATTGAGTTTACAGGTCATTTTTAGGAGGGGGGTGATCCTTTTTCCAACTTAGTGATTCTGTTTTTTATTTTTATTTTATTTTTTTCTGACATGTTGGTGTTATATCTTTCACTTGGATGTTATAAGTTGCACTGAGTAAATACAGCCGGATAAAACAAAAACTGTGTCCGTCTTCATTTCAGGCTGAAAAGCAACAAAATGTGATTATTTTAAAGGGGGGAGATTCTTTTCTATACCCATGGTAGGTAGGTAGGTAGGTAGTTGCAGACCGCAACCCAAAATACACAGCATATTTAGATCACTTCCTGCAGTCAATTCAGAGTCGAATCGTTTTCTCTCTACAATTGAATTGCATTAGGGTTCACTTGGTTCACAGTGGATCGAGAACAGCTCACTTATCTTGTTTCAGTCTCACCCACCTAAATAAACTCCACTGACGGGGGAAAACACATCAGCGTTGGATTCAAACAGACTAAACTTAATGTGTTCTTACTACCTCTTACATCAGCGCATGTACATATATAGTACTGATAATAAATTTAATTAAGCTAATAGAATTTTAACAGGTTCAAAACAGTTTGCAGAACAGCTGGACAGAAAATTAGTTCCAGTATTAGTTTCAGTATATAGAGATCCATAGAACCACTCTCCTGCTTCATGAGATGTCTGCGTTCCCCCCCCCCAAGCAAATCAGACACATAGGGCGTGTTCGGAAAAAACAAGATGAGGATCCAAACAGGAAATTGTATGCATTTGTTAAACAGCTCCCAAGTTGATCATAACACAACCACAGCATAGGCCATGTCTAATAGATCAAGCTTTTACCAGCTATTTGTAAGCATGTTAAGTGTCTAGAAAGCAGCAGCCTTAAACAAGAACTCTTTTATCAGATCATTTGAATGAACCTTACATAACCCAGAAACTAAAGAGTGAAATTCATCCTTCTATCTTTACATATAAATTGGTAACTTTTTTAATCCAGTGGTTCTCACAGTGAGATCTGTGAAGCGAAGCATAGGCAGGGGGTCCATGATTTTTAATTTAGTTAATTTAGAGTGATTGAAATCATGATCATCAATCAATTATTAAAGTTATTATTGAGTTCTTATACTTATTAACCAGTTTGTCTTTCACTTTAATTGAATGTGTTTAATCAAAACCTCAATAACACTAAAACTATTCGGCTATAAATAATGTCAACTTGAACCTAATGTCTTCTATCATGGTAAAGTTCTGGAATACATAATAATGATAACTATGGCTATAATAAATAGGCAAATTATTACTTTATATATTTACATAATAATATTTGAACAGCTTGATCATATTCATAATATAAATCTGTACTGAGGGACGGTGTGGAATTTGTGCTATATGTAATAAGGTCCCTGGCTGTAAAACATCTGAAAATCCCAGGTTTAGACAATATCATTTACATTTACATTCATGGCATTTAGCAGAGGTTGTTGTATTTAACAAAGAAAAAAATTTATATACAGTATGTTGACATGGTGAAGCTTTCTGTATGGAGATGTTAAAACGCAAGTTTTCCACCATAGGAAAGTCTTCAGGATAAAGTACTTTTGTGTTTCTCTGTAACATGACAAGCTGCATGTTTTACTGACTTTAAGAGCGAGCGAAAAACAGAGGGTGCGTCTCAATCAGCTCCCTAGTTCGTGAATCAGTATATCAGTATATACACGAGTTCAGGCACTAGTAAGGACCCTGGCTCACTACACATAGGGACACTGATGACTCAGTTTCTGGTGATGACATGATGACATACTCGCATTGTAAAACGTCACCACTGGCATTTATCAACAACAGGAAAGACCAATATCTTCCTGACATTATATGTCATATAAATTTGTTAGCTTAATTAATCACACACATTTCTGTAATGGTACTTCAAGCAGGATCATAGGCTAGCTAGTGGATTTTTTAAAATCATTAAACACTTAAAAGTCGTTAGACTCAAACAAACCGTGTATAGAACGTCAAATTTAAAGTTAAAAATCGCTAACGTAAGTAATCATTTGAGAGCTACAACAAAGATAACAAGCTACTTACATTTGTAGATGAAGTTGGCTGATAGTTCATCTGCCATTTTTTTTTCGAGCTGAGAGGCTTCACACAATATGAAAATAATTTCCATTAAATTATTATTATTATTCCATAGTGAGCATTGATGCTCCCTGGGTGCATTTTTGTGGAGGATTGTGGGATTTTTTAGGGAGCGAACAGTCCAGTGCACGGGAAGGATTTAGCGATCAGTGTGTACTTCTGATCAGTGCCCTGACTACTGAACGAGGGAGCTGATTGAGATTGCAGATGGAATGATCTGTTATAGGTGATAACATGAACTAACTTGTTTTAAGGGCATTCCATCCATCCACTGTGCCCCTTAAGGGCATTCCACAACATTAAATTTAACTATAAATGGATAAAAATTATGCCACGTCATTCGTTATTAGATTGACACATGTAATGGTTGGAAAGCTGATGTGGTATGACATGAATAAACACATTGTGATGTTGCTGTAATAGGAAAATAATCACCTATGAGTGGTAACAATAACTGCACAGTAACTTCACATCACAACATATATAACCCTGAGCATGAAGAACACTGAAGAGTGTTTCTGACCCTTCGCTGTTTTTGAACATTTGCAGGGTCAGTGTCGTGTGAATATTGCAAATACAATGCAGCTAAATCAAGCAAAAAGTAAGTTCTCTCATGAAATATTGATCCGCATCAATTGCTCACAGAGTTAGACAGAGTAATCAGTCGGCTTTTTCTTGTTTTGAAATCTGCTCCAATGAAAGCATTGATTGCCAGAGTTAACAAGATCTGGAGGCTTAAGACTGGGCTGGAGCTTTTGAAATAAACTTTTCCCTTTCCTTTGCTGAGCAGAGCAGCTGATGCCAGGACTCTGTGTGCTTCCACATAGCGGTACAGCTTTAATGAAAAAGAGAGATGGAGAAAAAAATGTTGGCTGGAACAAGAAAGCGATCTCACCTGATTTCAGAGATTTACAGAAGGCTGTAAACATGATTTCCCTACACACACATGGATTTTAGGATTTAGCATTATAAATATGTAATATATTCCAATCCTGAGAAGGCTTTACAATAACAAAAATATAATAATAATAAAATAAAAAAAACATGCTTGTTACTACTTGCCTGGTTTCCTCCACGGTAGCCTGTCCTATAATAAAGAAATGCAAATACAGGAAAAAAGATCATCTTCATGAAATATTTAGTGTGTGAAACGCTGCTTGTTAGCAAGCCATGCATTGCAGACATGAACAACTTTCACATAAGAGGTTACTAAGTGATGGACCGGAATGCTTATTGAAAAGCAGACCTAATGCAGACCTATTCTTAGACTGTGATTTTTTTTAATGAATATATTAAAAGATATTTGTAAATGTTTTATATATATATATATATGTCAGGTCTGCCCATGTTCACACTAATAAGGTGTGGCTGTGGTGAAGCCCAGCTGGCTCGCTGTTCTTTCTTAGTGCCACACCTTACTATCTGCTTTGTTTGTCAGTCTATTCAATGATTTTGGTGGGAGTTCGCTTAAACTTGCTCTTTTGAAACTCAAAATGCAAACAAATACAGCCACTCCCTCATGTTCCCTCACGTAAATACACATGTTGCCTCGGCTAGGTCAAGTGAATGCTTATGTAGGAAGAGGAACTTTCTGAATTGACAGGCAACATGATGTAACGACCTCTATGCTTGATTTGGTGTTTGGGGTTTGTCCTTCACTATATAGGAAATTGGAGGAGGATCCATATAATTATCCATCAGTGGCTTTATCTGGAGTTGGGAGTGCTCCAGGTCTTAAAAAAATAAAAGCGTGACTGTGACTGATGATTCGCAGCTATGCTATATTGATTGTATGGTTTTGTCTTTAAGATAGTTTTGTTCTTTATATTTATTATTTTGCTTAACCTGGGATGAAATAAAACCAAAAATTTTCTCTTGACATGTCTTTCTCTTATTTGTTGCTTTTCTTGAACCTAGGTCATAACAGTATACAGGTCAGTAGACATGCATCATTAAGTAAGTAAGTAAGTAAGTAAGTAAGTAAGTAAGTAAGTGTAAGTATAAAGGTAAATTAGTAAGAAAGGAAGGATGAAAAGAAGTAAGTAAGTGTAAGTAAAACTAAGTAAATTAAGTAAGTGTATGTAAGTTAACAAATGTGAATAAATAGTGAGGATGTATGTATGTGTAAGAAAGAAAGGAAACTATATAAGTAAGTAATTATGTAATTAACTAAAAATAAGTAAGTGTAAGTAGGCAACGAAGCAAGTGAAAATAAACGTAAGTGTAAGTAAGTAAGTTCATAAGTAAGTAAATAAGTAAGTGGAAGTCTAAGTAAGTAAGCATGTAAGTAAGTAAATATGTGTAAGCAAATACGTAAGTAAGTGTAAATAAGTCAGTCAGTAAGTAAGTGTAAGTATGTAAGTAAGTGTAAGTAAGAAAATGAGTGTAAGTAAGTAAATAGGTGTAAGCAAATAAGTAAGTGTAAATGAGTCAAAGTAAGTATGTGAGTAAGTAAGTAAGCAAGTAAGTAAGTAAGCAAGTAAATAAATGTAAATAAATAAGTGTAAGTAGGTAAAAAAGTAAGTAAACTTAAAATTAAGTAAGAGTAAGTAACTATCTAAGAAATGACACACACACACACACACACACACACACACACACACACACACACACACACACACACACACACACTATGCATTCAAACCTTCTCAAAAGCTATTGAATAAAAATATGCTTTTTTTATTTTAAAGAGGACACAGATGGAGGATGACTGAGGTCACAGTGACTGCAAAAGGACAATCACTTTTCAGTTTTATTAATGCTCGAGAAACAATTAGGAGTAACTGTGTAGAGAATCGTAAGGGTCAAAAAAGCAATGTTTGTAGCAATCATATCCACTATTAAGGACCGGCCTGTCTATTTAAGGTTTTAAAAGCAATAACACTCTAATCCTACACTGAATGAAATCCATACCCGGAGTAATATGATCCCTATTTTTTTCTTCACCTGGCAGTATAGTCAAGCAGCAGACAAGAGAACAATGACTGATCCAAACATACAATGTGTTAAAACAATCCAGACTAGCTGGATAGAGTTTAAGTTCATTTTAGATGACATCCATTCCAATTAACTGAGACTTTTTATGTGCACTTTAATTTGGTCTGTCTGTTGTTCACTGTAGGTTGGAGGTTACTGCAGACCTTTTCATACTATACGTCATTCATAAGCCATTAGTTAAAGTTACTTTGGCATTCTTGCAGCGATGCACACTTTGACAATGGTCCATTGCTAGGTTATGACCAGAGCTGATTAAAAGAAAATAATAATAAAAATAAAAAATGTGAATGCAAAAAAAAAAAAAAAGAAAAAAAAAAGAAAAAACCCATAAAACCCTGGATGATAGTATAAATGATACATGTAATGAATCATAATGCACCATGTAATGGATTTAAAGTCCATCCATCCATTTTCCATACCGCTTATCCTCCACAGGGTCATGAGGAGCATGGAACCTATCCTAGGGAACTTGGGGCACAAGGTGTGGGTGGGTGGGGTGCCAACCCATTGAAGGACAAAATCACATATACATTCACACACTACAGATAATTTAGAAATGCCAACCAGCCTACAACACATGTCTTTGGACTGGGGGAGGAAACCGGAGTACCTGGAGGAAACCCCCAAAGCACAAAGAGAAACATGCAGGATGGAGGCAGGATTTGAACCCACAGCCCTGGATGTGAAAGGCAAATGTGCTAACTACTAAGCCCTGTCCATAAAATCTGTAAGGTCAAAACAAACAAAGAACATCACACTTTTATTTATATTGAAATTATTATGTCATAATTTCAAGATTTCTTTCTTTTTTTTCCAGGATTACCCGAAGATTTGCATAGCCTTAGCATTTTCCCTTTACATTCTTGCTAGTCTGACTGGATTCTATTACTTCTCTGTTGTCTTCCTCTCTCCAGCCTGGCAGACGCAGTCCGAAAAGACTGGCTCGGACTGTCCCAGCCTTTCATCACAGCACACATTGGCTCCGCCCTTGGGAGGGGTTTCAGAGTAAACCCCGCCCCCGTCTCCCACAGATTGCGAGAGAGAGAGAGCGAGAGGGAGTAAGAGCGGGACAGAGATAGGCAGAGAAAGAGAGAGAGAGAGAGAGAGAGAGAGAGAGAGAGACTGGTGCTCGGTGAGCGCGAGCGCAGAGACCGGCCACACATCAACAGGAGACTCAAACAGTGCTCACAGACACTTCTACACACACACACACGCACACACACACACGCACATATACGCGCGCGCTAGAAATAAGCATCAGAGCACTCAAGAAGAAGAAGAAGCCAGAAAGTCATTTCTTCGTACAGAGGATTCAGCAAGAAGACGCACGAGACGCGAGAAGTTCACGGCTGTCTGTCACTGCGCCACAGAGCCTCAGAGGTCACCGACACCTGCTCGTGCGCACCGGGTCCGAGATGATGGTGCTGATCCTGCTGCTCTTTTGGCTCACGGTTCACGGTAAGTGCACCGGCTCGGGTTCATTTCACCGCTGTTCCGCGCGCCTCTGTCCCGGGAGCGCACGCCGAAACCAGGCACTGAACGACCTGCTCCTAACGGATGTGTGGCTGTTTGACATGCTATGTTTTTATTCGCTTACACAAACACTCTTTGTGCATGATTACAGAGTTTTCCATTAATTACCATGCATTGTCTTCAGGATTGTTCTCTCTCTCTCTCCACACACACACACACACACACACACACACACACACACACACACACACACACACACACACACTGACATGGGATATAGTTTGCAAAAAAAAAGAGCATCCACTCTTTATTTTTAGCCCAGATTCCAGTTCGGATTGAATGACTGACTTGTTTTATTGGCTTGATTTCATTCTCACGTGCATGATCCTCACTTATACTGGCTGCAATGTACAAGGAAAAAAAGCTTTGATTGTCCGTCTGTGCATGTGCGCATCCCTAAGAAAGTTACCCACTAACACACGCACACCTTAAGAGTCTTGTACTACTCATTCATTCACATTCATGATGCTGGACTAGTGTTGTTTTGGTGCTGAATGTGCCCACTACAGCTTACAGCTTACAGTTCCTTCTCTGACCGGAGCTCCACAGTGGATCTCAGCCGGAAGATGTCTGTTTTCGTCTGCTTTCCTCCCTTTTTACCATCAGGTGGTTTCGTATGACAAGGGCTCCCCTTAAACCTCAGGGTCATTCCCCTGGGGGGCATGACGTGACTGACCGGAGCTGTCTGAAAGGTCAGGTATCCCTTGGTGACAGTTTTAATTTACAATATGACTTGAGGCTAATCCTGAGAAGGCAAAACAGTACCTTCACTATAGAATGACTGACCAGCAGATTGACGCTTCAAATCGTGTCTGAAGCCAACAATCCGAGCGATCCGAGTTCTGACAGATCTAGACAGAGACGTGTGACGTTCAAATCTTGCTTGCTCACGCTCTTCCTCTCTTTACGCCGTCTGTGCCTTCTGCTTGGATCTGAGAAGCTGCGATTTTTACATGGCACGCAACAAACGCAGCCGAACAAGCACCCTGGCGTGAATTTAATGATTTCCTTGTTTCACGAGTTCTTAGCCAGTACACTGCCTTTTATGTAGACTCACTCATACAGGCTGAGATATGGCAGTAATTAGTTACAGATGTCATTACAAAATGTTGTTTGTATCAGACTGGAGTCGGGTACCAAAGCACTTGACTTGATCATTATAAATAATTGACTGAGCTATTCATATTATTTGTATTTTTATATGTATATAAAAGTACCTTTGCACTAGTATAATCCCAACAGGCTGGCAGGTTCGCCTTTATTCTTTTGGGTGGAGGTTAATTTTGGGATATCTATTCATTAGTTTGTTTATCAGAGAGGATGAGAAGTTTGATTCCTCGAGATTCTTTGTCTAAGGACTTTGTCCTTTTGCACATCTATAATCTCGACAGATGCTTGGGGTTAACTTTGTGATATTTATTCACTTATTTATTTATTTATCTATCAGAAAGGAGGCAGATCCAAGATGATGAGAAGAGCCCAAAGTTTGATTGCATTCCTTGTTGATTTTATTTCTGTGTACTTTTGCCCATCCATAATCTCGACAGGCTGCCGGGTTTATGATCGGGGTTAATTTTAGGATGTTTATTCATCCTTATTTATTTATTTATTTATTTATTTATTTATTTATCCCGAGAGTGCATCAAGGTGCTGAGAAGAGCTCAAAGTTTTCTCATGAGTCTTATCGATTTTTAAAACGATGTACTTTTGCACTGTCGCTCATCCCTTGTCTCAGGAGTCTGATAGGTTTATGATTCGAGTTAGTTAATGATCTAACTTATTGATGTTTTTACTTATCACAAGTGGATCGAGGTTACGAGTAGAACTCGAAGTTTGCTCGAGACTGATGATTTTAAAACCGTGTACTTTTGCCCAGGTGTAATCTTGACAGATTGCCAGGTTTATGCTCTCAGAAATTTCAGAAAGGAGCAGATCGAGGTGGTTATGAGTCCAGCTCGAAGTGGGAGTGCATTTCTTGTTCATTTATTACTGTGTAATTGTGCACGTCTATAATCTCAACAGACTGCCAGGTTTATCATCGGGGTTCATTTTTGGATATTTATTTAAGCTGGGTGATGAGAAGAGCTCAATTTTTTTTGTTATTATTAATTTATAACTATGTATTCATGCTCATCCCTACTCTCGGTCTTGCTGTAACATTTTAATCAGTGTGATATAAGAGCCCGGAGTTCAGGATGTGTCACTGTTGTTAGTGTGTGTGGAAGTGATCACTAGCAACATTTCCTATTGATGAATTGCCTCGACAGGGCTGAATCTCTCAAGCCGAATCTCTCTAGTCAGCTGAACTAATGATTTATCAGAAAGGAGTAGAGCTCAGGCTGTTAACTGAACCAAGAAAGATGACAGCTGATATCGAACAACATTTTCTACACATACACTTTGTCAAATGTTTTTTTTTTTTTTTTTTTTTTAACTGAAGTTTGCTAGATGCTTGATTCGCAGTCCCTGTCATGATCATCTCCCGACGCAGGGTTGTCTCTCTGATGTTATGATTGATGGAGCCTAATGGGAGATGCTCGGCTTTGCCGTTCAGCCCTGTGTGTTTGTTTTACAGTGTGGCAGGTAAACACCAGATAATGACCCGCATCTGAATGGCCACGATTCCCCAGGAGGATCCACTCCTCACAGCTTAACAGTGTTTCACAAATTATGGCTTTCATTTAAAAGGAGGCGATCGGCGTCAGCAGGAAGAAAAGGTGGAATAGAGTGAGAATAATGCCAGGATTATGGAAGTGCATGTACAGTGTACAGTATGTGGGTGTGTTTTTATATCTTAGTGGGGACCAAATGTCTCCACAACTGTAGGAATATCTGCCAGTTTGACCTGGTTGGGTCATTTACAAAACGGCAGCTTTACAAATGTTTAGTTTTGGTTACTAAGGTTATGGTGAGGGTCAGATGGAAGGTCCTTATAAGGATAGTAAGACAAACAGTGTGTGTGTGTGTGTGTGTGTGTGTGTGTGTGTGTGTGTGTGAGAGAGAGAGAGAGAGAGAGAAAGAGAGAGAGAGAGAGAGACTCCAGTAGCAATTGTGGAAGAGCACAAAAGTCTGTGTTGAGTTTTTCATCAAGTGCTCAGAGGTGCTTATATAGGGCACTTCTCTTTCACACACACACACACACACACACACACACACACACACACACACCTGGTGGCGAGGAGTGACTGATGGTGAGCAGTGGGCCAGAAGCTCGCCGGATTGCTGAAGCACCGCAGGCGAGCCGTCTGTCCAAGGTCTCTCTTTTTTCTAGCGTCTCATGATTCATCCTTGTTTTTATATTTGCACTGTGTTCCCTTCATTTCTGCTTTTCTCTACCTTCTCCCCTCTTCTTACACAGTCTTATTTCTCATTTTACAGGATAGAGGTCAAGGTCTCTCTCTCTCTCTCTCTCTCTCTCTCTCTCTCTCTCTCTCTCTCTCTCTCTCACACACACACACACACACACACACACACACACACACACACACACACACACACACACACACACACACACACATGCATTCTCTCAAAGCAGACATACTCACAAGTGTGAATTGTCTGTCCACTGGGGGCAGTGTTGCACACATCTACCATCTCTCTCTCTCTCTCTCTCTCTCTCTCTCTCTCTCTCTCTCTCTCTCTCTCATTGTTTCAATCTCTGTCTCACTTTTGCATTCTTTCCATTGCTCTCTCTCATTCTCTGTCTCATCTTTCTTATTCTTTTTCTTCTCTTTCATTCTCTCTTTCTCTTTTTTTCTCGCTGTCTCTCTTGTAGTCTTTGTCTCGTTGTCCTTCTCTCTCTGCGTCTCTATCTCTCTGTTGCTGTTCCTGTCTCTGGCTCTCTTACATTCTCTCTCTCTCTCTCTCTCTCTCTCTCTCTCTCTCTCTCTCTCTCTCCTGTCCACTCTCTTATTATTTCTTTCTTTCTTACTCTTTGTTTTTCCAATTCAAATTCAAATGTTGCTTTATTGGCATGACAAATACTAACATTTGTATTGCCAAAGCTTGGATCCACATCAGAAAAAATAACAACAGAAATAAATGAATAGATACAAATATACATGCATTCAAAAAGAGATGAAACACTAGTGATGAACTCGTAAAACACAGAATAAAACTGAATACAAAACAGAATATTAGGTGGGTGCGTGTATGTTTCTCTCATTCTCTCTCACTCTCTCGCTCTCTCTCTGTCTCTCTCTCTCTCTCTCTCTCTCTCTCTCTCTCTCTCTCTCTCTCTCTCTGCTCTCACAGTGTTTCTTTAATTATCTTTCTGTCTGACACAGTGGCACAGGAACACACTGCTCACTGCTCCAGCCACCGGACCCATCATATGATTAAACTAAGTATTAGCATAGAGAATTCTTTTATGTTCTCTTTCTTTTTTTAAATAGTACATTTTTATATTACAGAGACACACATCATGATGTATGTGTGATGTGTTTAGTGATTCTGGTGCTAATTTGGTGGTTGGTTCTGTATTTTCATTATTCGTGTGTGAAGGCAGTGGTTTTGTGCTGCGCTGATGTCACAAGGGGATAATGTTATCGCTAGCACAGTTCCAACGGTGTTTGATATGAGAAAAGAAATAAAAATAAGCGATCTCAAACATGAAGGACAAACTTGAGACAGCACATGTTGGACTCAAAGTTACAGAATGCAATGCATATGTATACAATGCAGTTGCTCTGAGTTACAGCAGACACGCTTGGCTAGTTAGTGATCTACGTGATGACAAGTGTGAATGACAGTGACCAGTCCCTCCAGGATTTTGCGATCGCAGAAATGAACACAAAATCAAGGAAACTCCACAATATCCGCAGGAGCTTGCGATTTTTCCGCAGAGTTTCCACATATTTGGGCCAAGATGCGTCATGTGATGTCATACAACGCGCCATGTGATGTCATCACAACGCGCATTCAGCCAAAGCCCCCTTCGATTCACCTGTGTCGAACATGAGTACAGCTACGAGGTCTCATTTACCAACAAACATCACTGTGCTAAACAATTTCGTGCTGTTGCGATTTCGTCAGTTCAAGTAGTTTTGCACAACAAGCACAAAAAACCCTGCAAACTGCATAGCAAATTTTGAAAAAAAGCCGCAGCAAAATCAAGCGTTTTTGGCCGCAACAATCACCAAAAAAAACTCTGCGAAATCCTGTACAGACTGATTGACAGTGGTATTAGCATGAACTTTAAAGCTTTGGAAGCTGGTCTATTTTGGGCAGAACATACAGATGAGGAGGTGAGAGAGCTGGACAGACTAGAGCACTAAAGCGCCGCTGCATCACTCTTTTTAGGTGGAGATGACGCAAGGGCTAAATCCCTCAGCAGGCAGTCGAGTAGATCATCATGTATTTTTTCCTTTAAGCATCTTTGTCATTGTCCTTTTCGAATGAAGGATGTGTACATAGTGAAACTTCATAGACGAAATAAATAAATAAATAAATAAATAAATAAATAAATAAATAAAAATAATAAAAAATGTAACCATTGATCCATTTGATGAACACACAGTCTTCTGGTATAAATGCTGAATAAAAAAAAAAAAAAAAAACATTCCTAATGACACAGTATTTGGACGTCATCTTTATGCTACAAGCTTCAAACAGCTCTATAAACATCTCCATATGGATGTGTCTCTCCACTCCCTCAAACTTGGTCCTTATTCTCTTTCTCTTGAGCTCTCTCTCATTCTCACCCCTGCCTGCTCTCGCTTTCTCGGTCTTCCGTTCAGTCTATTCCTCATTACTTTTCCATTTGTGAACCTGCTGACTGCTTCGCTGCAGTCTGAAAAGTCCACAAGAGCTTGGTAATTAAAATGTCACTCAGTCGTATTGTGCACACACCGAAAGCGGAAGCTTCAAACGTCTCAATATTGTCAGTCTTTCTTGAATGGCACATTGCGATTTCTCCCCTCGTCGGCTTGTTGTCGTAACTTAATAAATAATTATTTGCAACTCCTTAAGTCTTTTTTTTTTCAAAGAATGGTATGAATCTGGGACATGATAATCCATAATCCAATTCCTTCTCCGTAATTTGTACCGGATTACTGTACATTCTGCATGATAATGCATCATTTCAAGCCTGTTCGTGTGGAATCTGGGTGAGATGGGCAGGATTGGCTGCTTTATCCGGATTGATGCCCATTATCCCGGATTACACGTCTGTTGGGCGCAAAGTTAAGTAATTCAACCAGATGCTGTTGCGGTCATAGGGTCACCTGTAGCAACCCTGTTTACTTCCTCCTGCTTCTTTCGGGCCGGATGGAGATAAAGTGGTGGGGTAGCGACAGACTGATATGGTGAGAACGATGGCCATCTCAGGACACAGCCAGGATTTTGGGACAGATTAAGATGGGGATTAATGGCTTCCAAATTGCATACCAACAAATAAATCCAATGTGCTCCTTGCACAACATGATCTCTGCAGAAAGATTATAAAATAAATAAAAACATGTCCATATCATTTCAGTGAAATATACAATATGTATGGGTGAACTATCAAAGCATGTTATTAAGTTTGAAGAACCCAATTTTGGCCAAAACCTGATTGCTAGAAAAACCTGTTTGCTAGAATTTAGCCACAGTGACATTCGACACACGTTTAAAGTCATCATCTAGACAGTGTTAATGATTACGTGACTTGTGGATTTGTTTGTGTGGTAACGATACTCACTACACCGACACGAGTAACCAGAATAAACACACCTATGGTGTATACTCACCATTCCAATAAAGTCACATTTTAAAGCAGGGGTACTCAATAGGCCGACTCCGGTTAAATGTTAAATGTCTGCAGCAGAATCATATGAGCAAGCAAAAAGATAACCGATGCCTTAGTACTTTCGCTCCCCTTCTGTTCTTAAGTGTTGGCATGTGACAACAACAGCCAATCAGAGCAGCGTAATTGGCATCACTATGACAACGCTGCATTTCCACACTCTCCGTGTCCTAATGCAACAAGGTTTCAACGTTTGACATTTGTCACATAGCTAATCCAAATGGTCAGATCTGATAAAAAAAAGGAAAGGAAGGTTGACAATGAAAACCGTGTGTTTAAAGATGACTGGTCAGACAAGTATGCATTTATTCTCCCTAACAGAAGCACCAAACCTATTTGCTTAATTTGTAACGAGGCAGTGGCGATTCTCAAGAGTGGTAACGTTAAGCACCACTATGAAACAAAGCACATGCATTACGAGCAACATTACCTATAGAACACGGAGGTGAGAACCAAAAAACCTTAACCAGATGAGAGAATCACATCGAGTAACAAGTCGTATTATAGTTAAAGCAGCAACACAACAAGGAGGTCTCATACGTCCCATTAAGATAGGACGTATGCTTGCTCAATCTGTGTGGACCTTCAGCTCAGTGGAAAGCTGATAAGTGGACCACAAAGATTTAGATTTGAGTACCCCTGTTTTAAAGTGAGTTGTGTTGTGATTACAGCTGGCCCAGCTTCAACTGTCCAAACCATCCATGTTTCCTTGATAAAAACGAAACCCAGTGCTGCTTTATTTTTCGCTTACAGAACAGAAATGCCTCAGAAGAGGTACGGCTTGGATGGAATGCTTCTTCTAATATGCTTATGCTATGCACCATGTGCCACTTGTGTATGATGTCTAGTGTGGATTCGAGGTAAAGCTCCATAGTCTCATAGTAATTTTCTCAGCAGAGCTCCCAGCATAAAAACTGCAAAATAATCAGTTTGGATATTGTAGTCGGAGCAGTCAGGACATTATTGCGGGGCGTAAATCACCCACCGCTGCATGGCGAGCTGACTATAATGTTGTGTGTCCTCTGTAAAGCGGCGGTAAATGGGCTGACAGGATTGCTGAGACATATTTCATGCGTCAGGACTGTGAGAGGTTGAGGAATTGGGTTGCCAATCTGATAAGAACCGGAGAAGGTTTTACTGGAAGTTTCGGAGACACCAGAAAATTACACCTTACTTTTGTTCTCTCTCTATTTCTTTCCTTGCCCCTCAATCTCTCAGTACATTCCTTCTCCTGGTTGGTTTTCATGCTGAGGTTTTCAGGAAGGTTGGAGACTGAAGTATGGATAAATTGCTCAGTACAGGACAGTTAGATGTTTATAGGTGTGGGTTTTGAACTGAGCTTGGCTGTATAGCCTTACAAGCACAGAATGGAACTAAATTTATAAATGCTAATCATGTTACTTTTAACTTGAATCTATCTTTTCTAATGTTTAATATCTAATATCTAATATGTAAGTACTTCTGCTTGAACTCTGAATGCTAAAACAGATCTAATCTTTTTGCTAAATGCTAAAATATATCTAATATCCACTGTCACTTTAGCCTGAACCTCAAATGATTAAGCATCTAACACTGAACTTTAGCCCAAACCCAATATTAAAATAGCACTAATATAAATTCATCCCACATTCTGAAATCTGAATTAAGTCCAGTGTATGAAGTGCTAAAATGCATCAAATATCTACAGTAACTTCAGCCCGAACTCCGAATGATAAAATGGCTAACATCTAACTTTAGCCCAAACTCTTTAGCTAAAAATCTTTGTCATGCTAATCTTGCTCTAATATAGTAAGGATAAGTTTAGTCTAAACTCTGAATGTGAAAATAGCTCTAATGTTAGCTCAAAGCCAATATTAAAATACAATATATATCTAACTTCATCCCAAGTTTAGAAATCTGAACTTCAGAAGTTCAGGTTTTGAAACGCTAAAATAGTTCTAACATCTAACTTTAGCCCAAACTCTTGCTAAAAAATTGGCATGCTAATCTCACTCTAATATACATGATAGCTAATGTTAGTCTAATCTCTGAATGTGAAAAAGCTAACTTCAGCCTAGATGTAATATTGAAATAGCATTAATATCTAAGGTAATCTGAACTTCAGTCCAGACTTTGAAATGATAAAATACACTAGATAAATAAATAAATACATAAATAAACATTACATTTAACCTAAACCCAAACTCTTTAGCTAACATTAGAAATTAAAAAAAAAAAAAGGGGGGGGGGGACCTACTCTGTTATGCAAATTAACATACAAAGCAATGTTATGTCTAAACTCAAAAGTTAAAATAGCTCTAACTTTATCCCAAACCCTATTAATACCAAATGAAAACAGCTAACATTTAATATAATGTATTTAATTAACTCTTTAGTTAAAAAGAGGTGTGTCATGATAGAATAGAGTCTACATTCTGAATGTGAAAATAGCTGTAATTTCAGCCCAAACCCAAAATTTAACCCAGTATACATCTGAAATCTGACTTGAGTCTAGACTCTGAAATGCAAAAATCATTTAAACATCTAACTTTAGATCAAACTCAGGTAAACATAGCTAGAAAGACAAAAATCTCTCATGCCAATTTAGCTCTAACACACAGGATAATCAGAGCAAAAGAGCACTAACAGATGAGTTTACTCACAGCTTTGGATGTTAAATTGCTTCTAACTTCTTCCATGCTAACTAACATTTAACCACAGGATCTTACAGTAGCTCTGCAATCTCACATTTTCTCTGAATGCTAAGCTAACTTGCTGTCATTCGCACCCTTGGTTTGTTAGCAAGCGAGCTAATGGATGTAGTGTTAGCCTTTATGTTTGATAATCAGAACACAAGCAAAGCCCTGGTTCTCTGCTATGCTAGCTCAGCTAATTAGCTGAGGGAAGGTGGGATTAGTCTGCAGACAGAGTCAGATACAAGTACCCTCTCTCTTCCTCTGCCGCTCTCTTTTCTGGCTAAGTGCCAGCTTTCAGCAGTTTCATTCGGGCGTCTGTTGAGGGAAGCGGAGGAGTGTTTGACACCAGGTAGTGAAGCTCATGTCAGATGAAGCGCAGTATGTGGAAAAACGGTCTTGCTTCCCTAACGGTCCCTGGCGGCTCATTGAGGAGCACCTGGATTATCCTGGATTATCACACCCGCACACACACACGTTTTTATAACAACAGGCTACCAGCGCAGCTGCTCTGAATTAACCTCTTTGCTTGTAGATGGAGAAACTGAGGTAGTGTTTATAAATGAAAACATCTTTGCCCGGTTTCATATCCAGTTGTGGAAATTAGAGCTGTAATGCAGTGCCACTATCTGTATCTGTTTAGTGCTATAAATATCAGTATCTATATCTGTATCTGGATTTAAGCCTGAAGTGACATTGACTAAAACAGTGGAGAACATTGGAAGATGACTCAGAGGTAGAAATGGCAGAACTGTCAGCATGGTGTGTGAATTCTACCTCAGCTACATCACTCATTTTATTTATTAATCCCGCTCAAATAGTTATTACAGTTATTATTATAACTGATCAGGGAGTTACTAAGGATGAATGACTGAATGCTTTAAATGCATTGCTGCACGTTCATGTTAATGAACTGAGTCTTTCTTTGTCTCACGATCTTCAAATCAGAAAAGTAAGCAAAGTAAGCCTTCTATTCGTATCTGGATTTGTATCTGTGAAGTACACACTTTATCTGTTCATTCCAAATAACGTATTCGTATTTGGTTACACTCCTACACTCTTAAAAATAAAGGTTCTTCAATGGTTCTTTATAGCACCAAAGGTTCTACAAAGAATTTTCTTCTTGTCAAGAACCATTTTTCATTGTATAGGGTTCTTGAGTTGAGCTATATGGTTCTTTGGAGATTAAATATGTTCTTTATGATTCATTATAGGTTCTTCAGAGCAGTGCATTGGATTTTCAAGGTATCATCCCTTAACAGGTTAAAGTGAACCCTATAAGGTTCTTTGTGGGACTGGAAAAGGTTCTCCTGGCATCACTCTTAAGAACTTAGTTACCGGAGTAAGGGTTTTTTAGATAACTTATGATAACATGCTTCCTTGTGGCACTGCTGTGAAGAACCATTGCTGGGTTTTTAAAGCACCAGTAAACAGAGGGTTCTCTTAAGAACTTGAGAGTAAAAGGTTCTTTGTGCAACTTAAAAGGGATCTCCTATGGCATCAGGCTGAAAAACCCTTTTTGGTTCTAATTGGAACTTTTATTTTTAAGAGTGAAGTTGAAATGGATTTTTGAAAATTTGACCATTTTGAACTGAAATTCTATTAAATTTTAATTTAATATTTAAAGCTATTTTTTTTTGTATTCAGCTACTAAGGTTACACAAGAATTGATATAAAATATTCACGATACAGAAACTGTTACGTTTTCATCAATCATTTTCACCAGGGCGCAGACAAACTATTGGGAGAATTTATAAATCGATTTATTTATTTTAAGATATCGTGAACCTATCGTACATTTTGTTTACAGTATTAAACCTCTGTTTGAGGCATTTTTTGATTTATTTAGTTTTATATAGACAAATATGGACGCCGTTTTTTGTTTATGATCAAAAAATTAAAAAGGAGTCTTGTTCGGAACATCGAATCGGATCGTGACGAGCGTATCATTACAATCCAGCCTTTTTTATTTTAAAATTATAAACCTTAATGTTCTCTATTATAAGCCAAAATTCTACAAAATATGCATTTTCAATAAGTTGTGCATCACTATAATCTACCTTAGTGCAATTTTTTTTTTTTTATGCTTCCTCAATATGATCCATTCTTCAGACATAAATACCGGGTCATGTGACATTAAGAGAAGGATTAGCCATAGAGATGTGGCAAGCATGTGACACAAAAGCTGTTACAATTTTTTTTTTCTCACAAATTATATTATGCAGTTTGAGGTGAAATAAATAAATAATGTAAAATATAGTGCTAAAAAGGGGACATGTCTGCTTGACCATGGAAACAAAAGCGTCTATTTTTATGAGCGTTAATAGCAGGATGCATGGTGGGAGATGAAGGGCTCCAGTTCTAGCACACCTACGCGTCCCTCTCTGCGTGAATTTTACGGTCCTGATCTGCTGCAGCTGCACTCACAGTGTTGGCCACCGTTTCTCTCTGAGCCAGTTGGAGTATTTTCCGCAGCAGGAAATGCCAAACATCATGCAATATGCCAAAAAATGGCCTCATGCAGTCCGAACACTGTCATTCATTTAAGTTTTGATTTTCTTTTGCGCTGCATCTGTAATATTCAATATTCCGTATTCTGTCTACCTGTCTCTCTGTGTAAGCTTGCGTTTATAAATATATTTTCTTCCTCGCATTCCCGGAGCTCGGCTTCAAGTGCAATTTAATACTGTGGTGGTACTTCATGCTAGTGTGGCATCGAAAAAATGCTAATGTGCTATCGGGAGCGGTTAAATGATTTGCTTTCCTTTCAAGCGTTCTGGCAGGGGCTTTCGATCTGGCTACCATCCCAGGCGAATAGACACCGGTCATTGCTCAGTCCTCGCGGGACATTAGAGCAAATCAGCACATCGCGCAGGAGCCGCTGGCACGTTGCTTCTGGGCTTTGGCCTCGTCCCAATTCCCAGCGGCCCGAACGTGCTCTCCTGCACAGGAGCCTCTGCTTAAGCCAAATTGAATCAGATCCTTCGCGAAAGGGTTAAATCTGCTTCTATAGCCCTGCATGCGCATTACTGGATATAGAACGGGAGGGGTAAGTGGCTCAGGAGGGGTCTTGTAAAACACTGATCATAAAGCCTGGCTTCAAGATTGGATTAAGAGCAGAGTGCCCCATCCTGAAAAGGAGTGCAGTTTATTAGAGCCTTATCTTAAGTGATAATGTTACCATGAAGGGCTGTGTAATGGCAGTAGAGTGGACTGTAGCCATATAAAAGATATGAGCCCATGGCAGAAAGGGAGACGATGATAGGCTCTGAGTGCAGGAAGAAAGCACTTTTATTTCCACGGAGAAGGAGATGTGGAATCAGATGGGAGCCGTGGCTTCTGCTATGACAAGTCCTGAACTGATGATGACGCCTCCACTTTGCGAATGGAGCGCTGAGGCTTAATTTTTTACAGTATGAAAACCTAGTCTAACAATATTATGGCGTCGTTGTACAGTATAAAGGTACATCTTATAGGCACATATATATGGGTATATAGGCACATCTTTATATAAGATATAACAAACAAAAAAAAACAAAAACAAAAGGAAACAAAAAGATCAAATCCCCTAATTGTTCTTCTATTCTTAGAAACAACTTTCACGTTCTGATTATTGAGAACAACTTTTCCATCAAAATGTTTATCAAGTTGTTGTTATAAGCTGAATTAGAGAGAGTGTCTGTGAAGAAAACCAGTGTACTAACAGTGGTGTACAGTACATACACCTTATATAACCTATACAACTATATGGTTTACTTTTGCTCAACAATACTTCAGACCAGAATTAAATTCGGTGCATTTGATGGCCGTCATTTACATTATGATAATGCTAGGAACATGCGAAAAGTGGCAGCAGAGGTAACAATGTTACAGGATACCCATTTTGGGTATTATAGTTAAAAACATAATGTATGTTTTGTAAGGGTTAGCCTGCTTTTCTTTATTTGTTGGAAGCAGATTGCTGTTTATAAATGCCACGCATTTCACCATCATCCTCTCCTGACTCATCTTTGTTTTTGTCTGGGGGTAAAACCTTTTTTTTTCCAGCAGGATGTGTTTAATGGAGCTGAAAGTACAAGCAGCATTTTTCTACATCCACTCACAAACAGGCTGCTGTAAATTGTAATGCACATGTGAGCAAATATTCTAGCAGTAGGTAGACTGACCAGGTTAGACGGTAATAGACGGAAATGCATTTTAATCTGTATTTTTTAAAAAGAGGTAACCTTCTAGTCATACACTGTGACTAAAGCTGAAACTGTGACACTGTAACAACTCTAGTAGCAACTAACACATCCTGGTTCACAACGCACTGAAACACAGAACTTTTTATAGATTGACCTTGTTGTAAACTCCATTCAGAAAAGTGCGTGATCTGTAAATGTGTTAGAAGAAAACACAAGTCTGTAAGCTTTGTGTTCTTTGGGAGAATTGGGAGAACAGTGATGTGCAAAAGCTGAGTCAGACAGAAAACCGAAATCCTTTGAAGAAAAGAAAGAGTATCTGGGAATTTAGAGGAAAAGGATGTAAGAGAAAAAAGCTGTTTGAGGTACTTAAGCAAGCTAACAGCTACAGTTTTCTGCAAACCCTCTGAAGGATTTTTATTATTTCCTTTCCGAAGGCTATGCTATCTAACTGTGGTCTGGTTAGGTACATCAACTTTCATGAAAAGGTAAACAGAGCTATCTTAGCACAAAGCTCGGCAAGAGACGAAGTGGCAAAGGGATTGCTGAGACAAATTAAGGTTATCTGAAAACCGCCAAGGTAATCCTCACCATTGATGTCTGCATGTCTGAAAGTGTGTGTGCGCCTGCAAATGGGAATGAGATTACGCCACTCATTCTTTGTATGCTAATTTTATTACCACATATTGTTTCCGTATCTGACACATAACAGCTTTAGCCCGTGGCTTAAAATGGCTTTTTCATAGCGTGCCGGCTGTCTTTTATGTTATGACTTCTGCAAGCTATGCTTTGTGGCAGGGATTGGGGGGAAACAGTAATTCGTGTTGATATTTTGTGCCTGCTGCAGCATGCTGAAGCGCTCAGCCTTGCGTGGCCTGCTGATGCTGATGCTGCTGACAGTGAGGGCTGGCATGGAGCTGCACTGCTCTGCGAGCATAGCTGACGCTAACATAGCTGCTGTTTAAAAATGCAGGACCCCCACTCGATTTAAATCACAGTTTCATGCGACACAAGAGCTTCCGAGGTGTCAGCACCCCTCAAACCCAGGGCCTTTAACCCACAATGATGTTACAAAGTCTATGGATGTCATCGCTGTGAATTATTTAGGCATGCAAAAAAAGGTACTTTATCCAGAAGGATGTTAGTAGCTTGAAGTGGATCAGGGCAGTCATGTTTTCTGTTAAAGCCTCTCCACAGGTGGACATCCTCCATGTACCAAGGCTGATTCTTGCCATTCATTTATTCTTGTTGTGCCTCTCTGTTCCATGATATTGACACGAAAATTCACCTTCTCATTCTCTTTCAATGCCATGGCCTTTCTTGGGTTCTTGGGCTCAGGAGCACTAAAAGAAAACATGCTTCATTTGGCAGTGAAAACATAAGGGCAACAGTTAATGAGGTTCAGTTTGTTTCATGGCCAGCTTCCACGTTACAAAGAATCTGGCCTTGAACCTCTCCTCTTCTCTGTATTTTGCTTGTCTATGCACTCCTAATGCTGCAGCCTGGGATTAAAGTATCTGCCACAAAAGTGACTTTCAGGGCCCCTATGCCTTTTCTGTTTGAAGGCTGGAAAACAACTGCGCTTTCATCTTGTGAACCAGTAACAAAGCCTGAAGACACATTCACCAAGAGAGATGAGAGGCAGGCATTGTAGCGACCCCTTTTTCATATCCGGCCTTTTTAAGACATCTTCCCTGGAAATGACATCTCCTTCATAGTCCTTTCTATCATTTTATGAGCCTTGGTCTGCCTCTGTGCAGGCGAAAATGGAAACCTGGACCAAAAGGATGAGGTCCAATTAAAGGGGCAAGTGTGGAGTGGCTCAAGAGATGCACCCTGAGGCTTGTCCGCTATAATGACAGGGGATACTGAGCAGGAACACGGTCAAGCCGAGTGGCAATTTTTTCACTATAAAGGTAATAGGCATTGGGTAAGGTAATGCTGTTATAAGGAGCTTGCCCGATGCCTAGGATTTTAAGCTCTTTCACTTATTTTTGATATTCCTGTCGGTGCAGATGTATGTTTTCTAGTTCTCATCCAGAATAGCATGGTGTCCTTAGGTCTTAGAAATGGTCGCATGCAGCAGTAGCAGCAGCAACAGCAGTGTGTCTGAGGTTTCCACCCACAGGCAAGGCAGAGACAGAGCACAGAACACAGAGAAAAAGGCAAGATGTGAAGCTCTGAGAAAGATGGCGAGGGAAACTAAAAAAATATTTAAAAAAAAAAAAAAAGTGAAATATAGTAGGTCTGAATTAATGATGGCACTGAAGCAGCGGTAGGCCCATTGGAGGCTTGAACCAGATTTCAACCTGAGTGGATTTTATCCCCTGGAGGTGAGTCGAGCACAGAACATCAGCGCCATCACATGCCGTCCCTGAGCATGGGCCACGGGGACCTCCATCATCCCTTACCACTGCTCTTCCCCTCCCAAATTATATAGGACAGCTATCCATGTAGCGTGTGTATGTACATTATTTATCTGTGCCTAAGAAGCAGCATGACAGTCCCTAATAAATTAGAGCGATAGACTGCTGTGAATAAATTGCCTGATGAAAATCAGGAGAAAATTAACAGGAACAAGAGAGTTGGGAGTTTGAGCTGGTTGAAATGATGATCTGTGGCCTATTACAAAGGCAAATTACTCATTTTGAAAAAAAAGGCAGGGAGTGTGTTATTATTCCTACCGTTACTTACAGTAAAGGAAGTAAGGTGCAAAAAATCTGACTGTTAATGCCACTGCTTCCTGAATGCCAAATCCCTCCTCCACACTATAAACATCCATCACTCTGAGAAAGGCTCCACTAATGTGTCTGCGGCTGAGAAAGCCTATGAGCATATGTCAATAAAATGCCTAGACATGTGGAAGAAGCTGGAGGAGAGCAAGATGGGGGAGAGATCTCTGCTTAGGATGGGCTGTCACCCACGATCAACGTGATGACCTCCTCAAAACTTCAACGCTTGCAAGTCAGAATAGGTCAAGAGACTACAAGAGAGGCTTAGAAGGTTCTCCTCTGCCTCTTGTAAAGTATGTCTACTGACAGGTGTGAAGATAGTTATGTCTAATTAAGTGGAAGTGGAGCTGTGGGCCATATGGAATGAAGATACAATGGCCAGACTTGTCAAATCAAAGGGGGGTCAAACTGCTTAGCTGCGAATGCAGGACAGGAGGAGTCAGTCACAGATTTGGAAAAGTTACTGGAATTATCATACACATCGAGTTTCTAATAACCATCTACTTGTTACGATGCAGGTGCATGACCTGCAAGTAAAGATGTTTTCATTAAGAAGCTCAGGAGAACACATGTACTGATGCAGGGGTTTTCAAGCTAAGTTCCTGGTAGCTCGTTCACTTTGAAAGGTTTTATGTTTACCCTGCTCTGACCTATCTAACACAGCTCATTAGGTAATCATCAAGACCTTAATCAGGAGTCAGGGCTCGCCAGGGCTGGGAGTGAGAGCCACGGGTTTACCACTGGAAGACTTTTCATCTATATGAGTACATGAAGATTGATGGTTAGTATGCATGGCCATATTTGTTGACTGTGAATTAATAAGTGAATAAAATAATATGAGGGTCATAGATTAAAATGATTGACAAATATGGTAGTGGCACAGAGTGATCTCTTCAACATACACCAGTTGTAGCAAGAAGCTTTGGATTTAACATCCTTTAATATTTCAGTATTTCAGAAACATGATATACTCTTTAAGTATTACGTTACACTAAAATGAATGAAGAAGGAGGTGGGATATAGGAAATAAAAGGCAGAGAGGTGAAATGTGTGTGTGTGTGTGTGTGTGTGTGTGTGTGTGTGTGTGTGTGTGCAAGAAAATGTGCACTGAGACTCTGTGAAAGGTGCCACAGTGAGTTTGTCACAGCCAGTATAACCTTATGGACCGAGGGAGTGCCACGAAGAGGGAGAGAAAGAATATTTCCTAGGGCTTTGAGACAATGTCATACTGATTAAGTCACATGGAGTGACTGTGGCAGCACGTGGAATAGGAAACCAAAAGGAAAAACAGCAGTACTGATGGAGTAGAAAGGCAGACATAAACTATTCTCTAACCCTGGAAGGCTCTCAAATCATTCACATCACCTCCCTACCTTTATCTTTCCTTTTTCAAAGTTCATGACTGCCTGACATGGAGGTTTGTGTGCATGCATCTGTCACAAAGGGAGAAGAGCTAGCTAATGGTCTTGTTGATCTCCAGGGGCTATAAGCAAATGTCTGTTCGGTTCAGCATAAGATGAGAAGAGAGACAAAATGTTGCCTAGAGCCTTTTACAGAGAATGAATTTACAGAGATCTCTTGATGGATATAGACTATACATTACAGGTATTAAACCTATTTGTACTTCGGTTCGATTTGCTTATATCAGGGCTTGGCAGATAGTAGCTCAGGGCCAGTTCTGACCTGCTTAACAAGATTATTTGGCTTGTAAATGAAATGGGAATCTTCTTAAGCTATGCATCAACATTGCTGAGTATTCAAATATCATCTGTGGATATAACATAAAGTAGGGCCTACTGTATATCACGTCAGGCTATTTGCATCCTGTAGCAAAGCAGCTTTGGATGAGTTAGGATCATCCTTCGTAGAGTACCACATCCAAAATAAAGGAAGTTAGGTAACCAAACTACTCTTCTATCCCAAAGATCCCAGTATCAAAACATTATTTATACACAGATCTTGATAATTGATTCTCTAAACTTCTTATAGAAGACATATCACCCTGCAGCTCTCACCTGGTTTCCTACTGAAGCTAAGTAGGGTTGAGCCTGGCCAGTACCTGGATAGGAGACCTCCTGGGGGAAAACTACGGTTGCTGCTGGAAGTGGTATTAGTGAGGCCAGTCGGTGGTGCTCTCCCTGTGGTCTGTGTGGGTCCTAATGCCCCAGTATAGTGATGGGGACACTATACTGTAAAAATTGATCCGTCTTTCCGATGAGACGTTAAACCAAGGTCCTGACTCTCAGTGGTCATTAAAAATCCCAGGACACTTCTCGTAAAAGAGTAGGGGTATAACTCTAGTGTCCTGGCGAAATTCCCCCATTGGCCCTTATCTATCATGGACCCCTAATAATCTCCATCCCTGAATTGGCTACATCATTCTCCTCTCCACCAATAGCTGGTGTGTGGTGAGCATTCTGGCACACTATGGCTGCCGTCCCATCATCCAGGTGGGTGCTACACACTGGTGTTGGTTTGAGGAGATTTCCCCCTTTTTATAATGTAAAGTGCTTTGAGTGCCTAGAAAAGCGCTATATAAATCTAAGGAATTATTATTATTATTTAATTATAAATGTGTAATATGCAGCATTGGGTCCTCATTTCTGTACTAACACAGCACCAATTTCCAAAATGGAGGTATTTGGCTCAACTGCTATTCTTCAAATGCTGCATATTTCATAACACATGTGAATGCTTGATGTTATGGTGAAAATGCAACATGTTAACTGGCTTCTGTTATTCTTTTAATAATGATTTTGGGAATGATGGAGGCTGGTCAAAATTTCCTTGATTAAAAATACCAGGTGGGGTTTAAATCCTGTGAAGGTTGTTTGAGCAGTACCACCACACACTGAAATCATTTTGTGCCCATCAATACCTGTAAAAAACCATAAAGATGGGCTCCATTGCCAAACCTAAATGTTGAGCCCTGGTTTATATTCTTTTATTTACAGAAGCGAAGATATCGGTGTAAATCAGTCAAGCTATGTGTTCAAGTTCTTGAAAAACTTGGACAAGATGATACACTACTGGCCTCATCTTGAGAAAGTTGAGCTGGTGTAGATTCTGTTGCCCTGGTGATTTTTCTGCATATTTGGTCTCTGCAAAATGCTTATCTGTGCCTGGGATAATGGTTTCACTGTTGAAGATGTCTTTGGAAATGCAAGGAAGGAATAGAAATTAGACCACCCAAAGAGATGTAAAAGCAGGGGTCACTAATTATAGTCCAGAGATCTGGAGGCCAGTACAGTTTTGGTACCAGTTAGTTAGCTGACATCATGTCTCAGAGCAGGAAAATGACCAAAGTGTCCTGGTCTCTGGAATCGATGACCACTGCATTAGAAAATGAGGTCTGTCTTGCACTTTTTGACTTCTAGCCACCCAATTGTCAAAAACACACAGGTCAATAAGCCAATCTCAGTGGCAGACGTTAAGTGATAATAATAGATAAAGCCTTGCCCTTTTTTTCCAGGGAACTGAGCAAGTTGAATTAAGTGATTTAGCTGGAAAATGGGCCTGCGACCGAGGTGCAGTGCCCTCAAGCTTAGTAGGTAGCCTTCTCTGTCATGTGTTACTGTTCGAAATGGCAGCCAGCAAAGACTTGCGAATTGCCTTTGGTAGACTGTTGGACTACACAGAGCTTGTTGTTCTTAAAAATAAGAGCCTTTCTGAAGAACACTGGAGCTTTGATAGCAACCGCTCAGCGTCGTCACAAAGAGCGGCTTTTAAATGAACTAGACTAGTGTGACTTTGATGGCAAATGTATGATTATGGCTTTGAACATTAGCGTTCTATAGTGTGTCTGTTCGGGAGCAGATTGGTCTTTAATATCTACAGAATTTTTAATGTTTTACAAGAGACTGTTATTGAGGAGAAAGTCAGCTCTCAGTAATAAAGTTCAGTATGAGTCACAAAGAATGACTCTGAGAAAGAAAAACAGCATAGCTATTTACGTCAATATTTGAAACATTTTAATTAAGATTAAATGCAGCAAATGGAAAGACGACACTTTACAAAACAGTTCAGTTGCGTTGAGAATTAAATGTCATGGTTTCTGTGCTCATGCATTCAAACAGTGCTTCAAAGTGTTCAATGTGTTGCCAGATTAGACAAAATCCCCCCGCAGTTGTTATATGATTTATCTCCACAAACCGGCATGGAATAATGCTTGGAAGTCAACTATGATATTAGATTTTATGATTATCAAGTCATCATTTTGACACACATATACTCAATGCCCAACTATGCACACACATCTAATAAGCAAAAATTAAATATTTGATTAATATTTTTAATCATTTGAAATATTAATATTATTTGCACGCTGTACTACACACGTCAGCTTTTATTAGGTTTGAATTAGGTTACACAAATGACAAACATTTTTTCATAATCAGATACTTGGAAGCAAAGAAGTGCACTGTAAAGTAATATAACTCTTTTGCTAGCACAATATGCAGTCACTTTGTGATTAAATTATGTATATAGAGAAAATAAAGATGCTAACCAGATGATGTGAAGAGTAACACTACAGCTTGTAGCCAAACGTTGGGTAATGACTTGACTTGACTTGATTTTTTGTCAAAGGTTCAATCATGATGTGCTAGTCCAGACACTTTCGTATAAAAAGATAATGACTATTTTATTTTAGTCAGTTAGGTTTCCAGGCAACCAGAACATGGGACAGGGCAGCACAGGGGGTGTTATACAGTATATGATGACAGATTACTGAACTAGACAGATTACTACCCAGAAAACAATGCTGATAGAGCTTCAGGGGTGGTGGAAGGGGAGGTATCAATGTGAAATGTATTTTTCATTTCAGACTGGTAAGCTCCACTTAGGGGGGTGAATACCAATCAGGACTCCACAGCCATACACACGAACACTTCCATATACAGAAACAGTTGTGTTTCTGTGAGACAGAGTGATTTATACCCCCGCCAGAGACTCCTAGCTGTTCCTAGCTGTGTCCCCTTAAGGGTCAGAGCCCTGTCAGATGGTGTGTGTGCCAGTGTGGAGATGCCAACGCCGGGGACCAGTGCATGTCTCCGTTCTTCAAGAGGCCTCTTCTGACAAGTCCCCTTGTGTTCCCCTGTCCCATTCACTGAAATGTTGGAGAAATAAAAGAGCTTGGCATGGTGATATAAGCTGCAGCATGTGTCAAACGCAGAGCCCCCGTTCAGGGGTCAAGGATCAAGGTTGAAGCAACCATATCTCTGGGCTTGTCTGCCAAGGCGGTCCTATAGTGGTGACACAGGAGGCTGGCAAAGTGGCATTGAATATGTCTTTGGGATGTGAAAGTGTGAAGACTGTGAAAGTGTCTTCGTTTTCTGTGGCTTTCCGGGTTTTTTATTCAAACTTTTTAAATTCAAACTAGTGACATGACGGTATGATCAGTCCACTGAGTCCTTTTTAATCAATGGCCTTCACGATATTAACAGTAATTGCTAAGCCTTAAGGTCTGGCAACATTAGTATGAAATGTGGCATAGGGTTGTGACATAGGGTTGTTATGGTTGAATTTTTCACAGTATAACAACTTTGTAGCCACAGAAACAGCTTCTCAAGGCAGAAACTTTAATGATTTGGATTACAGTCGTTGTCTTGAGGAAGACTTCCATCTCTTCACAATGATTTCACAAGCTAAAATTGGCTTCTTGTTCACCAGTTTCTTATTTGCAATTTTCCATTCCACCGTAAAATGTCCAGTAGTTACTTTCTCATGCCTGTAGATGACACCTGGAGCTTCTCTAATATCACTAATACGAGACTGTAAATGCTCTTTCTAAAAGTAGAACAGGACAGCTTATTCCTTACACCATTATCTCCTCATTCACAAAAAACATCTCACAAAACTTGTGTCCAGTTTGACCTGAAAATGTTAAAACTGATCCGTGCCGCACTGCCCAGTGTGTTGTGCACGCAAATTGATTCCTGCTGCATGGTTGTACAGAGTAGTGCGCACGTTTGTCTTGCTTCAGAGTTGTTCTGTTTCCCATACAAAAGTGAAGAGAACCACTGGAGTAAGGAACCTGAT
The DNA here is from genome assembly GCA_023630585.1 of Cranoglanis bouderius. Classification (NCBI taxonomy): domain Eukaryota; kingdom Metazoa; phylum Chordata; class Actinopteri; order Siluriformes; family Cranoglanididae; genus Cranoglanis; species Cranoglanis bouderius. Next base: position 7,458,991 of record CM042557.1, on the reverse strand, counting down.
CAGGTGAAAAAAATCTGTATTATATGATTATAAACTAACCAGCAAACGGACTAGCCATGAAACTGTGACACTATAACAACCTAAATGTGACATGGTAGCCCAGCAGTTAGATCTTTACAATAAAACTGTCAGATCATGCATTTTACCCTGGTATATAATGTATGCATGGTGCCCTGCAATGGACTGGTGTCTCATCTAGGGTATTCTCATTTTATTTCTGCCTTGCACCCAATGTTCATAGAATACGCTCCAGAATCAGTTCCCCTGACCAGGATAAAATGGTTACTTAAGATGAATTAAAGCTTTCTGCCAATTTTCCCCTCAAACATTAGTAGGTGGGGCTTAGGAGGTGCTTTAATACTGTTGATTTTCTTATAGCATTACACTGCTCAGCTATGTGATGTTTTGTTCATGTTTACAGATTATAGTCAGACCATATCCTAAGCCACATCTGCACATTTGCAGGCAGAGACAGATCTTTTTTTTTTTTTCTGTCTGTCATGTCTTTTCTTATAATTTGGGCAAAAAATATTTTGGGTGAGACAGACCCAACAAAGCTTTTTCATTACTTAGATAAAAGTTAGATACACTAGTTTTGTAGCTCTAGTGCTAAAGAAGCAAGCAGAACTTTTTTTCTTTGCCATTAAAGTCAAACTTGACTATTTCAGCATTAAATGTGGTCTAATATTTTCACACATATTGAAATGGATATTATAGTTGTGTCCTTCCTGTTTAATTTTGGTGTATGTTTATTTCTACTAGTATTGTCAGAGGATATGCAGTAATCCAATCTTCCCTTCAAACGTTGCCATACAGAAAGCTTGGTCCTGCAATTAAGACCGATGCTAAGTGTTTAGAACAGAAACTCGTTAGCTGGTTCAAGGCATCTATATTGATTGCACTCATGTGGCACCCCATGATGCTCATGGGAATTCTTATGCTTACTAGACTGTGTCTGGGAGGGGGATAGCAGGTCATTGAACAGAACAACTCAATGAACCCACAGATTAGTTCTTCTCAGCACTGTTATTAGAGCTCGGGATATAACATGAAAGAATGAGGTATGATCAAGATGTTGCTATTCATGTTAGTGTTAGTGCACAGAAGATGTCTGTTCAATTCATTTTTATTCGTATAGCACTTTTAACAAAAGCAGCTTTACAGAAATACGGATGCAGATCAACTCTTGCGAGGAACCAAACTCTAAACAGAACCCATCCTCTTCTGGGTGAAATCGGATAGCAGGATTATAACTCATTAGTCGTCTTCTATTCAATTTAAAGTCAAACAGGACTAAGTGTGTTGAAATGACATTCAGTATAAGCATTACAGCTCCCAGGACAGTCTTTAGGGCCACAGAAGTAGAACTGTGTCAGGATCTGGCATCGCAGGAATGCATGAAGGTATCTATATTGATCATTTTAAGATCGACAAGCATAGATTTGTTCCAATCAGTCAGAGCAATGCTACTGGGCAGCACTGTAGCTTCACTGACTCATGCCATCTGGATACGCATCATCGTCTTTGCTCTGCTGTTACACAGGTGTCAGATCATCCAGGATTTATTACCATCTTCCACCAAACCCTCATCCCTGTCAGTCTGCTGTTCTGACCTCGGTTAATCACAAACTGGCAATCGCTTGTGTGTGCACACATACGCACTCACTCACACTCTGAGATATGTTTACCCGTTATATGCAGATGCCTGTCATCGTGTCATGGTGATAGCATAGCCATCAATCAAAGTCGTGGCACGCTGCCCATTCTGGTCTGTTTCTGGGTCATCACTAAAATGTTCATGCAGTTGCTTCACTGAGTGTTATTATTTGTCAAAAAATAGAGGGGGAAATCAATTTTCTTGTCCTGTTGTCATATTTATCAAACAGCCGGTCTGTCCCATCGTCTTCTCTAAGGGCTAGGATTTTTTTTCTGATTGTCAAAAAGAGAATAAAAATTAATTTGATTGTGAGCATCAGAGAAACTGCGATGCTTGTGGCTCTCAAACAGCACAGAGCCATCTTTCATTATTGCAGCCCACTTTTGTTCTCCAGTGATGAAAATTTGTGTAGAGCTTCATTTGTGTAGAGCTTCATTTGTGTAGAGCTTCATTTAAGGCCCTTTTGGTTGTACACATCAACCAGCACATGGCCATTAGCCATCTGTTGTGCTGCTTGAGTTTTGCACTGTCCAGAGGATTAAAATGTGTGTGTGTGTGTGTGTGTGTGTGTGTGTGTGTGTGCGTGTGTGTGTGTGTGTGTGTGTGTGTGTCCTCTGCTTTATGAGTTAACCTCAGATTTTAAATGTAGCACTCAGATTATAAAACCCAAGACTGGGATGTTTTAACAGGAGATCCCTCCATGACCTGATTTTATGGTGCAATATCACATACAAGTGGATGTAGATAAGTGAAAGCTAATGTCCTCTACTCTTTAAAGCCACAGTCAGGGATTTAAGGACAATAAAGTAGAAAGCTTGGCCATTTCTAAAACAATGATTGAGTGGTATGCGACATAATCCCCAGTGGAACATTTTAGAAAAATAACAAGCTCAAAGAACAAGTGCATTCCCCTGAGTCCCTGTTGAATTTATGAGAACCTGTGAACACTTGACTTCCTTCCAGAAGCATGTGGATCATTGACCTCCATTAAGAACGGCAAGCTTAATTCCACTAGAGTTTGATAATCTATAAAGAAATGTGAAAAAAAAACATAATATGTTGGGAGATAGAGTGTGGGTTGTGAGAATGATTTGTTGGTGTACATTATTGGAACGAGGCTTGATTTAGTGTTGTAGATGAGCTGGCCGTCCCAGGAAAATGAACCAGGATGACAGGAGATCAATGACAGAGCAGCAGGATAATCACAGCCAAATCACCACCATCTGCCCTTAATCTCCCCTGCTTGATGCCAATCCCCTAATCCCTTCAATCTGTGGCACTCACTTTAGGGCTGCAGTAATCCACACAACACCGTCCTATTATTGAAGTGCCCTACCTCCAAAGCCACTCCACCAAAGCCTACATCCTGCAGACCAGCACCACTTATAGTACTCAACAAAGCATTGTGGAGTCAATCATAGTGCCTTGAGGCTGTAAGAATTTAGTGCCATTGGAGTTTATATGGAAAACACTATTTCAGCAATAGTGATATAATTCATATAATGTTAATTAAACATTTAAGGCAGGCTGGAGAGTACAGTAGTTCCCAGCTCCAGGGTCTCCAATTTGATCATGAGCTTGAGCTATGGTATGTGTAGACTTGTACATAGGGGAAAACCAAATGTGCTGTTCCACCAGGTTTACCAGTTTTCTCCCAGCTGCCAAAAACAAGCCAGTTGGTGGATTGGCTATGCTAAATTGTGTGGATGTGTGGATGCTGCCCTGAGATGGACTGGTGTCTCATCCAGGGTGTATTCTGTCCTTGCACCCAGTGTTCCTAGGACAAGCAATGGATCTACCACAACACTAACCAGGATAACATGCTTACTGAAGATGAATGAATGAATGCAACATTTAAAAGGGATCCAAAATGATGAATGGTTCTGGTATAGTGCTAGTCATAAGGCTTTGTTTGTTGCTAATACATTGTAAGACAGTACAAGATTGATGAAGTAGAAACTCCATAAGCCGTGCATTAATTATCCATTGTCCAAACAGCAGTGCAGTAAGGATTAATTTTATCCAAGGACCTCAGGATACACAACAAGGTCTGTACTATTAATCTCTAAGGAGAACAAAACTCTCTTTTTTTATAGTGCTTTCTCAAAACCTAACAAGGTGAAGGGCATCGGTACACTGATGGGTCAGGCAGAATGAGAAGTCCACAGCAGAAAAATGCTGTGAGACAGTAACCTGATGAATCCAATCTGCGACATGTATCCCCGCTCCTTTTGTTATTACCCAGAGCATGGGTGTGACCGTGTGTAAGGTCAATGACCAGTTCCAACTGGCTTGTTTCCTGCCAACACACACACACATACACACGCATTGCAGGATTGAGGATTGTGGGCTTCAAGGTTACAGGGTAGGCATCTAAAACTTGATAAAACGGTGCAATAAGCAATTTAAATACTGCCCAGTGTGGTGAGGTCTAGGAAGTTTGGACAAATAATTTGTAATTTCAGGAAGGACACACAAAAAAATAAAATAAATAAAAAACAACTTAATGTATCTGTGTGTATTTGGTTTCTCTTACAACATGACAAATGACATCACTCCTTTTTTCCACTCTTGTTTCTCAGACTTGCCTCCTGAGGCCCAGAGGCAGTTTGACAGTCTGTATAGGTCAGGGCTCCAGAGCTTTCCGTAACTAAGTGACTCACAAGGTGTTTTCCATGTGCCCTTATCTTCCTCTGGGTGGCATAAAGTCATCAGTGACAACTTGTTTATTTGTTTGCCAAAGCTAGTTATTGGGAGAACAATCCCAAAGTGTCTTCCCAAAGTGTCACCTGAGCTACAGTTGGTGTGTTTGGTGACAAAATGGGTCTGTGTACAAGGAAAAGCACCAAACCCACTAAAACATGGTGGTGGATCGTTGATGCTTTAGAGCAGTTCTGAAACTAGTGGTCCAGCTCTTGTGAAGATTGATAGCATCATGAATTCTGCTAAACCTGGTTGAATCTACTAATAGTGTACTACATATATTTACATCCGAGACATACATACATCCAAATCAAATTGTTTTACAATGGTTGGATGTGAACCATGAGCAATATAATGGAGCTTAAAATGGAGGAGGATCCAAGATTCTTCTAAGAGTGTTCTCTAACCTTGGTTGACATTATAGAAAGTGGCTGTGTTGTTATTCTCTTCAGGGGATTAACACTGTATTTCACTCCTTCACTCTCACTCACTTTCTGTAACCCTTTTATCTCGGTCAGGGTCATGGTGGATCCAAAGCCTATCCCGGGAAAACTAGACGTGAGGAAGGAATTCACCTTGGATGGGATGCAGGACACCATGCGCACACACACATACAGTACACTCATTCACACCTAGGGGAAATTAAGCATAGCCAATTCACCTATGAGCATGTTTTTGGGATGAAGTCAGAGAAGCTGGAGGAAACCCTTGCGGAGAATATGCATACTTCACACAGACAGTAACCTGAGCTCAGGATCAAACCTGGAACCTTGGAGCTGTGAGGCAGCAATGCTACCCTCTGCACCACCATGCTGCCTATTGAATATCACCAAAGGGTTAGAGTTAATTTTGAAAGCAGAGCTTCACAGAAAACATGGCACGTCTTCAAATGAAAAGTCATTAGATGTATTTCTCTTTTTTGCTCATTTTCACAAAGTGTGCCAATAGTTATTAATTTCACTCTGTATGCCAAGTCTGCTGATATATACAAGGGGGGAAAAAGTATTTGATCCCTGCTGATTTTGTACTTTTGCCCACTGACAAAGAAAAGATCAGTCTATAATTTTAATAGTAGGTGTATTTTAACAGTGAGAGACAGAATAACAACAAAAAAATCCAGAAAAACGCATTAAAAAAAATTATAAATTGATTTGCATTTTAATGAGTGAAATATTTTTAATATTTGACCCCTTCAACTCAGTACTTGGTGGCAAAACCCTTGTTGGCAATCACAGAGGTCAAATGTTTCTTGTAGCTGGCCACCAGGTTTGCACACATCTCAGAAGGGATTTTGTCGCACTCCTCTTTGCAGAACCTCTCCAAGTCATTAAGGTCTCGAGGCTGACGTTTGGCAACTCGAACCTTCAGCTCCCTCCACAGATTTTCTGTGGGATTAAGGTCTGGAGACTGGCTACGCCACTCCAGGACCTTAATGTGTTTCTTCTTGAGCCACTCCATTGTTGCCTTGGCTGTGTGTTTTGGGTCATTGTCATGCTGGAATACCCATCCACGACCCATGTTCAATGCCCTGGCTGAGGGAAGGAGATTCTCACCCAAGATTTGACGGTACATGGCCCCGTCCATCGTCCCTTTGATGCGGTGCAGTTGTCCTGTCCCCTTAGCAGAAAAACACCCCCAAAGCATAATGTTTCCACCTCCATGTTTGACAGTGGGGATGGTGTTCTTGGGGTCATAGGCAGCATTCCTCCTCCTCCAAACACGGCGAGTTGAGTTGATGCCAAAGAGCTCGATTTTGGTCTCATCTGACCACAACACTTTCACCCAGTTCTCCTCTGAATCATTCAGGCAAACTTCAGACGGGCCTGTACATGTGCTTTCTTGAGCAGGGGGACCTTGCGGGCACCGCAGGATTTCAGTCCTTCACGGCGTAGTGTGTTACCAATTGTTTTCTTGGTGACTTTGGTCCCAGCTGCCTTGAGATCATTAACAAGATCCTACCATGTAGTTCTGGGCTGATTCCTCACTGTTCTCATGATCACTGAAACTCCACGAGGTGAGATCTTGCATGGAGCCCCAGACCGAGGGAGACTGACAGTTATTTTGTGTTTCTTCCATTTGCTAATAATCGCACCAACTGTTGTCACCTTCTCACCAAGCTGCTTGGCGATGGTCTTGTAGCCCATTCCAGCCTTGTGTAGGTCTACAATCTTGTCCCTGACATCCTTGGACAGCTCATGGTGGAGAGTTTGGAATCTGATTGATTGATTGCTTCTGCAGACAGGTGTCTTTTACACAGGTAACAAGCTGAGATTAGGAGCACTCCCTTTAAGAGATTGCTCCTAATCTCAGCTCGTTACCTGTGTAAAAGACACCTGGGAGCCAGAAATCTTGCTGATTGATAGGGGATCAAATACTTATTTCCCTCATTAAAATGCAAATCAATTTATAACTTTTTTTAAATGCATTTTTCTGGATTTTTTAGTTGTTATTCTGTCTCTCACTGTTAAAATACACCTACCATTAAAATTATAGACTGATCATTTCTTTGTCAGTGGGCAAATGTACAAAATCAGCAGGGGATCAAATACTTTTTTCCCTCACTGTAAAGTTGATAGAGGTTAGTGGCATTCCTATCTAACAGGCTTTAAGTTTGGACCAAAATGATCCAGCTCGCCAAAAGTTAATCCAAACTGACTGCTTTTATCTGATGGATTAAATATTCAAATTTCACTAATTGCTTTTATCAAGGTCAATGGTAGGGCACTTTTTTTTTGGCACTTATTTTAAAATGGATTGTTGACTGACAGAAAATATACCTTGTTTTTTTTTTCTCTCTCTCTCTTTTATTATCATTATTTATTTATTAATGTTTTTAGAATGCAACTTGAATATGAACTATTCATGGGACATGAATCCATTTCAACATGTCAACTATCCTAGTTCACTTCTTCAACAGATTTGGAAATAATTTCGGATTTAATTTTAGTTTTATTTTTTATGCCCTCAGGGTTTTTTAGTGACATATAATAGGTCATTCTCATCTACTATATCAAGAAACCTTTAGCATCTAAACCAACCCCAAGTACCACTTGAAAGTTTTACCAGGGGAATGGCATATCTTGCTGAATATTTTATTAGCTTTAAAAAAAAATCCTGGCCTTGATTCATAATACATTCATGCCATCACCTTGTTTTGAATGGTTATTACTATTTCGCTTAGAGTATTTTTTTTTTTTAAAGAATTATGCTGTGTTAAACTATTTAGAATGACACCTCAAAGAAAAGAGTACAAATTGAAGTTGGGTTAGGGTTAGAATTCTGCCATGTTCCAATATTTGGAATGACACCTCTAAGAAAAGAGTAAAAATTGAAGTTGTAAAATGCAGAGAAGTTCACGTCCTGGCAAAACCAATGGGGCTTGCATTGCTTTCATCACTCTAGTCTTATAACTGCTGACAGTAATGGAGTCGGGTGCTTCTGCACATCAAGAAGCTCTTCAAATGCAAGCCAATGCAACCCAAGAGCAGGAAGGAAAGGAAAGGAAAGTAGGATTAAGCAGGGAGAAAAATACAAATTTATTTACAGCTGTCTTTTCCTGCTATCCTCACTCTATCCCGAGAGTGAATGAGTCTGTAGAGGAGTGCAGGCACTGGCTTTAAGGATCTGAGCCGAGACTCACACAACATTTTTATTTTTTTTTGACACAGCCCTTCAGTCTCATTAGCTGGAGAGGAAATGGACATGGGGACACTGTCCTTATATATAATGTCAGAGTCACATCCAGTCCATGAGCAAATCAGAAGCCGTGAGCACCTGGAGCAAATTTGGATTGTGTCCTATTTAATTCTGGTGCCCTCTCTGTGTTGGGTTTTATTTTGGGTTTGAGATTTGCTGCTTTTAATTAATCATGCTTTTTTGGAACATTTTCCCAGATGACTCTTGCTCCTTCATGGCGCTATTTAGAACAGTACTGAGCTGTATAAGCGACTCTGAACGTAATCATACCATTAATGATATTGTTACTTAAAAATGGAAAAAATGAAAACTGAAGCAATGGATGCTTACAATTGACACAGTGTCATTTTGTAGAGTTCAGATCCTCAGTGAAATTTCATGGATGCTGTTAACAGACAGACATGATGATGACAACACTGAGATTATGACAATGATGAAGAAATCTGCCCCAATTGTTGGTGCACCCAAATTACATCCCCCATGTTGGGTGCCAACTTAGAGTGGAAGATCAGACACAATTAACTGTTATACATACCTTATTTCAGACTTGCTGGATTAATAACGGCTAGCCAAGTGCTTATGGTTGGGAGTTCAGCACCCAGGAGTAGGATCAGGGAATGAGTGTATGAGTGTACTGTAAGTGATAATGCCTCTGCTAAATGTATTAGTTTTGGTGATGATACCTAATGCAGATGCTAGTGGGGCATTAAGGAGGTGAGAGTGTGTGAAAAGGAGATGCAGAGTGCAAGTGAGACCCAGTAGTTAATGGTTAATGCAGTTTTGTTTTTTTGTTTTTTTTCTTGAAGAACTTCGATAAGGATTTTTATGTGGATCCAATATAGAGAGCAACAAATAACATTTACACTTCTAAGGTACTGGGCATAAAACAGTCTAGATGGATACACGATAGCACTGTCCTGTCCTCAAAACAAAGACTTCCTTCATCCAGGTCACTGGATGAGAATTTGCTGAAAGTTGGACTTCAAATTTAGCAAATAAGGGTAAGGAAGCCAATAAGGAGCAGTTCTTTCTTGCTTTTCTTCCCTTATTTGCTGCATTTAAAGTCAAACTTTCAGAAAATTCTCATTCAGTCCAAACCTGCTGGAGCAAGCAATCAGCTCAGTGATGTAAGTAGGTCTTTACTGCACCATTGGGAAGCATGTGAATTGTGGATAAAAGAGGGAGCTTAGACCGCCGAGTGCAGACGGCATCTCAGTAGGCTCTTTGAGCAGACATCACTTCCTGCACTATGATAATGGTGGATCTGCTTATTGCTTGAAAAAAAGACATATATGAGTGAATAGTCTGAAAAAAAAAAAGTTTTTGATTGGTCCAAGTTAACTTATGTTCTTATCATTTAACTTATAGTCAGGTGGGGCTGGTATAAACGGGCTAGCAGGACTAAACCTTCCCTCTCTTTCAGGGAAACAATACTTAGAAATAGGGCTCAACTGTTGGCATCCTTGTCTTATTTACAGTTGACAAATGGCTTAAAGTGGATTGTACTTTGTTTATGGGTTCAGGAACAATAGCACTACCAAACATGGTCTAGAAAAGTATGAAGTAGAAGTTGGTTTTCATTTCTTTCTAACCCAGACTGTGTTCAGTGGTGTTTAGATTCACAGAAACACCCTGTTCATTGGGGCTAATTTATTTGTCTATTTCACTATCACATCCTCATTATAGAAGTATGGATTTTGGTAAGAAGTTAGGTTTTCGAGATCTGTATTTTCAAATCTGCAAAACTCATGTGTAAGAAACAGATTGGAGGAAAAAAACAGGTTTTCCATGTGATAACTTGCATCTAGTAATGATAAACATCACATGGTGTGACTTTTTGAATGGATGCTACCAGACTACATTGTCCTCCATAGTGTCTTGTCTCTAACACTGGCCATACTCTAACCCTAGAATAAAATCATCCAAAGACATCTTTACTTCAGTGAACTGTTCCTTCACTCCTGCAATGACTAAAAGATCATTTTCTGTAAATAGAAGTGGTTAGTGGGGCATGGTGGCTTAGTGGTTAGGAGGTTTGCCTTGCAACTCCAGGGTTGGGGGATTTGAATCCCTTCTCCACCCTGTGTGTGCAGAGTTTGCATGTTCTCCACTGTGCTTCAGGGTTACCTCCAGGTACTCCGGTTTCCTTCCAAAGACATGCATTGTAGGCTGATTGGCATTTCCAAAAAATGTCTGTAGTGTGTGCGATTGTGCCCTGACTTGTTTCCTGAGTTCCAGGCTCCCATGCGACCCTGTGTAGGATAAGCAGTATGAAAAAATTGTGTTGTCTGTGTGCTTTTGGTATTATATTACCTCCCCAAAAGAGTTTTTAGACTGATGGTATTCTTAGTCTGTGACCTAGTGGACCAAGATGTATTTATTGATAGAGAATTCAAAGCGCTCTGTAAGTCGCTCTGGATAGGGTGCCTGCCAAATGCAATAAATGTAAATGTAAATGTAAAAATGGATGGATGGTTAGAACTGGTTAAATTTCATTTGGCTTCATACAGTAGAAATGTGAAAGTAGGAGCAGTATTCTGATTTTTAAAAAGTCCCCCTTATTCTTAAGACCAGCATGAACTGGAAGCCTTCAAAACTTTGAAGTAAAAATGATCCCACTTTGCAAACTCGGTTTAAAAATTGCATGTTCTTTATGAACCTTTACCTAAAGCCAAATTCACTTACAGACACTTGAAACCTGCTTTTATTCCTTGCCTGATAGATCAAGCTGGGAAAATGTCTGTGTAAGATAGTGTTTAGTATCATGTTTCAATAAGGGATCTTCTGCTCAGCCCGACAACAGTGCTCGAATGCAAAGTAACCGAGTCTTGGTGTGTGTGTGTGTGAAATAATGAAGAGGTCGAGCTTGTCTTGGCTTAGAGGAAGTGTCGACAGGGTGTCCGGGTGGTATTGACAGGGAAAAAAAGTGCTATCCATTTTGCCGACTTTATCGTCGTAAAGCGCATGCAAGCACACAGGAAAATGAGATTGCAGGTAAGGTAATGGCCCTCGACAGCTCCTGATCTGAGACAGTATACTTCTTTCAGGATTATGTGAAGTGTCTGTGGAATTGAGGAGTAACTTTATAGACCACATCATGGCCGACCCTGAGCGGCAGTCAAAAGTAATGACCGTATGAGATGTATGTGCTACTTTTTCCTTTATCTCCCTTCTTCTACAGGTAAAAACACTGATTAAACTTATCAAATACTTATGGAGTTACTACTCAGTTTCTGAGACACACTTTGTTTTTGCATCTGTTTTTCCCCTTTCTGTAGTGTTGGGAATGGAAATGAGCTCCTATGTATTTTTTTCCCCTTAGGGATGTCCCAAACCTATACAGAGTGTCCTTATTGGGGTTCAAAGAAGCCTGAAATGATTGGATTTTTATATATTCTCAGATCTGATCCACTGATGTACTACAGATTTTGCACAGGAGCATTAGTGAAGGGCAGAAGTAATGACAGCTTAAAAGAGAGCAAGGGCTTAGCCCTGTGTAGTCCATTTATACCAGCTGACCCTGGTCATAAGCACTCATATACTTAGCATTGATACAAGTGACCGCAGTCTATAAAAACAATAACTATGTCAATTAAAATATTTTAATATTTTGTTTTATACAACACAGTTTTCATGGATTGAAATCAAATACCAGTTAAAGATGGTGGTGGTGGTAGCTCAGTGGTTAAGACATTGGCCTTCTGATTGGAAGGTTATGAGTTCAAATCCCAGTACCACTGCTGGGCCCTTGAGCAAGGCCCTTAACTCTCAACTGCTCAGTTGTGTAAGTTGCTCTGGATAAGGGTGTCTGCCAAATGTCATAAATGTAAAGATTTAGCCGAGTGGGCTTCATCTTTCAGTTCTCACTAAGTGTGAAACATCATGTAGATGTTCACAGCTTTGTTTCCGTGTTTTCTCACCAAATGTATAGATAACATGCAAATGTCTGTATTTAAATTACATCGTTTTTTTTTCTCTTTCGTTTCGTGTCTTCTTTTAAGATATAAAATGTTTAAGTAATGAATAATTATGTACATATAAGTACCCATAACAATGACTTCATCCTCCAAAGAGGTTTTTTTTAGAAAGAAAAATATATTATGACTGCAAATCCACTCGCGTTTTTTTTTTATTATTATTTTTTTTTTATTTGGTTATACAGTAGCACTCCACTTATAGACTCGGCAGACTCACAACCTTTAACAGAATGTATATTTTTGTAATCCGGTTCCTACACCTATCAGATATCTGGTCATTTAGTGACACATTTGTGTACATCAGTATGAGTTGAAAACCATAAGGATGTGGCAAAAACAGAAACAGGCACAGACCTCTGAGGGACATCTCTGATGTCTCATAACAGGCCAACAAAAGCTTGCAGAGAGTTGGCTTGGTTCCTAAAAGTCAGTATCGGATCAGTATTGGCTATCAGTCGATACTCAGAACTCTGTTATTGGATATAAAAAATCAGTATCATTATCATATTTAAAAAGAAATGAAAAAAGGGACAACCCTAGTCTCTCCTGATAGTACTACTCTCTCTCTCTCTCTCTCTCTCTCTCTCTCTCTCTCTGTATCAATATGATTTCACTTAAATGAAATCACTCAATGAAAGCAGTACACTGTTGTCCTACTGTTCACAATTTTTATGATCCTCCAGTGTGATCTCTTTATTTCACTGATATATTTATTCTCAGAGATACATTTATCTTAGAAATTCCCTCCTTTCGTTCTTTCCCTGTGGTGTGTGTGTGTGTGTGTGTGTGTGTGTGTGTGCACGTACTGTATAACCCTGCTCCACATATTCATGTTTAATTAGTAGGTGAGTGGCTTCCCTGATTATTCATTAGAATGAATCATGACGGAGTTACACAAGACCAACAGGTTCATCAGCCTCCTCATCACCCATTCAGCGCTGTACATTTTAATAATCCTGGCAAGAAATCATCCCTTCGCTACTGGAGACCTTTTTTCAGTTTTCTCGACTCTCGACTTTTTTGCTTTCCCTACAGCCTGGGGTTGTTCAGTATTTCAAAGGGAAATGTCATTTTGCATGCCACCTCTCCAACTTTTCATTTCAGTGAATGGGCTGTTTGACAGGAAGTGATGTATCTGAGATGGAGCACCTCCCTCTTCTAGACTGTGTTTGTGTTTGCAGAGCTGCCTTGATTTTATTGAAGAATCTATCTGTTTGCAAACCTGCACAGATAAGATGAACGACAGGGATCAGCTGCTTAACTGCTGCTTTTAAAGAACACACAGATTGTTTTCACTGCACTGGTTGTCTTAGGGCTGTACTTGGCTGATTACTATTCGAATTTATCTTATTTTCATAATATTTACATATTCAAAGGGCAAAAAACAAAAAAAACAAAAACTCATTTGGACATTTGGATGTTTGAGAACCTGTGGTGTACTTTTAGTTGCTTAACAAGATTGCTCAAATTTTTTGAGTACATGACATTTTGACATCTTGTTTTACACGTTGTGGTTTCTTTTCTTGTATTCATTTATTTATTCATTCATTTATTGATTTATTTGCAAGTGATGTATTTTTCAGTGGCTGAATCTCAACTGACAATCAGTGTTCCCTTGGTCACATGGTGCATGATGGCTTCTAAAATGGCATTATGTTATGTCCTAAATAGTGAGCACAAACAGATAGGAAGCCATTAATGAAATAAATTAGTTAATAATTTCTGTCTAAAGATGGACGAATGATGAGTATAAAAAAAATGGTGGAAAGAAAACATTACAACAAACAAAGAAACATTTTTATGTTTTGTTCACTGCACTCTTTAAGTGTTCTCCATGGGTTCCTTTGTACAATTAAGAGTTCTTAGCTCCTTAAAATTGTTGTGGTTTGGAATCCTTTATGATATTGATTTAGAGTTTGACATTTATTTGAACGCTGTACTGCATTAATTATTACATTTAAATCCATAAAAAATGCTTTTATGGATTTTTATTGCTTGAATTAGCTCATGTAATCCATCCATCCCTCTATCCATTTTCTATACCGCTTCTCCTTACTGGGTCATGGGGAACCTGAAGCCTATCCCAGGGGGCATGGGGCACAGGCGGGGGATTGGACAGGGTGCCAGTCCATCACAGGGCACAATCTAGCTCAAGTAATTTTAATTATTTATTTATTTATTTATTTACGAAAATTTAGGGGGGTAGTTGGTAAATTGTTGCCATATGGCAAAAATGTACCATGGTGGAAAGTATCATATAGTCAAAAATAACATAAAATGTATGAGATTGCAATTTCCAAGTACTGCATTTTCCAGACTATACAGTAAGTTGCAGAGTTTTTTTTTGCCACCTATTAAGCATGTAAAAGTTATATCTTCTAGAAAGGAATTGCAGTTGTAAAAAGTACGTGGATGTATGGTAACTTTTATTTTTCGTTATGTCAAAGTTAAAGCCCCCTTTTTACAGTTACATATCAGATAAATGAATTGTTGCCATATGGCAACACCATGCAGTAAAGGGTTAAAACATTTTTATCAGTGGTCACTGATTATGACTTGACAGCAGTACAAATGTAAAATTCATTTAAAAATCTGCATTTTATCTTGTAACCTCTAGCTACATATATAAACAGTATTAATTGAAACAGGGCATCACATGTCTGGGGATTGCATTTGGTGGCATAATTTTTTGTCTAATTACCACTAATTTCATTCACTTTCAAATAAAAGTAACTTGTAACCCTCAGGGCAAAATGAGCTGAGCATAATTTCTAATCTCTGTCACACATACATGTATATAACAGCAAATTATGTCAGGTACACAAGCTTCATAATGGAGTTGTTTAGTAGTTATTTAACCATCTAACATTGCTCCACCTTTAGAAGTAAGTAAGGGTTCATTATGACCTAAAGAGAACCGAGTACCGTTAAGGCTAATGAGAAAAACTGTAAAACTATGGCTTGTTAATATCCAAATGCATGTGAATGCTGAATAATTTAAGTATTTGGAAAAATAATTTACCCTGGGGTGTGTGAGTGTGTGTATGCGTATGTGTTTTGGTTGGAGCATCATCACACACACATACACACAGAGAATCTGGGGCATTATCTTTGCTCTTTGCTCTGATATACTGTAACTTTGAGGTCCTCCAAAAATGTGTGTGTGTGTTATGAGGACACATCCTGCTTGTAGTGCAATTTGGGAGAGTATAAAATCATTGGTCAGCAGCAACACATACACACACACATACACACACATATCCTGCTGAAGGAGAGTGCTATGTGCGCTGTTTTGTTCAGGTTCAGCGCAAATGGAATCATACCTTAACACCAAAAAAAGTGGTTAAAAGCCTTGCTTTCTCTTTCACCATGTGAGTGAATGTGAATCACGGTTCCACATGTGGCCTACACACACACACACACACACACACACACACACACACACACACACACACACACACACAAAAACCACGAATAGCTTCAACACTTCTCCCTGAGTTGAGTGTTTGCTGGTGTCTAAGCAGTAGAGAACTGACTCACTGGATGATTCGTCATCGTTAACCTCCTCAGTATATGCAATTAGATAACAAGGATTTAATACTTTGATCCGATTCTCCCATTTTAAGTCATATCAAGCTTTTAATTCTCCATCAGTTCTCCTTTCCTCTGCTCTATCTGATAGCTGATAATGTTGCGCTCATGTTATCTCTCTCTGTCTCTCTCTCTTTTATTCTCTGCACACATTAATCTGAGGCAGGTTGCATGAAATTAGAAATCGATTACTGTCTTTAGTGCTTGGTTAACCCTATTCAGGTGTAAGTATTTGGGTGTGTGTGGGTGTGTGTATGTATTAATTCACTGAAATCTGCGTCGGGCGCATGTTACATGTTTTCACGGAGGTAGATTCTTTGAAGGGTGTCCATATCTGTTTCACTGATTGTGTGATTAACCCAGACTGTGATGGGTTGGCACCCCGTCCAGGGTGTCCCCCTCATCATGCCCCAAGTCCCCTGGGATAGGCTCCAGGCTCCCCGCAACTCTGTGTGGTAAGCGGTATGGAAAATGGATTTATGGATTCTGATTGGTCAAAAGTTGCTTACATAGAGACTTGTATGGTGGATGCTCCAATCTAATAATTGCTTTAAAACAGGTTGTTATTTAATAAAGAAAAACAATTGTTGAGATGGTAAAGTTTTCTGTTAGGAAACATTTAGTTAACCTTTATGGAAGGAGGGTCCAAAGTTAGTGTTTTGTAACAGTCAGAACATTTTCTGATATGGAAAGGTTTCAAGATGTTGCACTTTCTTGTTTCTGTATACCATGACAAACTGTGTGTGTGTGTGTGTGTGTGTGTGTGTGTGTGTGTGTGTGTGTGTGTGTGTGTGTGTTTTGTCTTATTGAAGGAACATTGTTTGTACTGTAGTTGCTAAACAGAAGTGATAACAGGATCTAACTTCATTAAGTGTAACTATAAATGGATAGAATGTATAATGTGTATTTTTTTAATGGCTAATGAAATTATTGTAATGTGCTGCAATTGTGGATGTGCTGTTATAGAAAATCATCAAATGCAGGGCATCACACCATCTATTTTTCTATTTGGCTGCCAGTTGATAATCAGAACCAGCAAAATATGGTGATTGGTTACCTTCATTTTCTAACCAGCTTGAGCCATATGGAGCTTTTTTCTTTTTTCTTTTTTTTTTTTTTTTAAATTAAACAGATATTGTTCAGATTTACTGCTCGGTGAACTGCCTGCCGCAATTTAATCTGCATATTTTATTTTTATTCAATATGTTTAATGTAAGGTGGAAACCTGCCATATCCTGTCTTATTTGAAAACAAATTTGGAAATTGAATTGAGTTTGTAGATTTTCATCACATAATCAATACCCAGCTATTTTTCTGAAATATATACACAATATACACAATGTGACTGAATTCATTTATTTCAGTCAGCCCTAATCTATAACCTTTACCCATGCCTCCTCTGTTTGCAGTCCGAGACTCTTGTGCTCTTTACTTATTTTATGCCACAAATGCAAAAGGGCAGAACATGCTTTCCTCGCCATGCTCCCACTTCAAAGAGCCAGGCACGAGCGGCAAAATAGGAGTATAAATGGAGCCTTTGAAATGGCCCTGAGGGAGACAAGAAACATGAGGGGAAAAGAAGAGAAAAGAGAGCGGTGCTTTTCTGGAAGATTTAGCATGAGAAATGTGGACAAGGTTCAGGATAATGGCGTCTCACCCCTTTGAGAGGAAAGAGCCATAAGGAAAGAGGAAAGAGCCCTAATGAACAGCACACTCTGCAAGCATGTGTGTGTGTTTGTTTATCCGTCCATCCGTCCATTTTCTATACTGCTTATCCTTACTGGGTCATGTGGGGAACCTGGAGCCTATCCCATGGAGCATGGGGCAGAGGCAGGGGACACCCTGGACGGGGTCCATCGCAGGGCACAATCACACCAATCAGCCAACAATGCATGTCTTTGGGACTGGGGGAGGAAACCGGAGTACCCGGAGGAAGCCCCCGAAGCACCCCCCATCCAGATAGCACAATTTCATTCTCTTGACCTCCCGGTCTCAGATGGCTGTGGCATCATCGGGATTCCAACATGCAACCTCTAGACAACAAGGCGATGACTGCGCGACTAATTACTAGTTTTCAGCTGATGTTTTCTGATGATTTCTGGTAGAAATGCCAGAAAATATCCTGTTTTTCTAGTAGAGTGCATGGAGAGAAAGAAATTTCACACAACAGTTGTGCTGTGCTTGCTTAAAAAAATATGAGCACATGTCGAATTTGAGACACCACTTTCAGCTGTAATTATCCTAGCACCTCGACATCCAGTTGCTCAACAAGTGGGGAGATGTATCATATGACAGTTCCTCAGGCATTTTCTAAATGTACTAAATACAGCAGAGACAGCCCAAAGTATGATATCTTTCAGCACAGTAGAAAATCCAGCTTTTAAAGCAATATTCCGTAGACAGTACAAGTTTGCTCTGCAATTTTTCCAACTGGTTTCCACAGTGAGACTAAATGCGTATACCTGTGTGTGTGTGTGTGCATGTGTGTGTTCCACTTTAGAAAATAACAGAAAGGGTTAACTGGCTAAAGTAGCCACACACTGTTTTTTCCAGCCTGTCTGAGCTCCTGTGAAGAGCTGCTTCTGAATTAATCTGCAGCATGGATGCTGATAATCAACCTCAGTCTTTTATTAAGGTGAAGAAGATAAGAGCTGCAGGACCACGTCTGATTAGAGACACTCATCAAGGCCGCAGGCATAGGGAGGCGACAGAAGACAAGCAATTCACTAGGAAGCTTAGACGAGCTATTGTATATATTTAAAAAAAGTTTCTTTTTATCTGACTTCAAGGTTCCTTTTAGTGTCTGAAAAAAGTCCACTTTTGATAAGACTGATGTCGTTAACAGATGGACTGCCTTTGTGACTTTGCAGCATATGATTTGTCTGTTTGCTGTGTAGTTGTGTTCGCTCTCAAATTCACATTGATGAGCATGGAGATTTCACAGAGGATTATGTGTTACATACTGTATGATCAGCATCTAGTCATGGTTCTGAATATACTGTATACAGTGCACAGAACAGCAATAGTTCTGAATACTGTTCTTGAGAGCTCTGTAGTTAGGAGAGGAGTGAGAACATTTGGTCAAGAAAGGAGAGAGACACCTCCAGTTCCAGGTACAGTCCTGCTTTCATGCTGGTTGTAGCTGCGTTCATGCCATGTCAGAATTATCGTTATTACTAGATGACAACCCAGATATTCTACTCTGAGATGTTCCTCAGAATGAGAAAATGAGCATGTCCGGAATTCTACATGAGAAGTCCATTAAGTTCTTGTACAGGTTTCAAATTAAATATAGAGTATGTATTTTTTATATTTTCACTCATGACATTCCCAATCAGTCTACCTTCTATTTGATTCCACGCTTGAAGACATCAGTCAGTTCACTGTTGATTGAGCCACTGCTTGAGCCTAGTGTTTAGTGAAAGTCTGTTAAGCTGATTCTAAAAAAGAATGAAAAAAAAAAAATTCTGAACCTTTTCAATTGCACCAAATTGGCAGATTACAGTCTTGCCCAGAGCAATTCATCTGTTTTTCATTAAAACGTGTATGCCTGGATTTACTGGATAACCCAGTATTTCACTGGGATAAGTAAGTGATAAAAGACAACATGACATGCAGTTATAGCAAAATAATCAACTTTGCTTTAATAATACTGATTATTATCCCTAAATGCCTAAGTCCCCCAATCCTCTTGTATTACAGCTATTTGCTGGTAATTCTTTTATTTATTGAATAACATATACTGTATACTTTTTGTGCCTCACACCTCTGGGGTTGAAGGCTTGAATCCCACCTCCACCCCATGTCCGTGGAGTTTGCATATTCTCCCCATGCTTCGGGGGTTTCCTCCGGGTACTCCGGTTTCCTCCCCCAGTCCAAAGACATGCTTTGCAGGTTGATTGGCATTTCCAAATTGTCCGTAGTGTATGAATGTGTGTGCAATTGTGCCCTGCAGTGGGTTGGCACCCTGTCCAGGGTGTCCCTCACTTTGTGCCCCGAGTTCCCTGGGATAGGTTCCTGTGTAGGATAAGCAGTATGGGAAATGGATGAATGCTTTTTTTTTTATTTATTTATTTTTTAATCATTTTATTTACTTATAGTTTTATTTGTTTGTAGTTACATTTAATGTTGTGCAAAATATGTGAAACATGTTAGTTCCTATGTTATCAGCAGACTCTTTTTCTCTCTCTCTGGACCAAAAAAATATAGTTTCTGCCATCTGTCATAAAAGTTGTTACTATAGAAATAATGACATATTTGCATGAATACATTTAAACATTGATTCTCTGAGACTGTTTGCATGTATGCCACTGAATCTGCTGACTTGCTCCAGGGCTTGTCTTAGATTTGATAGTCAGCAGCAGGTGGGTGAAGGTGGTCGGTTTGTTATCCTTTGATCATTTGAGCGGACGCTTGTTCAGTCATAATTCAGATCGAGGTCTGGGGAAGCTTCACTGGCTGCGTTTCTCACTCAGGCGTGAGACAACTCTCACAAAGCTCAAGCATCAAATCTCATGCACCATGGCTTCCCACCCACATCCTTCTGCCCAAACGATTCCACCTCCTTCACTTCTCCTTAGCACTCTGTTCATCTGCTTAATGCCCTAACCAAGAGGGATGGAGGGGTTCACATCGAGCCAAAAAGAATAAGGTGAAGCGTTTTACACTTCTTCTGGTGTGTTGTGAAGGTTCGTTATGAGATGTGAATTTAGAGATTATAACACACTTAGTAGAGGTGCAAGTAAAAGGAAAGAAAGAAAGAAAGAAAGAAAGAAAGAAAGAAAGAAAGAAAGAAAGAAAGAAAAAACAACAACAAATTACATTTTAGGATAAAATTTTTTGGCGTATTATTTACATTTTATTCCTTCCAAATGTTGAGCATAACACAATCTACAGAAAAATCAGACAAAAAAAAAAATAGGGGGAAAAATAAATCATATAATTTGTTATGGGACAATGTGGCTTAGTGGTTAACATGTTTGTCTCACACCTCTGGGGTTGGGGGTTCAATTCCTGCCTCTGCCCTGCATTTGCAAAGTTGGCATGTTTGCATGCTTTGGGGTTTCCTCTGGGTGCTCTGTCCAGAGTGTCCCCTGTCTTGTGCCCCAAGTCCCCTGGGATAGGCTGCTGGCTCCCCATGGCCCTGTGTAGGATAAGCGGCAAAGAAAATGGATGGATGGATAATTTGCCACTTAAGGCTTTGCTTCTTTTCCTTGAATTATCATGTCTTTGATGTTATCCTTCATCCACAGCCCCACCATCTGTGTGTCTTCTACTTTCTGTCTTGGTCCACAAGCCACCATCTGTGTTTTGTCTCTATCTTTCTGAGTTGACTCCACCTTGAGTTTTTTTTTGTTTTTTTTTAAATAAATTCTACAATCCAGTCCTTCACCAGCGCACTGATCCCCCTTCTCTTCTTCCTGCATCCTGGATAGAATAACTCCGTGTAATGTGCGGTCTGATATTTGTCAGCTCGAAGGCTGCGGCGGACAGCGTCTGTCAGTTAGTGTGACGGCAGCGCATGCTTATTTGTAGTGCTATTTCTGGCTTTGATTGACAGCTGGACAGGCTTGGCATTCTCGCTGGCATGGCGGAGCCTGTTATTATGGGAACATTAACATTCTGATAAACACATGGTCGGCCATTGAAGAAATAATTACATGCCATCATTCCTCACTCGCAAAGTGGTTGGTGTGTGTGTGTGTGTGTGTGTGTGTGTGTGTGTGTGTGTGTGTGTGTGTTTGTGTGTGTGTGCTTGTGCACACATGTTTTGAGGCTTCGTTGACATTTTCTTGTCTGAAGAGCTTCATGCATAGCTCTATCCGGTTTAGCATTTTCTCTGATTTTATCCGCTTCAACACAAGAATTAGAGTCGATTCATGTTCATTATGACCAGTGAAGATGGTATTCAAGCAGAGTGTATTCTCTCGTGGATGAATTGCTCCACCTGTAAACGTAATGTTTACGTACTGTGTATTCACTACTTACATCTTATTATATCCTCTAATTCGATATCAGATTGCAAGCGTAATGGAAGAGAGTTTAGCTCAGGCATAGTGTTAACCAGCAGGCTTCGTCTCAGAATAGCCGGAACAACTACAGAACTCGGCCAGTCGCTTTCAGAATGCACTTGAAGCCCGAGAGAACAGAGAGAGGCATTCAAGCTAGGTAATACCGCTGAGAGCGTCTGAAAGAAGTCTGCATGCTGGGTCTTTGGCTAAAAGGAACCTCTACAGAGCTCATAAAAAGTAATCTCAATATGCTCTGAGCAGTCTTAGAGGACTCGTCATGCCTCCTGTGAACTCCTATTCAAGCCTTATTTCTGTGCCTAATATCTTTCTTACTGCTGACAAAGAGCGAATACCTTTATGAAACAAACTTCAATGCGATTTCAGCTTAGATATGACTGTTCACTATTCATTTAATTGTCCTGTGGGTAAAGCAGTCATAATATCTTCATAATCAGCTTAATTGAGTCACATTCTGCTGTTTTGTCACTGTGGAAAACAGTGATGGCTGGTCATGATAATGAATGGGACAGCTAAAAAAAATTCTACCACCCATCAGAAACTCAGCATGAAACACAGGGTCTCACAGTAAGAATAAATCAATTACACATCCACACTGGAGCACACTCATTGAAATACAGATAGGCAATACCATTCATCAAGTGTCTCCAGTCCGTAATCACGATGTGTAATTTCTGAATAGAAAGCACGGTAAACAAAAGCTGTACTTGCCACCTGTTTCATTCAATCTGCACAACACCTACAGTTTGTCTCGTCATTTACGTTATATGTTGATTGTTTACTGAGTCTATTTACTTCTAGTGTCTCCAAAGATACTAAAAGAATCAGTGCTATGGTATTTTACATAAGTCTCCTCAATCACTGCTCCAGACATGTTTTGGTGTGTCTGCGAATTAGGATTAAATTAGTTAGCCCCAATGAAAACCTAATCTTGGGAGTGTTTCCCAAAGTGTAATCATCTGACACGACTGTCACTGATAGACTGCAGAAATCTACATTCTGTGCTACAGAGAAAATCAGCACCAACCTTATATTTCATACCATTCTGTGCATTTTTACTTGGTGGTGCTCTTCTTGGTTCCACAAAAGAACAAAAAAAAAAAGAAAAGAAAAAAAAAAAAAAAAAGAATCCATTTGAAACCATTTGTTCACATGAGCATCCCATTTATACCAGCCAGCCTTGGAGAATGTCCAAGTGACTGGGGTCTCTTGCCTCTGGCCAAGCATTTTTTATTTATACTGCCACAATTACTGCTTGGCAAAGTGTATAGCCATCCATCCATCCATCCATCCATTTTCCATGGTGCTTATCCTACACAGGGTCACGGGTGAGCCTGTAACCTATCCCAGGGGACTCGTGGCACAAGGCGGAAGACACGCTGGATGGGGAGCCATCCCATCTCAGGGCACAATCACACATTCACACACTATGGACAATTTGGAAATGCCAATCAGCCTACAACACATCTTTGGACTAGGGGATGAATCCAGAGTACCTGGAGGAAACTCCTAAAGCATGGGGAGAACATGCAAATTCCGCACATATAGGGTGGAGGTGGGATTCTTACCCCCAACCCCGAAGGTGTGAGACAAACTCGCTTACCAATAAGCCACCGTGCCCCTGCAAAGTGTACATTATTGTGTATATTCAGTCCTGTACTCTGGTGGATTTTCTGATTCTAATTGAAGGTATATTAGAGGAGTATGCAGGTTTAAGTGCTCCAGTTGTAGTCATGAAACAAGATTTTGGTTTTTCTTCTTGGTGATTCTAAAAGGCTAATTTAATCAAGTGGTAATGTGGATAACCGAATGGAATTTGATATACTTTAGTAACCCCAAATGGGAATGTATTCCAAGAACTAGAAATCAGAGCACAGGTTTAACCATTGTACCTCACTCCTAAAGCAGATGAGAATCAATAATGGCACCTGCTAGGATTTGAATTTGCTCTCATTTTTCTAATCAGTGGTTCAACACCCCTCCCACAGCCCTAAATATAGAGTTACCAGTACATAGTTAGTAGATTGTTATATGTATATAAAAAAAAAAAAAAAAAATCTTGGTACAGTATACCAAAAGAAAGAGAGAGAGAGAGAGAGAGAGAGAGAGAGAGAGAGAGAGAAAGAGAGATCCAAATATATCTTCTTTAGAGAGTAAAGAACCCTTAAGGAACCCAGAAATGGAAACATACCAATGAAGATCTGTCTATAAGTATATTTGCACTCTTAGAGAAGGAAAAAAAAAAAAAAAAAAACTCATCTAGCACCATCCATTTTTGGTTCCATCTTTTGTTTGTCCCTCTGGGGGAGCTCTTCTATGTATAACCCTGCAATAGAAAATTGTATTTCATTTCTGAAAATTAAAGGTAGTGCTTCAGAAAGTTAAAAGCCATTTTTCCCAAAAAAGTATCTACATATGTACAGTACATGCATTTAGACATACAGTATTCATTCATCTTCAGTATGCACTTTATCCTGGTCAGGGTTGCAGTGGATCCAAAGCCAATACTGGTAACACTGGGCACAAGGTGAGAGAACTTACCAGTTCATTACAAGGCACCATGCACACAGATATTCACATAATCATTCACATCTAGTGGCAATTCAGCATAGCCGGTCCCTTACATGTACTGTATGTATTGGGACAGTGTGAGGAAAGTGTAGAACCCAGAGAAAACATGTGAAGAAAGCAGGAGAACATGCAGAACTACACACAAATAGTAACGTGAGATCAGGATCACACCCATGATGCTGCAGCTGTGAGATGGCAATGCTACCACCATGCCATTAATAGGCATATCAGTCTGGTAAATAAACGCAGTCTAACGTCAAAGTTAGTTTTCATACCCGATTAGCAACTCCATGAATTTGCTGTAGGTTCAGTATTTTTAGGTGTTTTATCTGCAGTATTTATCTCCAGTTGTACAACACCAATACTGTGTCCTATACAAGAGCAACTGTAATATCTGTAGAATTGCAGAGTAGCTACCCAAAATTAGACAGGGGAAAAAAATTCTCTGTGTCTTTCATTTTGAACATGAAGGATAAAGGGACATTTCCATGAGTCAGCATGACTGATCATGGGCCTGATGAGCGCCCCTTCTCAACCTACATGCCTAAATGCAAAGGGAAAGAGACAGGGAAAAAAGTGCTTAGAGTTGCAAGCCAAGCACAAGGTGTCAGTGCGCACTTAAGCAGAGCTCTGAGTAATAAACGGTAAGATGGAACAATACCAAACCTTAGAGAGGATTTGACAGGCCTGCAGTGTGTGTGTGTGTGTGTGTGTGTGTGTGTGTGTGTGTGTGTGTGTGTGTATGTGTGTTGTAGCTGTCGAAGAGTCAGCACATTTCCTCTCCCTCCTTCTTCTCCTTTCTTTCCAGTACAGTCTTTTGTTTCATCCCCTGCCCCTGTTCATCCCCTCAGGCTCTTTCTTAACCCCTCCTGCTTTCTGTTATCATGGCAGATTAAAGGTTGTCATTTTTGTGTACCCCGCACACCTGAGGGAGAGCTCGGGGTGATTGGCTTCCCACCAAGAAGGTGTGATACACACTGGATATCTCTTTAGTCCAGAGGTGCCATTTCCAGTCCAGCACAGGTTCTTGATTTCCCTATGTTGTATCATCTATCATTTGAATACTTGTTTATTGATTTGAATCATAAAGTGTGTTGGACTGTCCATGATTAGAGCTGGGAAACACTCCAGTGTGCTCTAGTGTTCTCTAAGCTCACGTGTGTAAATCAAAGGAAAAGCCAAGAGGGAATGAACTGGCATCTCATGACCTTAGTATTATAAGATTGTACTGTACCTGGGTTAAGAATGAATGTGAGGTAATCTTATAATACTAAGGTCACAAAATGAAAGCTGTTTTTTTTTTTTGTTTTGTGGGAAAGAATAACAGGAACTAACAAGACTCAAATATGAGGCGACACCTAATATGAAGTTTCCACTACAAAAAAAAGGCTAGTTCACCAGCAAAATCCATTCATTTCCAGCACCAAAATGATGCTGAGATGAAACAAAGAACTAGCAGCATGTGTATAACAATGTTTACGACTTGCAAATTATATTACGCATTTTATTATATACAGTTGCAATCAAAATTATTCAACGCCCATTGCAAATCAGGTTTATTGTCAAAATTTACAGACTTTCAGCTGTTTGCAATGAAAAAAATCAAACAAAAGCAATTGAAATAGTTCAACACAACGAATGCTTCAAGTGGTTTCCCCAAATTCAACTGAAAATGCAACTTATAATGACTTCTCCAGTCTCAAAATTATTCAACCCCCTGAATAGAATCCCTCACAACAGCACAAATATGCAAAACAGGTGTTGTCTCAAGCACACCTGATGCAACTAGTCAAGGGCTTCATTAGTTGCACCAGCTGTGCTTGAGCTGGAGCACATGAAATAACTGAACTGACTAGGGGCAGAAATACCTGGACGGGGCAGAAAAAGGAGACTATCAACAGCTGCAACCAGATTTCTGAGAAGGCAGGTTGTGAAAAACCCTCGAGTGACTGCAAAAGACCTGCAGCAAGACTTGGTGGCAACAGGCACTGAGGTTTCAGTGAGCACAGTAAGGCGTGTACTAAATGCAGAAGGTTTCCATGCCAGAACTCCAAGACGTACTCCACTACTGACCCAAAAGCACAAGAAAAGTTGGCTCAAAATCATTTAAATAACCCACAAAAAATTGGGGATTCTGTTCTGTGGCGCGATGAAACAAAACGTCATCCCGTCTGTGAGGAAGCTAAAGCTTGGGCGTCACTGGACCTTTCAACAGGACAATAATCCCAAGCATACCTCAAATTCCACCAAGGCTTGGTTGCAGTCCTGGAAGATTCTACAGGGCCATCACAGTCAGCTGACTCTTTGATTTGAAGAAGGCGGTTGCAGCGTGCAAACCCAAGAATATTACTGAACTGGAGGCCATTGCTCATGAGGAATGGGCTAAGATTCCTCAGGAACGCTGCCAGAAGTTGGTGTCTGGCTATGCATTTCGTTTGCAGCAGGTCATAACAGCAAAAGGCTGCTCTACTAAGTACTAAAGATGCTTGCCATGATGCGTTTGAATAATTTTGAGACTGGAGAAGTCATTATAAGTTACATTTTCAGTTGAATTTGGGGAAACCACTTGAAGCATTCATTGTGTTGAACTATTTCAATTGCTTTTGTTTGATTTGTTCATTGCAAACAGCTGAAAGTCTGTAAATTTTGACAATAAACCTGATTTGCAATGGGGGTTGAATAATTTTGATTGCAACTCTATGTATATATATATATATATATATATATATATATATATATACACACACACACACACACACACACACACACACACACACACACACACACACACACACACACACACACATATATGGCACCATGCAGTAATGTCTGCCAGGATGCTTTCAATAGTGCTCCTATACAAGGAGGTGAGGAGGCGAGAGGGCAGTCCTCAGGGTTTCCTCAGTCTATGGAGATAATAGTAAAGGCATGGATAGAAAACTTGCCTTCTTCACACCCATCTTAGTGTATGCAGACAAAGATAACTCGGTGTGTGGTGATCTGGACTCCCAGAATTTTTTATATCTGGGACACTCGCCTCATGTAGATTGAGAGGGTGCTGTAACCCCTCATGCATTTTTTCCCAAGGTCTACAACATGTTGGGAGCCATGTATGAAAACATTCATTTAAAATGAGAAAAGATGATAATTACTAATAGATACATAGCTTGTCATTCTAGTAAAGTCTGTCCACTCGACAGCCACATTGGCAACGTTCCCAGGCAGCTACAGTATTTTCAATCGTACAATTCCAAGCTCCTATGTACTTGAATGAGGAGAGACTCATATACCAAACAGGAAAACAAGATGATTTATTAAACATGGATTTGAAATACTGGACAAAAATGTGCATAAATCGTGTTGTATTTGGCATAAATAACCAACACAAGCAAGCAAAGCATTCTCTATAGGAACATGCATTAGTGGAAGAACTTTTGTTTGTTTGTTTGTTTGTTTGGTTTTTTTTGCTTTCATATTTACCAAAAATGGTGATTGGCTCTTTTTATTGATGGGCGGGACATACAATACGTATGTAATACAGTTACCATGCTTTACGAGTGTTACGCACTAAGCAGTGTGCTGTCTCTATTCATACCGTTTTTGCAACCACCCAATTTGCATCCACAGGTCAACATTAAGACAAATAATGAAAATAATGCTGAATACCACTAATACATTTTTTCCCACTAATGAGTTTCTCTTTCTTTCCCCAGCACCCTGACCATATTGTAACTTGTTTTTTCCTCAGAGATGACTTTGTTGTTGAGATGACTTTTGTTTGTTTAAAGCGAGATTTGACCCTCAAGAAGACACTAACAGTTTCAGTAACTAGACTTCCAGTCATAAATATAAATAACATTGATTTTCTGAAGCAGACTCATTATCACTGTGTCTGTACTTTTGGGAGGTGATGCAGCAAAAGGTGTCAATAGCTCCTGGAAGTGTGGGCACAGCGACACAGATTTTATTAAAACAGAAGTTTCGAGGAAATCACCACTATGTATATTTTTGTTTCGAGCACTAGTTACTAGTTATAGTCTGCCGTTGTGTTAGGGTGAAATATCAATGCCAGAATCCACCATGGCTTTCAGAGCCGAGTTCAAACTGTGCAAGCTGCATCTGAAAAGGAGCCACTGATGGGCCCCAGAGAGAGAGAGAGAGAGAGAGAGAGAGAGAGAGAGATGGACAGGGATGAAGACTATAAACATCATCCTTTTATTCGTGTGCAGGCCGAGATTAAGGTGGTGTTCGGATAGTACTGTAATTGACCAAACACAAACAGTGCACAGGGTGCTTTAATTACTCTCAGCATTTTTGGTTTCTGTACTTTTCAGGTAGCAAGGGAGGGAGAGAGGGAGAGAGGGAAAGACAGAGACAAATGGAGTACTTGCTGGCATCAGCTAGAATACAGGCAGCAATAATATTTATGGAGGAAACACTAGTAAATGGACCTATTTCTCTCAGAAATACATTCACAGAGCTTAATAATTAGATTTGTATTCTATGAACTGAATTTGATTTTGTTTCAGAGAAAAATTGTGTGTGTGTGTGTGTGTGTGTGTGTGTGGCGTGTGTGTGTGTGTGTGTGTTTTCTGCTGTTTTCCAGTTATTTGATGTGCTTATAAATTTCTCCTGTACAGATAACTGGGGTTTTGTAAATGATATAGCCAGGAGAAACACTCTGTAGAGGTGGGCGTTGGGACTGGGGGTAAAAAAGAACATTTGCTTTGATTTTGTTAGGAGAACGCAGTCAAAAAGCCATAGGACAATGAGAGATAACAGAAAAGAGAAATTTTACTACATAAAATTCTCCATTGTACTTCCTACACTTTATTTTATTTTATTTCATTTTATTTGGTTCTATTTATTTATTTATTTATTTGTTTGTTTGTTTGTTTGTTTGTTTGTTGGTTGGTTTGTTTACTCTGACACTCACTCGTTCACTATTTATTATATTGACTGTTCTAGACAGAGCACTGTATATTGGGTTAGCATTAAAGGAGGCCCAAATTCAGACCACACTTAGTAGTCCATCCACTTGTTGGAATTATAGTACATATCAAGTTGGCTGCTCTGGTCTTCATCCTGAAAAGTAAATCGCTATGCATTGTGGTACTTGATATGGAAGTAGTGAACATTAGTGGTACGTAGTATTTACAGTGCATAATGGGTAATAATATAGTGCACTGTCCAGGCAATATAATGTGTACACTGGGAACACTCCAAAATGGCTGCACCCCAAACAGTGCACAGTATAAAGAATCGGGAATGAATTCATAAGTGGAGGTCACACCAGACTTTCAGCATGCGAATTGTCTTCGGAGACCGCTGCGAATACGGGTGGCAACCGGATATGACATCACAGGCCAAACTTAAAATATACTATCTGTTCCTGTATGCAGCGACAATCCAGGCAACTTATCTTTTGATGTTGATTTTATATTATTTTAAAGCTGTGTATAAAACAGCATGAAATAAATAGTGTGACACTGCTATAATCGTTCTGAAGAGGTCATGCTGTGACATGTCGATCTTCTATTGGTCACACGTCTTCATGTGATACGAATTTCGCAGGTCAGAGTTCACCAAACTTGAACTTTGGAACGCAGCGAAATGCGAAACTTCTTCACATGAAGTTTGCGTTTCCAGTCAAATGAAGTCAATTGAAATTCCGTATGCTGAAAGACTAGTGTGACCGCCTGTTGTCTGTTGTTGTCTATCGGATGAAAAGTGTTCCACTTCCAGTTGACATACGGTAAAAGAGGAATAAGTTCTCCTCCTTCTGGCCAAATCAGCATGATTCACTCTACTTGGTGCTCTTCAGCTCACTGGAACTCATTAGAATCTCAAATGCTCATGTGAAACATTTCAGGAAATCGATTAAAATTTTTGTATTCAATTCTTGTTCTTTATATAAGCGTACACTTCCAGGTTCTCCAAATTTGTGGGGTTAACTAGATACTGGATAACTCAAAGCAAAATTAATTCTACCAGAAGCAAAAGGTTGTTTTTTTCATGTCTCCACGTCTTTTCCCATTCAAATGAATTGGCTTTTTCGTCAGGCAAATTTCATTTGTGTTCAGCCTGAATGCTCCTGGCTCACAGCCTAAGTGAGTTGCCTCAAAGTTGCAGCTGAAATCAATTGCACTGTTCTTTGTGTTCATTAAAAAGAAACTCGCTTAACTCTGTTTTAATTACTTATCCGCTTAGATTTTCGAGAGCTGGACTAAATGAATTCATCTGTAAATGTTGCATGCTGGTACAAACAGAAATAAATACAGTTGTGGGTACATGATATAAAAAAAAACATTATTAACAAAAAGTACCTTTTAGGCATAAAATTCAGACTCCTCTGCCTGTCTTGTGGGTTCTGAACTTGATATCTAATTCATGGACCAACAACAAGATATGTCCAAAAGCCTATATGTAACTTTTATTTCTATCTGTCTGCTCCAAATATTAGCTCTTCTCATTCCCAGCATGCCGTCTTCAGAGGATTCTTGTCTCACAGGTAGGTCAGTGACCTTTCAGAAGCCTCTGCTCTGCATCCTATCCCTTGTGTCGTATCCTGACCTTTCAGGCCCTTTTAGCTTCAGTGGGTAATCAATTAACGCCCAGCAAGATCATCAGAGCCAAAAGGTGAGGGGGAGCGAGACAGAGGTCCGGCAGATGGCCACGTTTTAATGATTAGTTTGCTCCCAGATATCCGTGCTAAATCTGTGAAGAAAAAAGCTCAAGGTAGAGGAAAGAGGGTTTGCCCTTGAAAACTTGTGTGGACAGTGTGGATGTGAGTTTGTGTGTGTGTGTGGGGTTAAAATAAAATAAGGAAGGAAACACTCTGGGGTGTGCTGCAATAGGAAAATAATATACAATGGGATGGTGTGATGTGGAGTGAAGTGGAGGAACTGTTACTACCACAAAGTTGATATTTTTTTCCCTATAACAACATGTGCCGATGTGTTATAATTCCTCTGGGGGTTTGATTCCTGCCTCTGTACTCCAGTTTCCTCCCCCAGTCCAAAGACGTGCATTGTATTGGCATCTCTAAATTGTCTGTAGTATGTGAACATGTGTGTCATTGTGCCCTGTGATGGGTTGGCACCCTGTCCAGGGTATCCCCTACCTCATGTCCCAAGTCCACTAGGATAGGCTCCAGGTTCCCACGCAACCCTGTGTAGGATAAGCGGTACAGTCACATTTGAATGTCACATTTAGGTGCTGATACATTATGCCATGTTGAAAAAAGTAGAGCATTCTGGATTTGTTAGTTTACAGAGGTTTCTTCTGATTTTATCTATTTTTTTAATATAAATGTTGAACTAATCAATCTTATTACAAACACTGTTGTATTCCCAAATCTTATTGGTCTCAAAGTGTTGATTAATTTTCTATAACAGCAGCTTTGACAGTAGTACTGTACCAGCTGCAATTGTTCTAGAACATTATTGTTTATATAGTAACAGCTAATATAGAGAGCACTCCAGATAAACTGATTTTAAAAATGTTTAATTGTTGATATGGTGAATAAGGATGATTTATAGATTTATTTATTTTTGGAATTTTTGGAAGACTTCTCCAGTGTCAGCACTTTGTAAAAGTCAGAACATTTACATCAGTAACATCGACATTCCACAATGTTAACGGTAACTATAAAGGGATAAAAAGTGTGATGTGTTCTTTAATAAATAGAAATGTGTTAGTAGCCTTGCCAAACCGCTGTGGTAAAAGAGCAAAAAAACACTTCAGGATGTTCTGTTCTTGGAAAATAGTCAGTTTTAGGACGGTAACAGTAACTCCATTTTGTGTCGGGCCGCATCAAACAACCCTGTCATTGGTTATTCCTTTTCCATTGCTTCTGTCTGTCCTGTCTTTCCTATACGTGATTCATCTTACCTCGATGCACAATCAAGAACTGATTACTCAGCCTTATGACTAAAAGAGAGACAGAGAGAAACACACAGAGAGAGAGCGAGAGAGAGAGAGAGAGAGAGAGAGAGAGAGAGAGATCACTCTTCCTCGACAGTGCCTCCCTCTTGACTTGTCCTTCTTAAAGTACTGAAGTGGCAGACGTTAAGGGACATGGAGAAAGAGCAGAAGGAGGGGATGGTGTTCCTCACTACTTTGTCCTCAGTGAGATTACGACGTGACCTCGGTTAGACGAGAGCTGCTCCCTTGAGAGTCCAAAGCTTTTTAAGTGAGGCACTGATTCGGAGTCTTCATCCCATCAAACACACTGAGTGATGGGTTTCACTCTAATTGCTGCAAATCGCACTGCCATGAAGGAGATATAGAGGATGGTAGTGTGTGTGTGTGTGTGTGTGTGTGTGTGTGTGTGTGTGTGTGTGTGTGTGTGTGTGTGTGTGTGTGTGTGTGCGTTTTTGCCAGATGACTCATGTTTAATGAAATCATGTTTCATGCATGATTAATGAAAAACCTGTTGCGTGTTTTTTACTTCAGTTCTGTACACCCGAGTAGACAGGCTTCCATGGTTTCTGTAGTGTGTATTGGGTAGCTTAGACAGAAGCTTGCACCACAAGTAAAGGAAAATGAGATATTCCATACCAATTTTTCCATTTGGCTGCGTTCCCCTGATCTGCTGCTTGTGGCAGATGGAGGAGCTAGCTATCGCCTACTACCACTACAGCGGTTTATGATGTACAGTATCTAAGGTCAGCCTTTTCACATATACTGCATTGCTAGATGTATTTACCGCCAAAACTCTAAAGAAAATTGCATGGCTTCACGCTTTCCCCAATCTTGAAATAATTATATACTCATTTTGAAATATTTACTATACTTACAAGATAATAAGCCTTAGGGCATGGAAATGTAAACTATATTAAACATACTCTATGTTAATGCAGATGCTGTTAATGCTGATATTTATTTATTCTTTTTAGTAGAATACATAGTAAATAAATAAATAGTTGGATAGTTAGTAAACTGATAAGAAAATACTCAACACAGCTAAAATTTCACTGTATTTACACTTAGCATCAGCCGCTAACTAGACGTGGTGCCGTGTTGCATTTTTGTACTCATGAAATTTTATCAAAACAAAAAGTTGATTCAAAAGCAATATAGAGTATAACAGATGATTGGTTTGTATGGAATCTTTTTAGTGTCAAATACAGTTCTGACTATTCTGGAAAAAAGGAAATATGGAGGAAAGTATGAACGCTAGCTAATGACTAAGCTAAAATGCAGTATTTAACTAGATATGACACAGTTGTCTTCTTTAGCTCTTTTACACACACACACACACACACACACACACACACACACACACGGTGACAGTGTGAATACGCCATAAAAGTCAAGAGCATTAACATTTTCCTCAGATGTGTTAGCAAATTCCTTAAAACAAAATTTTTAAAAAAGAAAGAAAAAAAAATAATCTGCTTGGCAAAAACTTCGCTGTACTGCTTACACTTAGCATCAGCTAGTTTTATTACACCAGAGCTCATCATGAAACATCACAAATTAGTTTTAGAGGTTTTAGAGTGGGAGGTTAGTTTGGAATGGTTTCAATGTCAAATATTTTATTAAATATTCAGAAAAAAAATGTAAAATCTGTATCTCAGCTAGCTGGGGGTGAGGCAAATTGATTAGCAATTGCTATTATTATGATTATTATGATTATTATTATTTTATTTTTTTACTGGTGTACAGTATCCATGAGGGGAATATTTCTCTGAGATAGATTTTACTGATGGATTCTCAACAAGCGAGTGATGAGGCTCATAGCGTGGGTCGATAATTTTAGGAGTAGCATTGCTCAACACCAGTGAAGAGTTGAGTTTACTGCAAAGCCCAAAAACGAATACACCTTTTAACACTGCTATGATGGCAACAGATACACATCACACAAAGAAACTTATACCAAAGAAAAGTGCTTGAATTGTTTTTTTTTTTGTTTTTTTTTTTGCCTCTTTTGGGTGGCAGACAAACTCTTGGCAGTGCAACAAAGGTCACTGGATTTCTTTCACTCTCTCTCTGTCTCTCTTTCTCTCTCTTTCTCTCTCTCTCTCACACACACACACACACACACACACACACACACATGTACACACACACATTCACACAAACTTTCCTGCATTCGTTTGCATCTCATGGACTCCTCTGGACCTCACCCCGACACCCCGACACTCTTTCTGTCTCTTGCTCACTATCTATCTCTGATAAATCTGGCAGGATGTGAGACAGAAGTGTGCGATTTTACCCGATGTGCGCTGACAGTTTGATTAAAGCGGGTTCGAGCATCCTGTCACTCAGAGCTCTGACGTCAAAATGACAAAGGGCTAAGGATAGGAGGAATTGAAGGAAAAGCAGAAAGATGAGGGAAGGTATTTTTCTAAACAGTAACAGTTTAACTAAAGAGTCCTTAAAGGTGGAGTCAGCAAATATGTTGGTCATATTTAGTGACACCTTACATTCTCATGGCTGTGAGTAAAATATGTGTTTATGAAATATGAGTTGTCTCCCAAATGATGTACTATACAAAATGCACTTACATTATGCACTGTGTGCTCTACCATGAACGTTAGAATGGTAGTATCGTCTCAAACGTTTTTCTTTAATAACCGGAAGTATAAGCCATTTTCCAGTCGATGGCAAATGACGTCAAACGCACGTAATACAACGCCGCTAGCTTAAGCAGAATACCCAGAGTTAACGAAAATGAATTTATTCGTTTTACTGTTTAAAATGTTAAAATTTATGCCCAACATGACCTTGTTTACCATCAGATGGAGGCGTAATCGTCTCCGCAGGCAGATTTTGCTTGCACGATCCAAAATCCACATAGTAAGTTGTGGCTGTGGCTATGGCTGATGGCAATGTAAACATTTCAGGAGCATAGTGCCCCACAAAGGCAAAATGTAGTAATTACACCTTGATTTAATGTGTATTTTGCATTTACTGAAGTTTTCACACTCCCTTTGTTTTTTTTGTTTTTTTTAAATTCTGAACAGATTTGAGTCAGCGTCAGCACCTGGTAGCCCCTCCCCTCTTCTGCTACGTAAGCAAAGCTGCATAAAATGTTGAATAAGTGCATCATCCGGGTACTTCAAGTGCACTACTTCTTCTTGGTGGAATTTTCAGTGTGAACACATTACTCACACCATTTATACTACGAAATGGCATAGAATAGTGCATAAGTATGTGACTCGGGATGCACCTATGGTTTCTGTGGCTGCCTCAAACTGTAAATAGGTGAAGAAAATAATAAAGTGGACCACCACCATCCAACCAGTCAGAACAAGATGGTGTCTCTACAAGCGTTCTAGCTGACACAGCTTGTCTTTGGGGTGGGACACTGAAGGAAATGGCTGAGATTGTTCAGATTTAGAGGTACAAGATAACTTCTTGGCTATCAGTAATTAATTATATTGCTTGTGCCATGATAACCACTGGATAAATGTTCAGTAGTAATTTGTGTTTGCGTGGTATTGCACACTTGGACACTGTTTAATATGCTCAGGCTGTGATATTGAGTTTATCACAGGAAGTGTGTATCCAGCTTACAATGTGAGACAATCATCTCATGAAGGCAGCTTTTGAATTTTAACGTGATGAATGGATTTCCGAATTAATTTCAGAATGAGTTTGTATTCTGTTCAAATTTTCACTCCTAAAATTATTTGATTGAATTAGATTACTGAATTTTGTGATTAGTTTAGATTTGAATTCTTTTTTTTTTTAATTGTCATGGTGCACTCCATTTTTTAAAGTGCTGCTTGGATATGAGTGTTATTATTGTTGTTATTCTTATCTTTATTGTCTTTGTCTGTACTGTATGTGTGACTTTGTGCTTGAGCACATATGCAGTTTCACTGAGGCAGTAAGGATGAGTGAAATCCCTTGTTGTGCATTCAACGTCTTCCTCGAATGTATCATATTGCCACTGTATTTGTTTGTTTGTTTTTGCTTTTTAAAGAATAAAGCATGTCTGATAATAAAGTTCTGCACTGTGATATTATGAGTTCAATACTATGTCCCACTAATATGTTAAACTAAAGGGGTATTCGGACAGGACTAGTTTTATATGGGGAGGTTGGGTAATGTAATAATTACCAGAGTTTCACTGTGATTTTAATCCGGTGCAAACTGGTCATGTCAGTTATTTTTTCCGGACTTTTTTCCAGACTGCGCGTTCCCATGCCGGTGAAGATTACAGCGTCTTTTACCTTCTATAAAATGGCCTGTAAAAAATAAACCCAGATTAAACTAATCCCATGCGAATTGACCTTTTGGCTACGTCCACATTAATCCGGATAAATCTGAAAATGCATCTTTTTCTTTTCCATCCACACTAGGCAGCGTTTTTTTGTCTAGTGAGAACGGAGCTTTTCGAAAACGCTCTCCCGAGTGGATACATTTTCAAATGGCGTTTTCGCATTGTAGTGTGGACTGAGAAAACAGAGGTATTCAAAAACAACAGGTGTGTTCGACTTCGGCTGCGGCTGGATGTAACCGATTGGTGAGAGTTGCCACTTGCAGTCTGGGGAGGAGTTGAAAACAGAGCCGTCAAGTCAGACACTTTCTGCTTCTCATAGTGATGCTCGCGCGGTGTTGGCTTATTTTATCGCAGACAAAGTGGATTAGACGTAATATTTCTCAGATAAACAGACGTCTGAATTTTACATGTAGCAACCCGAAACACTTTTCGCTGAATAGGTTAAGTTAATACAGTGCCTGTATGTACAAGAAGAAAGTTCAACATAAGCCTGCATTAAACAATAAAGTGGGGTCTATAATTTTTATCAGTTTTATTTTGATAAACATGACACAATATAACATTAAGATTACATGAAGAGGGTTTTTACTGTTAGAAAAATATGGATTTGTAGCACTGAAGGTGTCAGAATAAACATGAAAAGCATGTCATCGTTGTCGTCAGTGAGTCTGGCCAATCGTGAAATAGCTGTGTCGTCAGCCGCTCTCGACTGCTGTGCGTTCTGTTAAAGATTCTAACCGGCATGCACTGCTTCACGTCAGCCGCCGATCGGTCTGCGCAGGGTCGCATGAAGTCGAACACGCCTAATGACGTATTTTTAGTCATGTGACACAGTCGTGACTTATTCAACTCTAAACAAACAAGATGGTGGACACTGTTGTAATGCAGCTGTTGTGCCTGCTATCCAGTTTGATAGTGTTGTTAAAGAATAATGTCACTTTGTACAACCTTCAGATTGCAACGTACCTGCAGCAACAACTCCAGCTCTTCACCTGTCCATTTAAAAAGAGATAGAATGTAAATAAACGGTTGATGGAAATGATGCAGGCCAAAGCTTCTTACCGTTTTACATATGCGCAGTATAGGGATGTAAGCATAGTGTAGACAGAGAGCTTTTAAAACGAAAATGCAGTTTTCAGATCTATCCGGATTAATGTTGACGTAGCCTAACTGTGTCTGTAAAGGTTTCCTTATTGATCGTGTAGTACATATACAGTATATGAACATAGAGAAAGCATGACGAGAACCTGTGATACGAGAGCCAATGTGAGAGAACCCTGACACAGTGGAATCACATTATGGAGCATTGTAACATAATATATGCTTTATGAACTATATACACACAGAGACAGAATTAGAGACACATAAATCAGTCAACGCAGGATGAGAATCTTAACATAAACATATCACATTAAAGAGAAATGTAATGTAATGTAATGTAATATATTAAACCTTCAAGGCTTATGGGAAGCCATAATGTATTATATAGTAAATGTAAAAGGCTTATGGAAAGCTAGACTAATGGATATACTGTACGTTACATATATACATTTAGCCGAAGCTCTCCAGCGTGCTTCCATATGAAACCTTGTGCCAGATGTAGCATCACTGGCTGAGGGTGGAACAGATAGACCATAGCAGCTCTGGCATAAATGAGCATCCATCATGCCTTCTTGTGTGACCGGAGGGCATGGAGTTAATTGGCGCTGTGTCAAGCTAGAGGCCAAAAGGACATGGCACACGCACACACAAACAGGAATCTGGGGATGCTGTGAGCTACCGGATAACCAGACATGTTGCCTCCAAACCCCTTTTGGCTAGTACTATTCTGTCAGTAGCTGTCCATGCAGTTTCCTCAGTTTCTGTGCTTGGCCGTGTTGGGTGTAGTGCGCTGTGTTTGCATATGCATGCTGGGAAGTGCACAAAGGATCACAGCATTTTGCCTCTTTCGGGGGTTCCAGAAACATCTGTCAGTGTTTCTAAAGTCATGTGTTAACTTGTTACGAGGACTGTATTGAATAATAATTTGAATAATAACTCGCTTACAGTCATTTGATCATAGGAAAAAAGAAAAGTTACAGAAGTGCCTACACATTTAGCCTTCACAAGAAATCTAGAGTCTATGAATATGCAGATTGAACCCCCCCACCCCCGCCCACACCCCCCCACCCCAACAATCTTACACATGCCCACTCATTTCCTCTGGTTTTGCATGGCCTCCATTTACATAACACAGCCTCAGAGGGCTTTTCGTATTTTACATTTTTGATTGGTCTTTATTTTCTATAACAGCCCAGAGTGGATATTAGTACAGTCCCCTTCAAAAGTATTGGAACAGCAAGGCCTATTCTATTGTTTTGGCTATACATTGAAGACATTTGGGTTTGAGATCAAAAGAATGAATGTGAATATGAAAAAAAATGAATATGAGACAACAGATCAGAATTTCAGCTTTCATTTCCTGATATTTACATCTAGATGTGTTAAACAACAAAAAGACCTGACCATTTTTAGGTGAGCAAAAGTATAGGAACAGAAAGTCTTAAAGTAAATTAAAGTACAGTATGTCCCAGGATTACTGTATATTTATGTGCTTATTCTAATGTTTTATTGTTTCTACAGTAACAACTTACATAAGGAGTTGCATGGTGGATGATCTAGATTAACAGATTTAAAAGAAACAAAAAAAGGTGTAATTGTTGATTTGGTGAAGTTCTCTGTAAGGAGATATTTATTTAGCATTTATGGAAGGAGTCCCGGTAATGAAATATTAATTTCAAGAGAGATGAAAAAAAAAGAGATGCTGATGAGGTAATGACAGTACACATGTTAAATGTAACTGTAAACAGATAAAAAAATAAATAAAAAAGAATGGTGTGTTGTTCTTGGATAAATAAACATAATTAGCATTGGCAAAATGAGGAATAAGACCTTTCAGGATGTATTGTTATTGAAAAAAATAATGAACTATGGGGTTGGTAGCAGTAACTCTGTCATTGATTATTTTCCTAAAACAGCATACCCCATTGTGTGAATATGAACTCAGATTTGGCACTGATTTTCAACCCTCTTATTTCTTTATAGAATGTGGAAAAACTGTTGGCCATTTTAGCACTTTACTCAGTATCAAGGACATTAAGTCCTGAAAAATATGTTTTATAAACTTTATAAAAGTTTAAAAAGTTGACTTCGACATTTTTCCCTTGAGTTGAACTAGTAGTACCCTATGCATACTGTTCATAAGTATAGCAAAGTTCAGAAGTCCAGAACAACTACAGTATCTTTTATCTAAAACAATGCAAAGTTATACTCAGTCAATACTAACTATTCAATAATACAAGACTTATATTTATGGCAGTAGAGAACCAGCCGCATAAACTCATAATTAAAACAATTTTCACAAATATACTCAAAGTAAAATGTGAGAATTGGTTATTTCCAAATTAGACGCAGATCCCTGCTCTCTTCCTACATGATTCTAAAAGTAGCCTGTTGAAATTTACACATCCAAGTGCCTTAAAATAGTGACGCCGAGCACCGCATCAGCCAATTAAGTACAAACATCTGTCTGAGGCTGTTAAATATTAAATGGCACATTGAATGAGAAATCCTTAGTAATGCAGCTCACACTTCAGAAGTTTCTGTTAAGCAGAACGCCAGAATAGAATAGCAGTTTTTCTGATTGTGTGTTTTTTTTTTTCTTCCTCTGTTTCACGGCATGTTGCCTGAAACCCGAACCACGCGCAGCGTTTGATATCCGGGTCGCTTTGGAACGTGTCGCTTTCCATGTGTCGCTTTGGAACGTCTTTTGTCCTACTTTAAAAAAAGTAAAGGTTTTTGGTGCCATCTTATTTTTGTTTCTGGAAGTTTCTTTGTAGAAGGAGAAGGAAATATGGGGAGAGTCTGTGAAGAGGAAAGAGAGCTTGGGATTGTGGGATTAAGGGTCCTTCATTCTTGTCTTAGCCTACAGTTTCTTTGCCTGTGCAGCTCCGACAGCAGGGACGGGAAAAGATTTCCATGCATTAGTCTGGGAGAAGTTTCTCTCTCTCTCTCTCTCTCTCTCTCTCTCTCTCTCTCTCTCTCTCTCTCTCTCTCTCTCTCTCTTTCTCTCTCTCTCACTGACACTCAGGATAGGTGGAGATTTGTTTTTTTCCCTAGCTTGAGGTTGGCTTATCACTATGAACAGATGCTGTGTGCTCACGGGACCTCATCAAACCAGAGCTCGAAGAGAAGCCTACCTGTTCCCATTGGGTCATTACCACCACATTCCCACAATCCGCCTCTCCTCAGAGGTGGGGACTGTCACCCAATTACCTGTGCATGAGGAAATAAATAAATAAATAGATAGATAAATAAATAAATAAATAAATAAATAAATAAATAAATAAATAGGATACACCGATATACAGGAGATGTAGGAATGATGTGGTGATGTGCAGATTAGGACAGGTGGATTATATTTATTTATTTGTGTGTTTATTCCTTTTTATCTTGTGAGGTGGCAGTTGGGAAAGTGTCTGGGTGCCACAGTGGGTAGCGGCGAATGGCGGTGGGAGATAAGCTTGGTGTTCACTCTACCTCACGCATGCACTTCTTCAAATAGCATTAGCAGATGAGATAGAAGATGGCTTAGTAGTAGATGTGCCTTCCTTAGGGGATAATTTATGATTAGAAGAAGGCCTCGTGGGGCTTTGGAGCCTTGAGGTTGAATAACAGGATTTTGTGCTTTGGTGTGTGTGTGTGTGTGTGTGTCCAGGCACCATCATTTTTTAGAAATAGGGTGCGGGAAATCAAATCAATTTCACCGAGTCTCTGCTTTCGTAGATGCTCAGAAATGAGATTGCACAGAAATCAGCCATCTCACGACCTTTTCCTGAAGTTCAAAGGCTTCTGGGTGCATTTTGTTCCTTTTCCTGGACATCCATTTTTAATAAGGACATCAAACGATTCGGCCTGATTAGAACCCCTATCACATCGGGAGCAGATTTTTGTCTGTCGGTAGTGAGGATGCGCTGTCCTTTTTCAACCAAACACACACACATTTTATATCTTCTCTTTAATAAGGAAGCTTAGGACAACTTTTCAGATTTGTAATCCTGTCATCGTAGGAAGCTCCTGGAGTTTTCTTCGTCCCCGGGGAAACCCCTGTTTTGCTCCTGCTGTCAGATCACACTTTCTCTCTGAGGCTGGATAGACGATGCCAGCAGATGTGAGCAAAAACTGCGAAAGCCTTTGCTACCCCGTGGAAACTCGAGGGCGGAATTAGAGGGACTTTGTGCTGCAGCCGAGATCATGTTGTTTTTTTTTTGTTTTTGCAGATCGGTTGCCGTGGCTGATTTGAATGCAATCAAATATTGAACATCATGTTTTCCATGTCTTTAGACAGTAAATGGGCTGTGACAGGGGTGCCATTTGGAGTCCTCCTCCACCTTATGGAGCTGGAATGAGTCATACAGATCTCGCACACATCTGCACAGATTCATATTCACGCCGATGATGTGTAGACCAGATACTCTCCATGAAACATCTCACCTAAGATCTGACATTCTGACATTCAGGGGGTCTTTTTTGCTTGTTTTTTCTTTTTTCTCAGTAATACATTGATTCTCAGTGGCGTGGGTAGCAATGACAGCCTGCAGCCAATCAGGAGATAAGCTCTGTCTGCGTCATTTGAATGTCACAGGTGATTTGACCTTTGAGCTCCTGATTAGCATAGATTCAGCCGAGCTTTTCTTTCCAAGTGTCTGTGCAGAGAATCATCTCTTTGATTGTGCTTATTTACACCCACTGCTTTTTCTTCATGATTACCTGTAGACGAAAGATAGAAAAAAAAAGAAAAATGGAAATGGATGGCAAAAAAGAACTCCTTAATTGGTCAAATCATCATAGCACACTTTGTGACGGAACGTGTTTTGTTGTGCTAAGTGAAAAGGCACTTATTTTCTCCGCAATTACGTTTGCACAGTGGTGTTTTTTTTTTTTTTCATGTCATTCCACCGAGTGTAAATTGTTCACATGCTAAAAGATTTTTTTCCCCTTCCTTAATGAAAAATTCTTCACCGTCGGATGCACAGACCATCTTTTAATTAAAAAGAAAGTATCGGAGAAATCTACCCCCATTAAGTCGTGGGTAGCCAGTAATTGGGCTGCAGATTGCAAAATGCTGATTAATGGTGTTAGTGTTGCGTGTAAACTCCTTTATCAAAGCGCCTCACTGCCTTTGGAAACGTGGCAGATGATGTTCAACAACAACAGTTCACTGAGTAGAAAAGAGGGGAGGGTGGGGTGGGTGGGGTAGATCAAGGGCATTTGATGCTTGAGAGGGCAAGAAAGAGAGAGACATAGTCAAATCAAGTCAAGCCAAGAAAAACCACTGACAGGACATGAAGAATAATATGAAAAAGGAAGTCTGAATGCTGTATACCTGAAGAGGTCTTAAACATCTGCAAGAATAAATGGGTTTTTATGGGGATTCCATTATTGAGGTGCCATTTAGCCCTTGTAACTTTTTTCTGAAATGATTTTGTTCAACATTGAATCTAAGAAAATATGCATTTAACCTTTTATAAAAAAAAAAATAAATAAATAAAAAAGATGTGTTAATGGGTTTCTTTGCTGATAATGGCTACAATTTGCTCTTAAATGAGTAACAGAGTTAAAAGTAACAGGGTTGGGTTTTAAAGCATAGATTTAACAAATACGCAAAATAGCTTGAGGGTATTAAGGGCATTCTAATTATTTATTCTTTTTCTTTTATTTAATAATTTGCTTTCAATGTATAATTTGGGTAACAGGTTAATACATTCAAAGTGACATAACAGTCAATCACAATATCATTAAAATAAAAAATGAAAAAGAATGAGAGAACTTCATTTTCTTCTTCCCATGATATTCAGGAAATGTAGAAAATATAACTTTGTGTTTCATGAGGTGCATATGTTCAGGTTTCATAACCTGTAATGGATGATGTATGGAAAAAGATGTTTCAATAATGAGATGTTAAACGGAGTCACACCTTAATGTAATGTTTTGAATGCTTGGCTTTCATTATTTTACTGTTAAAATTTTGTGGTAAAATGTAGTAATAGTGGGCTGGGGAAGGCAAAACAGCTTTTTGCTAAGTGCTAGAGATGTTTTTTTGTTTTTTTTTATGTTTTTTAATGTTTTTTACTTACATATTTTTGTAAGTGTATCACTGGGACAGAAATGGCACTAAAGTCATGGAAGTAGCCTTTAAAATGGACTTTAAACTGTCCACTTTTGGGTTACTACAGGGCTGATGCTACCAGTCAGGCTGTTTGCAGGTGGGGCAATTTGACTAGCAGATTCCCAAATAAAGGGTGTTACAATAGGACAAGGTGTAGAGATAAATGTATTGTACTTAAGAGACAGGAAGGAAAATGCGACAAACGAGAAAGAGAGGAAGATGTAGAAAGATTAAAGCTTAAAGGTGAAGTCACCAGGCTTCTTGTAGTACTTGCCGAATAATTTAATAACTTCACATTCAGAAAGCCTTGATAGTGTAAAAGTATTTGTGGCACCCCAGGCTCTGAAATGAGAGAAGGAATGTGAACAAGCAACATCCAAGTCACATAAGCATTCAGGCATACTAGCCTAGGCAACGGCGTGCATGTTGTGCAGGTGTGGCTTTCGCGAGAACACTGGAGGGGGCCTGCATTTGTTTGGGTTTTGAGTTTCAAAACAGGTCACTTCAGGTAACTTCTCAAAAAAAAAAAAAAAAAATTGCTGAATATACAGTACATACTATCAAAGGAAACTGAAAGCAGACAGAACTAGAGGACAGAGTTGTCAACAGAGGGATGTACAGAGAGTAAAATAGAGCGAGAGAGCAGTCTGTAAGATGGGTGCATAGGGAAACTTGTCAGATTTGATTTATGATGTGGTCCTTCTGTCACTAACTTGGCAGAAGCACCATAAGGGAAGGAACTAACAGCTGACTGCACCGTGATTGTCTTTCTTTCCATGAGAACGACAGTCCTGACTTCCTTTCTCTCTATCTCGGCTCACATTGTTAATTAAATCAACACTTACTCTCACTCTATGATTCTCCCATTCCATCTTGGACAAGATGAAGAGCTCGACAAAGGTTCCAAGACTCCCCTCTTTCTTCATCGCTCTCAGTCCCAAACCTGTCGATTCGGCTTGCTACGTCGTGTGACAGCTAAAGATAGCTGTCCCAGGATGCTCACTGAAGCCAATAAGAAGCATCTGTCTCTTCCATTCCCGTGAGACACAACCCCTCTTCTTCTGCCAGCAAGGCTCAAACAGAACAATTGTGGTGCTTTGCTTTCCTTAGTCCCCTACAGTAGGTCTGAGATTGTTTTTTGAGATTTTTTTTAT
Source organism: Cranoglanis bouderius (assembly GCA_023630585.1). Lineage (NCBI taxonomy): Eukaryota > Metazoa > Chordata > Actinopteri > Siluriformes > Cranoglanididae > Cranoglanis > Cranoglanis bouderius. Next base: position 7,414,168 of record CM042557.1, on the reverse strand, counting down.
GACGATTTGACAGGCTTATTGACTATTCTGACCTAGTCACATGACAGCACAGGGCTTGGCCAGTGTCCTCCAAGTGCACTCATCAACACAAATACCTCAGAATGACTCATTTATCCAAGCACAATTCCAGCAACATGGTCAGCTGGAGTGATACATTATCAACCACTAACACACTGATTTTCTTGTTGTTTGCTATTTTAGTAACTGGACTACACCATTTGCTATACTATCTTGCCAAACGCTTTTGGCAAATCTAGCCTCCATGAGCCATCCAACAGTTTCAGCACCAGTGAGTGTGAGATAGGTGAAAGATCTGAAAATGTTTGAAACAGTCTATATGTGTGGCAGCCTGGGAAATCCATTTTCTACTATATATAGTTCTTCGGTTTGAACTGAAATCTGTTTCTCTTTTGCATGTATCTCAGAAGTAAAGTTCTAGTATTTTAAAATCTGGTTACTTCCTAAAAGTGAAAAGGGGGGGTTAAAAGATTTTTTATACGTATGGATTTGTAGACGCAGTTTTTCACATATTGGTGAACCTCTGACCATCTTTACTTCTGAGAGACTCTGCCTCTCTAAGATACTCTTTTTATACCAAATCATGTTACTGACCTGTTGATAGTTAACCTAATTAATTGCAGAATGTTCCTCCAGCTGTTTCTTTTTAGTGACACTTACTTTTCCAGCCTTTTGTTACCTCCGTCCCAACTTTTTTGAGACGTGTTGCGGCCATCAAATTCAAAATTACCTTATTTTTTTCTTAAAATGGTACATTTCCTCAGTTTAAACATTTGATATGTTTTATGAGGTTTATGAGATTTGCAAATCATTTCATTCTGGTGTTATTTACATTTAAATAACACAGCGTCCCAACTTTTGTGGAATCGAGATTGTATTTATGTTTCAGATCTGGGAGCAGATCACCTGGTAACTCGCCTGCTTAATTCACACTTCGGAAATTAAGTCATGCATGCTTAATTGGGATTTAAAACACGCTCAACCTTCTGACAATGTACAGTGTGTCAAGAAATCGAAACATACTTCTGCTTCCATTTGACTGCCTTAGTTTTTGCATTATCTAATTTTGACCGAATCAGATACTATTGATCTCTTAGAGGCTTTGGGAAAACATGCCACTCTGATACAGATCTATGGTTTTCATTCCACTGTTCGTCCTTTTGCAGATACTCAGTATTGAATTGGTGCACCCTAATTTTGAGGGGTCCAAGCACTGTAGGTGCAAATAATTGTCCCCAGATGACCCCAGATAACCCTAACATCTAGTTGCATAGCATTGAGGCCACTGGGTTCCCTGTTAGAAAGTTTGGTGCTTCCTTTGCTCCGAGAGAATTTGACTGCTAAAAATGTTCTTTGGTGTTGTTGGCTGGGCCATGTCCCAAATCGAGCAACACCACCTGCTATTTATGGCTGCTGTGACTCTGTCTGAGTCCTAGAAGCACCCATCTGTTCAGATGCAATGGATGTCACTTGTTATCAGAACTGGACAGCTTCCAGAGATACAGTGGGGAAAAAAAGTATTTGATCCCCTGCTGATTTTGTTCGTTTGCCCACTGACAAAGAAATGATCAGTCTATAATTTTAATGGTAGGTGTATTTTAACAGTGAGAGACAGAATAACAACAAAAAAATCCAGAAAAATGCATTTTAAAAAAGTTATACATTGATTTGCATTTTAATGAGGGAAATAAGTATTTGATCCCCTATCAATCAGCAAGATGGGGCTCCATGAAAGATCTCACTTTGTGGAGTTTCAATGATCATGAGAACGGTGAGGAATCAGCCCAGAACTACACGGGAGGATCTTGTTAATGATCGCAAGGCAGCTGGGACCATAGTCACCAAGAAAACAATTGGTAACACAATACGCCGTGAAGGATTGAAATCCTGCAGCGCCCGCAAGGTCCCCCTGCTCAAGAAAGCACATGTACAGGCCCGTCTGAAGTTTGCCTGAATGATTCAGAGGAGACCTGGGTGAAAGTGTTGAGGTCAGGTGTGGTCAGATCTCTTTGGCATCAAGTCAACTCGCCGTGTTTGAAGGAGGAGGAATGCTGTCTATGACCCCAAGTCATAACACCATCCCCACCGTCAAACATGGAGGTGGGAACATCATGCTTTGGGGGTGTTTTTCTGCTAAGGGGACAGGACAACTGCACCTCATCAAAGGGACGATGGACGGGGCCATCTACCGTCAAATCTTGGGTGAGAACCTCCTTTCCTCTGCCAGGGCATTGAAAATGACCTTAATGAGAGAGGATCTGCAAAGAGGAGTGGGACAAAATCCCTCCTGAGATGTGTGCAAACCTGGTGGCCAACTACAAGAAACGTCTGACCTCTGTGATTGCCAACAAGGGTTTTGCCACCAAGTACTAAGTCGAAGGGGTCAAATACTTATTTCCCTCATTAAAATGCAAATCAATTTATAACTTTTTTGAAATGTGTTTTTCTGAATTTTTTGTTGTTATTCTGTCTCTCACTGTTAAAATACACCTACCATTAAAATTATAGACTGATCATTTCTTTGTCAGTGGGCAAACGTACAAAATCAGCAGGGGATCAAATACTTTTTTTCCCCACTGTACCGGGAGGGAAGAGAAAGCAGAATGCAAAGAGAGGGGCCTTCTTTTTTAAAAACGCAAGTGATTTATTGATTTGAATAAGCCTACCCCCAAGCTAATGGGGTGCGTCATTTAGTGTCCTCCTGCTGCAACTACAATCCATCTCCAGCGCATTATTGCTTGGGTGATTAATAGAGAGCTCCGCAAGAACCCGGTTTGTCACTCATAAGCATCTTTGGATTATACCAACATGAAGGAGAGGGCGGGAAGGATATGGCAAGTGGACAAGAGATATGAAGATAGAAAGAGAACAGTTAAAGGGCAGAAGAAATCAATTGGACGCGGGCGATCTGTGAAGAAGGGAATGTGAAATGGCCAAAGGTAATGTTTCTAAATGGGGTCATGTTTCCATTTGCTTCTAGGATTTTTAAAGGTCCTACATTTAAGGGGAACTTTTAAGTATTGTTAAAAAGGAGGAGCAAATGTCAGCACTCTCTGTTCAAACTTCTTCTCTTTTCCTTTTTTTAAGTCTTCACATCTCTGTCTTTGTAGTGTAAAAGTACTCTATAATCTATAAAAGTAGAGTATAACAGTATAAAAAAAAAATTAAAAAAGATTAACATGGACATGGACCAAAACCAGAATCCCCAAATCAGTCCACAGTATCTTCCCAGATGTGGACCAGTTTGGTGTCAGAACATGCAAATCTACAATCTCTGCTTTTACCTTTTACTCCTCTTCTCTTCCCTCTATTAATCTCCACACATACACACTAAAGTTGGCAGAACAACAGAGTGTAAGCGTGGGTGTGTGGAGAAGGTGCTACCGGATGTAACACCGTAGCGCATTCCAACTCATCCATCTCAGCTTTTTATTGCTAAAGTTCAGTTATGCCCAGCCCTTCATGATCTATTGGCAGGCGTTTCAGGGTTTGCTGGAATCTGTTCAGCGATGTCATAACCCACTTGTTGGGCTGCAACTGTCAGCTCTAATGCCTTGCCTGCTTCAGGGAGTAGAACACAAGCTACACCGGCTCCTTGTCACGCTGTACAGTATTAATGCAGAGGGAGAGGCAGCATAAGCACAACCTGGCTTTAGTTTCTGGCTCGTTATGTTGTTAAAGGCTGCTGTTATGGTGGCATAGCAGGTAGCATTGCCGCCTCACAGCTGCAGGGTTCTAGGTTTCATCCTGTCTGTGTTTCCCCCTGGGTTTCCTCTGGCTTTTTGTTCAGTTTCCTCCCACCTGCAAGAACATGCTGGTAGATGGATTGGCTATGATAACTTGCCCCTAGTGTGAATATGTGTGTCTTTGTGGGGTGTCCTGTGATGGACTGACATCCCAATTACGTGGTATGCCTGCATCATTCCCAGTGTTCCAGATCCACTACCACCCTGCCCAGGATAAAGCAATTACTGAAGATGGACGAAGAAGATACAACCTTTTTCAAGAAGAAAATGCTATAGAGTCATAAACAAGCTTTTCTCTGACACAAAGGGGGCTTTACAAAAATAAAATAAGGATAAGCAACTTCAAAGAATAAATAAAATGATAGGGTTGGAGAATAATAAAGCGAGACAGAAAATTTTGGAAGAGAATGAAATGGGTTATTGAGAATTCAGTATATGTTTAAACTTCCTTATTCTGACAAGTGTCTTGGTGGATCCAGAGTCTATCCTGGGAAGACTGGGCATTAGGTAGGAATACACCCTGGAGGGACCAGTCTACATTCACACACTCTTTCACACCTAGGGACGATTTAGTGTAGCCAATCCACCTACCAGCAGTTGGGAGGAAACTGGTGAACACCAAGAACACCCACATGGACATGGAGAGAACATGCAAAACACATACACATACTTGTACAATCTCATATATGTTGGGGAAAATGTTCCAGTGTTGTAATTGAACATGATATTGTGCAGGGATGAGGGAGATATGTACAATGAAGCATTTCAGTACTTAGTATTTTGTATGTTGTGAAGATTTGACTAATGGGGCATAATGCCCAAAGCTATGGGCAGTGATCATGTAAATTAATTAAATTGAGTTTAGCGTGTCTGATTAGTTGCACACACCATGTACGAGGAGTAGTGCAGTAAATCCGACTCCATTTAATTCTGTAATTATTTGATAAATATTTTGCTAAGCAAATGAAGCTGAGAAGTGCTTCATCTTTCCAACATCACTCAAACCTGTTCTACCATAGGCATGAGAAATCTGAAGTTATACAGCAGAGTAAATTGCAATATTTAACACACATCCTGGACTTTAGGTAATCCCAGCTGTAACAGTTTTGCTACTCTCCTTGTTTCAGAATATGACAAAGATCAGCAATACCATAGTGCCGTGAGTAACTTGCCCGAGGCTGTTCCTGAACCTGCCTGTAGGAGGAAATGTATGAACAACTATGAAAACACATTTACATATTAGGCTAAAAATATTCCTGGAAGAACGTGTGTGTGTGTGTGTGTATGTGTGTGTGTGTGTGTGTGTGTGTGTGTGTGTGTAGAGAAGCAGAACTGTACTTCTATAGCATCTAATCCTCTCCCACTGCACTGCTCTGCTCGTCCTGCTCGCTGAGTGTGTTAGCACAACTTAAGCTGCTCACAAGACTCAACAATCTCTGCTCAAATACAATATCTCCCTCACTAACACTCCGTCAGCATCCAGCATCAGCTGCAGAGATCTGTCAAACAGGCAATCAATTTCATCTCCTTCTAAGGACAGTTTGCCTGAGTTTGTGGTTTGCTTTGTGTAAATCTGAAGCCGATTAGGTCGTTTAGATCGAGCCGTTCTATTGCAAGGGCTTCAAACTCCGAAAAACATGGCACTGCATGGTTTAACAGTTTTTCTGCGAGTCTAGCAGCTTCAGTGAGTCAAATTATATGTGACGACACGATAATTGGACATAGAACTGGGCTGTGATGTGGAGCTCAAGGCCTGGAATTTAGAAACCCTTAAATCTATGGCACAGTACATTACATATGTGTTTGTTTCGAACCCAGATCCTGCAAACCCAAATCCCAATCACCCGAAGTGTTAAAATAGTTTTACAGTTCAAAAATAAGAAAGAAAGATAGATAGATAGATAGATAGATAGATAGATAGATAGATAGATAGATAGATAGATAGATAGATAGGTGAATGGACAATTAAATAAATACAGATGATGATGATGATGATGATGACGACAACAACAACAATAATAATAATAATTTGATAAATTTAAACAAATAAATAAAATACTAACGAACAATTCTTCTTCTTCTTCTTCTTCTACTACTACTACTAATAATAATAATAATAATAATAATGATAGTAATTTTATACAAACAAAAAAATGGATAGATGGATGTATGTGAACTTGCTTGAGAGGGACTGCTAGTTGCAGTTCCAGAAGTGTCCACTAGAAGGCCATCTGAGAAACTTTTCTCACAGAGCCACACTGAGGGACTTTAAATAAAGGTGGAATAATGAAAGGCATATGAACTCCAGGCTTTTCATTTATTTCATGAAGAAGCCAGATTAGATCTCCGCATTAGTAATACTTCATGCTTTATATCCTGCATGCAAGTTCACTGGAATAATTTTACAGACTTCTAGAAACTCTAGAAACTAATTGCTCTATTTTTCATCAGGGGTTGAAGTTCCACCCGAGATGAAAAACACATTTAGGGAATGCACTGCCGTTTGGAAAATAAAAGAGGAATTTTGTTTGATGTCCCCTCCTCCTCCTCCCCACCCTCATTCCCCTTTCGCTGCATTGCTATTTACTCATAGGCAGCTACTTTATTAATGTGACACAACCGAGCGCTTCCCCCACGTTTGGAACGTTCCCTTGAGGCTGTGCTCCAAACCCCAGAGGAGCCATTAGTCCGGGAACAGGCGGCCTGTGTCTGCTAGCTGTATGCGCCGTTAAACCGTTATGAGAGAAATCTTACAACTTCTTACACACGGAACATACAGGGCTGAGCTTTTCTTGCCAGAGGCTAATGCAACTCTAGTGGAGGTTGTTGTGTGTTCTGCATAAAACACAGCTAAAATGATATTAATAATTCTGCAGTCTTATAAGCAGAAAGAGATGCTCTTATTTTCATTCTGTCATATCTAGGATGTATGTGTGCGTTTTGGTGTGTGAAGTACTCTCTCTCTCTCTCTCTCTCTCTCTCTCTCTCTCTCTCTCTCTCTCTCTCTCTCATCTGTTAGCAACTAATATATGCAATTTTGCATCAACTCAATTAACATCTCCAGGACCTTTCATGCACATCCACCCACACACCCTTCCCCCAATACACAATACACACCTCCAGGACCTGTTATGCACCACTGTGTATAAATTTATAGCTTTAAACTCCTGCATTCATCCAGAGAGTTATCATCGGCTGCACTGCCTTTCTATTGAGGTCAAACGTAGCTTAACCTTCCGATGCGAACGCATAGATGAAGTTCACACACTTCCTACATTATGCTATATATCCAAGGCTACAGAAAGATTACCTCATCCCGGGAGCACCAAATCCTCCTTCTTTTACTTGAGTTCCTTTCAGTTATGTTCTTTAACCTTTCACCTCTGCGCTACGCCTACATCCTCCCTCTTTACCCCTTTTTCATTTTCATTTCTTTGTTTCTTCTTCTTTCTTTTTTTTTTCTCTCAGTCTTTTTTAGATCTTGCTTATTTACCTCCACGATCCAGTAATTTGTGCTGTACAGTTTGCAGAGCCGGGAGAAGCAGCGGAGAGCATGCCAAAAGAGCTAGCGATAGCTGCTAATTAGCGGCAGCTGCTGATGGGAGCAGGGTGTGGACGCTGCCAGAGGAGGCTCAACAAAAATTGTTATCAAATGCAATTAGAGGCAGACAGACAGGACTTTAGAGAGGCTAAAACCCCAGGCTAGCTGAGAGTGCCTGAGTGTGCGCGTGTGTTTGGTAATCCATGTGAAAACTGTGTGCGTTCCCCTGTGGAGAAGTGTAATGAGTGTGTTTTCTGCGAGATGTGAAAGGAAGATTTAAGATTTATGTGTTTAAATGCTTCAGTTATGTGGTAAAGGCCAAGCACTGATACGGGTTAAGACATCACACAGGCATGAGGAATCATTGCATCAGCAGATGGCTGTGTAGGAAGAGAGGTGTGGTGCTTAGCCAGACGTGCTCACTCCCTCTGTCTCTCTCTGGGAAAAAAAAATGGTTGTCAAGTCAGACGTTCACGCAGTATTCTCACAGGATCAACTAAAAGTATCATTGTTGAAAGCTGAGACCACACAAAAATTCCTAATTGTATATTAACAGTGGGACAGTTGCATCACTGATCAAGCTAGCTAGCTTGCCCTGCTGAAAATAAAAAAAAAAACAAAAAAACAATAGAAACCATCACAAAAATTCAAATGTTTTCCACTACAAATACCATTACAAACCATCAGCTAATCATTAAAACCGTTACTATTACTATTATTGGTCCTTAATGGTATCCAGTACACATAAAATGCCACCAATAGAAGGCAACAAATTACCAGTAGACACCCACATGGACCATTACAGTTTCCATTAAAACCATTACAAATTCTATTGTTTTTTTTTTTTCCAGCAGGGTGGTTTAGCTAACTACATTTTGAGTTTATTGTGATTGTTGCAGCCAAAAATGTTTGATTTTGCTGTGCCTTTTTAAAAAGAAATTGTGATGCAATTTGTGGAGATTTTTGTGCTTTTTTTGTGCAAAACTACTTGAATTGGCGAAATTGCAATTGCACAAAATTGTTTTGCACAGCCTTTTGCAATGACGTTTGTTGGTAAATGAGAGCTTTTAGCTGTACTCATGTTCGACGCACGTGAATCTGCAGAAAATCTGCGGTAATTTTGAAAAATTGCAAAAACCTCCTGTGAATATTGTGGAGTTTGCTTGATTTTGCGTTAATTTCATCGCAAAATCCTGGAGGGACTGCCTAACCTGTTGTATTGATCAGTTAATGGACTGATAAATGCTATTTTTCATTTCCTTAACATTAACAATATATTTTTCATCCACACCGTTATGTACAGTGGTTGGCTGGACATAAGGCAAATAACTGGTTGAAAGGTGTTTGTTGGGCTTTAATTGAATTTATTACTTTAATTTATACCACAGTGCTGTTGAATTCTCGATTCTGATTGGTCAGAAGGTGTTGGTTAATTTTCTATAACAGCACGGCTATGACAGTATTCTTGGCTGTTCTTTTATCCATCCATTTATGGATGGATGGAGTCTCAACTAACATGACAGTCTGTCATGAGAGAAAGAAAAAGTGATGCTGGTGAAGGAATGACTGTTTAGAGGTGCTGTAACGTAAGTGAAAAGGAAATGTTGCATGGAAAACATTAAATATAACTATAAATGGATAAAAAGGATCATGTTCCATCCATTCATTTTCCATACTGCTTATCCTACACGGGGTTGCAGGGGAGCCTGGAGCCTATCCCGGGGAACTCGGGGCACAAGGCAGGAGACACCCTGGATGTGGTGCCAACCCATCGCAGGGCACAAACGCACACACACTCACATACTACGGACAATTTGGAAATGCCAGTCGAACCCTCAACCCCAGAGGTGCGAGGCAAATGTAACTGATGGCAAATTGCTGTTGTATAAAATAATTGGTATTGGAAAAATAATCAACTTGGGGCAAAAAATTCAGTGTTGATTATTTTCCTGTAACAGCATGCACCATCATGTTTTATTCCTTACTTAATTATGCTATTTTTGCCATATAGCTTGTAATCTCAGCTATTTGGCTTTACCTGACTGCATTTTTATAGTACTGATATTAGCTCTGCTGAGTACATCACAAGATTGTTAACTTTTACGTGTGAGATTAGTTAAGAGTGGCTGTATGCACACTGTGCAGCTGAAAACTTCTGTGCGAACTTAAGTTTAATGCGTCGCATTTTGACACCACCAGTTATTTTCATCACTACAGCCACAGTTGTAGGTGAGTAGTTTAAGGCTTTATAACTTTACAAACTTTTCAAACTCACTTCCAGTTTTAGGATTTCGAGTGTATACTTGGAGTCTGAGCTCACCTCAGGTGGGATGTAAGTAGTGCGGTGTCTGCTTTCTTTTTATGCAAAGTTTCGAATTTGCCCATGAGGAAACCTGGATGGAAATGGCAGGAATTTTTGAAACGCCCACATGTTGTGGAAAAGTTTTACACTTGGCTGATGGGGAGTTGCAGTGCCAATGTGCTAAAGACTCACTCGAAAAAATGATGACATAGCGAGTGGGTATTCAAGTCCATCCATTATTGTGTGCTGGACCAATGCTTTTTTAAAAAAACATTTTTTATTACATCATCCTGTGGAGTTCTGCAATGGAAACACACAATGTCTCACACAATGGTTTTGTAAATGAATATAACATTAATGGAATATTTTGAAGTAAAGAGAACAGTGGACCATAATGACTGAGCTTACAGTGTATATTGCGCATATACTGGCCACTGGCTGCACCATGTGCATTGGGAGTAGTGTGTGTAGTGTGATCTGGCCCAGGCTGGAGACTGACAGCAGATGCGAATTGTCAAGCACTGTGTTTGGTTCATTAGCTGCTTATCCACTTGTAGCAAACCCAGCTGTCGCTTGGCCTGGGACCACAAGGTTGTGAGTGTGTGTATTTTTTTTTAGTGTGTGTTTGATGTGCTTCCTCATTTGTGTCATCTCTGGATAATGATTGGTCTTCTTCATTAAACAAGCAATCCCAGACGTCTTAAACACCTCTGTGACGTAAACGTTAGTTAATCTGTAGCTTCGTTTTTTTTACCCAGGCAGCACCGAAACGTCTCTTGTTTTCCCAATAGAGCAACTCTTCATGGGATAAGTTCTGGATCCATTGTAACCTTGGCCAGGGTAAGTGCACGTTTATTCACAAAATAAGTCACTAAATCTAAAATCATAGGAAATCGAACCCTAAATTGAACCTCAAATCTGTCTAGCACTTTATAGATCATCGTGAGATCACTTACCAAGTCCATTATCTCCATTCTCAAAACACATACATGCTCTTAGCTGTCTGATTGTGACAAATGTTGCATCATGTTGCATTTCCGTATCAGAATGTTAAGGCTAAATTGAAAAAAAAAATAAAAATAAAATAGTGAAATAAGAGAGAAGAGGAGAAGAATCCGAGACCTAGTGGGAGATCTCGTGCAGCTGGTGCAAGTGGAGAAGTGGAGGAACCTGCTCTCCTGCGGCTTTAATGAAATCCCTCCTGCCTAATTACATGAAAAAAAACACAATATGTTTGGTAATAGCTCGACAAAAAGCTCCTGACAGGCAGTAAAGGACCATTGACAACTAAAGAGCGACAGGCAGGGAGGGGGAGACAAAGAGAGACAGAAACCGAGAGACATTTTGCACTTAGCTTGTTCGCATGACATCTTAATGAGATGAGTGCTATAGAGAACACAGTGCATCTGCTTTCCAAGTGTTTGGCCATGCAGAAAAACACATTACATTGCACGCACGCACACACAAACATATATAAACACAACATTTTTTTTTGCATAGCCAAATTTTGTGTCTACAGTGCTAGCTGCACTTAGACATATTTTTCCCTCCATTTAACTCGAGTAACCCCACTGACACAAAACTGATTTCTCATGAAGAAAGCAAAGTGCTCTTCTGTCTTCTATAATGTCTGGGTCTGTTTGCGCAACCCAGTTATTCACTATAACCGCACAAGCTCGGATGATCTAATCAGATGGTGGAGGCAGCATTAGTTTGGCAATACAGTGGATATAAAGTGCTTTCTACACAGAAATAAAAAAGAGGGAGATACAGTGGAAGTTGACATGAAAATCGCATATCCTGCCGAGAGAGCTCTTGGTAATTAAAACTATCTCCCTCACACAAAAAGCTCTAATGGCCTTCGCATGAGGAAATCATTTGGAGTTCATTAAAAAACCATTTGCCCAGGGTCTAATGAGAGTCAGGTGTCCAGAGAGCCACGACGAGGGCACCACAACAGAAGTGTTTACCTGCTAGAAATCACCATTGAAATATAATAAGGGAACAAAGGTGAGAGCGGAGGGGTGCATTGGGGCAATTGGGGTCATTGTACCATCGATGACTGTCCCAGACCTCCATGTTGCACCTCTTTCTGATTGTGTTTATTTAGTTATTATATCTCCATAAGATGCCCGGAGAATGCTGGTTGGAAACATGGCTATTACCATAATCCCAAGTCATGAGCATGTAAAGAACAAGGCCAGCATGCTAACCACTAAGCCATCGGTTTATGTATATCAATATCTAATGCACAGGAGCTTACGTGAAGGATACTCACATAATCCGAATGTATATGGCTTGATGTGGTGAAGTTTTCCATGATGGGATGTTTATTTAGCATTTCTGGAAGGAGTTTCTAGTTTCAGCACTTTGTAAGTCAGAAGTAAAGCTGTAACTTAAGGATTTTCACCATGAGAAAATCTTTAGGACTGGACTAAGTGATTTTGGCGACATGACATCTTTTTGGTTTCTTGATCTTTAAGAGAGACAAAAAAAGTGAAGCCGGGGAGGAAACAACTGTTTATAGCTGTTATCTACCTACTTCAACATGCAAAGAACAACACAGGGTAAGCTATAGCTCCTCCACTCTTAGAAAAAAAGTTCCATCTAGCACACTTAAGGGTTCTTCAGTTTGACCTTCTTGAGGAACCATATGTACAATTGAGGAATACCATGTCAGAAAGAATTCCGAATAGAATCTCCTTAGGACTATAAGAAACCTTCTTGATCCAAAGCACCCTTGAAAACTTCTTTTTTTTGGAAGAGTGTATGATTATCACCTTGTAAACTTCTGCTTGGTTATGATTTGTAATTAGCTATACATTAACTTGATGGTGGATCCCTGCAGGATATTTGAACCCTCGTACTTCATGACTCATACCTTCCGTGATCTCATTCATTTATCATTCTCTTGATGTCAAAAAAGTTCTGTTTTTCCTATCTGACAACACTTCTAAGGTCATAACTCAGGATCTGTACTCTGTTTGAGCTGAATTTCTCTGCTAATCTTGCTTGTACGCTTTCTCTTGCAGTTCCGCTATCTAATGTCTTGGGTTCTTATTTGGTGTCTCTGTTCCTATCATACTTTTTTTTTCTAAAGTTCTTATGGAGTTTCTTTGGCACTATTGCCTTCAGCTTGTTCAGAGTCTAGATCTGTATTGCTGTGAAGCTGCTTTGTGAATTGAGTGAACTGAAACTGAAACTTACATGGACCACATTTTGTTATATGTTGAACCCTGCACATTTGGTGGATAATTGGTGGAGTCTTCCCCAACACTGCTGGCACTGTTTTTTTGTTTTGTTTTGTTTTGTTCTATTCTTGTTGCCAGCTCCATTGGTAAGTTTAATGCTGTGGATTTGAGTCCCAAGTTGGGCATTATAAACAAATGAATATCTAAGCACTGCTAGCTGATGATGTCAGGCCCATATCCAAAGTTTTCAGCCCTTATCTGGTGAGTATGATGGAGGATCTGTGATGTTATGGGGCTGTTTTTCCTTCAAAGGCCTAGGAACATTATTAGGATACCTGGCATCATGAAGTACCCAGAGATTGTAAATGAAAACCTGGCTACTTCTACAATGGTGTAGTAGTTGCATCTTTATCCAATCATTCAAATCATGTCCAATCCACACAAAAATACTTCAATGACTGCAGAATCAAGCTTTTCACAAGGCCATCCCAGTCCCCTGACTTACATCCCATTGAAAACCATTGCAGTCTGCAAAACAGAATGGAGGATTTTGAGAACTTCTGTATTGAGGAGTGGTCTCAGATTTCTTGCTCTGTATGTTCCAGTCTTGTACAATGGCCAATCCTATGCTCTGCACTTCCAAAATTGAGATAAGCAAAATAAATAAATAAAAATACAAACATAATTACAACATATGGCTATGACAAAGTATGTGACTGCCTGACTGACTTTTTCAAATTGCACACCTTGCTGTGTAGTCCTGGGGCTGGCTGGCTAAAAGGGGTATCCCTTGTTGGTGCGGTATGCTAGTGGATCTGTTAATTACTCCTGCTAATTTCAGTCATCGTAGCGGTGGGTGAACCCAGCTGCTGGGGTAAATGCAGGCTTCACCACTGCTGCCAGAGTTCATGCTGGCACCAGCGTAGCCTCAGCCACCTGTGTGTGAGTGTGTGTGTGTGTGTGGAGTGAGTGAGCTGCGATAGGCCCACCAAGGGAGTGGAAAAGAGGAGGGATTGGGGACAGAGGGGGTAGTTGGTGTATTCATGTGACCTTAGCTTCAGGCATTTAGCAGCTGCTCCCTCTCAGTGGCCCAGCTGTATATGAGCATCCTGAGTCTGTTAGCACTGTTAGTACTGAGCTTTTGGCAATGGCTATGGAAATTTAGCAGTCATGCTAACACACTTCAGCTTGAGTTGAATATACTATCATCATACCTAGTGGTAACTAATGACTCTGCATTGAATACTGTTGCAGACTTTTTTATGGTATTTATTTATGGTATTTGAACTAGTATGCGCTGCCCATTATTTGGTTTCTAAGTAGATTAAGAAAAATTATATATATATATATATATATATATATATATATATATATATATATATATATATATATATATATATATATATATATATATATATATATATATATATATATATATATATATATATATATTAAGCCTAAACAGCTGGACTCGTAAGGACAACAGCTGTTAATTGGTAAGGACAATAGCTGTTTATAATATAATATATAGTATATTATAATCTTGAATGTTTTATAGTCACAAAGACTGTTTCAGAAGCAGCCATGCATGCCCAAGCCATGACACTACCTCCACTATGTTTCACAGATGAGTTGTATGTTTTGGATCATGAGCAGATCCTTTCTTTCTCCACACTTTGGCCTTTCCATCACTTGGGTTAATCTTGGTTCCAGAACTTTTGTGGCTCACCTTTGTATTTCTTTGCGAATTCCAATTCTGATTCTTACTGCCAAAGAGTGGTTTGCATCTTATGGTATGGCCTCTATATTTAACAAAAAATAGGGGTTAGACACCTTATTTTGGCTAAAAGGGTGACATTATGAAGCTAGCTAGCTTGTATGGTCATATTGCATTACCAGGTGAAAACCTTTACATCAGCTGTACATTGTCAACTCTTATGAGCAAGCTTTATTAATTTTCAAAGACCTGTGAATTCAAGTAATATTTACTAAGCGTCATTGAAGAAAAGTTATTCTCGATTATCAGCTTCTCTTTACCATTCAGCTTGACCTCTTCATTGAAAGTTGAAAGGAAAAGGAACAAACATCACAGCTCATTTGTCGCACAACTGAGTTTTACAACAACTTTTATAACGTGATTAATAGACCACATAAGTGGATGGAGGAATAGTGAAGTGTTTGAAGATGTAGCAACCTTGCTGCTGGTGGAGTGTTTTTCTGAAGATCTTCTCTTATCTTAAAAAGTACTAAACCATTCACATGTGCCATCATCCTATGAAGGACATAAACCTTGAGCGATACTGTGGTTGATGTCTCCTTCTTTATTTATGTGTTGCAATAAACATAATTTCTTAAGCGTCTGAGCCTCTGAAAAGATCTTTTGAAGAGATTTTATTGGATTTTTTTTCTTTTTTTTTCTTTTTTTTTATGGAGGCACCAATCTTTTTATTTGGTGTGATGATGCTGGATATAAGAGATATTAAAGATGCTGTGGTTGAAAATAACTTGTTTGCCAGGATTTTTTTTTTTTTTTTTTTTTTTTTATCTAATGATGTTCTTAAGACAGGAAAAAAAAGATCCAAACTGAGAACATTTTCTAAATTTGTTGTTGCATAACGGTCAGATATTTTGTTTCTTATTATTCTCTTTCTATAATATACAGTATCTCACAAAAGTGAGTACACCCCTCACATTTTTGTAAATATTTTATTATATCTTTTCATGGGACAACACTGACGAAATGACACTTTGCTACAATGTAAAGTAGTGAGTGTACAGCTTGTATAACAGTGTAAATTTGCTGTCCCCTCAAAATAACTCAACACACAGCCATTAATGTCTAAACCGCTGGCAACAAAAGTGAGATAGTTTATATCATTTTTATATACTTTAAGTGAACAGTATCACTTGTACCTTATCGCCACCACCTTCGCCAGTACATGGCATGGTGGCTTTAGTGGTTAGCACATTTGGAGTTTGCATGTTCTCCCCATGCTTCAGGGGTTTCCTCTGGGTACTCTGATTTCCTCCCCCCAGTCCAAAGACATACATTGTAGACTGATTGTCCGTAGTGTGTGAATGTGTTTGCGATTGTGTCCTGCTATGGGTTGGCACCCCGAACAGGGTGTCCCCTAGCTAGTACCCCGAGAGCCCTGGAATAGGCTTCAGGCTCCCCGTAACCCTGTGTAAGATAAGCGGTTTGTAAAGTGGATAGATGAATGTTAGAGGTGGTTAAGGAACTTTCTCACCTGTTAGTCCTGTTGCCGAGACAGAATCAGATTGCAATTTGATACTTTTGTTTCATTTGCTGTTTGGCAAATGAAAGAAAAGAAAAGAAAAGAAAAGAAAAGAAAAGAAAAGAAAAGAAAAGAAAAGAAAAGAAAAGAAAAGAAAATGTGTAGGTCTGAAAATGCACATGTAAAACTCCTTCATTCATTGGTCAGAGACACATTAGTGAAGAGATTATCTTAATAAACGTAACTAGAAAATTGGGTTAAAATATATTAATCAATAATTAATTGCATTTCCAGGCAAGCAAATAAAATGGGACAGGGCAAGCATGTCTTTAATGTGTCTCGTGAGATTGCTAGTACATTTATTTCCCCACCCTCTGAGTCAATACCATGAGCATCCACAGCATGCATAAACTTGTGTCAGTGGATTGCATCATTAAAAATGCAGGCCAAATCCAATGCGATACCAATCCAGGATTTCTGGACCGTATGCAGTGTAATGTTAATATTCAGTAATAAAATGGAATGGGTGTGTGTTTAGCTTGTACAGCATTTATGTATATCTTCCCATATTTATATAGTGTTATATGTCCTGGCCGAGGACAGATCAGTCATAATGAATTGGTCTTTTCTAATAAGGTTATTGTGGGAGATGGTGTGTGTGTGTGTGTGTGTGTGTGTGTGTGTGTGTGTGTGTGTAATCTTGCCCTACTGCAGACAGGGAGAGATATTCGATGCCCTCTGATTTCTATAATTTGATAACAGAAGCCACTAGCCAAGAGCTGATTTACCGTTCTGAAATGAAATGACTTGCTGTAAGGGAGTGGTGGTTATTAGCAATGCTGTTGTGAACTGTAATAAACCCGGCTAATAAGCCGCATGTGGAACAATGTGGAAAATAATGAGGCGGTCGTGTTCCTTGCGCAAAACGTTAAACATGATTTAAAGCTGAGTGACAGTAATAAGCAAGGCCATTGCCATTGTGTCTTAGCTAACAAGCTTCGTGAGTCTGCTTTTTTGCAGCACGATACACGGAGTAAGCAGCTTGAAGACTTATTGAAGTCATTTGCATCTGGTGTAGATGAAGGGCTTTATTTATTTATTTGTTTCCCAGCGACATTGCAATGAAATCAAAGCGTTTTTGTATCCTGTGATGCTCTCTAATATTTATTTATTTATTTGTTTATTTCTTTATTTATTCAAAAGGCGCACATTTTTTTCAATGACATTACAGCGAATTCAAAGCTTTCTTATGCCCTGTGATTCTTTGTTAATTTTCAGCTATTTATTAATTATTTATGTATCTATGTATGTATTTATGTATTTATTTATGTGTTTGTTTGTTTGTTTATGTATTTATTTATTTAGAGAGTTTGTTCATTAGATTTTTTTTTTTAATTTAAATTATGCCATTGCAGCAAATTCAAAACTTTTGTGTCATGTGATTCTCTTTAATGATCAGTGTGGGTTGTTTGTTTGTCCTTTTTTGTCTCAGTGCCATAGCAGTGACATCAGAGCTTGTTTGTGTTAAATAAACATTTATTTATCTATTCATTTAGTTATTTGTTTGTTTGTTTGTTTGCTTGTCTGTTTTTCACTTATTTATTATTTTTCCTGCAGTGAATTTGAAGAATTTTGCCCTTTGATTCATCCAAGTGTTTGTTTATTTGTTTGTTTTAGGTTTTTAATTGTTTTTTAAACAGTGGCATTGCAGTAAATTCAAAGCTTTCTTGTGTCCTGTGATTCTTTCTAATGTTCAGCAGTTTGTTATTTGTTTCTTTGTTCATTTGTCTGTCCATCTGTTTATTTATTTATTTGTATTTATCTTTTTTTTCTGACACTGAAGAGCTTTTTGTGTTAAATAAATGTTTATTTATTTACTTACTTACTTATTTGTTTGTGTGTTTGTTCATTTATTTAAGCTTTTTGTGCCCTGTGATTTATTCTGTTGTTTGTTTGTTTGTTTGTTTGTTTGTTCATCCGTCCGTCCGTCTGTTTATTTATTTATTTGTTTGTTTGTTTGTTTGTTTGTTTTCTTTCTTTCTTTTTTTT
The DNA here is from genome assembly GCA_023630585.1 of Cranoglanis bouderius. Taxonomy (NCBI): domain Eukaryota; kingdom Metazoa; phylum Chordata; class Actinopteri; order Siluriformes; family Cranoglanididae; genus Cranoglanis; species Cranoglanis bouderius. The sequence goes on along the minus strand of CM042557.1, from coordinate 7,396,085 downwards.
ACTGACATCGCAGTGAAATCAATGCTTTTATGCCCTGTGATTTACTCTGTTTGTTTGTTTGTTTGTTTATATTTATTTTTGTTTTCCAATGAAGCCGGCATGTTCCTGAAGGACTAACCTGATAAATGGCAATATGTTGTATGATAAATACATTTATTGCCCGTCCCTCCTCCCACACGTTGTGTAAACATGGGCGCCTTTTCAAGCAGCCACAGGGGAATTAGCTATCGACATTATAAATAAGGTTCCCAGCGCGAGTCAATAAGTAATTACTTGTTACTCTTCTACTGAACGGCGTAAAAAGTGGGGAAAAGGAAGAGCATGTGGCAGCATTGTAGTGAGGTAGAGTTTACCTCAGACTGCTGTGTACTTGCTGTTGGAAGCCACTGTGCAGGGGGAAGCTCTAATCATGTTCATCTGTGCTGCTGATCAAAGCTGCGACAGGCTGAGTGTGTGGGGCCGGTGATGAATACGTCAGATGTAGCTGATTATCTAGCCATTAGTGAGCCTCTGCAGAGAGAGACAGAAAGCCAGAGGTAACAGGAGAGAGAAACTGTTGAGTAGGTCGCAACTCAAAGTGAGTAATACCATACAGAATGTTTAATCATTTTTCATCTGAGCACCTTCCATCTCACATTTTCACACAGATGTGCAAATTAGTAACTTGCATCAGTTCTGTGGATGTGTGTGTGTGTGTGTGTGTTCCTCAGTGTAAATTCTCTCACACACGCCTGCTCGTCACAGCGTCCAGATGAAAGAGTCATGTAAAATAAATAAATAAATAACTCATGTGGACTGTTATCTTAAAGATCAGTGTGGGAGTATTGCTTGTCCAGATTATTATTCTTTTTCCTCTCACACAGCGAGTACTTGAGCTATAGATTAGTTCATTAATCTCTTCCTCTCCCTCAGCTACCCAGCGCTGGCTGCAGCCACCCAAAAATAAAACAAACAAACAAACAAAAAAAACAATAAATACTGCTATGCTGTGAGGGGGAAAAAAATAAAATAACAAGCCAACTTGTTGTTCTTTACACCTTTTCCAGTTAGTCCTTGAGCTTTAGAGAGTTCACGACACCTCATGTACACAGCTTTCTTTCTTGGTGTTGATGGTGTTCATTCATTTAACTTGTTTATTTATCTGTTTATATGTATAGCTGCACTGATATCAGACTGACAGAACACTACAGAGTACAGAGTACATGATGTAGAAGTATAGTGTAGAGTACACAAAAGGCTGCCATTCCAACAGAAAAGTGGTCTCTGTGGGTTCCTGTAGCTGTACTGTGTAAGGAATAATGCTGCGTTCGCCTAAAACTCTAAGAAAATCTAAGAAAATGGCCCCAAACTCGGAAACCAGACCCAGATTTCACCAAGTGACATCAGATCAACAGCATCAGCAGTAAACAGAGTAGCACATCTTTACTATTAAATGGATTATACATAAGTCTCCATACATAGGAGAAATTAACACTTGTTTTTTAGCAAAATGTGTTCCAAAATTTTTCATACTTAGTTTATATTATGTATATATTTTTTTTCAGATAGGCTTTAAGGACGCCTTTGACAAAAGAAGAACGTATTGAAATCATTCTCATGGCTGGATCAGGAAGCTGTCGCAAGGTTGCGATGGACTGTAACAGGAAACATGGCTCACACATCACAACACACGACACTGTTGGCAAACTTATTAACAAATTCAAAAAGACTGGAACTTTTTAAAGTTATTAAACTAATGATGGCTAAACTAAACTGGCAACTGAACAAAGTAGGAGCTGAAGTTGTGCGATTAGAGAATTGTGAGGACATTGGACATGTGCTGCTGAGGGATTTATTAGAGGCAGTCGTTTGTGAATTTACCTCATAATGATTCATTTGCATAAAATTAAGAAAATCTCAGTTCAGATGTAAAACTGTTGGCTTGCCGACTGGTCATTGGAATCATGTGCACAGGTAATGAAATGTCACCTGTTGCTTTGCTGGGCTGCTGGTGTGAAAACCGGAGAAAGGTGTAAATCCGGAGCTCTGTCAAGGCCTGGAGAAAAAAAAAAATTCAGATGTGAAGTGAGCGAGCGAGCGAGAGAGAGAGAGAGAAGGAGAGAGAGCAGAGCTCTACTGTATATCACAAACAAGAACTTTAACTGTCAGCCTCAGCAAGCAGCGATAGCAGCAGCTGTCTCTCTCTTTCTACAGTGCCTCTCACTTTCCTTCTCACTCTATGTATTTCATTCTCTCTCAGCATTTGATGGAGTGGACGGAGAGGGATAACAAGGCATGCTAGGAGAGCACAAACACACCCAGTGGAACAGTCATTAAGCGCTCTCCCTCCTAACCTCGCCACATGCACACACACACCTCGCTATAAATACAGCCATACACACGGAAAGGTCTCCATACAGAGAGGCGCGATCCTGTAAGCGGTGCAGGTTTCTCAAGAGCAGAGTCAAGGGAAATGTTATCAGACACACAGATAGAGATGGAGAGCAGAGGCTGAATAAAAGGAAGGGAATAAAAGGAGAGGGAGAGGGAGCACATACAAATGAATAAAAAATTAAAGAAGAGGAACAGTAAGAAAAAGGGCTCTGGAATAACAGGAAGGCTC